>JAWMRA010000113.1:100014090-100094047 GCA_035584735.1 Pseudotriccus pelzelni
CTGCATAAACCTTCTCTCACCTTAGAGCAATTTGTGGGGGGTGTGGTAAAAATTGTCCCTAGGCAAACCCATGACACCTACTAAAGGTCACATCACTGGAAAAATTGTTGAAAACTATTAAATCCAATAGCATTTGCCATGAAAAAGCAAAAGTACTTAAACAGTGATTTGTCAGCAGGCAGTACTACCATCACCTGCACACAGCCGAGCTCTCTGCTGGTTGAGAAGCCACAGCCAAGTGCATGGGCTGCATCTGAGGTTTAGTAGTGGCAACAGGAGTTGTATTGTACTGTGACTGCCTGAGTTTTAGTTTAAATTGAAAAGGTTTTAAGGTCTGCATGTTTAAAGTGTTTAACTTCTGAAGTACTGACAGGGCTTTTTTTTTTTTTTCTTGGGTTTAGAAAACAAAATCTGTAGAAGTAGTGCAGGCACCAGTATCCAAAGCTCCTATGGAAAAGGCTCTTTTAAAATAATCAAGAAGGCTGGCAAACAACAAACAACAAACTGAACTGTTTAGCCATAGGCTCTTAAAACACTTGAACATCCTTCCCCTTTGCAAATGTTGGCTTGCTTGTTGCCTCTACCAGCACTTCTGGCAGCTACATGTTTTGTTTATATGTTCTTCCTCCTGCCATTTTTTTCTTCTTCTCTGAGCCTTCTCCAACTTAGGAAGTTTTGATTTTTTACCCTGTAATCTTCTTGGAAACTGTCAGAGGAAAACTGCAAATGCCAAAGCAGCAGTATTGGAAGTGGAAATGTGGTCAACTGGTTTTTTTTTTCTTTTTTTTTTTTTTCTTTTTTTAACACATGGAACTTGCTAGTGTTCCTCTGAGGCAGGATGACTTTAATTTCTGTGAAGCTTTCCTGCACCTTTGTGTATTTTTTCTAAAAGAATATTTTAAAACATAAAATAGTCAAAATGTAGAGGCTGTTGTATACATTCTAGCTTTCTGCACACAGAATAGGAGCTGCAGCATATTAATGCTTCTCTGCATGCCAAAAATGGGTCTATATTTTTAGATAGTTCAGCTAAAGCTTCTCAAGAAAGAGGGGAAAAACATGTAAGATCTTTCATCCCTATATTGCTTGCTGGTTTATAAATATGAGTGAGTATGATTCATCTAACTAGGTTAATAACAAGTTCATGCATTATGTATGTTTACTTTTGTTGCAAATAAAATAGGAGCATGGGGAATACAATAGACTGATAGTAATGTACAGGTGATAGCACACAGAAGGAATTAATTTGAATAGGCAAGCATTCTCCAAACTTTTAAAAAGAATACAGAGGTTTTTCTCCTATTCTTCTTTCATAAAATTGCTTTGGGCTCCAGGCCTCATAACTTGAAATTCTAGGAAACATGCATAACTGTTTTGGAGGCTGATTGATGTTTACATGACTGTGTCTGGGATAATACTTCAGGGTCTGATGTGTTTTACTTTTCTTACTGAAGGAAACAATGGTTGTCTTGAGTTCTGCTGTTATGAAATACTTTGTTCTTCTTTTTTGTCTGTTTACTGGATTTGAAGAATAGTTAAATGGAGGCTGTGAAAGTATTGATCCTTAGGTTAGACACTTGACTGCATCATACTCATTAAATAGAATAACAAAGTGGGAAACTGCATGGCATGGTATCTTAAAATGGACCTCTTCTGCTTCTTCACCTGGATATCCATTCTGGATGTTCAACTTCTTCTAGACCTTTGTTGGTTTTTTTACCTAGGTTTTGTGTAGTTTCAAGCTTTTCACTTATCTTCTGTCTCTACAACATATAATTTTATTACCTCTGAGAATGGGTACATTGATATAAGCATGTTGTAGTACTGCTGAGGTGGATGGTTTCCAGCACTGCCAGCTAAGCATGTGTAGATGTTGCTCATTCAGTTTTTGTAGGAAGTATTTAAAACAAACAAACAACACGGGGTTGAAATTTAACTCGTCAATTCTAAAGGCCTGTGCTGAGTCCTGCAGCTTGTTGGGGAGGAGAAAATGTAGGGTGGAAATGTGATTTGTGTTAAGAGTTCAAAAGACCAGATAGTCTATATTTCTTTAGCCTTCCCATGCAGAGCAATCTGTGTAACCTTTACAATTGATGAAGGTTCACTTTCCCTTTGATTTGCTGGCTGAAATTTCAAGCAAATGCAATAAGGTGGTTTCTTTGAGGAGGAAGGGTGGGGGCTTGGGACCTTTGCTTGTTTGTTTTAAAAGCAGTTGTTGAGTACCACTGGGGATGGGACCCCTGAGTCTGTTCTAGTGAAGCCACCAAGTAACTACAGGGTGATCATATTTTGTATTTTTCAGTTCTGGGGAGACGAATAATTTGTGTTAGTTATCCTTTCTTTTCTGGATGGGTTCCGCTAAAAGGGACTTTGATGTCCCTGACATTATTCCCGAAGAAATACAAGCACTTGTCATTACATGATGCAAAGTTCTTTCTGTAATTTGAACATTTGAAATGCATCTTCATATGTGAATTTCAGTGCTTCTTGAAAAATATCACATTTTAAAATAACAGCTTACAATACCAAAAAAAGAAACTCATCCAAGGGCAACCTTCACCAAACTGCTGCAAAAGTTATCTGATTTTTTTCCCATCATATTGTTCTAAAGTAGTCTGGGCTTTGCTTTTCAGAGCAATCTATTTGAATTGTTACAGTTTAAACTCTCTGTCTAGACATTATGGTCCATACCTTGAATGTTTTCCCTGAATCATTAAGAAGATTATTTTTCTGGCTATCTTACTCCTGCAGTCTTTCTTCTTTTTTTTTTTCTTATCAAAATATTATCGTACAGGTACTTCCTTAAAACCGTGGTTATTTTACTGTCTTCATTTATGTCTTCATTTGAAATTATTTTTATTTTCTTGAAGTACTTGTTTTCCCTTGAATTATAGTAAACTTACATACTGAAGACCTCATAAAATCCTTATTTCAAAGTTCACATGAGATAAATAAGGCAGATGTATTACTTTTTAAAAACACATGGTAAATATTGGAATAGTGGCTTTTTACAGGCCAGCATTCTTTGTCTTTATAACTTCTGTCAGAATAAAATGCCATGTTATTGCAAGAGTAGCAGATACATTTTATGGAGTAAGTGTGAAGAGACTGGAAAATAAACAAGGTTAATTTAAAATACGTTCATGAACTTAAAATTATTAGTGCTGAAAAATGGTATGATTGTTTTCACATAATTTAAACAGTGAAATCAGGCAATGTAAAAATTAGTGGTCTTTTTTTGCAGTCACTGTTGGATGATGTATTTATAATCAGCAGTAATTCTGGAAGTTTCCTGCTGGCTTGGGTTATAGTGTTTCCAGAGTAAGTTTAATTAACTCATGTTGCTTCCATCTTTGATTACTGGCTGTGCTGATAAACATCTTCATAAGGCAGGGATAGGAAAATAATACGTAAGATTTCCTTGTGAAACTTTCTGAAGTGGGTGTATTAAGACAGTTTATGTTCTGTGTCTAAATGTATTAAATGATTTGGTGTAATTTTCTTGTTACAGATTCAGAATATGAACAACATAATCACTTTTCCATTGGACAGTTTGCTGAAGGGAGATCTGAAAGGAGTAAAAGGGGTATGTTGACCTTCGTGTTTATATGTAAGATTATTGTTGGTGCAATGGATACATTAAGATAGTGTATTAATCTTATGTGATGGAAGGCATGGGATATTAAAGTAACCTATTAGCTTAATAAACAAGACTTTGGGGTTTTTGTTTGGGTTTTGTGTGTGTGTGCGTGTGAATTGAGTCATCCTTTCAGTTTGTGGTTTCACCTACCACGTATTCTTGGCTATGTATACAAAGCAACCTTTGAGAAGCTTTAAAAACAGCCCTGAGATACAGAAGATAAGCGGAGAAAGAGGTGTGAGATTTAGATGCTTAGTTGAGGAGTGGGTATTACTATATTTAAAAGGATTATTATTAATATGTTTATTTAGCATTCTAAACTTACTTAGAACTATATGGATTATTAAGAAAGACACATTAAACTGTATGAGCACAGGATTTTTCTTAATGAAGCTGAAATCTGTTTGTGCCCCAAGGATATTTCCTATTTGAAATAGCAACAATTTAGGACTCAAATGGTGATATGTTTGTAATAAATTTCAGAACCTATAGCCAACAAACTTGTTTGGCTTATGCTTTGTTTAGTAATGAGCAAACAGGAAGTGACTGGCAGCTATTGTTCTAGGACATTGAAGGAAGGAGAAAAATATGTACATAAATTAAAAATGTTTCTGTAAATTACTGGAGGATAAATAGATTATTTAGTAAGATAGGCTTGTTATCTTTGTATTGTTTGCTTACCGCATTTCACTCCTCTTGTTCTTCTCTTCTTCCATGTCAGAATACATACATCTATTACAATACAGTGTTGCGCCACTGACTTGGGAATGTAATCAATACTGCTTTAGTTAATTTAATAATTGTTAAAATAGCTAGCTGACATGTAAGAATTAGTTCCTAATCTGTAGCTGCAAAGTTTTTCCAGTGTCTGACAGTTAATGATATTTTTTGTAGTTGTCTGATCTCTTGAACTTTAGCAGAATTTCAGCTGTTCCATTTTTAGACATCAGTGAAATAGCTTTACAACTTAAGATTATTTTATCCAAATTACCTTCTCCAGAGGGAAGAATATAAAGAAATTTGGAACATAAGTTATTAAAAATTCTCACAGAATTAATTACGTTGAGCCGTGCGGCCTGTACTGGTCCCATTAAGTCAATGGGAAATTGATTTCTTAAACTCGAGTGGGATGAATCAAGTCCTTAGCCAAGAGTATGCTGCAGCCTTAGGACAGATGCTTCTTTCCAGCCAGAGATTGATGAGAAAATAGATGCTTTGATTAATTGCATAGTGTGCCCTTGGGATACCATGTTTTACCTTTTAAGGAGTAAAATGGAGCTGTAAAAACCATAACAAAAACCATCCTGGAGGTGCTTTTAAAAATATGAATGCATTAATGCTCTTTACAAGATTGTTTTCCTATGTGCAAGATTGCTTTTGCATAACCCTTAGGTGAACCATTCAAGAAAGAGTGAAGTAATTTATTCTAGTAGGCACTGCAAGTGGCCAAGGTGTGTCTTCACTGTTAGAGCCATTGTATTTTTCATGTAAATAGCTGGCTGTATTTTTTTCTTTTTATTTTTTTTTCTTTTTCTTTTTTACAGGACCTGAAAAAACCCTTTGATAAAGCATGGAAGGACTACGAAACAAAAGTGTATGTATCTTTTAAATTTTTATTTAAAAGGGAAGTGTAACTGAAACCTATAAAGGTCATTATTTAATGCCAAGGGTGCTCTCAGGAGGTGTATAATGTACCAAAAGTGGATGTACACCTGTCCGAGGCTTGTAAACTGTGTCTCATGTTATGTCTCTAGACTGACTTACCATAAGCCACTTCTTTGAAGGTACCTGATGCACTGTATAAACAGCTATAAAATAAGTTTATAAGTAACTGGATTGAGTCAATAAAGCTCAACACCTAATAGCAAACACAATTGATTCTGGTACCTTGTAAATCTTAAGTGGTTCAGTGCCCTACATCAGGAGCAGTTGTTTCCTGGGTTGGCTGGGTCAATTGTATCAGCGCAGCTGATGGTCTCTGAAGTAGAAATTTTAAGTGAGTTTTATTCTGCATTACAGTATTACCCAGATTGTGACTGTCAGTTGAGTTTTTGTGTCACGTGTCTAGTATCTTTATTCTGAAATAATGCTGCATGTATTAGACCTTTTCTGATGATACAAGTTGAGAAGAATCACATCTGATGACACTGTTTAACATAAATAGCTTCTAGATCCAGAACCAACTGGACTGGCTGAGTATGTAGCACCATTTATTTATTTTATTTTTCAGTTGCATAAAGTTATAATGATTCTCTGTTGCCCACTGAGTTAGTCCATCCGAAGTCTTCAAAAATTATTCTTCAAAAACTTTTGCCTAGCTGTAGCTGGATTTTATAACAAGACATTCTGAAACACTGAGATAAACCTCCAGTCTGACCGTTGGAATCCTTGGAATATTGTCATGGCTCCAGTGTTTCACGTTCTTGGTACCAGTGAGCAATCTCATTTGGTGCCATACCAGTTATCGACTGTTGAAGTAATTAACGTTTCTAATCATTGTCCATGGCAGTAGTTGGTCTCTGAGGACAGGCCGTAAAGAACAGTCTTAAAATTTAGTCTGCTTTTTTCTACCACTACTTGATTGCTGGATCTGAAAGCTTGTTTACTTGTGTATAACTATTATAGTGGCATCCCACAAAGTTTATGTGCAGAACTTAAAATAAATTTCCATGCTGCTGGGCCATACACCAAGAGCCTTGTTACTACTGGACCTGTTGTCTCTACTGCTTTTAGGATTTCTGATATAATATTCACTAGCCTGTGTTGAAGTGATGTAAAGGTCTGCACTTGATCCACAGTTTGCTCAGAGTTGGTAGCCGTTTTCAGAATCAGATACTCCAGAAATGTTTTCAGTTGTTATTTAATTTAGTTAAGTACTTGAAAAGTAAAAAATCCTCTTAGAAAATGTATATTTAGAATCTGTGTGTTTGGGGATTCTCATTTTACGTTATGAACATGTTGGAATGTTGCTCTGTATGCTGTGTCATTCAGGACCTAAAAATGTGATGTTGTGTTTTCTGTCTGTGGGATAGAATCTATTGCTGTTTGTATGATATAATGAGGGTTTTTTTGTTTTAACCAGCAATTCTCTAGAAAGCCTGTTTTATGACTTTGCTTTCAAGTAAAAGACACTTGTGTTTTGATCTGAAACACGTTTCTTTTTCCACTGCAAGTTACCTCTGTAGTTTCTGCAAAATCTTAAATGAATCAGGCCTCCCTGACAATGCTCATTTCTAAGTCATTTACATGTCTGGTTATTCAACATACAAAACCTGAAGGTAGCACATGTTAATCAGGAAATTCTTTCAGATCCATGAACCATTTCTTTTGATATTTCTGAGTGGTGGGCTGGTACAATTGCTGAGTGGTCTATTTTTTATTTTTTTTTAAAGTGGTTAGATGAAAGCTCCACATCAATACTGCAGAGTTTAAAGCTGTTACTCCAGCCTGTTAGACTCTTTGACTTTGATGAAGACCAAAGAATTGTTTCCTTGAGGCTTGGGATAGGGAGCCTGGCAAGTCTGTGTAAAGAAAATTATTTAAAACAACGGGCTGCTTTTTTTGCCTTTTTTTTGTGTTTGTGGTTGTTTTACAACAGCAGAAATTACTTAGGGTTGGCAGTCAGGGAATACTGTTTTTCACTGCAAGCTGTGTTGCTTGTGCCAAGGAGCAGACCAGTTTTCCATGGTTTTGTTGAGTTAAATTCAGTAGGATTGTGTGATTTGTCAGACCTCTTGTGCATAAGGTAAGTTCTCAGATAAGTGGAGATGTTACCAGCTGTCATATTGAGCATTAGTCTTTACAAATTAGAGATGGGAAGTTTAGTGACTTTTGAAACCAGGATGAGAATATTAATTTGACGTTGTTCAGTTCAACTTTTATCTCATACTAAATTTTGGACATAGGAATACAATGAGGTTTCTCTGGGTTGTTATTATATATGCTCCTGAGGTTTCTTAAGAATATAACTGTTTTTGTTCCGTGGCTGTTCCAAGTGGATCTGAACTTACTTATAGCTGTGTATTTTGGTCATCTGTAGCAATAGGTGGATGCAGGCTTACTTCAAGAATTCTCAAGTGCAGATTTTGGTGCTTTTGTTGTTGTATCCTGATGGTCTGTGTCTTAACAAAAAGGACAAAAGGACTGGTAGGGGTAACCTCAGTCTCACTTATGGCTTGGGTTGCCAGGGCAGAATGGTGGGTGTAGTTGCTGATAGCCAGAAGTTTGTTCAGCCTTCTTCAATCAGTTACTTTAGATGACTCCTTGTTTGGATTGTGCCAAAAACCAGTCCTAGATTTGTGCTTAGCTAGCTGTCTTTTCCAGTGATTCTTCTTCAAATATGTGAATAACTGGTTTTGTTCCTTTTTTTTTTTCTTTATTCCTCTCTCTTTTCCCTTTGGGTTAACAAACCATTCAAGCCTTCTAGGCTGCTCTTTTTCTGCACATCCCTCTGTATCATATGCTTAACATCATATCGTTCATCTGCGTTTCCTGCTCACAAGTACAGACCTGTGAAGCTATGTGCCAGATAGCAAAGTGGTATTTTTGTAGTCTCTGAGGAAGTGACAGTCTTCATCCTGATTGCAGTCTTTATAAGGTAGAATTAGAGCTTATTTGTCACACTGTCTCATCTCACTTACTTGCATCTCTGTGATGACCTCTCAAGTGCAAATACACCCAAGTGTGTGACCTATTTGAAAAGAAATAAAGTTAATTAAAAAATGGCATCTGTTTTGCTTCGTCCCCATAACAACTTCTGAGCTGCTGCTTCAAGCTCGGTATGTAATTAAGTGTATTTAACATTACTGTGTATTTAATTCTTGTTTGGGAGAGGGATATTAAGATCCCTTCTTGTGCTCTTGGATCAGCATTCATCGTTGTTGATTATTACACAATAACAATTTTCTTTGCCCTGTAGCTACCTAACTTCTCAGACTGTTTTCCTGAAAATCACCTTAACTGAAGTAACTGAGGGAGGCTGGATCCATTTTTTGTTATGCCCTGGGGCTGCTCTTGAACAAGGGAGTATGAGGAACAAGTAACCTATAGCTTCATGTAAGCCTACCTCAGTCTAAAATTGGGACTGTCCTCAGGTAACATTCATGAATAATTCCTCTTTTCTCACCATCAGTCATTACCATGATTTAGTTGGAGCCCTAAAGATTTTAAAATGTTCTTAAAGCTTTCAAGCAGTGCATTTCTCTTGGGACCTCAGTTCCAGCCATGGTTTCCCACACAAGAGCTGGGAGATGCTGCCAGCCGCAGCAGCGGCGCCGCGGGACTGGGCTGCGTCCTCTGGGGAGAGTTTTTGCCGACTGGGCTCTTTTTGCTACGAGGGCAGTCGCTGTCCCACAGGTATTGAAACACTAATGGCAGACGTGCCAGGGGAGCATACGGGGAAGGGGTACACGTGTCAGAAGAACTGCTCATTCTCCCAGCAGACAGGTCAGATTCAGGAAGGCACCGAGCCAGATTTCACCCACGTGCTTCAGTTTAATCAGTCCTGTTGGAGGAGATTCTGAAGTAAAGACTTTGTATAAATTTTGCACAGGAAATAGAAGCAGAAACGTACTGAAGGATACTATTTACTGAATTTTTAGTTGAATATGTCTGTATTGCAGACACAAACCTGACTTTCCTGAAATGTGGTTTTTTTTCTTTAAAAAGTGTCTTATATTGGGGCCTGTAAATATATATTATCTTCAGAAGTCCTCTTTAATAAGCGTTGTGCTAATGCTGTAAAATGTAAAGGTTTAATGAAAACTAATAAGCTATTCCTGGGAAGACTGGCTGCCTGTCCTCTTTTGCCATTCTCCTTTTGAAAACTGGGCATGAAGTCTCTTGTGCACAACTGCCTGAAGAGAACAAGTTGTTTAAATGTGCTTATGGCATTATAAGATGAAGGCAATAGCCTTCATTACATTATTAGAAGAAATGCAGGTGCTCGTATCTAGGTATAACTGTTGTTAATGATTTGTTTCTGACTCATTTGAAGTCAATGGAAAAATGAGCAAAGTCTAAATACAATCTTCTGTGAAGATGTGTGTACAGCTACTTGTTTAAGAGATGATGTTTCCAGTTTGGTAAACTCATGTTTTAAACAACATTAAAAAAAAACATTTTACCAATTTACTTCTTCAAAGCTCTGACTGGGCTCAGTAGATCATTGATAATCATAGATGGTAGATATGTCTGTCACATTTTCTTTTAAACCAACTGCATAAGACAAAGTGGAGGTCACAGCTTGAAAATAGTGACATAGAATGAAATTGGTAAGCAAGGTAACTTTAATATAGAATCACAGAATAGAATAATACAATCATTTAAGTTGGGAAATACCTTTAAGATCATCAAGTTCAGCCGTAAACCTGACACTGCTAAGTCTACCACTAAACTATGTTCCTAAGTGCTGTATCTACACATCTCCTAAATACCTCCAAGGATGGTGACTCAAGCACTCCCCTGGGCAGCCTGTTCCAATGCTTGACAGCCCTTGCTGGGAGAAATTTTTTCTAATATCCATTCTAAACCTCTCCTGGCTCAACTTCAGGCCATTTGCTCTTGTCCCACTGCTTGTTACCTGGGAGAAGAGAGTGACCTCCACCTCTTTACAACCTCCTTTCAGGTAGTTCTAGAAAGCAGTGAGGCTCCCCTGAGCCTCCTTTTCTCCAGGCTAAACAATCCCAGGTCCCTCAGCTACTCCTCATCAGACCTGTGCTCCAGACCCTTCACCAGCTCCATTGCCCTTCTCTGGACATGCTCCAGCACCTCAATGCCTTTCTTGTAATGAGGGGCCCAGAGCTGAGCCCAGTACTTGAGATGGGCCTCACCAGTTCTGAGTACAGGAGGACAATCACTGCCCTGGTCCTACTGGCCACACTGTTGCTGATATGGGCCAGGATGCCATTGGCCTTCTTGGCCACCTGGGCACACTGCTGGCTCATGTTCAGCTGCTGTCAACCAGGTCCTTTTCCAATGAGCAGCTTTCCAGCCAGTCTTTCCCCAGCCTGTAATGCTGTCTGGGGTTGCTGTGAGACAAGAGCAGGACTCAGCACTTTGCTTTATTGAATTTAATACCATTGGCCTCAGCCCATCAATCCAAGCTGTCCAGATTCCTCTGCAGAGCCTTCCTACCCTCCAGCAGACCCACATTCCCACCCAACTCAGTGTTCTCTGAAAACTAAAAAGTGAGAGTGAGCTCAGTCCCCTTGTCCAGATGACTGAGTAAAGATATTAAACAGGGCTGGCCCCAGTACTGAGCCCTGGGGAACATGACTGGTGACAGGCATCAGCTGGAGCAGCTGCATTCACCAGCACTGCTTGGGCCCAGCCATCCAGCCAGTTTTTCTACCCAGTGAAAAACAAAGTCGCCTTCAGAAGCACTCCATTTTCCAGAGTGTTCCCAGGTCAAGTGTGGTACTTCAGGTGATGTTCCCAGTCTCTGCAGCTTCTCGTGTACGTAGCCAGACTCAGCCTGGCTTACTGCTTTATGAAGAAGGAGAGGAGGAGCAAGAATTGCTTCCCATCCAACCAGTTCACTCCTGCTGCATGTGCACAGGGTGCTTGTCTGCTCCACACATCTGAGCTCACTGTACATTAGTTATGTGCAGCTGTGTTGTAAATGGACTGATGTGTGCTCCGAATTTAATCTTGGTCAGCAAAATCTAGGTGATACATGTGATATGTGCTGTATGAGCTTCAAGAACTGCAGCATTACAAAACATTTGCTGCTTTCTTATTGCTTCTGGAGTGGTTTTTTGAGTTTGCACAATTTTCATATTAATTTTGCCTAACTGATCTACCTGGAAAACCTGAACACCCTGCAGTATTTGAAATTCCACATGTTGTGTCACAGAACTGCCTTTGCCAAAAGGATTTGGTTAATGTCAAATAGAGGGACACTTGAAGCTGAATTGATCCTTGCATTTGGATGGGAAACACCGCCAACCTTTTGCACTCAGATTTGCATGCAAAAGTGCTGTATGGAATTGCTTTGTTTCCCTAGAAACAAAGTGGCCTGCAGTATCAGTCAGATAGGAGGTAGCATATTACTGTAACAAAATAGCAGGATAAATTCTGGATTACAAAAATGAAGGTATAGTTAGAGATTAAAAGCACAAATAATAAGGAAATACAAATGTGAAATTCACTGTTATGTGTCTCTGGTATTTGCCACTAAGAGGTGGTTTAGGGCTTTTGGTAAAGCATCTTTTTGAGGTTTTGAAGCAATATAGCCTGAAGCTCCAACAAATGGCTTCAGGGATGTCTTTCTCTGAATTACTTGGTAGAGGTTGGTGTGCTTTTGTCTTGATTTAACTATTTTTTTGCCTGTGGAACATGATTTATCATTTAAGGAGTAGAAAAGACTCTTTTGTCAAATCTAGCTTTCTTTAAGAGGAATACATTGGATGCTGTGATATTGTGCATAATGTTTGACTTTTTGGCAGTATTAATTGTCCTTTGGTTTAAATAGCATTTAGAGACACTTTATGACTTGCTAATAAGCTCTCACAACTTTGGAGGTGGCTTTGTCATCATCCTGTGTTTGAGTATTGTTCTCTGTAAACGATGAAAATACCATACAATAGCAATTGTTAGTTATTAGCCTTCATACACATTGCAGTGAATTCTCTGACCTCAAGAATTGTTAAGTTATATGTGGAAATTGAGAGAGCTGAAACATCCTGGATCTTTGCTCTGCAGTTTGAGTGGTTTAGCATTATCAAAATTGATACAGTGTAAACTCTCCTAGGGAGCTGCATGCTTGTCGTTTTCTGTTAGTCTTTTTTGAAGTGGTTTATCTTCATTGTTCAGGTTTGTCTGGTTAATTCTTGTGTTTGGACTCTTGTTTTCAGTGCCTACAAAATGGCATAATTGGCAGTAACTGGGTAAGACTATAGACTTACTTTTCATGAAAACAGAACAGTCTGGAATTGAGGTTTTATTCAGGTGACTGGAGTTTTTCAGAATATTTATTTCAAAGGAGAAGAGCTTCTCTCCAAACATGTGCTTCTGGCAAGATGTGATGGGCTGAGGAGGAGTGCAGTGCTGGCTGGATGTGCTGGCTGCTGGAATACTGCACAGGGATGGCTCTGCTGTGCCTGCCAGTGCTGAGAGTGCAGTGGCGCTTTTCAAATTGCTGCTCAAAATGTTTCCCAGTGGGTATGTTATGGGGTGGGATTAGTGGGATTAATTCTTGTTTTTCCTTGCTGCTCGAGGTGTAATAGGAGGCAGTTCCTCGTCCTTGAGGAGTGTAAGTTCAGAATACTTTAACTGGAAGTCCTTAGACCATCTAGGACATTTTCCCATAAGCAGTTAGGGTAATGTTAACATTAGGTTAAGAGAGTACTTGAAACATGTCATCTTTTTAGCGAGAGAACTGAGAGACACTTGACTACTACCCAAGAGGAGGTAGGGCAGTTGTGTTATTTGTTCCTCTGATCTCCTTCCTGTATTCCTCTGTAGTGTTTCCTCTTGTTCACAAGCAGTATAGCATTTCCTCAGGAAGTTTGTTTTGAATTTTCAGATTCTTAACAGTATGAGTGGCAAACTAGTAGTCTTTCTCCAAAAAGCAAACACCCTCATTTATTTTCTTATTATCTTTTTTTTTTCCCATATCAGACTTGTCTAACTGGGTTGTCTAGTTATGCCACTGCCTTTAGGAACAATACAAAGAATAGCTGTAACAAATGCACAAGTGTGTTTATGGGAACATGGCAGGCACTGGTTATCCATTTATATTCAGCAGGAGAACCTGTTTTATTCAGAGCTCTTGGAAAATGTTCATGGAAACTTTTAGGGAATTAGGACAGCTGGTCTAGCAGACTTTGAAGTCTGCAACACAGCCGGCTGGCCGGCATTCCCAGTGCCAACTGGCTCAGCAGCAAGTAGAGACAGCAACTGTGATTTTGGCTTAGGAAACCCTGTATATATAGAAGATGACTTGATGACAGGCAAGACTCAATAAATCTGGTGACATAATTGAACTCTGTTAACCAGTGTTTGCTCTGTTGGGATTAAACAACACCCTATGTTTTCAATTAAAGCTCATTATTTTTTTCTGTATTTTCTTTCTGCAGAGTAAGAACTTAGTATCTTCTCATTTAGTGTCTTCCTTTGGAATATCTGTCAGAACATTATTTTAACAGATGATTGAATTAGATTTCAGCTACTGTATGTCATTGCTGACATCTTTAGTCGTTGTCAAATTTCAAGTGAAATGTCATCTGGAAGTGAGTCGTATGCAAAGCTACAGGAGTTTGGCTCTGCATCTGTCAGAAGACTTAGTGAATAATCAGATTTCCTGAGAAGCTGTGGATTTCTCACTTCATTGACCGATTCTTTTTGCCTTATAGTACAAAAATAGAGAAGGAGAAAAAAGAGCATGCTAAGCTACATGGTATGATCCGTACAGAAATAAGTGGAGCTGAAATTGCAGAAGAGATGGAGAAAGAAAGAAGGTTCTTCCAGTTACAGATGTGTGAGGTAAGATGCAACGTGAAATTCATATTGTTCTGCTGCTGCTTTTAGGAAAGATTTGAAAAACACAATTCTTTAATGGCAGTTGTGACACTAAAGGGAAATGCCAAGTTACCAGTGGCCTCCATTTGTGAAAACACATTTTTTTATTATCAAGATGTGCAAACTTAGGAGGAAATTTAGTATGTTCTGATTTCACTTAACAAGTAAATTAATGCAAAGCTCAATAAACCACTAAGAGATTATAATAAATAAGCCTTTACACTACTAATTCACTGTAAGTTATTTTAAGCCCTAGATCGTTCTCTGGATTGTTCCCTGTGCTGACAGCTGTTGCGTTATTATGAGGAGAGACTCTAGTCTAGCACAGGGCTGGGCTGGTGCAGAGGAGATGTGCTGAGGATGGAATCCAGTTGTCTTTCAAGATGTTTCAGAGTGTTTCTGCTTGGAAGTCTTTGTGATTTTGCAGTATGTTAAATCTCATACTTTTGGTTTGATTCATTTAAGGACACATCTGGTTCCGTGGTTGGGAATTCAAGTTGCTGTGTTCATTTTTTCTATGCATTAACTCAAAAATATACCATGGGTGATTTTACTGTGTTGATTATGGCTAATTTGAGTCGTGTGCCAGCATAGCATAGCTGCAGTTGTCCTGGATACTTCTAGCAACTGCTTGCACTTCTACTTAACAGAAAAGCTTCACGTTCCTATACGGAGTCAGACTGAAGTGTTCAAAACGCTTAAAGGGATTTGAGTACCCAATAAACATATGGATGTTGTCAGCTAATTGCCCATCTGTATCCTTCCTAAGAAACAACCAGGAACAGATGCTTTTCTCTTGCTGTGTCACAGTAAAGGCAAAGTTCCCATGAGTCAGTTGTAGCGGTAATGCAGGGTGAGGTCTGTGAAATTGGATCAGTTTACCTTAAATATGGAATAGCTAAAGTGTATCCTGTATTTCTTCTGATTTTGGAGGAAAAAAAGTTTTTACTTGCTAACCTCTGAGTAGTCATAAAAAGGGACTTTTTGATAATGAAAACTATAAAATCAACAGGTAGATTTAAAAAATTGTTAAAATAATATTTCACTTTTTTTTTTTTTATGAACTGGTTTCCTCCTTAATGACATCTGTTTAGCAATGAATTTAATAACCAGTAAGATACATTCTTAGGTGTGCTCCTAGGTTTAAGAATGGGTTCCTAAATCTACCTCTCAAACCCTTCCATGCTTTCTTTAACAGAGGCTTTCCCTAGGACCCACAAAGGATGTTTTAACAATTTGAACAAATCATAGTGAAATATCCTCACAGGATATCAAAAATCAGCAGTGACAGCAATTCCATTTGTGTCATTTAACTCTTGAAGCCACTTTTTGATGCATTCTCTTTTAGGTCTTGTAAATCTGCAACTGTTAAAGCTCGTTGAAATATAACTGAAAATAAACATTAAAAAAACCACTGTAGCAGTAATAATTGATTTCTTTTCTGAATTACTGTTTTAACAGTATCTGCTGAAAGTCAATGAAATCAAGATTAAAAAAGGAGTGGACTTGCTTCAGAACTTGATCAAGTACTTTCATGCTCAGTGCAAGTATGTTTTAGTTTTCTTTTTATCTACACAATAACTGGAGCAATGTTTTGTTTTCAACTTTTGACATCATCATAATGCTTTTCTAGAATTTTCAAAATAAATATTAAGATTCAGCTGTTCTTGCTGATGTCTCTTGACAGATTACTTTTGTCATAGACAAGTCATTCCTTTTGTTACTGTTTTCTAACACATGTAATGAGGTTGAACTTGTTGCTTGAAAGGAGTGCCAGACAATAATTTGCCATGTGTATAAACTACTTCTGAAACACAGCTATTAGTTTAGTCTATTACTTGGCAGTCCATTAGTTTTGATGGACTTTTTTGAGTGTATCTAGCAATGATCCAACTTAATTCTCTGCTAAAGAAAAATAAATTGCATAAGCAGTGGGTTTAAACTATATTGAAAGAATCACTCTTTTTCTAGTTAATTGGAGGACCCAGTAATAAAACATTGTTCTCATTAGAATTATGTACTTTTTTATGATAGTCTTACAAATCAGTAATGTAGCAATGAAGTCACAGCTATAACCTTGAAAGAGCCACTGCTAACCTGTTAAAATCAGTAAGTTTTCTTCTTCAAACACCAGTCTGTATCTATGTATTTTTTCCCCTCTGTTTTTTTTTTAAATCGGTTTTACTTATGGTATGTCGCTCATCTGCTCTGTCCATTTAGTAAAATTTCAACAATGTAAATGCTATGCTGTGTTGTCACTTTCGTCTCTGCTTCCCAGAATGAAAATATTTCATGTTGCAAACAATGCAGCAATTTTAAATCAAATATGCATGTAATTGTGGTTTCTTAAAATTTATTTTTAAAATAGGAATTATTGGTTTTTTTAAGAGCTGGAATACTTGGCATAGATAATGTTACTCTGCCAATACAAAAATACATATAATACAGTAAGATGTAGCATATTCAGTTTATGTGTAGAGTGTAATTAGTGCTTGGGAAACAAAGGGGGTTTCCTTTAGTAGAAAGATTGGATCAGATGTGAAATTATTTGGCTTCAAGAGGTCATAATTATTTTATATCTACTAGAGCTTTTGCTGTTCTGCAAATGAATTTTGGCTGTTCTGGGCCTTCACAAAATGGGATGAGAACCTGTATTTGAGGTGAGAATGAGGAAAATTCATGTGGCAGGGAATTGTGGCAGCTCTGAATCTAATTGGGGATTTTGCATGTTAGAATAAGCTATGATGGAAATAAAGAGGTGGATCAGCCAAAGATGCATTAAAAAAGCAATTTAATGTTTTGAAGTTTATGGCATGGCATAATAATATGCATGTCTTCCTTTGGCAACTTTTTAAGCAGAAAATACAAAGTAAAGTTTAATAACAGCTTGCATTTTGCTTTTCTTTTCAAGTTTCTTTCAGGATGGGTTAAAAGCAGTTGAAAGTCTCAAGCCTTCAATTGAGATGCTCTCGACAGATCTTTATACGGTGAGTAGCAAACTTTCACATTTGTGTTGTAAATTTAGTTTTTTACAGTAGAAGCATGAACATTTTGGTTTAGGTTGGCTGACTGTTCTAATAGTCAGCATTTTAAGGTTTTTAGTAAAATCTTGTTCCAATATAGCATTCAGAAGCCTCAGTTTCAGTTCAGTGTAAAGTGTTAGGAAAACAGCCTTTGCTCTGAAGTGTTTACTGACGAAGTGGAAAATAACATGTGGTTTCAAATGGAACACAAGGAAACAAGAATATTGTGAAGCAATATCAAAGTCTTAACCCAGCAACATCCTTGCCATTATCAAGTTTTCTGAAGATATAAAGGAAAATAAATAGATCGCATTATCCTTTCTCCTTGTTTTCATTCTTGCTGAGCATTTCTTAGAAAAATGAATAAATTAAGCAGCAAGTTT
Organism: Pseudotriccus pelzelni; assembly: GCA_035584735.1. Taxonomy (NCBI): domain Eukaryota; kingdom Metazoa; phylum Chordata; class Aves; order Passeriformes; family Tyrannidae; genus Pseudotriccus; species Pseudotriccus pelzelni. The sequence continues at coordinate 100,031,658 of JAWMRA010000113.1, forward strand.
GAAAGACCTGCACTGAAAATAGAAAATAATGTTAATTTTAACCTGTATTTTTATTCATTCAAGATTAAACAAGCACAAGATGAAGAAAGAAGACAATTAACACAGCTTAGGGATATTTTAAAATCAGCACTCCAAGTTGATCAGAAAGAGGTGAGCATATAAGGTGGTTTAACCTTGTTATACCTATTTTAATTACTTCTAATGTAATGTTAGTATTCAAAACTGTTATTTTAACTTTTATCAGCCATCTAATTTCTTTTGTTCATTCATCTTTGTTTTGACGTTGATATTGAAGTTTCTGACAAAAATTTTTAAATTAATGCTCACTAAAAATATGAGACTTACTGAAAAGTAATTTCTTTGTGTTACCGGTATTGCAAAATAATTCAGATGATGCACTGTTGCTCAAAGTGAGAATGAAAGAACTTTGGCAGTATCAAGGAGATCCTATTCACAGAACCTTATCTCACAATACTATTCCAAACTGTATAAAGATTGTGTAAAACTGAATTTCAAATCCCAAACCACCTCTGTCATCATCTGCAAAAGTAACAATTAAGTTTGCTACTCTGCTGCAATATGCCAGGGTTCAAATGTGCATGGGCTGGGTCAGTTTGGCAATCCAACAAATAATTATTTTTTGAGTTTTGATTATGATTGCCATTAGATTTAAAGAGTTCTGGAGCAGTTTCATTTGCAGTCTCTGATCTGGAAGTAAGCATCTTTTGTATACTGTAATCCTAAATATTGGGTCTACTTTTGTTTCAGATTGCTAATGCTTCCTCTTCATATAAATAAATGCCAGCCAGCTTCCTCTGTGTGGCTGCTGGGCCATGAGAAGTGATGAATGAGCCCCCTCCCTGTTTTCAGGGGTCATGATGAAATAGTTTAGTCTGTAGAGCTCAGACTTCCTTCTCCTTTTCTGGTCTTGCTTTGATCTTCCCATAAAAGTTACGGTGACTCCTGGCTTTTAATGGTGACAGATGATGGTTGTGAGCAATGTAAATGAGTGAAAGATGTCCCTGCCCACAGTTGGACTGGATGATCTTTAAAGGTCCCTTCCAACCCAAATCCATGTGATTCTGTGACCTGCTGACAGGAATTTGGAACAGCCTTGAACGCTCTTCACTTTGAGATGCCGTTTGTTACCTTGTGAAGTTTGTGATCACGACCATTGTGTACAAAGTTCCATACAGTCCGCAGGCCCTTTCTTAGATTCTGCCTGGCATTCAGGACTCACTGATTTGCCAAAAACTTCCAAATTTGAGCTCTGCAGAATTAGAGACTAGTGATCCTCATGGAAATGGTGACTGCTTTGGGTTCACCATTGATTGCCCACTCTCAATAAGGAGTCATTGCTGTTTGGGGTGTGTTAGCAGGCGTCTTATTTTAATTGTCATTGCTCAGGAGAGATACCAGAAGCAGCTGAGTGTCGTGGTTGCTGCAAATGTTGCTTCTCTATGTTTACCTCTTTATTAGTGATACTGATATTAAATGTATATGGAAGATGTGACGAGTACACATCTGTTCATAGACCCATAAATTAATAATACACATAGATTTATTATTTCTGCTGGGTATGTGACATTTAAAAATGCAAGCATGAGAAGTGCGTTGTGCTATAGCTATTATTTATTAATTCTGCAAATCTAGACATAGATGCTTACCTGCAGAGCACAAGAAGTATAATCATTTTTAAAGTTTTTTTGAAAACATCAGTTAATCAGTGGGATGCCAAAAAGCTGTGGTATAATTTACTGTACAACCCACTAATATTATTCTTGTTGCACTGTAATTTCCTTTACTATAACTGATTTCTTTTTCCTTCCTGAAATGCATTTACATTTTGTGACCGAAGTCTAGGAGAGTAAGTGTTACCATGTTTTAATGAAAATAGTTGGCATGATTTCCATTCAGATTTCAAGAAACTGGATTTTTTCTCTGAGCTCTTGTCTGTTGGCATGAAAAGACTGGTTCTTTCTTTCTCCACTTTGGTTTGCTTTATTACCAAAAAGAAAAATAAAAAGTTACCAGATTGTTCTTGGGAAAGAAAATTGCTGTAAGACAAATTGGTGATTTCTGTGACACTTTCTTTTGGAAAATTAAATCCAGTTGCTTGATTTGATGTTCTTGCAAGATTTTGAAAATATATATATTTTTAATTAAAATGGACCTCATATAAGAAATGATAGAATGTTGACAAATATTGTTTCTGTTGTGTTTCAAAAAAAGAAAACACACAAGCACTCATAGTGAACTCTCTGTTGTTGTGCCTGTATATGTAGTTTCCTCTTGCACAGAGCTTCCTCAAACCTGGTTTGTATTGAAACTCCTTTTTGAAATGTCATTTTGTGTACACCTTCGTAATTTTTAAGCTTTCAGTTTTCAAACTATAGAGGTCCTGCAAGTTTTGAAGACAACCTTAGAGTTGTATTGCCTAAACTGTTCTCTTTCCATGACCTTGGGTGGTCACCTCCTGTGACTGTAGTGTTTAGATTCGCTTCTGCGTCTTTGGTAGAACCTGTAATCTGTTTAGGTCTCTAACACAAACTTTGAGGCTGCCTGCAGGGCATTCTGCTAGAGACGTCTTTTAGAGGCTCTGTGGGGCTGTAATAAGTAAAGGATAGATCACTGAAAATCCTGCAAATGCCAGGGAAGTTCAGACTCCGGAAGAGCTGTAAGGACGTTTTTGGCAGCTCTGCACACCGGAATGATCTGAACAGTCTAAAAATCCTGCTCCACGGGAGCTGTGGAATGGCTAACCAAAATTTGTGGTGTGTAAGTTGAAGCACCTTGTACTGGACAGTTCTGTTGTGTTCACGTAGTGGGGCTGATAAGTAGGATTTTAGAATATCTCTTAGCAATAGCCACAGATCATCTTTTGAGAATACTGTTTTCAGATTTATTTCATTTTTAGCTATGCTGTTCAGCTTAAAGTCTGTCTTTATAACTTTGGAAGAAGGAAACCTCTTTATGGTCAGGGAAGTAGTTCACTAAAAACATGCAATTAAATGACTCACCTTTTTTTTATGCCTATCTGCATTTCGACGCTGATAAAGTGGTCAAAGTTCAGTTTCTTAGGGTCATGTACCTCAGTCTGTTCTGATCTTATTATGTTCAAGAGATATTTAAAATGACAGTGCTCTGTGCTAGATATGTCCTCTATCCTATAGTGACTCATTTCCTCCTGTAGGTAATGTACATTATTGCTGCTCCTCCAATGAGGCCGTTGGGTCTGATGCTGTTATCTGTGATTCTTGTCTCCGTTATGTGCAATATGCAAACTAGAAATAAGGGAAGATCCTTTGGAAAGCCTGCATATGGAAAAGGCATGCTGAAATTGTCTGGAAGGATGTTAATTGTGATGGTGATTTTGTGGGGTGGCATCCTGTCTATTAGGAGATAGCTCAAAATCATGCACTTCTTGTCAGAGAGCTGTGGAAAACCATCATCTGGCAATCACCTTGGACATTATAGATCTGGACATGACCTGAACTGAGGATTTAAAATGGCAAATATGTGTGTCCTTAGGTTCTTTTCATGAAACAGTATAAAATTTTTTAAAGATACTGTTCGTAGTAATGAATGTGTGGAAATACATGTCAGCTACAGCAGCTTCCTCTCCTGCTGAAATAAGGCAGGAAGCTTGTACTATTGGTTTGCCAGTTTGGCCAAACACAGCAGCTGAGTGTAAACAGCTGGAGGGAGGGAGGGAGATGAAATGCCGCAGAAAATAATACACAAAAAGGAGCAGCTCAGATTTAAGTAATGGCAGTGGTGCTATGAGCAGGTGTTGGAGGTCACCTGAAATCTTTACATAATTGAGGATGGCGAGAACTGAAATTAATTTCCTGTAAGGCCTCTAATCTTCTTGGGAATGGGGTTTCTTTACTGACTAATGGGAGGCAGAGATCAAGGCATTGGTAGGGCACAATTGGCAGTGTCAGATCAGATTTTCTTCAGAAGTCAGTAATTGTACACGTGCAGTGCTTCTTAATGAGAGGCAGGAATTTTTTATAAATGTTGTTCTGGCTCTGTGTTGTGCAGACAGAGTGCAAAACCAAATAATTCTGTGTAAACAAACTGGAGAGGAACAATAAACAGACTGGTTTAAATCTGAAGGCGTGCTTTATCAGGCACAAACATTTAAGTAGTGGTTTTGTAGTGCCTTTAAAAGCCTCAGATGCATGTTGTAGCTGCCTAATACAGCTTTCTAGATCACTAGCTGAGAGTCAGGGAAGTGGGCACAGCTTGCCTCTGCTGAGAAGGAGCACCAAGGAGTGTTGCAGCTTGCGTGGAGCTCAGCTCGTGGTTCTCAGGACCACTGAGCTCCAGCACTTGTGTTCAGGATGAGCCTGAAATCCTGCAGCCTGGAGGTGTGGAGTCCTCAGTGCTCTGAACAGGGGTGTAGGTGGAAGCTCTGTCCTTACCATCGTATTTACAGTAGCTCATAGTCCTGTAAGTGAGCTGCTCTGTGGGTTTTTCCCTTGCTATACTTGTATTATCTGCCTTATGTAACAGAAATGTAATTATGTCCATAGAGCAATGATAATAGGGAAAAAACCAATTACAAGTAATAGTCATTGTTACTGTAGGCATTTAAAAGTCCATCCTGTCATGTTACTGCTGCTAATATAGCATGACACATCAGATTCCTCATTTTCAGGTTCTTATTTTTTAAGAACGTGGACTCTTGCAGCAGTGGGTCCTGCCTCTGGGTAGTTCTGAGAGCAGTGAGAAGGGTTTAGTTAATCGTTGTCTCTTCCAGTGCCAGAATTCTACTTTGTTTAAGATATTTTGCTTTAAATCGTTCTTCTGGAAATGATTTTTCAGTTTTCCTGTATGACTCCTGAACTGTGTTACCAGGAGGTCTCTTATGCTTTTCAGACAGTAACTTGACTCAATTTGCACAATGAAAATCACTTCTGCAAATTGATGTATATAATTCTTGTTTTTACAATGGAAGGGTAGACTAGCAATTGCAGGTAATAATAATCTTTAATGTTTGTACCCTGTAGCGTTTGCTTGAGCTGGAAAACCCACTGCTTAATTAAGTTTTGAGCTAAAACCCCAGTATATTAAGGCCAATAGTAAATCTAAATAAAGCAAGTAAAAGGATTTTGGCAGTTGCTGATAATGACTGCTTCTCAGATGGTTTTTTTTGTGCCCTCTGAAAAAAGAAATGGATCTTGTTCTTTCTCATTGAGGAGGAAAAATATGCTTCATTTGGCCTGTTGGATTAGAACAGGAAGGAAAAGCTCTGAAACTCATTAATGGGGGGTTAGTTTGGTTGAAAGTATGGAATGCATTACAAATTGCTGTTGATTATTTCAGGATTCACAGATTCGCCAGAGTACAGCGTACAGTTTACATCAGCCTCAGGGAAACAAGGAGCATGGCACTGAACGGAATGGCAGTCTGTATAAGAAAAGTGATGGGTAAGTACTGCTGGAGTCTACTGGAAAAAACATTAGGTCCTAAGAACTGAAGCAATGTCCTACAAAATACATTTGAAACTGAGTTACCTTTTGTCTTTTCCCCCTTTAAACTAGGATCAGAAAAGTGTGGCAGAAAAGGAAGTGCTCAGTTAAAAATGGTTTTCTTACAATTTCCCATGGTACAGTAAGTATTTGTTTACAGTGTTTTATGTGCACGGTTGCTAATACGAAAAGGCAAGGTTTGCTGGTCTATATTTGTAATTTGGAATTAGCTAGATTCCTGATGCAGTGTTTTCAATGTGAGGGATATTATTTTTTTAAGGCAACTTTTCAGAAATATATCAAGACATACATAGTATCTAAAAATACAGCTATTCTAATGCTTATGACTATTAATGGGAAAGAAGGGCTTTTTTAGTGACTCAGGTCATGTAAATGTTCATATTTTACCAGTACATCTAAAAATACAAATTCGAACTTCTTTTTTTTTTTCAAAGATACAGTTGGGCATTAAGCCATCTTTAAGATAGAAGTTAAACAACTTCTTATATTTGCAAGATAAACTGAGAGTGGATTTGCAAGATAAACTGAGAGTATGCTGAATCTCTTCTCTCCCCCAGATTTGTTGCTATACTGTAGTCTGTTAGGAAGGTAGCTCCTGAGAAGTAGCTGTTGGTGAAAGTCAACTCTGAAAACAACTTCTGTCAGAATGACAGGAAATAGAGTCCCTCTCTTTTACTGCTACCAATATTTGAAACACATTAGGTATAAATATTAAAAGCTTGTTAAAATTATAAAAATTTACACTTTCATGTTTTGAACCTTTTGCACTTGGCTTTCAACTTGATTTTGCGTTCCTGTAACTTTTCTCTTTTTATACTGTTTTCTCAAAACTTTTAAGAAACTTTCTTAAGGCAAAAAATAACTCAGTGACACTATTTCCCATTCTTGGTCTAATAAACAGTCCTGTTTCTTGATCCTGTTATGAACTGTTCTGTTCTTCATCCTGTTATGCCTGTTGCTATGACTACAAGTTGACCCTGGCAGCAAAAATGGATCAATCTCTCATTTGTGCATCTAACCACAAGCTGCTGCCTTCAGAATTGATAACCAGGAGTTAAGGAGGAGTGTAAAAGCCAGGCCTGCAAAGCAGAGTCATTACTACAGCTTTGGAATTGCCCACCAGTTTATCCCTCTTGTCATTTGAGTGTGTATGAGTTGTCTTAGTCAGAGAAAAGTCTGTTGGTGTATTCTACGCTGGTGTCTGCGAGTGCTGTGATTGTACTTGGCGTCAGGCATGCTGTGCTGGTACCGGTGGGAGCTGTAGCTGGGGCAGCTCAGAGCTGGCAGGGGCTGCAAAATCCACTTGTGGAGCAGAATTTGAAAACTTTCAATGCGAGTACAGTTGTTGAGTCTATCAAGATACTGCTTTCTTCTCTTTTTTTAAGCTGTCTACCAGATGGTCTGACATTTTTAGAAGCAGTAAGTTCCCACTGAAAACAGTGGAGCTGTAGCTGGAAATCAGTTCATAGATAGTTTAAAGTGAGTTTAGCTACATGAGTTTCACAGGTTTGGTCTTGATTTTTTTATGTTACAACATTAAAAGAGTCCCTTCTTGTTTTAAAGTACACTCCTAAAAAGCATTTTTACTTACTTGCTCACTTCCCCCTTATGTATTGATGGCAGGTTTATGTGAAAAAATAATGAATATTTTGTAGACACTGAAACGAGTAGAAGTGATTTCTGTTTATTAAGAATTTTTTTAATATCTTCTGAGAATTCTGAAAGAACAACATGAATTTCCAAGCTTTCTCAGGGTTGAAATCTCCTGGTCTCTAAAATATGATGTGCTGTTTTCTTGTCCCATCAGTTCATTAAAATGAACCATCTCTCAGAAATTCAGTTAACAGTTTTGTTTTCTTTATGAAATACAAATTTGTAAATGCTTTCCCTTTAAAGGCTAAGTAATCTTGACGGATTTCTCTTCTTTGGTCGCGTAGCCTCTCTTTATGAGGGACTATTTTTTCAGTTAGTTTCTAGAACAGCTATCTTCAGGCAGTTGCAGATGCCGTATTCTGAGTTAAACCTGCCTGTCAAGTGCTCTCCTGACGGATGGAGACAATATGGTTGGTTCTCTGTGAGTCACCCAGCTGTGCTACTGAATGTACCTGCCTGCACTGCAGAAGTTACACTTTCAGACAACTAAAAGCTTCAAAGAAATTAGCATTCATAGAGCAATGTGCAAGGTAATGGCTGATGGAAAAACAGACACTGGTCCTTTGTGTAATTATTAATAGTCAGAAATTTCCTGCCATCTTTCTGTCTGCAACTTAACGTACATGGATGAAGAGACAATGACAGAAGCAGATTGAACCATGTAATTAGGAATTTCTAAGTGCTTTTCAGATCAAGAAGTCACAAGGAAGAAACTTACATTTCAGAAACATCAGATTCCTCAAAGTTGATTTGTTTTTAAAGAACTTAAATGAAATTTGCTGGTTGTCTGCAAAAAAAAATGGAATATGAGATAGCCTCATTGTTCAAGAATCTTTCTTTGTTCTTCTTTCTTTCCTACTGGAAAGTTTAATCTACCGTGATGATTAACAGGACAATATGAAGACAGAACAATCAGATTTAATCTTTTTATTCTGAAGTAAATCACTGTGATATCTCGGAAAAAATGCATGATGAAATCAGCCAACCAGTCTGTTACGTGGACACATTAGCTCGTGCCTTTTGTAGAAATCGGGTCTGTATCATAGCACTCCTATATGGTTTCAGATGCCTAACCTTTTGATTCCTACACTTACAGTTTGTTGCTGGAACAGATTAGAAGTCAGTCTTACTGGATAGGGGGTTGCCATTTCTTCAGGAGTAGCATGAGTTGATTCTTAGGTCTGTGTATGGCATAAAAAGTGCAGCACATCTTTTGAGGGTTGTTAACATGGTTGTTAACAAGGCGTCCAGAAATTCAGCAGTGGTCTGAACAGAGACTTGAGCAGGAAAACGAAGCTCAGAGGTTTTAAAGAAGTATCATAGCAGTTACACTCTTGTTATCATTTTCTACATCCAGTGTCTCCTAATGCTGCCAAATGTCCAGATCCACCTACAGTAGCTTAGTATGGCTAAAGAATTTGTACAGCCTTACCTCACTGTCTTTTACCTCCAGCTTCTCCCCAGGCACCATCTGCCATGTGATGGAAACATGTCCACCAAGTAATAGGCGCCTGTCAGGGTGGTGGGTGGAGATAGACTGTTATTTGCTGCAGGGTAGAAGCATGAATGTGGTGGTATCAACCACATGCTAAGGGTTTTTAATACCCTTGTTAATGCTGATTTCAGGTTAGTAGATCCTCAGATAAAAGCTTTAGAACATGTGTGTGGCTCAGGATGTGTTCCAGGTCGTTTCAGCCATTTCTTTGGGTTCTCAGATCCTGATACAGAATTATTAATGCTGCATTCCCTTGTCCAGAGAGGCGGGTTCTGCGTGCATTGGTCCTGCAGACCTCTCTGAAGTATTTTAATGCTTTCATTTACAGCTTCGTATTTTGTAAGTTATAGAAAACTAATTAGGTCCCGAATGTGCTTCAGATCCAAAGGCCTGGGGCAGGGGGATTCTCTCTCAACCTAAATGTACTTTTATTTTTACATTCTCACAGAGGCTTTGAGAAAAGTATATATGAGCTGCCCACTGTCTAATTAATAATTTATAAATATTTGTATATAAATATATATAATTATATATTTATATATAATTTATAGCTATATAATTAAATCTGTATGCACTTTAACTACTAAAAGGAACGTCTGGAATTTGAAAAGCTATTTATTAGGCAGAGAATACAATATGGTTGTCAATAAATTGTCATCTTGCTGCCTCTGAAACCTCTCTTGGGTATAATTCATTTTACATTGACCAGCAAGTGACCTGCAGGTTTATTGTTTCAGAGCTTGCATGACTTTGTTTTGTCTGCTGCTTATGCTGGGCAAAGCATGAGCCTGATGTTTTTCAAGGACACCATGCTGCTTTTTTTTTTTTTTCTAACAGGAAAAAAACCCATAATTGTTTCCCTTCTTATGTTTCTCTGTGGGTTTGATTTTTTTTAAACTGGTGTTCAAATAAAATGGTGGTGTTCTTTTTTGGCCAGCTACATTGTTCTGTCAGATTGTTTCAAGGGAATCTTTACTCTTTGCACTTGTCCTTTCTTTTTTTGCATTAAATTTTTTCATCAATAAATTTAGAAGAGATTGTGAGAATATCTATGTTTCTTATGATTCATTGTGAGATAATTCAGCTTCATTTGATAATGTGTTTATGAATATTGCTATCTTTATGATAGTACTTTCCTGATGGTTTAAATTACTTTTTTTCAGATATTATTGCCTAGGGCAAAGGCTCACTAGTTAAATCTGTTTTCGTGATTTAATTATTCTAAAAGAAGAGTGAAACTAGCTATCCATTGTAGGAAGTGCAAACCATTCCTCAAGTCAAGTTTACAAATGTGTCTTTCTAGGTCCTACCCTAGGAAAGAAGAGGTTAGTGCCGAGGCGCTATTTGAAAAGTCTTGTAGCCTTTATGAGTCTTTTTCAAAATGCAGGTTGCTTATGCAGTTTGCTTTTAGTAAAATATTGCCACTTCCTATTAAAAAAGGAACTGAAATAGCTGAGGGGAGCTTGACTAGAAACTTGACTAGAAAACATCTATCATTGTAAAATACATTTTGTTTCACTAGATTTTTTAGCAATTGGCTAGCTCAGTTTAGTTTTACATAGTCTTGCTGCAAGACTTCTCTATGCAAACTTCCCATTTTCCTTCAGTGTGTACCTTTACTGATTTAAAAATTGAGCATTTGTTCTAAACTGTTTACCTAGGAACTTTCAAAGACATTAGCAGGAGTCAAACTATTTCATTACTGAAAACTAAACAACTGATTTTTTAAAACTAAATGTCTGAGTGTTAGGGGATTAAACGTAGTATGAACTTGTCTCTTTTTCATGCGTGATCCCTTCAGATAAGTGTTACCAGTTAATGATAATTGAAGTGATTTTACCCCCTTCCCCTTTCAAAATTCTAGTGCCTATCCAGTTACCATTGAATAAAATATTCAAATATAAGTAGTTTAAAAACCATGCTGCAGACAAAAACATGAATCAAAACCTGGGTACCTTAAAAATTAAAGAGCCTTTTGGCAAGTCTTCTTGGCCAGTGGGATGTTGTCCTGTGTTTTCAAACTGCAGGGCTCAGTCAGTATCAATGTACTAAAATGTGTATGTTTTATCTTCAAATAGGCTAACCGACCTCCAGCAAAGCTCAATCTGTTAACCTGCCAAGTGAAAACAAACCCAGAGGAGAAAAAATGTTTTGACCTCATATCACGTAGGTTTGTTGTTTAGGTCTTTCTACTTCCAGCTCATAGCAGAGTTTTGCATTATTTCTGTAGATGTGTCAATAATCCACTTGAACATTTTCACAGTTGTAGAATTCTTCACTTTATAAAATACCCTTCCTATGACACTTTGACATTTCACTTATTTTAGCGTAATGCAACTAACTGTACCTGTTTCTTTGGAAAACCACTTGTTTTAAAAACTGTCTGAATTCTATTTTTTCATATCATTTTGTGCTGTCTTACAATAGAGTAACTATTTTTGCTGTGACATCCCTCTTTATTTTGAAAATGTCGCAGCTGATCATCTTGCAGAGTTATGATTTTTGCAGAAGATCAAAAGATGGTTTTAAATCTTTTTAAAATTTAATTCTGGTGGTTGCTTTGTAATAGTGAAGAAAATAATGAAAACATTTTTTGGTTTTGTGATCTCATTATAGATAAAAAGGTGAGATAAAGAGTCTATGTGTTAAACCCACCATAACTGAATAAATTTGGGTTCAAAATGGGATGATACAAAATTATATAGTAGAATGTTTCCTTTGTTTTCTCACTAGGACATTTTACTGAAATATGTATCTCAAATTATTTGGGGAGAAGAATAGAAATGTATTCCTCATTTGTTCCTTTTTCAGTGCATAAAGTTGTTTTGCATTTGTAAATGTAAGCTGTGTTGCTTATGTTAATAGCCTAGAATGTGTGTGTGCAATACACAGTTTCTTCATTTTTGCAAAAGTAACTGGGCTTCCCTGTTCACTTTTGAATTTTGCTTGTGTGTTGATGACCATGTCATGTTTTGCCCAGTATCAGCTTGTCACAACGTTATCATACGCTTGACAAGGCACAACAGACCTCTTGTCTTTCTCTAGATGAGTTTTTCTCTTCGTTTTACTGTAAAGTTTAAAAATATTCCTTGTTTTTTACAAATGCAAACTACTGTATCATGGCAAGATAAAACCTCTTTATGTAGCACTTTCCTTTCTGTTCTTTCATATATCCTCACTGTCTTAATATTTTCCATGTTTGAAGCTGTCTTTTGATACCTTCTTGCCTGAATATTTTTCAAACTTAAGAAATTTTCATTTTAGAATATCCTTTTGCTGGTAGCTTTACCTCTGTTTTTCTCTTTGACAATTCTAATTTTAACTCCAACTTAGTCATTAAACCATGTCATATCTCATTTGCTTCAGAGACTTGAAATGTATTATGCTCTATTCTTTATGATAACAATGCTTAGAATTACAAAAGTAGTAGTAAATTGAAAATTGTGAGCTTGATTTAATTGAAACAGCTTGCATCTTACGCTGGTTGTAGTTTGGACTTCATGTCTGGCAAGTTTGTTTTGCCTTGTTTGTTTACTGTGGTTTCAAGAGCTCATTTGGACTCTTTAAATCTTTCTATCTTATATACACACAGATGAAGTCAAATATGAGCTCTATATTTTACTCCTCTCCCTCTCATCAGAACTTTAGACTTGTGATTACTGAGGTTATATCTAGAACATGGAAAATTTCCTATGCTCTCCCGCTGCTTATGTGATAGAAGCACAGCAGTGAAGAAAAGAGCTTCTGTTTAAAATGCAACAAGCCACCTTGTGTAAACATGGGTCTAATCATAGATGAACTGTAGGTAATGAGTGAAACTTGCTAAATTGACTTTTTTGTCTACCAGCACTGCAGTGATGAGACTAGAGACCTCAGGAATCATACCTCAATTAATTTTAGATTTTTTGGAAGAGATTTCTGCAAAATCAGTTTTTCGATAACTTTTTTTAATCAGTATGTGAATTATTTATTGTGCAGATGACAGAACATACCATTTTCAAGCAGAGGATGAACAAGAATGTCAAATGTGAGTTTCTTCACTAATTTTATTCTTGATATTGGTGTTCTGCTGAGACTTACCTTGAACTTTAGAAGTGCCAAAACATTTAATAGCAAAATATTACTACCATTTTAGATGGACATCTGTGCTACAAAACAGCAAAGAGGAAGCTTTAAATAATGCATTCAAAGGAGATGATAACACAGGAGAAAATAATATTGTCCAGGAACTGACAAAAGAAATTATATCTGAAGTCCAGAGGATGACTGGAAATGATGTTTGTTGTGACTGTGGAGCACAAGGTGACTCAATTAAGCGTATTTCTCATTGGTAAAAATTCTTTGTTTCATGAGAATATTTAAGCTGATGTTTTATACTTTCGCTTTTACTCCTTATCTCACAAAAATTATACACATATTAGAATATGCTACAGTTTAATGGAACTACTTTAGTAAGATTCATTTGCTACATGCTTATTGTCAGTGGGGAGAAAAGTTACTAAGAAGCTTATTTTTGTCCCATATATTTTGCTAATTGTAGCTTTTGGTTACATAAATAAGTGAGCTTACATAAAATATGGTTTAATAATATAAGATTTAGGTAAAACTGAGCAGCCATCAGAGACACAAAGCGTTTTCTTAATACATATTTTTTCTTGGTTTTTTTGGGGGTTTTTTTGTAATGTTTGACTGAGACAGGGAATATGTCTAAGGTTGTGCTCATTTGGAAGAGAATGCACCTGCACTGACCGTGGGTTTCAGTGTTGGTTTTGTTGATCAATGAATTTCTCCTTTAATCCGCTTTAGTTTATTTTTTAAATCCTGCTGTTTCCTGTGTTCTTTTATGTTAGAGAGACGCTGCAGGGCTTAGGGTTTTTTGATGCGAAACTGCAGCTGAAAACAGCAGATCTGATGCTGTCTGCACTTTATAAATCGATAGTTACTTCCAGCAGTAGATATTGTATAAGACTATGGGAAGAGTCAATCCTACTCTCTTTAAAGAAGAGTCTAAATAACAACTACCAAACCTCTATCAAATTAATAAGTTACTCAGCTGTCTGAAACTTCAGAAATTAATTATTTGTCTGGAAGATGAGGGAATGTTATAATAAAATTCAAAATAGTGGGAGAAGAGACGAACAAGGGTTACGAAAAGAAAGGGATGAGCCCTAGTATCTTTGAAATAGTTGAGTGAGAATCCACTGTAATGTGTGCTGTGTGTGTACTTCAGAATCACTTCTGCTTCACTTAGCCTGAAGCCTACACTTGAAGTACAAAAAAATGCCAATGCTGTAAGCATTGTTATTTCAGTTTGAACTGCACCGGTACTCCCAGTTGAGAATGTGACACTGTTATATTGGTGGTAGAAAAATTCCTGAAAGGTTGTTTGAAGAATGACAAACTGGACTGGTCGAGTAGCTCCCTTGGGGAGCAATGTCCTTCTCAAAAATAAAACAAATCTTCACTTCTTTTATCATTAAAAAACCCCACTGTTTTTGTTTCCCAGTAAAGACATAAATTAAAAAATATATAAATAATGTGCAAAAATCTCATTTTACTTAATAGTGAGTTCAAAACTGTAAGCAAGCCAAACTGTCACCATTAAAAACTCCAGGCCAATTTAGTGTGTAAGATAAGACAAAAAGAGCAGGTTGTTTAATCAGATCCTCAGGCCCAGGGGATATGCACAATGCACGCACACCCCAGGCAGTGGTTCTACAATTTTATAGTGTGATCTGTCCAATCTCAAAACCATTTCACTTCTATATGCTACATTTTCTAGAATGGAATAATTGCCTGAATAAATTTTAATTCTATGGGTGTTTTCTGTTTCAGACCCTACCTGGCTTTCAACAAATTTGGGAATTCTAACTTGCATTGAATGCTCAGGAATCCATAGAGAACTCGGTGTTCACTATTCCAGGATGCAATCACTTACATTAGATGTGCTGGGAACATCTGAACTTTTGGTATCAAATTGCTTTTATTAACTTAAAAATAGTACTGTAAAATACTTCTAACACAAGTATATTTTTAGCACTTTAACAATATGTTGTTCCAATCCTGAAAGTTGCCTGTGGATAAACATAATTTGAGAAAGCTTATGCAAATTTAATGGAACCTCCTAGAACATAGTGTCCTACAGTAAACTTTCTCTTAATCTTAGAATTCAAATTAGTAGAGGCTTCATATTTTTTGTGTTTTCAGGTCTTTTTACCCTTGGTTGCTCTTTATAAGAACACAGCTGTTTGACATACAAATGTGCCTAAGATTAAAAATTGAAGGACTTGCAAATACTTATACCATTAATTATTTAGCATAATTTTTAGAAGAGAACTTTAATCCCCAAAGGAAGAAAATGTATTCAGCTTTTCTACACAAAGAAGTTACCACTTATCAGCTGCTCTGTGTGACAGTTCATATGTGTGTTCTTACTCAGCACAAAGTATTTGCATTTATCATACAAACTGGTGTCTTGATGGATTATTCTGCAGTTACTTGTTCATGTACTATATCCCAGCTGAAAATTAACATCCAAAAAGGTACCTAATCTGCTCATTATCACTGACATAGTAGCGGAACAAGGAATCAGAAATAAGAGATCCCAGCTCTCGTTTTCCGCTGTCCTCCCCGTGGTGTGACTAATACGTGTGTGGCCAGTAACTGAACATGTTTATTAAGTGAGCTGTGGATTTTTTTATTTTTTTTTTACAGCTTGCAAAGAATATTGGTAATGCTGGGTTTAATGAAATAATGGAGTTCTGTCTGCCAGTTGATGAGACGGTCAAACCTAACCCAAGCAGTGATATGTAAGTAAAGAAACACTATTTTTGAGAAAGGCAGACATTTAATTTAATATTGCTAAGGGGTTGTGCCATTATGAGTTGGACTGGCAGGCCATGGAAGATGTGTAGTGTCGTATTTTTAGTCTTACAGCCAAGGAGGAAACCTTTTTTCTGATGCTTTGCATGTCTATTTTATTGAGTTTTGTCTGACTGTGCCTTCCCTAATAGTAAAGATTATTTTATCAGCTCTCTGAATCATGGTTTGTGGGACAGAAACAAATTAATCACGACTTGGTGGGAACTTTAAAGACACACAAGGGTAGGGATTAAAAAAAATAAAGCAATTAATTTTATCCTATTTAAACACGAAATAGAAATGTAGAAAGTTGCGCATTTACCTGTAAGATACCGAACACATAGTGTTTAGGAACCACAGCTAGGACTGAAGTCTGTAACTGTGTGGAATAAAACAGAACATTTAACGGAATTCCTCGAAAACACTGAATGGCGATGGCAGAGATACAGCAAGGACAGCTGCCTGCTTGGCTGGATACTATTCCATCATAAAAGAGCTGGTAAACAATGCAGAAACAAACCCAGAAGAATTGGCTCTGAATGAAGCTGATTTTACATTATGTGGACTTCAAGCATTCTGACAAAACAATGTTAAACAATGCAGTTTAAATAATTTTTGGCTACCGCTATCAATAATAGTGCAGGTTATTAATATTAATAATTAAAAATTACTAATAATTTTACTGAATGGTAAAGCAATATAATAAGAACACTTCTAAAAATTTATATTTAAAAAGTCGTTGATTTTGGTACCTCTACATATAAAATTTGAAGATTTTTTATTGCAATGAGAATCTGAAGGCAGACACTTTTCAAAAACTACAAAGGAGTACTATCAAATGCTTTATGAGCAAGAGCTATCCATTGATTCAATTTGTTATTATTTATTAGTTTTTTTCCTTTTGCCTCTTGCATAGTATCTAGGTGATAAGATATGACTTAGTTAAATGTCTTCTGTGCAATACTGTGTATATCCCAAGAGCTGGTAAGGAGCTATGCCTTTGGGAGGCAGACAAGCTCCTGTCCTGCTGTGATGGGAAGAGGAGTAGATATGTGTTATTTGGCATCAACAGCAGAAGTGATAACTGTTATGGATTCAGATGTGCTAAGTTTTCACCTTTTTTAGAAATGTAACTAAAAGCTCTACTACATCCTCCCTTTTACGGTTGTGGTGAAAAGTTGCTTTAAAGGATGTACTTTCACTACTGGGAATTCGAATTCAAGGCCTGGATAGTCTGTGCAGAGGTATAAGATAAATTTTTTTGTGTCCCTTGCCTTCCATCTCTTTCCAGCATGTGCAGAGGAGTACAAGTCAGGTAAACGTAAACGTGCAAGGCAATGTGAAACCAGCATTATGAAGCTCTGATGTATCTTCTGTACACAGAGCTGGGTAATCTTGACCTCAGCTACACACCAGAGTTTGGAGGGGAAAATTTATGGTCTGTCTTTGTATTGGATATTTGATTCATCTTCTGTAACTACATTTCGTACTTGAAATATGAGACTGCATGGTTACATGCATATTTAAAAAGAAAATTATCATAATGAATGAGAACTAGTCTTTCCCAGATCTTATTTCAAATGTCTTGCATGTATTTATGGAAATGCTAATGTGTATCTTCTGATGAAAGTTATAGAAGTAAATCATATTCAATTTCAGGAATGCAAGAAAAGATTATATTACTGCCAAGTATATTGAGAGAAAATATGCAAGGAAAAAGCACGCTGACAATGCAGCTAAATTGCATGCTCTTTGTGAAGCAGTCAAATCAAGAGACATTCTTGGTTTAGTTCAAGTATATGCTGACGGCGTGGATCTCACAGAAAAAATCCCACTGGCCAATGGCCACGTAAGTGTTGTAAATTTTATTAGTCAAATTGTTTTAAGTGCAATATGCATTCATTGATTAAAAATCATTTGAAAATAACGTTTGAAACCCTGTTCTAAATGCTTGTCCTTTTAACGATGTAATTTAGCAATAACAAAAGAAGATACTAAATAGTTTAAACTAAAATTGTTCCAAATACTATTGTATTTTAAATGTATTAAAATGCTAAACATAAAATCAGTCAGTAATCTGCTAGTTTTTAACCCATTTGTCTGTTTGCTTTAAAGAAATGAAAGGGACACAATAAGTCTTCACAGGTGTTTTTAGTGATAGCGTGTCTGAATATTTTGAAATTATGTATTTTAATTAATATCTTAATAGAATTTCTGCTTCTCTGTAGATCAGAGGAAATAAATGTGTTTTTTCATTTTATTCTTAGGAGCAAGATGAAACAGCACTGCACCTTGCTGTTAGATCAGTTGATCGAACATCACTTCATATAGTTGACTTTTTAGTGCAGAACAGGTAAGTGTATGGAAACTATATATTGACTTTGCTTTTATGTCAAGTAATACAAATACTAAAACTGTATTTGCAAATGTAATTTTATTCTTTGAAAATCTTCCAATGAGAGCAATTTAATAATGTAGGGTAGGAAACTAAAGTTTAATCCGCTTCCTTCTTTCTTGTTCTCCAATAGTGGCAATCTAGATAAGCAAACCTGTAAAGGTAGCACAGCTCTGCATTACTGCTGTCTAACAGACAACGTTGAGTGCCTCAAACTGCTGCTGAGAGGAAAGGCTTCTATTGAAATAGGTAAAAGGGTAATGTGTACTTTGATTTCCTATTTGCCACTGCTTCAGATAAGAAACAGTGAAGTCAGAATATGTGCATTTTCTCCTCAATTGTTTATCATAATTCTGTAAACATAATCTTCATTATAAGAAGAATGAATATTCACTGTTTAGTTCAAGTTTAAAATTAACTTATACATTACACTTATTTTTAAACAGATTTAGATTTTTAATTGCTGTCTTTTATGTCTAGATATATACTGCCATTTCATGGCTGTCATTCATATATATGTATAGCATGTTGAATTACTACTGCTTGTCATGGGCAGAGCGTTGATAATGGTTGAACCTACATATAAAGGAAAGAGATGAGTTTCAGAGTGTTGATCTAGTACTTCACAACGTATCTGCAGGTTTGTCTTTAGTAATGGACATGTTAATAATGACACTGCTCATCATATATTTCTTTTCTTGCAATGTATAGCAAATGAAGCAGGAGAGACGCCACTAGATATAGCTAAACGTTTAAAACATGCTCACTGTGAAGAGTTGGTGAGTATTGTGTCTTTCCATGTATTTATTTATCAGCAAAATTGTGTCTGAACATTTAACAGTTTACAATTGAATAATCATTTAATATATTCCGGACACAATAGTGATATGCTAGAAATAGTTATATCCTTAGAAATAGTTATAGGCTTTTAAGAGGAAAACTGTATTTCTCTTTAAGTGCATCAGAAATGCTCTAATTCTTGGGGCCAGGGGATGATTCTGTTTGAGCTATTAGTCAGAGATCCATAAGATATCCTGAGCAAGTTTTCAGATGACACCAAGTTGAGTGAGAGTGTTAATCTGTTGGAGGGTAAGAAGGCTCTGCAGAGGGATCTGGACAGGCTGGATTTATTTGCTGTTGTATTTGGTACCACAGCTTAATTCTTTAAATTTACTTGAGTGCAGTAACTTTCCACATTACTGAAATCAAGATTCCTTCTGTATGTGGGCTTTGTTTGCTTTTAAATATGCTGTTTAAAAATAAGTACTGCACATAACATAGGTGTCAACAGTCACCTCGTTTTTCCTTAGCTTACTCAAGCACTCTCTGGAAGATTTAATTCTCATGTTCATGTAGAATATGAGTGGCGGTTACTCCATGAAGATCTGGATGAAAGTGATGATGATGTGGATGAAAAGCTGCAGGTTTGTATCAGCACTATTTTTCTGAACACATACATGTGTAAGCATGATGTTCATAATTGTTTCAATAATGTTGCTTTTTACTATAGTGCTTTTTACTTCTGCATGAGGTTTTATATTTCTATACCAGTATTTATGTATTCCTATATATTGTATCACCATCCAGATAATAACAGCAGTAATGATGACCTTTTGACCTTTTTGATAAAGCATCTTGAAACTTTTAGAGATTCCATTTTTTTTTCCCAGCTGTAAAAAATTGTAGTAATTTACAACTGGAAATCCCTTTCTGGCATGCTCTAAATATGTATTTTTGATCTGTTCTTTTCCTTCACTTCCTTCGTTGTTGCCAGTTGCCTTCTGCAATTGAGTGTCCTCTTTCTGAATCCCTGAGCTCCATCTGATATAGGAAGGTATCTGCTACTCAGCAATGAGGCTAAAGTAATGAAGCTCCTACTTCACTGCCTATTATTAATAGGCTTATACTGCAGGGACTTCTGAAAGGAGATTAAGGACTATTAATCACAGACTAGTGTCTGTGACTACACTGAATGCATGGGTGAATACTGCTGTTGCTTAGGATCACATTAGAGTTTTGTTTATAACTGTCAAGCTCTTAGGATTGTCTTGCTGGTAAAGCAATTGAATAGATTTTGTACTCTGTCAGAAAAGGTCCTGTCTGAAATTTAAGTTCCTCTAGTCCAGAGTATTTCATATAAAAGAGAGTCTAACCTAAAAGAAGGTTGCGACAATTCAACTGGTTTCTGCTGCTCTTGCACAACCTGGGTGTCTTGTCCTTCCTTAGCTTTGCCTTCATTCTGACACACGTCTGTCCCTGTATTGAACTGCTTCAGTTTGGTGAGCCAGTGAAAAGCTGAATCAACAATGAAAAACCAGAATTTTCTACTGGTTTAGAAAGCAGAAGTGTGGGCTTAAACAGGGACAGGACAGTAGAGAGGTCAGGGAATGGAGAGTGTCAGCCAGTGAGTGAGGCTGCTAAGCCAAAGTAAGGGTAGGGATTAATGTGTCTGGCTGTCACGTACAGCATTCTGGTAAATCTTTGAATTATAATGCTGTGCTATAGCTTGTCTAAAGGCACTACATGATCAATCCAGACTAAGCATTGAATATATTCAGAGGAAAATTGATTGCTTTTTAGTGATACTCCTGGTGTAAATCTGTTCTGCCTAAATGCTATTACTAGAAATGGTTATTTTAATTTCATACAGACAGTATGTCAGCGATGGGTTTATCTAGTGCTATTTCTGAAAGCACATTTATGTTCTCTGGGCTGTGGATTGTTGCAGCCCATTCCTGTAGTAGCCACATGAATTTATAATTCCAGCTATTTTAGTTATGATTTGATAGCAATAATTACTGTGCTTGCTCTTGAAACAGGAAGAATAATGCTAAGTGCAGATGAGTGCTGTAAATCTCAAAGACAACTAATTAGACCTCATTTGATAATGTACATGGGATGAGCAATGTTCCATCCAAGCTGCCAGTTGAAGTAATCTCCTGAACTTGTCCAGCAACACAAGTGAGCTAAAAGGAGTTCTTGAGAACTTTTTGCTCCTAATTTGTTCTAGGCTGAGCTACAGGTAGAAGACCTGGGTGCAGTTGAGTCTGGGTTTTGAGATCATGATCATCTATTTGGGATTTAGCACTGCTGAATTTCAGATGAGGCTTAGGATCTTTGGTTGTTTATTTACTTTTGAAAATATTGCCGGGCATTTTGATGCAGAGAATCTTTACTTGATCTGATCTGATTATCAGGGTTGATTATCTATAGAGGTATAGTCCTGTGTATATAAGGATGCAGTATTATCCTACAGGAGTATACTAGAGGAGAAATGAGAGTATGTTAATTGTTTTGAAATGCAATTCACATTTAATCTTCTTTTGTTAATGTGCACAGTTACTTTGTGTTGAAGAGGACAGAATGTAGGTTTTAGATTACATATTAAAAGCAACAAAAATGCATTTTGGAAGCCATTTCTTCTTTATAGAAACTAATAACTTTTGATCGACTAATAAGTAAAATGAGTACAACTAATGTGGTAATTATGAATACTTTTTTTATTGTGTTTAAGCAACCCAGTCCCAATCGGAGAGAGGACAGGCCTGTCAGCTTCTACCAACTTGGGTCAAACCAACTTCAGCCTAATGTAGCATCCTTGGCAAGAGATGCAGCAAACATTGCTAAGGATAAGCAAAGAGGGTTCATGCCAAGTATATTACAGAATGAAACATATGGAGCAATACTTAGTGGCAGTCCACCTCCCGTTCAACCTGCAGTACCTGTTACAAGTAGTGCACCTCCTCTACCTCCAAGGAATATTGGCAAAGGTACTAACACCAGAAAATACCACTGTATATTAGAGGAATGGGATCATAACTTTTTTAAAAAATTTTTACATTTTTAGGTTTTCTTTTACAGTTGTTTAGCACAGGTAAGTATTGCAACCTTTTACTGATGACTTCATTTTATACACTTGAAGTGAATTTGCACAACCTGTTCTGAGTGATTTTTATAAAAAAGCACACAACAGTGTTTGAAAAAACAATACCCAAATAATCTCGCTAGGGTTAAACCATTCATTAAAAGAAGGCCTGCAATTAATTTAGTTCAACAATTCTTTTGTTATATTTCAGTTTTTTGTACTTGAAGATGTTGTTGTCAGAGTTCAGTTTAAAGATACAATTTCAATAGCATTTGTCTGCTGTGAAAATTTGTGTAAGACCTCGAAAAATGGAGAATGTATGCAGAACATGAGGTTATAACATTGCAAAGTCTTCTCTTACTATATGCTTCAAGGTTGTTGAAATAAAAATATAAGTGTCATGATGCAGAGACAACCCTAACTGGATGACTGAAAATATAACTACTGATTACTGGTTATACCCAGATCGTTAGAACGATGTAAAATGTACGTGTCTTGTCCTGATTCAGAAAGGTTGTGTGCTTGCAAAATCTACCATTAAAGCTGATGCTGTGACTTTCATTCTTATCTTTGTATGTAATCTGTTTGACCATAGTAAAGAAGCATAGAGAAATCTGTATAGCTCTTCTTTGTACAGGTCATGTTTGGTGTTTCATTGTTTTAATACCTTTATGAATCCACCAGCTCTCATGGATGCTAAATTTATGTAAAGTTCAATTAAAGAAAAATTACCGTTAAACACATGGTTTTCTGTGGTGCTGTAAATCAGAATCCATAAGAGGAGGTATCAGGGAATGTTCTCGGCACACGTGGGCTCCTGCCTTTGGGAGCACTATGCAGAAGTCAGAATGCAAGTCTCCACACACCAGTGATTGTGTCTAAGATGGCAGATTGATCATCTGTGTAATATGAAAAGTCAGTTACTGCTCTCACAGGAACAGCTTCAGCATAAAAGTTGGGCTAAAATATATTGTTTTGGGTGCAGAAATATTGAGAACAACAGAACAGCATGGTATTGTGTTACTTTAAAAGGGCAGCATGAGGCTGGGGGAAGTTTAGTAGCATATAAAACTTAACCAGGGTAGGATTCCTTTCCTCTAGCATTTTCACATGAACTCTAAACTTAATATCTCAATAAAGGTTTTTGTATTTGATGGAAAGGAATATCTCTCCCACCAAACAGGAAAATTGACAGAAGGAGCTGTTAAACACTTTGTTTAGCTGTTAAGAGTCTATCTCTGAATTAGTAATACAACTGGATAGTTAAAAAGACTTTTACCCTTTGATATTATTTTCATCATAGCCAACCATGCTATTTTACCCACTGTTTGCCCTTGATTAAATGGCACTTTTCAAAGAGTGTCATTTTAATTTCATTCCCAACCCCAGACTTCTTGGCACCGCTATAATACAACTCATGCCAGGAAGACATGCTGCCTGCCTTAGATTATTAACTCATATTCTTTACTCTAGCAATGTATTAGCCTATTAATTTATATTCTTAGTTAAAAGCTATAATAGTATCATCAATATTAGCTTGTTGTTGATTGCTGATGTTGTTGATGTTATGGTGTATTATTACTCCTTTATCCTCATAGCTTTAGGCAGTTCTCCAAGTCGTCTAAGCCTTTTATGCTTTTCCCTGCAGCCTAATATTTATTCATACCTTACACTGTTTCATCTTTTCTTAATATGAAGCTCAATATGTGCAAACTATTGGCCTTATGAAGAAAACCTGTAGGGTGTTTTTATGAAATGAGGAGGCAGCTCTTCAGCCTAATACTGGTGTCATTAAGAAAGTCCTGAAGAAGTCATACTTTGTAACTGTTTCACAACTAGTTACTATAGCTTCTTGCTTGGGTGAAATGGAGAATTACACTTTTACCTTGCTTCCAAGTCAAAATGGATGTTTCACTTCAAGTGAGCAATGTGTGCTAATGCCCTTGGAGCGTGAGGTCCTTTTCTTACAGTACCTGAGAAAATTACAGTTACCAGTCAGGGATTAAAGAAGGTAGCAAGACTTGCCTTGTGTCTTCTTGTTGAGAAACCTCTGCTTTTTTAAAGTGTTAACATATGCTAAAGTAATGACTGGAGACAAATTTCACTTAGGTAAAATATTAGAAGTTTCTGGTTGAAGTCTTGCTGAGTAATTTTTACACCAGGCTCATTTCTGCTCTGGCTTTCCAGCAGGATACAGTGGTTCTTATTGCTGAATGTAGTGGTCTGGCTGCACCATTTCTAAAAGCACGGGTGTGAATATTAACACTTTGTGCTTAGGGTAAGCAATAATAATAATACAGTATTTTCCTCTCTTTTTAGTTCAGCCTTCAGTTCTTGGCAGTGGTATTCAGACAATTTCTTCATCTAATGCAATGTGGAAGACAAATTCTTTAGGAGTGGAAAGTATAAGCAGGCAGAGGTCTTCATCTGATCCACCAGCTATTCATCCCCCTGTGCCGCCATTGCGTGTAACATCTACAAGTATGTTTCCACTTTCCCCTGTTTTCCCTTCTGCTGTATCTAATCATAGTTGGCTTATTTTTCCATTTCCACAACTCATACTTCCTCTTTTTGGTGACTGTAGCTTTGGCCTGTCATTTCCATCCAGTAACAAACTGTCTTCTCTGATGTTCCAGTGAGGACTGTATGATGTAGTGCAGGGTCAGCAGGAAATACCATCTATTACTAGAGCTAAAGAACTCATCATTTTGTAGTTTCAGTGCTGCATTTCTCACTAGTTGTAAAGGTGAGTCTTACATGTAGACCTGGGGCTGTGTCTCCGTGTTGTGCTTGATTCTTGCAGACCACTGGAATGCAAAAATTTGTTTTAATGCATTGCCAGCTGCTGTTGTGGTGGTTTCAATAGAAATTTTAATTAATTGCTGAACCTGATGTGAAGTTAGTTGTTAATCTAAACAGGATTTTAAGAAAAGATGTTCCTCTAAATAAAATTTCTCTGATATTATTCATTCAGTTACTTTTCCATAAAACACAAACTGAAGGCCTTGACTGAGCAAATAATATTAGCACTTTATTAAATATATTCTGATCTACAGTTTTCAAGAATATAACTGACTTTGGTAAGAATTTTCTTTGCTTGTACTTTAATGGTGAATGAATTTAAGTTCTTGTGAGCTCTCTGACCTTGACCAGATGAAACAAAAGGTAAACCTCTTTCCAAAGAGGTCCTCCTTCCAGTGGAAGGATTGTTTTCTGTTAAAGATATTGATTGCATGCAGTAAAGCATTTTTCTTAGATGGGGGTAAGTCCTGGAACAGGGAGAACCTACAATCAGAACCCAAGAAACAAAATGAGAAATAAAATGGTAAATAGAAGTTTTAATTTCATTTTGTTGTCTGACTTTCCTCTGTAGATGTACTTTCTCCAGCACCACCACCTCCAGTGGCAAAGACAGCCAGCATTATAGAAGCTCTGAGCCAGCAATCAAAACAGCAACCACCTCCTCCACAGACTAAGCCAACCCCACCACCACTGCCCCCACAACCTCCGAGTAGAATCTCTCAAAGAAAGCCTATTCCTGGGTAACCAATGTCATTATTAACAACCTATCAATTTTATGATATACAGCATACAGGTCATCTATAAAGTATGCATACTTCTGCCAGTGGTGTGTTCTAGAAGATGGGAATGAATAGAAGGCAGACACTAAGGAAGCAGATGACAAGGATTTCTACAGTAAAAACAAGACAGCCTAGTGATTTAAGATTGTATGACTTGCAGAATATCTCCAGAATGCTTAGCTGTGATGGAAATAACAAGGCACAAAGAATAATCAATTCCTAATTCTCATCTAATAACAAAGAAGAGATAAGGGGATCTAATGTCTGATTGTGCGATTTATTGCTCACATGCTTTATGTAAGTTCTGTTCCTTTCAATGTTTCCACTTGTAGAGTGAAAGTAGAGAGACCTGGAACAGAAAAAATAATTTTTAAATTTGCAGAAAACTAAGTTAGGAGGGACAAGTGCACTGGAAAACAGGATCATATCCAAAGCATCCTTGACAAACTGGAATGGTAGTCAAGGGGAAGAGGGGGGTCATTCAGTAAGCAACAGTTAGGAGTTAAGACAATCAACTACAGAAATGAAGCATGGAGAGCAGCAGAG
The DNA here is from genome assembly GCA_035584735.1 of Pseudotriccus pelzelni. NCBI lineage: Eukaryota > Metazoa > Chordata > Aves > Passeriformes > Tyrannidae > Pseudotriccus > Pseudotriccus pelzelni. The sequence goes on from JAWMRA010000113.1 coordinate 100,057,555, forward strand.
TATGGGTAAGCAGAAGTCCTTAGAATCATAAATAAAAGCAAGTCAGACAACTTGTGCTGTTGTGGTTAAAGAGAAATTGTATTGTTTTACTGTAGCCTGAAAACAATAGGAATTAATCCTCCCAACTGGCTCAGTGGGACTGCTGAGTTCAGTTTGGGGCATTGCAGCAAAATAAAGATACAGAATAGTGAGGTGGAAACCAGGGGAGATCAGTAAGTAATGAGAAGTCTAGAAAATAGGATCTTTGAGAAAAGTTTGGAAGAAATAATGTTTCATTCACAAAATGGGACTGAAAGACATAAGCAATCTTTGGCCTTTAAGTTCCTGTTCTAGCCCTTTTATTGCATATACCATACAAGTAAAAGGAAGACACAACTTGTTGAGGCTTGCTATAATGCATAGGCTAAAAAACAACTTGAAAAAAGTGAAAGGAACTCCAGAACTTGGGAAAAGACACAAATTGCATTAATTGCACCTATATTATTCCTCTCCCTTTTTAAAATTAAGGGCAACTTTGAATTGTCATAATCGAAGTACAGAAGAAAAGTAATAATTTTAAAAGCAAAATAGCTGTCACCAGAATATACTGAAGACATGCCAAGACTTTTATAATTTGGAAAGTACTCTGTATTGGTGCATTTCAAGTTCTTTTTTGTTTCTGAAATGGATCAATTTCTCACTTTCTGCACAGGACTGAGAAGTCATCTGGCTTAACTAACAAAGGGCAGACCAGAGGACCTGGGTCTCTACAACAACCTGGTAATTGTGGTTTAGAAATTAGTTCTATTATAATTAAGCTATCATTATAACAGTCTAAGGGAGAATGTGGGTTTGTGGTGTTTTGTTTTGTTTTTTTTTAATTTACCTTACACATTTAAATACAGTCAGTACCAACATTCTTCTTGATGTGTAGGCCCTGATGCCCACACAAGTTCTTGATACCCAGGTTCTCCGTTAATAGGGTTATGGGCCAATTCATGTAAATAATGGGGCCATGTAATAGACAGAATGACAGAGGTTGAGACTGGGAGGGACTTCCACAGGTCATCTGGTCTAATCCCTCTCCTCAAGCAGGGACAGCAAGAGTGGATCACTCAGGACCATGCCCAGAGAGCTTTTGTGTGTCTCCAAGGACAGAGACTCCACAACCTCTCCAGGCAACCTGTGCCAGTGCTGGGTCACTCTCACAGTAACATTATGAAAAATTTAGTTTGCTCCGTTGTTTGCAGGTGTCATAAACAAGGTATCAGATAGACATTTTAGAATAGAAGAATGTGTTTCTGATTTGAAAATCTAAAGGTCATACAGGTGTCACTTTGAATTAAATTGCAAATTGATATTGCTCTTTTCATGATAACAAACAGAGTTTGTTATTCAGAGTTCATTATTCATTCTGCACTTTTCATTGTCCAAGGTAACTACTACTTTAGGACATGACAGTAATGTAATCTCCATAAAAATCTCTACAGTAAAGTTTGTGTAGATTCTGCAGTGGTTGTAGTGGAATTTCTCCTGCCCAGTTTTCCTTCCCACTATATATTTTATGTTCATTTGTTTTTACTGTGATTCTTTTTTATTGCCTCTTGACATATCTAAGGGGAATTTGCTAATTGCCTGTCATCTGTGTCAGGAGTCTCCTGTGAAGAATACAGCATCTTGATAATGATGTTCGTTAGTCAGAAAGAAAAGTTTTAAAAGTACACAGTCTGTACTGAAGGAATGGGGAGATGATGTATTTGGCTCATCTACTTTATAGGTTTATCTTTTTGGTAAGGAAAAGAAGAGAAAATTCTGTTTGGTTACTTACAAAGAACCATTAAAAACTAAATGCTTATGGAATATAAAATTATTTTGTGTCCTTTAAAGAATAATTCATTTGATTTCAGATGATACCGTTACTCTTTTTTTGAAGCATGCCTAGTATTTATTTGGTTTACTTACCTTAGCAGGAGAGTCTTCTTCTGTATGCGACATTCCAGGGACACAGGCTGGTTCTACAACAAATACTTTAGCACAAATCCAGCCACCAGCACCAATGCCAAGGAAATCACAAATAGTAAGTACAAAATCTGGCATTTGATTTTATTAGATCTGCATTCTGTTAAACACACCGGACATGATAGTGTATCCTGTTATGGAGAAGGCGTGAGAATCATGAAACATACAGAGCCTGTATCTTGTGTTTAGTATATGTGTGACTTGCACTAAATGTTTATGAAAATGTTGTTTTTCTTGAATTTCCTGTAAGATAGTATGTGATTTTTAAATTTGAAAAACCAAACCAACTCCCTCCCCCCCCAAAAAAAAGAGAAACCAAAGCAAAGAAGTATGGATTCCTTGGTGGTGTTCAAATGTGTCTAATCCACAGAATGTATGGTTTGACTTACTGAAGATAGATAAGCTTTATGAGTTAGTCACTCGTAGGTGAGCTTGGTGAATAAGTCACTTGCAAGTAACACATAGCTTCATTCTTAACCTTCAGTGAAGTAAGTAATAAGGGAACTCTGGAGCTTACTTTTATAATGGAAGGAGATATAGTTGTTCACATAGGTAGATGAAACAGCTTCAGACAAGGCTAGTAGGAGTCAAGCTCAAAAAAAAAAGAAACTGGTTCCTGGTGTAGTTGGTTCTCTTTGCATCTCTCTGTGCATTCACCTAGTGACAGGAGAGAAATCTCTTGGTAAGCACATTCCCAACAGAAAGCAGTTGAAGGGGAATGCCTGGACATATTTTGTATTTTTCTTCTCCACCTTCCCCCAACCTTAGAGAGTCTTAGAAAGGAGATCCTTGATTTCGATGGACTCTTGATCTGATGGTGTCGCCTTTTTGTGCTCTTGTTACTTTCAGTCTAGGACCATGAGTGGTAACACACATATTAGTGTCAGTATTTGTATTCTTATACTGGTGTAGGTAAAGGGATGTATTTCCAGATGCAGTGGAGCTGTACATGATGTGTAGTTAGCTAGGTTTTTGATCTTTGCTCCAATTTTCTGTTGCTTTCTTCTGTGATAGACATAAAACATCTGTATCCTTGATCATGACAGTATTTCTCTGCAGTAAGCAAGTCACAGTATAGAGTCCATACTTTCTGAGATGATACATGTGACCAGGTCTGGGCTGTTCCATGCTTTACATTCTATTTAGGAGTGTGGTTCAGTGGGTAAATAATAAACAGAGAGCTAAGACACGTTGTCCTTGGCTCTATGATGGTCTTATTAGTGGGCTATAATGAAAAGACCTACCTTCTTCAGTCCTGTCTCTCTCCCTTCATCCATTTTTTCTTAGCCATGTCCACTGAAATAGCAATTCCAGAACAGGCTGCACTGTATTTGTGTGCTTTGCCTTGCATGCTGGTCTTGTTCTTGGAACCCTTGTTAGCTGTTTCTCAGGCTGAGAAGCCTTGGGGACATCTGCAGTTCATCTTGCATTAGTTGGGAGTACAAAATTTTCTGGTTTCTTGCCTCCCCCACTTGTTCAACCAAGGTACTGTCTGCCTTGCTTTAAAATAACTTTCATATCTTAGGCCATAACAAAATTAAATGGTGTAAAGTGGAAAATCTATCCCTTTTGCTTACATCGTCATATTTACTTTGTGAAGCTGTTGGATCCTGATCACAATTTCTCCCATCTGTGCTGGGATTCAGGTGTGAGCAGTGCCTACACATTTGTTGGTTCTGAAACAGCTCCTTACCTGATTTTATGTATCAGTTAAAGTTGTTGTAGTTTCTGTATTGTTCTCTCCTTTTTATTTTTTTTATTTAATAGGAAAAAATGCTTTAATTATGAGTGAATGGGCTGTCCTGACTAGTTTCTAGGGTCAGCATCTTCACTGTTTAATATTAATTACATAGTATGAAGAACAAATACGACTTTCCAGATGTCTGTAGAGCTTCAGTGGAGTGAATTTTGTGACTGAGAAATTCAGCTGGGTGACTTTCTTCTGTCACAGGACAGAGAAGTAAGGGAAAACCTGGCTCAGGGAGTGTGTGCTAGTTAAGGTGCTTTAGCTTAATCAATCTAGCTAAAGCATCTTAGCTGAGATTTAGTCAAGGGCCCCTCAGCTAAAGAGCTTTAGCTAGATCAGTCTAGCTAAAGTTCTTTGGCTAAATTGCTCCATTTAGCCATAAACTCCAGCACTTTTTGCTAAGTCTTTACCCTGCCAGAAAATCCAAAGGTCAGCCCAGATTTAGAAAATGATTGTGGAAATGGGAGTAAAGAAGAGACGGGTCTAGCTGTATATGCACATGTAGCCAGGGGCTTATCTCCTGTACAGTGCATTTACCCAATAACCTGTTTAGCAGAGGGAAATTCTGGATTCATCTTTTTTTTTAATTTTTTTTCCCCAGTGTGTTATTTAGATTTTTGAAATCAGACTGTAGATACATGGGAAACTTCCTTGGAAGATTTTATTCCTCTGGGAATGAGATCTGTTTTCATTTCCTTGCCTTCTAAAGAACAAGAAATACCTGTAATTACTGCACTTTGAAGTTAGCCATTTTATCACCCTTGTACTGATGTGAAGCTTTTTCCTTTTGACTTAAAAGATGGTTGTGGCTCAGACTGTTGCTTGTCTGAGAGGGAGCGTCTCCAAAATTGCCGTGCTGCCGTGCCAGGCTGGCAGTTCGCGGGGGTGAGAGAGCCTCAGCTGAGGCTGCCCTGGGCAGGCCAGGCTTTACACCAGAACACAAATGGATACTTACAGAGGAGCATAACCATCATGCTGCCTCCCTCCTTTCCCATTCACATTCCCCTGGGTTTTTTCTGCATGGTGCTCAGCTCTAACAAAGTGCCACGTTAAGAGCCTGTTGGGCAGTACTGTCCACAGCAGAGCATTTTGCTGGTAGAGAATTGTGAATGGAGTCTCTTCTCCCTCTACAAGCTTGCTGCTGAGTGGCTGACCTAACTAGGGTGTGGGACCAGTCCCTGGGGGACTCCAGCATGGTAATGAGACCATCTTTTCCTTATCCCATCTGGAGTTTGTCCCAAACACTCACTGTATTACAGCCATCTCTGACCTAAATGGCACTTACAGCTCTGCTCTGGCATCTTAGAGTATAAAGGAGCAAGTTTTTCTCCCTAAGTGTGGACTCGTGGTAGAAAGCTCACACTCTGCCTCCAGTCCTGTGTCTCTTCACCTATGCTGGGTTGTTTTGCATGGAAACACCGGGTAGCAGCATTATTGTTGGTCTAAAACAGAGGATGAGGAGGCTGATAACAAATGCAGCAGCCAACTGGGTTACACTGGGAGAGGTGTGAAATTAGGATGGTGGATTCTCTGAAACCACAGCAAAAAAAGTTTTGGTATCATTTAACACAGAACACAGCTAGGCTTGGAGTCCCACTGCCACACTGGAATATTGCAATTCCTTACTAAACTTTCCCTTTGAAAGAGTTGCCAAATGACTCCTGCAGCTGGCAGTCTTCAGAGCACTGCTGAGAGGCAAAGGATGTTTTGGAGGGTTTTGTACACTGCCGAAGTGAGTTTAGCAAATTAAGAAGGGGTGTATTGGCAGGTGGCTCAGGCCTCCTCCTGATAATGCTGCTGCTGCCCTTGCTGCACAGAACTCAGTCCTGATCACCCTGTCTTCTGAACAAAACCGTGCTCCTTGCAGCGATGTAAAGCTCAGAAGACAGGTTTGGGTGAGCCAAAAGGGAAGATTCCTAAGGGAAACCTGGAACCATGTTGTTGGCACAGTGGTTCCTAAAAGGCTTGGGTGCTGCCAAATTCAGCCTGAAGCATGAGCACTCAGCATAGAAGATGTAGGTGAACTCTAAGCTGTGAAAAATAATGGTTGGAAGCAGTTCTGAAACTTTCTTTAAATCAGCTCCAAGTCTGCTCTGTCTCTTCTGTGCTGTATTATTTAATTTTTTTTTTCATTTCAGTCAAAAACTAAACCCAAGAGAGTAAAAGCAATTTACAACTGTGTAGCAGATAACCCAGATGAGCTGACTTTTTCAGAGGGAGATATTATTGTAGTTGATGGTGAAGAAGATCAGGAGTGGTGGGTGAGTATTTTGCATTTTATGTCAACACAATTTAAAAGAAAGAAATGAAATCTAGAGGTTGACACTGACTTCATAAGATCCCCCGCTGGGTTTCCAAGTAAAAAGAAACGTTTTACCTCATGGAAACCTGATTGCAGAAATTAATTTCGTTCAAAAAAAATGAAACTTCAGACAAGCTTTTGGCTTTTCTCATTCACAAAAATAAATAAAATCTAATTAATAGAGTACACAGTATATGGGAGACATGGTCTGTGTGATCCAGAAAATTTTTTGGGTGGTGTCAGCAATTTAAGAATCTGCTACTATTAGAGATTCTGTATGGTGGGCCTCAGAAGAGAGCTTTGTATTGTCCTAATTCTTCAGCAGACTGAGACTGAGTCTTTGAGCGGGGAAACCATCTCAACTCTTTACATTCCAGAGTCTCATCGGCTAAAGCAAAATCTTGGAAAATTATTGTGCATGAAAACACTTGCCCTAATCTGTTAGCTAGCAAAGAACAGAGCTTCAAATTGCATCTAAATTGCCAATAATGCTGTATAACCACAAATAGATTCATGTGAAACCCAAAATGGCTGAAGTTTGATACATCCCTTTACCTTGCAGTGATTAAAGAAGCAACTTAACAGAGGCTGGGATGAGCTGCCAGGCATTACAGATTGCACTGAAATGATGCAGCAGTGGAGGACTGAATTTTCCTGTTCTCAAAAATACCACTACTGTAGGGAGAGGCTTGTTGTACTACAGGCAGGAAGTTCACTGATACTTATTTTGGTGATACTGAAATAGAATTTTGAGATTTAACTTGAAAAATATCTGGACTCTTTCAGATTGGTCACATTGATGGAGATCCCAGTCGGAAAGGAGCTTTCCCTGTATCATTTGTGCACTTTATTGTTGACTAAATTGCTACTGATAAGTGGAGACATTTCTCATTTCCAGCGGTCACAGAAATAAGTTTTGTTCTATTTCATTTCACCTACCTATCTGCAAACACCTTGCCAGAGCACTGCCCAAGTTCTAGGTACTGTAGTTTACTTTTTTATTGCCATCGTTCTGATTTTGGGACTTTTAAACCTTTTTTCTATGTGAAAACTTCTCATAAGCAGTTTACAGTTTAAAAAAAAAACACAACTCTTCCTGTATTTTTCAAGGTGAACTGAAAAGCTTTAACAATCAAAGTTCATGTGTCTGAGTATCACATTATGAATGTTCTTATCAATCAGTTACTGTAATTTTATTCTGTCTTTTGTAACATGACAGTACCACAGCTCAGTGTTGCTCCCCAGTCAAAGAAATTGTGTGTGCATCTAACAGGGCAGTGAATTTGTCCAGTTCTTCAAACACCATTTGAAGTGTTGGAACCAAAACATGTGAGCTGCTGTGTAGTTCTGAATTGGACTCATTCAGCATCTTGCCATACTGGCTGTCATCCAGGATGTCAACAGTTGCAGAAGAAATTATTTTAACCGTGTGTCTTTGGCCAGGTAAAAGTGAAAAAGTATTTCAGTTTACCACAGGAGAAACTTCTTTCTTTCAGAATGGATGTAGATATTTGCTTCAAGTTATCTGGAATCTGTTAGGAGTTGAACTTTCTAGTTCTAATTTTGTGAGCTTGAGACTGTTTTGTTTTTCTATGCTGCACGTGTGTAGAACCTGTTTTTTGAATGTTCTTTATGTATGTTTCATCCATTTTGGTCATTTAATGTGACTACTGCTGGTTAACTAAACTCTGGCAATATTAATGAGTTACTACATTAACTCAAGGATTTGAAAACTGCATTTCCTGAAATGTACTTAACTATGATGATGGATTGCAGAGCATTTCTTACTCTTGTCTCATTATAGCGTTTAGACTTTGTTTTTAAATTCTTGAATTTTCCTTAAATCATCCAGCAACGTGTTCACAGGGAGAACAGATCTGGTGGAACACTTAGGTAATTATCCTTGGTCAATAAGGTATCTGACACCTCACAAGTACACTATGTTCTGTTTTATAAAATTTGTGTGCCACTACCTTGCAAACAATGCTAGTTTGCAACTCACTCTCTATTTATATAGTATACCCACATATATGGTAGCTACACTGTCGTTAAATTTGTTTTACTGATTCGTGAACAAAGGCTTAGGCCATGGATAGTTCCCAGTTGGTTGATGGAATATAAAACACCAACGCAAATCTGACGTCATTTTGATGTTTGTATATTGTGAAATTGTACCAGGTTTGGCTTATGCTACAGGAAACTGAGGCATAGGATACGAAAAATCAACGTCTAGGTCACATTGGCTTTGATCACGTTTCGTGAATATTGTATCTCTAGATTTATCAAGAGAACTTTGAATTTCTGGCAAATGGTGCTTTAATTGGCCCCTTCATATGCAATGGAAAGCAGGCCACCACCACCATAGATGCTGATTTGGAGAAAAATCACATTGCAAAGGTGCTGGAAGAGCAACACTGATCACCTTGTGCCACCTTTCCTGAATGGTACCGTGGCTTGATGCCTCTCAGGCGTGTGGGTACAGCCACGCAGATGTGTAACCTTCACTTCCTAGATGCTGTTGCTGCAGTATAAACGGGGAACAAACTGGAATGTTTCAAGATATTTTTATTGCAAGTCGAAGCAAATTAGTCCGTATTTTCAAAGTTCCCAGTAAAATGATAGAGTAATAGTTTAGCACTACAGTTTTATTCACTTACTGATATGTTCAGTTTGCAACACTATTTTGTATGTTTCTATCCCTGATAGAGTCTAGAGAGTAAATGGGCATATTATTTTGCACAGATCTCCTAATGTACAGTATTTTTAACACAGAATCTTATAGTGTATGTAACAATTCGTAAAGTTAAAAAATTATGCAAATTTGCCTTGAGTTCTGCTAGAAGAGGAATACAAGAAAATGTCACAACTGGTCAGTAAGAAACTAGGAAACTTTTAGACTACAACTTAATAGCACTACCAGTGCATACAGATAAAATCCTGAGGACCAATAAAGAGCAGCTAAGCAAAATTTATCTCTTGATTTCCCATGTTTCTCAAAGTTTTCTTCTCTGGCAGAGAAAAAGAAATTCTAGAGCCTGTAGATATCTATTTATAATATAAAATCAAGAATTTTAAGTCCAAAATTTTGGCATATTTCATACAGCTTTTCAAATCTGATTAAAATAATGACTCAAAAATCCTGTTAATAGACAGACTATTAGGTTGCTGTGTTAACTGTTTAAAAAGGAGCAAGTGACACTTAAAATGCAGCTTAGAATGCTATGAGATGTATAATATTCAATTCTGTTGTTTTTATTTTGTTTAGTTGCAGAGCAACTGTATATATTGTATAACCTAAAATCAATTCTTATTTTCAATGTCCTGGATGCAGTGATTTATAATTAGAGCATGATTAATAAATTTTACTCTTGTCAACCAGTCAAATGTCTGGAAAAATAAAACTACTTTTAAAATCTTTGTCTGCTTCTCTTCTGTTCCTTTGCATTGCTTAGGCAATATTGTTCATTTTCATGTGTAAAAATGATAAATACTAACAACTAGCACATGAGGAAAAAAAGTACGTCTTGTGGACTTTACCTGAACATAGAAACTGTGTAGACAACACACCTATGATTAAATTAGAGGTGTCAAGCACCAGATGACTCCCTTTTACCCTTTGCTTTAGTTTTGCTCTAATATCTGGGTTAAGCAGAACCCAAACCTGTATTAATAAATTGTTTCTCAGACAAGAAGATAGAAGTAAGTGTCAGTTTTATTTTACATTTCTACAATATTGACATTAATATACAAAACACGGTTTAGGAAAAAAAAAAACATGTTAAATATAAAATTCTTATCCTGGAACCTGAAGATGGAATAATTTCTTCAAGTCACGTTTGAGGAATGACAGAGTACCATGTGCAAGGTTCTGTGGCTCTTTGCACAGCAAGTCTCTCTTAGGATTGTGTGGCTACAGCCAGTCTGTGGTGTCACAAAGGCCTCTTGTGCTGCACACTCACGTGCTGCCCAGGAAAATCAGGACTTCTCTGACATTAAAACTGAATCGAAGGCCGTAGATAACACTTTGCAAATGGCTTGTGCTTGTTCCTAAAAAACCCAAACACACACGTTAACACTTTCTGGACTTCTCAGAACTCATTTACAGCAGAATGTGACCTTTACCCTTCTTTTGGATGTGGAATAGCACAAGTGAGAGCTGATTGCATTTCTGTGGTCTGCACTGACATGGGGAAGCTGTTTTAAATGAGCTTCTGTGAAACAAAGTTGTTGGATGTCACCCAGAGCTCGGCCCCAGCATTCAGAACATCACTTCTTACGTTCTCCCAGTGCTGCCAGCTAAGGGTCTGTGCCATCGGAGCATCCTGACAGTGGCTTCTCCTGCTCTTAAGAAGGGATCACCTCGCTTGCTTACAAATATGACTGCATGCTCTATGACCAAAATTATTGCTTCATCCCTCCCTGCTTTGTCCCATCTTAAGAGATATTTCTCTTTGAAAATACAAGTGCAGGATTGTCCCCAGCAGCTACCATACCACTCTTTAGATTGCAAATTTAGACTGAAAAGAGCTTTCTCAGGTGTGTATTTTCACTGGCAATTTTAGGGAATGTAGGTGTTTTCCTTAAAGCTGATCAAATGCAGGGCTGTTCTCCCTCCTCAGCCAGCACACATATACTTTTTTTTTTTAACTGAGCAATCCTCCTTCTGCCAAAAGCCTTCCCAAAGGTCTTAGGTTTTAGAATCCCCCTTTACAATCAAAATTCTGATACCTAAATTAAAAACTGTAAGCATACACTCTTACCAGACTATTGCACTGATATACCCAGAGGCTGCACTCTTCAGAGGCTGCATCTGTTGTCTTCAAAGCCAGTAAACTTTTTCCTGCTCCCAGACCATCATCATAGCAGACCATCCGTACAATCAAATAGAGAGCATGCCTGTGTAACACGTCCTGAAACCATGTAGCAAATAAAAGTTAATCTGGAACAGTGCAACAGCTACTTCAGTTTTCCACCTGTTTTTAATCTCTCTTACAAAAGAGTAAGATTTATTTACAGGAGAAAAATATTCCTTAGTAATTTTTTTCTTTTTTAAATCGAGAGTTTAAAGATTTTAAAAAGTGGCAGTTTAACACAACTTCAGCTTAAATTTTTGCTTCTATTTTAGAATTGCATTCCTGTGTGGACTATGAAGACAAGCTGAGAGAGTTTGAGTTGTTCAGCCTAGAGAAGAGAAGGCTCTTGGGAAAACCCTACAGCACATTCCAGTACCTGGAAGGGCTTCAAGAAAGCTGGAGAGGGACTTTTTACAGGGCATGGAGTGACAGGACAAAGGGGAATGGCTTTAAGCTGAAAGAGAGTAGGTTTAGATTGAACTGGCACATGTTGCTTAGGGAAGTGGTGGATACCCTGGCCCTGGAGTGTTAAAGTTCAGGTTGGATGGGGCTTTGAGCAGCCTGGTTTACTGGGAGGTGTCCCTGCCCACGGCAGGGAATTGGAACTACAAGATCTTAAAGATCCCTTCCAACTCAAACTATTCTATGATTCTATGACTGCATTGCTGTCCAAACTATGAACGCACACATTCACTTCCCACCTACCCTCATTCGCCCTCTGGAACAGGTGGGACACTCAGTACCTCTGGCACAGATGTAAATTAAAACAGCTTCTTGCTTTTCCAGTATTTTTCCAGACAATCCCTTGTCTCAGTTCTGTACACACAAGAAACTTCCCGGAAGAGGGTACAGACAAGGCCAGTTGCTTTGGGAGGTAACAGCCATGTGGCTGTAGCCAGGCTGTTTGTGGCCGGAGCCACAGGGTATGTCCTGATTGTTCCACAGACCTTGTCTGGGACACTTCCACTCTCCACCACAGCTGCAGGGTTTCACCGTAGTCCCAACACCTCTTATTTTGGCCCTTCCAAAAAGGGGTTGGTTTAAGTCATCCAGTACGAGGTCTCTGCAGACCTGACCTACAGAAAGCCTTTCTTCTCCAGCCATCCTACCCTCTGATCATACTCATCTGGTTTATTCCAGCCTTTATTCCAGCCATACCATCTCCAGGGCCTTAGGAATTCAAGACAGCTCTGTTTCCATGTTCAAGGTACTGAACACCTTGGCCCTGTCAGCAGCTGAAGGGTCCTTGATACAGAAGCTGTAAAACTGGCCATTGAGCTGCTGCCTGCCACAAAACCTTCCAGGGAGAGCCCTCTAGCAGAGCTCTTCAAGGTCACCTTGCTGAAAAACATCTCCCTCCCTGATGTTCACTTGGCAGTTGCTCACAATTGCTCACACCATCAACAACCATCACACCACGCCCAGGGCAGCTGGAGCCCACGTGCAACTTACTGGATCAACCCTCCGGTCTCTGTATGAAAGATGCCAAGATTGTTCACCAAATTTCGAGTAACTTGCAAGAGTTACTTGCCTGGAACTTGCTACAGTGCTAACATGCATGTGGATTATCACCAGGAGAGGGAGGATGAAATTATCTGAAGTACAGTCTTCCTTGTAAATTAATTTCCTCCCCTCCTGTCAGTATTTTGGAACTCTTAAGAATTGGTGAACTAACACACTAAAGGACAAATTCAATGTCAACAGTGACACAGATGCAAAAGGCCAGAATTTGGGACACAGAGTGTAATGCAACAAAACTCCAGTGCAAGCTAGCTTACCCACAGGCTTTATCAGCTTGTGCGTACTTTCAGCTTGAAGACAGAAAAATTATGCATGACAGTCTTAAAATTACCTACTAGATCTTTATCAAAGCACAAAGGAACTAAGTAATAGTGTAACCTATGTTTTAATGAGAATTAAGGATTTAGAAGGACAGCAAAAACAGAACCCCAAAAAATGCAAAGTCTGAGTAACAACTACTCCCCTTCCTCCCAGGCATTAGAAACAAGTGTTTTTTTCTGAAGAGGAAACTTTCTGGCTGCCTTCAGAGCATTCAGCTTTTGAGCAATGCTATTCTCTGTCCTCATACTCAAGGCTTTTATGAACAGGCACTGCTGGGTTGTTGATGGGTCATGACTTCATAAGGCCAAGTATTTATGGTATCTGGGGCTCTGAGGGCAACCAGAAGGAAACCACATGGCTGCAATACAAAGCTACACAGAAGGCAAATGGAGGGCCCTGGGGAAGAGACCGGATTTTTATTTTTAGCAAAAAAGCTACTTGAAGTGCACCGAAGGAAAATCAGCAAGTAGGAAATGATGCAAACAAGAAGTAGGCTTGATCAATAAAGTGGAATCATACTGCTGGAGTGAACTCACACTCTTGGATCAGGAATGCAAGGCTGAAACTTTAAAAAGGTGGGCAATTCAGGTATTCTTAAAGAAAAAAAAAATCTTTTGTTTTTCCCTCTCCACAGTAACACCAACGGGAACTGCAGGCTGAGGAACCATTGGTCTTGGCCACCACAGTCACACTACTGTTCCCCATGAGAGAATGGCAAGAAAGCCACGGGGAAGAGAAGATGTGCCCAAAGAGCGTATACACTTGCTTGCCTTTCTTCTGGTGCTTTATCTCAAAAGGAATGACTTTTTGTCACAAATCCAACCAGGAAAATACAGAACCCTGTGGAGATGTGACATGAAGCAGTGCTGCTGTGAGAGCTTGTTTGTTTGACTTTTGCTTAAAGTCAGAAATGACATTTTAGTCACACAGATCATCCGTCGGAGAAATAAATGAAAGCACCTTTCAACCCTCATCAGAAAAATTAGTTTGAGTGAAGCACTTACATACTGATCAGATGTTGAAACTTTAATGCCGTATTTGGAAACTCCCATAATAAACTCCTCTTCACCTGGAACAAAAGGTAACTTTCCATCTTGCTTTGGAGGGAAACAAACAAAAGCCTTTAGTGCAGACAGAAGAACATGAACAATGAAGATACATAACAGAAAATGTGTTTATGTGTACTTGGGTCCACTGGGACAGCAACATCACAAACCCTGCTCAGATTCTGCTGTGTGGGGTCTGCCTGCCACTCACAGCCTCATCTGGTCTCTTCACAGCATGTGAAATATATTCAGGGGACACTGGACATTAGGAAGCATTTCTTTATTGAGAGGGTGACCAAACACTGGAATAGGCCTCCTAGAGAGGTGTTTGATGCCCCAAACCTGTCAGTGTTTAAGAGGCATTTGGGCAATGCCCTTAACAACATGTTTAACTGCTTGGTCAGCCCTGAAGGGCTGATGATCACTGTGGGTCCCTTCCAACTGAAACACTCTATTCTGTTCTGTTCTATTCTACTCTAAATATTACATGCTTCAAGAAAGGAATTTATCATCTCAGGGGAGAGTTTGGCCCTGTGGTCAAATTAGATCGGCTGAGAAATCACACATGGTGTATCATGCTGCAGTGACCCGAGGTGATGTATGTTCCACTGGCAGCACTTTTGTTACTTGGCTGTAAAAACAGTTTTAGCATGATTCAGGTTCTTGAAATGTTAAATTGCTGTATGATAAACAGACATTCTGTGTTTTTAAAGACACAAACAATCAGCTACCTAATGAGAACAACCAGTTATGGCTTTCGGCACAAAAAGTAAGTGCAAGCAACCACAGTTTGGCAAGGATGACCCAAATATTATTCAGGTTCTTTGGTCACAGGTTCATGAGTGATTACGAGCAGAAACTTGACGTTTTGCTCTGCAGGAAAACTTCTACAGTACTGAGGAAATCTGGAGGAGATATTCTTTCCCGGACACTAATTTTAACAGTGCTGGAGGCAACGTAACAACTTCCAGCTGGGATACTGGTTCAGTAAGGACTTGTGAAAAAGGCCTTCACTTCTGCAGAACGGCTTTTTGGGTGCATCTTCCCAGTTACTCAACACAACAAAACTGAGTGTGATGGCTTTTGAGATTCGTAGCTTAATGCTTTTTTAAAAATGTGCTACTTTATTCAAGTAAGTCTAAAATTTACAAAGACAGATCATGTGATAATATGAAAGGAACACACCTGAACTTAAGATGTTCCGATGTCATTGGTACTGTCTTATGTAACCCACTTACCTGTGCAACATCTATGTAATTTATCAAGTCCAATGGCCCCTCAAGACTTTTGCTCTCATGATATTTCAACTTTTCAATGGCACCAACATATTTAACTCTGAATTCTGCACATGTATCGGAATTACTATTGCTTTGTCCTGCAACAAAATAAAACAAAAATGTTCTGAAGACCTCCAGAATCATAATGCTGTTCTAAGTGGTGTTACCAGGGCTATCTCATTATATTCCATAATTTTGCAGACTTTCATCAAACACTTACCACTCCTCTTTAATGCACTGCCTTGGGCTGATTCAGAACAGCCCCTGGTAAAAGCAGCAGTTTCATATGAATCCAAGAAACGTCATTTTTATACCAACTCAAATTTGGAGTTAACAACCTTGAACCAGAAAACATAGAAAGATGGGTCTATTTTTCTCTATTTGTTTTAAATTAACTGTTTGGTCCAACAGTGATACACTGTGATCTGGGGAGCAAGAACAAGTAAAACCAAATCTTATTTCCATTATCTCAGTGCAAATGTAAATTTGGAAAAGCAGGAAACAGGCTCCAAAAAGCTATACCCCATTTATGCTGGTAACAGAGCAGTAACACAATTAAGTTTCTCTTACTCAGACACTTTACTTCAAAAACAGTGATTTAATCCTAGATGAATCATTAATAATACTTTAGAGGCCTAGGGCTACACATGCATTAGTCACCAGGCTATCTAACAGATTCACTCACTGTTACTGAAAATACCTATTTTTAACCTTTTCCATTTTCTGCTGGTTTATATGAACACACATAAAGTTAATCCTGCTCCATGCATATCTGCTCCAGCTCTGATTACATACCTGAACTTTTTGTGGAGTCTGTATCTAGACTGGCCACAGTACTGGACCTGGAAAGTCCCCCGAGACTGGAATCTACAGACTAAATAAAATAAGCAGCATCATCAAAAAGTTACTGAGAATGTATTAACAATTCACTTTTAGATGTCCTTCCTAAACTCCTGTTTTAAAATAAAACTTGTGTTTATGGTATAATTACTTCAGCAGCGTTGTGAAATGGGGAGGAAAAAAACAATGCCACCTGTTTCTTTCCTGAAGTTACCTCTCTGCCTCAGTGTAGATTAGACTGATATAAATTCAGCAGGAACCCTTAAAAAGTCCACAGATATTTTGAAAGAAGGAGGAAATAAGACAAAAAGGGAAAATGAACCTTAAGGTTATGTCCACAGTTTTCTGGTACTGCATCTTAACTTGAAGAAATTAACAATTATATCTTTGTCACCAATGCTTGAAATAACATAGCAATGCAAGGGAAGTGAAACAGCACCTTGGAAAATCCAGAATACTCTACTGATCATTGCAAAACCTACCAGACAAAATGGACACATTATTCAAAATTAATCCCTTTTACAGTTACTGAGAAACCAACTAGTACTGAAGAATAAACTCATTCTTTGTACCTACCACCAGGCACCTTCTTTAAAGACAAGATTTAAGAAGAAATTTTTCCTCCAAGCCTTACTATCTGCTGCCAAATAATCTTGTGTTTGTGTGTTTCACCATGGAAGCAACTGAGCATTCATCTCAGAATATATGGGCTTTATAATGGATAAGTATTTTTAACTCTCATAACAGAATCTGAGGACCAGAAGTAGAAAGTTCTCCTTGTGGAACATGATGGCATTTTATGGAAATCACATCCCACCATCTGTGCAAGAGAACCATTGAAACTGTCAACTTTTAATAAACAAAAGTGCTTCCCAAAGAGAGGACACACCACATTCAGCTTACCTTGCTCTTGGTGCTGATTTCACTGCTTTGTGAGCTGCTGCTGCTGTGTCGCTTTTTTCCTTTTCTAAACATTTTTTCATTATTGGATCAAGGAATATCTTCTAGGTAGAAAAAATAAAAATTAAAACTTGCCATATCATCAAGGGAAGGAGTTCCTGGCAAACACCAGTGACTGTGTCCAAAGGGACAAAAAATGGACACTCTTAAAGGACTCTTGGAACAGGTGTAGGAATGTTCCTCTGCCGCTCTTCATGTGTGTCTGGAGAAAGTTCCTCAAGCTCTGTGCTAAAACTTCCCTAACCTTATGAATCATCAAAAAATGCTACTACCTAGTTTAAAGACTGATGCAAAGGTTAGTTTCTAATGCGTATGTAGATTTAGTTTGAGAAACAAGACAAAATTTAAAATTTATATTCCCACCTAAATGCATTGATGATTTTGTGGCTACCATTTAAGTGCCCGACAAAGTGCATCCAATGCAATCCCTGCTCCAATGACTACGCTTTCCTCTAAAACAAACAAACAAAAAACTCAAACTATTTCTGAGGAACTATCGATTGGAATACTTGCAGGAGCTGCCATTACTACTTAACATATTCCTGAAAACTAAAGCAAAATGCATAATACATTTACTGCCTTAGAAGTAAGTTGCTGGGGGCGTCCTGTGAGCATTCCAGAAGCGTTTTCCCTGTATCTGCTCTGCTGCTTCAACTGCTCCACTTAACATTTGGCCGGCCAGTGTCGAGCAGCGGGATGGTGGCTCCCAGTCAGGGACTGCTGAAACCTATTTCTCAGCTCCAGGGACTATTTTAATTACAAAACTTGAGAAACTTTGAGCAGGCGGAAGGAAGAGGCCAAAGGCAGACAGCTCACACCGCAGACAATACTGGAAGACGCACAAGAGGGAACTCAGCTGTGCGGGGCAGAGATGGATTACAGCGCCCAGACGGCGGCTGTGTCGCCCTGTAAGCCAGCACTTCGTCCCTGGCAGGCTAGAGGCCGCTCTCACCACCCAGGGGCGCACAAGGCCCCGCGGTACCCGGCACACCCGCACCCCCGGGCCGCTCCAGCCCCCAGCACCGAGGACCTGGCGGCCCCTCCTTCCCAGCAGCTGCTGCCGCCACAGGAGCAAAGCTGCCCACGCTGCCTGCACGCTCCGGGAAACACACAGCTCAGAGGCTCAAAAGCCTAACGAGCCCTTCGTCAGAGGCGACGTTAAGGCATCAGGCGATGAGGGATCCCTCGGCAGCTCCTGGCTGAGCACACGGGTCTCCCTCGGTGCATCTTTGCCGCTGCGCATCCGGGCAGGGCGGCACCGCACCCCGCCCCGCTGCTGCCCCAGCTCCCGGCGATCCGCCGGTGCGGACGGAGCGCTCACCGCGCCGCTCCCGAAGCCGCCGCTCCCGAAGCCGCCGCTCCCGAAGCCGCCGCTCCCGAAGCCGCCGCTCCCGAAGCCGTTCCGGGTCGCGCGGGGCGGGCGCAGGCGCGCGCGGGGCGCGGGAGGCGGCCCGGGAGCCGCCATGTCGGCCAAGCGCAAAGCCGAGGCGCTGATCCCGGCCGAGGAGAGCGACCAGCTGCTCATCCGGCCCCTGTGAGCGCCGCGACCCGCGCCTGGGAACGGGGGGACGGGCGGGACGGGGCGGCTGTGGGTGCGGCAGCGTCGGAAGTTGCTTGTCTTTCCCCGGTAGGGATGTCACTGCCGTCCGAGGGGGTTTGTGTTGTCTTCTGAACAGCTGAGGTGCTGCGTCAGGCCTCTTCAGCCCGAGGTGGTTTGTTGTTTCAGTAAGCTTTCCGGGCCTTGTACGTGTCAGTGGTTTGAGAGCCCAGTGCTCAGACGTGCGGTAAAAACCAGAAGAGACCAAAATAATTTCCTCATTCCTTATTTTTGTTGCACTGCATAGGGCCTCGTATCCATAATGTGACAGTAAGATAAATGTAACTTCAGTTACTTGAAATATCTGAGCTTGAAAGGACTGCACAGTTATTTCCGAACAGAAAAATAATCCCAGCGAAGGCATCCAGGGTACAAGTTATGTGTGTATGCTGTGGGCTGTTTTAATCCTCATTGACTTTGATATCCTTTTGCAGAGGTGCTGGCCAAGAAGTAGGAAGGTCATGCATTATTCTGGAGTTTAAAGGAAGAAAAATAATGGTAATTATTGTATGAATGTATTTGTATGACCTCTCATTACGGTACTTTAGATCACAAAAAGATGTTACAGGTTAAATTCTCCAGACTGAAATCAGATCACAGAGGCTGTCCTGTGAAATAAATCCATATCCCCAAACAGAAGGTATATGTTTGAAGTGCAGATTCTAAAATGTTCATATTCCAGGGATTAGTGGAACATAAGGTTAATCTTTACCAACAGTTATGTGTGAACAGTCACATATAAACACATACGTGTTTCTCTTCACGATTTCTGTGATGTTCTCAGCTGGTGGCTGAAACAAGTTGCATACACAGGTTCAGTGTAGTCAGGTAGTGTTGAAGGGTGGCTGAAGGCTTGTGTGGGTACAAAATTGTGAGCAGAGTTTCCCAATGGAAGTCATTTAGACAGAAGCCCAGCATGATGATGTGGACCTGCTGAGCCAGTCCAAGAGGAGGCCATGAAGATGGTCAGAGGGCTGGAACATCTCTCCTCTGGGGAGAAGGCTGGGAGATGGGACTGTTCTCCTGGAGAATGGAGAGCTCTGGGGAGACCTTAGAGCAGCCTTTCAGTCCCCAGAGCAGCCTACAAAGACCTGGGGAGAGACTTATTAAACAAGGGTGTGTAGTGACAGGATATGAAGGGGTGGTTTTAACATAAAAGAGGAGAGATTTAGACTCGATGTTGGGAAGTAAATTCTTCACTGTGAGGGTGGTGAGGCATGGGAACAAGTTGTCCAGAAAAGCTGTGGATGCGCCATCCCTGGAAGTGTTCAAGGCCAGGTTGGATGGATCAGCCTGGTCTGGTGGAAAGTGTCCCTGTCCATGGCAGGGGGGTTGGAACTAGATGATCTTTGAGGTCCCTCACAAGCCAAAGCATTCTATATGAAATCCAATGCTAAAAGCAGTGTTTAATGAAAAAAATACTTTTTTTGCATGATGCTAAAAGTTACCAGTCCCTAATAAATATATCTTAGACCAAAATGAAAGAGGGCTTTTTATATGTTCTGTTAGAAGCTGTAACTTTCTTTCATTGTTCAGCTTGACTGTGGAATCCATCCTGGGCTGGAAGGAATGGATGCTCTTCCTTACATTGATTTGATAGATCCTGCCGAGATCGATCTGCTCCTCATTAGTCAGTAAGTTGCACCTAAAAAACCAAATAACTGAGGTCATGATCTGAGCTGTGTTCGCCTCTAGGTTATTAAGAGAGGCTGAAAAGAGGTGTTATATAGATGGTATTGCAAAATGTTAGTTTCCAGCTTACTTTAAAAAAAGTCTGGAGGATCTTCACTTAGGATTAAGGACGTTCATTCACTTTTGACATTACAGCTCTCCTTTGAGTTTGCTGTGATTTTTAACTCTTTTTAATAACCTGGCCTGCTTTAACACCATTGTGACAACTTCTCAGCTTAGTGGCTGAGAGACAAGGAGAGCCATTTGTGAATGATTTAACCAGTCATTAACAGGTCTCTATAAAATCCTGAGGTTTTGTGGTATGTGCTTGTTCCATCTGTATTTCAAAAGTACTTTCTTAAGAGTGTCAAACTAGAATTGTGAACAAGTAATTTAATTTTAGTAGATCATGTTTTAATCTATAGTGTGTTATAGCATGCAACATGGAAAATTAGGATCATATTTGTCAGCTGTCTTATACCTTTGATGTTGATTGTGTTGCTGGTTCTTCTTATTTTTCTCCCTCTAAATTTATATGCAAATTACAAGACAAAATTAATTCTGATATTATACAGGTACGACCTTGGCAAGTAATGGAGAATTTTCTGTATTATTCTCACTTTTTCTTGGTTGTGTTTCACTATTGTGCAGAATACAGACCAGCACAGTTAGCAACAAGGTTGAAAATTCCATTTCTGGACTCTCATGACACCACATTAATTCAGTGAAGTAGTGAATTATGTATGTTATGTATCAATGCTGTGTGATATGAGTGTATTAACTGGGTGTGTGTGTCTATTTTAAGTTTCCATTTAGATCACTGTGGGGCTTTACCGTGGTTTTTGCAGAAAACAAGTTTTAAAGGAAGGACGTTTATGACTCATGCCACAAAAGCTATTTACAGATGGCTTCTTTCAGACTATGTTAAAGTCAGGTAAGCTAAACTGTGGGTTGTCTCTTCAGTTCCTGGATTATTTCACCTATATATCCAGTAGGAAATTAAAGATGAAGCCACCAAAGGTGGCTGGATGAATGTAGATGTTGTCACAAGTAGCAACATTATACATAACCAGGTTAGAAGAAATGAATCATATTACTGCCTCGTGTGTCTCTCAAGTAATTTCCTATCAGTCAAAAAAATATTCCCTTCTTTTCTCTCAGTCTTTTCATTTGCCTCATTTGGACCTTTACTGATATCCCTTTTTCTCCCCCATCTCTCTTAAGACACACTTTTGTTCTCATGCTTTTTAATTTATTTTTTTTTCTGAAGCTTCACAGAAGTAGTTAATTCTAAGCCGCTAAAGATACAGGTAACTCTTCAGGGCAAGGGCAGATTAAATATGAAAAAACGTTACTTTCATGTTGGGGATTTTTCTCTTTCTTTTTACCTCTTTTTCCCTTGTGTTCCATGCCTTGACACATAGTTTCTATGAGACTGCAATGGTCCTGAGCATATCTCAACTCAGGAGATTTGAGCCTGAGTGAGAAACCCAGTAAACAGTCCTCTTTTAACTTGTTTGTCGTGGGCTGATGGGAAAAGTGTGGATTAGTGTGGTTTTTCAGGAGTGTTACAAGCTAAATGGCAGATCTCTGGTCAGGGCTGGGGATCTCTTGGTGCTTTTAGAGAAACACAGAGCAGATTCTGAACTGAGAAGGGCATCCTAGCATGGCCTTTCAAAAGAAAACAGCTTTAACTCTCCCTAGGTGAGCTACATCAGAGTACCTGGACTTGATTTCTAACAGGGGAGACGTGGTGTTACTGGACTGGAAGTCTTACTGTCAGTGGGGAAAAATCCAGGAATTGTTTTTTCCAGCTGTTAGGATGAGCTGATACTCAGCCACTTCACTTCTATCCAGTAACATCTCAGCAGATGACATGCTGTACACAGAAACAGACCTCGAAGAGAGCATGGACAAGATTGAGACCATCAACTTCCATGAAGTGAAGGAGGTGGCAGGAATCAAATTCTGGTGTTACCACGCAGGCCACGTCCTGGGAGCAGCCATGTTCATGATTGAAATAGCTGGTGTGAAGGTACTGTCTTTTCATTACAAAAGTTGATATTAAGCCTCAATTCTAACGTGGTTGTTAATTATTTATTATTGTCTGTTAAGTCCCACCACTGTGGCTGGAGCTGTCAAATAGACTTGGACTCAAATCAGGGTGGGAGGCCTTGATCTAGGACAGGTATTTTGCCTTGGAGTAGAACTAGCAAGTGACACATATTGAATTAGGTGAGATGTTTGGATTGTGTGGGAGAGTCTGAGATATGACTCAGACTTGGAGCCAGTAAATGCGTAGTTTTCCTTGCTGGTCTGCTCAGAGGTAGCTGTTAGCTGAGGCAGTCTTATGGAAACTGCATTTTAGTAAAACCTATGAACAGATGTTTGTTTCGGTAGTTCTGATTTGCCGTGTCTGCCTGTCTCAAGTGCCCACATGGCATTTGTCAAAGTATCCAAGTTTTGTTTTTCTCTTGACACTGTTATGCTAAAGTACCTAAAGAAATAAGATTGTTATTGATTTTAGGCACAGAGAGTTTTGAAACCATCAGTTTGGGCACAGAGAGTTGCATTCCACCCTACAGTTAAAGAATCCATTAAAAATAACAGTAAAAATTTTTTCTTGGTGTAACAGGGTACATGATCGTTCCATTTGGAAAAAATCTACATTTTTTTTTAGTATCAGAAAATTTTTGATAAGTAATTTTATTAGATTATTCATTATATTTGCATTCTAGTATGTAAATGTAGTTTTCTTTTTACTTCCATTTAGGACCTGCTGTATTTTAATGTTAGGTCAATTTTTACTTCTTAAGAGTCAGTGCATGTATGCAGAAGGGTAGAAATGGCACCTTTATACCCCAAATGTTGGAATTATGGTACTACTTGAAGTACCTTTACTACTGGAGTTTAAATATTTGTATTGAGGTACTATTGGCCTAATTTTGTAAGCACATCAGAAGAGTCCTCTCTTTGTCTCCAACAGCTTTTATATACAGGTGACTTCTCAAGGCAGGAAGACAGACATCTGATGGCAGCTGAGATTCCCAATATTAAACCCGATATTCTTATAATTGTAAGTTTTACAAAACTATTTCTTTATATTACTAATTAAATATGTATAGAGATATGACTTAATTAAAGCTAAAGTGGAATGACAAAGACAGTGGAGATTTAATGGTAGTATGTGGTTTGTGTTAAATATCCAAACACTTGGGTGTTCAGAACACTCTGACATTGCTTTTCACTGTATTAAAAAGTCTAATTTTCATTTTCTAATTCTTCTGATGAAGTTCCTTAAACCTCTAGACAAACCTTTTCTAGACAGGAGATTTATTAGGTTTTGTCTTGCATTGTAGAAAGCCCAGTTTAGCCAGGTATCTTTATTTAGTAGGTCCTAACCTACTTCTACCTATGTTAAGAATTGGCCCTGGGTGGAGATGCCCCCTATACTTTTGTTTTGTTTTGTTTCCTGTGTGAAATGATTTTATTCTGAATCCATGTTTGGAAAATCAGTGGCTCAGGGGAAACTTTAAAAGTAACAGTTTTAACTGGAAGAAACATTGTGATCTTTCAGAGTAAGATTTAAAATTCTTTCATTTATTGTGTCCCTTCTAGCTGCTCTCTGTAAGTGACAATTTCATTTTAAGGCACATCAAAATTGTGGTTTTTATGTAATTGCTGTGTTTTAAGCTAGTGGTTAAACATGTACCACTGGTGAGCCATGTCATTCACTGGTGATCACCCTCCATCCAAGCAGTGGCAACACTTCTACTTAGGAAAATAAGTATGTTAAATCTGAAACCCCTTAAGCATCAAAATTAATAGCTCTAATTTCTTTGTGCCAACAGGATCTGCCTGTCTAAACTGCTTGGAGGAGGTTAGGAGAGGAGAAATTTTGGTTATTTACCTTGGTGGGGGTGGTTATGGGAATTTGGGGGTGGTTTTGACTCTGCCCTTCACCTCACCCCTCTCCCTCCGCTCCCCAGCACGTTCACACCAGTATGTTTTTCTGTGTTTTCTTGATGGATTCAGAGAAGATAAACACTTTCTGTGTCAGTACTTGGAATATCCTGTTTTTCTGTCTGTAGGAGTCCACATATGGCACTCACATTCATGAGAAAAGGGAGGAGCGAGAGGCGCGATTCTGTAACACCGTTCACGACATTGTCAACAGAGGAGGCAGAGGCCTCATTCCTGTGTTTGCCCTGGGTCGAGCTCAAGAACTACTTTTAATTTTAGGTATGTGCCTTCACAGCTCCTCTTCATGAAAAGCATATAAAGTTAAATGAGAATGTTGTCATGTGCAGTCTTTCAGATATATAATTCCTTAAACAACTCTTCAGCCATAATTACTTGAGAATATATAATGCATGTTTGTTCAGATGCCAAAAATCCAGTAAATCAGCCAGCAGTTCTGGTTTGTGAGGTAGGGTGGAGGCTAGAAAGGAAAGGGTGATGGTTTGGCACTATGTGCTTGACTTTTGAATCTCATTGAACCAGGATTTCAGCAATCAGGGACTATTATTACAGATTGAAAAGTAATCAGTCACAATGACAGCTGTTCTGCCAAAAAAAGAGGTGTGTTTTCTTCCAAAGTTCCACTATCTTTGCCCTTTAATTCACAAACCTATATAAAAAAATCTTTATAGGAAAAGCTGGAAAGACCATAAGAGACACTTCTAGCACTTCTGGAGTCCTAATGCTAATGGGAAAGAAAACTAGGCTTTTGAGCAACAATGGGTGAGAATCGTACATGAATATAATAAGCTATTTCACTTAAAATATACAGATAGGTGTTACAAGATAGTTGAGATAAAACAGTTTTAAAATACATTATTTCCAGGCTTCTTTCCTTGCTTTTAGCATATTTATTCATACTCTGCTGCGTTATTTTTTCACTAGTCATCTTGCTCATGCAAATGCTGGCAAGATAAAAGATAACTACCTGAAACTTAAAATACTTACATTTAGGGGTGTTCAATATAAAGAGTTACCTAAAAATACTTGAAAGTCTTCTCACTTTCCATTTTAGTTTAGCTTAATATTAGAAATTAGTTTGCTTTCAAAATGCGTTACTGGTCTGTTAGAATGTTAACAAGAAATTTGGATCTAGGCATGGGGTAGTATTTGATGCTGTAGGATTATTTACTACTTCTCATTGGTTGAGGTTTTTTTAAATTTTATTTAACAAAGAACATAAAACCTGAACATTTTCAGTCTTAGCCATTACATTTTCAGTGTAGCCATTATGTTGTAATTTGTTGGCCTCTCTTCGCTGTGTGCAGATACTATAATGAGTTTCTAAAGATTAAGCTTGAAGATGCATCTAGTAAAGCTAGACATGCAATTGGATGCTTAATTAGCTAGAAAATGCAATTGCATCTTACATGCCTACACAGTTGAGCCTGCATGCTTCTGTGTTTGTTTTTCTTCTTTCCATAAGCATATGACAAAAATAAAATACTGTGTTACGGCATAGAAAATTGTGGTGATGTGTGCAGTCTTTTAATGTCACTCAGAAGTCGTGCAGTTGGTTATCTTTTACTGGCTGTTTCCACCTTACACCTGAGCTTATTAAGATATTCATGGCAGTGAGCCTCTCTGACAGGTTTTGAAAAGCTTTGCCTGCAAATCAAAAATGTTATGGAGAAGCCATATCATTGTAAACATACAAATACAGCCAGCAGAGTGTACCTCTCTTTTTTGGGTGATTTGGCCTCACTTATGCAATGTAAACACCTTTTAGACTAGCAGAACTGTATCTAAATGGGAAAACAGAGAAGTTATGTTTGTAGAGCTGCATTCAGATCTCTTCTTTGTGTTCAGGAAAGGTAATGTCTACTGTCATCAATGATAAAATAAGTTGTGGTTAGTGGACGCTCTTCTCTTGTTTTAGTTCCAGTTAGGCTTCTAAAATATAAATTTTGGGGATATACAGGAAGACAGGCTTGATAATTGGGTGATTCCTTCTCACCTTGAACTCCATGCATTTGTTTTACAGGACACTGATATCAGGAATTCTCACCAACATGTCTGTGTGCAGATGTCCCTGGCTCTTAGTTGTATAATTACATTTGACAGGGACATTTTAGCTTTATTTCAGTGGTGTGGTGAAACTTTCATTGTCATAAATGTAGATTTAGTGTTGTTTAATATCATATATACTTTATACCTTGTAGCTGAAGTTGGTGGTTGGTTGGCATTTGACCTGCCAAAAATACCTGAAGTTCATTTTTGTTGTGTGTGTTTGCTTGTTTGTTTGAACTAGTTGTATACAGGTTTAGCTGGTGACTGCTTTTTCTTCTTCAGAAGAGCAGGTGGGGAAAAAAAAGTCTGTGACTGTGATTTTCTGTAATAAAAAAGGGGAAAAAAAACCCCACTGCTAAATCTGTTTTACAAGAATTATTATAATAGAAGCACAGATTTTGGAGATAATACTGTGGATTGGATTGTGTGGGTTATTTTGTTTGGGGATTTTTTTTTTTATTCTTTTTCGTTGTTTTTTTGTTTTTTAGATGAATACTGGCAGAATCATCCTGAACTCCATGATATCCCTATCTACTATGCCTCCTCTTTGGCAAAGAAGTGTATGGCTGTCTATCAGACGTACGTCAACGCCATGAACGACAAAATCCGCAAGCAAATTAACATCAACAATCCATTTGTTTTCAAGCATATTAGTAATCTGAAGGTAAGCTTGAGATAAGGTTGTCTTACAGAAGATGGGTGACAGAAGAGTTCATATTTACTGAATTGCTTGCATGTTTAATATCCTAATAGATTGATTAGGCACAGGTTGATATCTGGGTTATCTGCTATCGCAGGGTTTAGAGGGCTGGTTGAGAGGAGTTTATGCCCCAACAGTTCTTTCACTGTAGGTCCCTGTGCTTGCAGTTTACTCCTTATGGGCATGAGCAAGAGGAACTTTCCTGCAAAAGGCACCTTTTATGAGGATGGGGTAGAATGTGTGAACACGGGGCCCTTCTTGTACGTTGTTCAAGGGCGCAGCTGGGCCATCCTTCATTTGAGTTGTGGTAACTGATGTTCTCACTGTGTGCCCGCTCAGAGCATGGATCACTTCGATGACATCGGCCCGAGTGTTGTGATGGCTTCCCCAGGTATGATGCAAAGTGGCTTATCCCGGGAGTTGTTTGAGAGCTGGTGCACAGACAAGAGAAATGGAGTCATTATTGCAGGGTACTGCGTTGAAGGAACGCTCGCCAAGGTGAGTTGCTAATGCACCACAACTTCTTAATAGGAGGCAGTTTCCATGTTAAGTTTAAAAAGATCTGGTCAACAGCAAGTGTCTTTATCTGGATTTGCTGATAAGATTGTTGTTAGGTACACATAATTACATAGTCAAAATTGACTGGTTTTGGCTTGTAGTAATGAAAAGTACAGAAAGACCACATATGGTCATTTCCAGTTATTTTATACAGAATAATCTTTTCCAGGAGCAGTTATCTTGTCATCAGAAAGAACAATTTCTCCATCTTTAGACCACTCCACCATTTGACTTTTTGAGAGGGAATCCCTAATCCTAATTCTAGGAGTCAATATTAAATCCCTAAATCAATATTAAAACACAATTTGTGTGTCAGAGATCAGGCTTGTGTTGTGCCGCTATCTGGTTGTAGAGAATGAAATCCTTCCTTCCAAATTCCAGCAGCTAAGGGGAACCACAGCACGTAGTTTTGCCTTTAGAGATAGAAGTCACACACTTGTTACAATTTCAATGTAAAATTAGAGAGATGTATGTGGAAGAAGGATGAACTCCCAAATCTGCTGAGGATGCGCAAGATGAAATGGTGTGTGTTGTGCATGCTTTTCTCATTTATGAAATTTGAGAGGTTTTTTTCACTTCCTCACATTTAACATGGCTGCCAGTATTATGTCATTGATTTTTGAAATGTTAAGCATTAGTTACATGGCAATTACAGGAGTTTTTCATTTTTTTTATTTAAAGTGCTTTTTTTCCCCCTAGCACATCATGTCTGAACCTGAAGAGATCACAACTATGTCAGGACAAAAACTCCCACTGAAGATGTCTGTGGATTACATTTCTTTCTCTGCTCACACAGATTATCAACAAACTAGTGAATTTATCCGGGCCCTGAAGCCTCCACATGTGGTTAAGTATACATGCTGCCCATTTTTCCAGAGTGGGATTCACCAAACCAATTCACAGCCTTGAGTCAAGGCAGGGATTGGTGTCTAGGAGGAGCCAGCATTTCTGTGCTTTGGATAATAAAAGGAGGAGATGTTAACCTTTTGTCCGCCTGTTACCTTACCAAAGGAAAAATGAACTTGCTCTTGAGTGTCTGCTTGTGAGATACCTGGGGATGACTTTCCAGACAGTGCTGTGGTCCCTAATCTGTTTCAGTGTGTTTTATGCAAGTAAGATACAGCATAGGACAACGTTAAGTTGGGGATGCTGGTATTGGATTAATTCAGTGGAATTTGCCCCAAAATAAATAAGAAATTGAAGGTATGTAGAGAAAGTAGAAGACAAATGCAGCACTTGCAGGGAAAAGCATGAGCAAGTCATGGGAAGCAGGAGGTGTGAAGGACCAGAATGTGAAAATGGGGACTGGGATCTGAAACTGGAGGAGAAACAGTGTACGAGCACAGATAAGAAAGAAATCATAACAGAAGAGGATTTAACTTGGCAAAGGAAAGTGTGACTTGTGAACTGTGAAACATCCTCTCTAAATTGCACGTTTATTGATATTATTTATACTCAAGACACAAAAATGTAACGCTAACTAACTTTTATTGGTGAACTAAATACTTCCCTTTGATACTATAGCAATGTATGAAAACTTAAATGGGATCTCTGTAATGCACTCTGCTTGTTTGCTTGTATTCTTCAACCAGTACTCAAGGCTGTGAAATCTTAGTCTTTGAATAATGCAGAGAATTCAGAGACACACGTAGAACTATAACTGAGCCAATGTTTCATGCACTGTGACCTTGTGAAATTGCATTTTTATAAAGATGAGACAGAATATGGCCGTTTTCTTGAATAATTTCTGTATTAAACATGTCTGGTTGAACAAATAACTTCTGCTAAAAGGAAAACTGTCTTTTCTATAGATTTTAGTTCATGGTGAGCAGAATGAAATGGCCAGATTGAAAGCAGCATTGATACGTGAATATGAGGATAATGATGAAGTTCATATAGAAGTTCATAATCCTAGGAATACTGAAGCTGTGACATTAAACTTCAGAGGAGAAAAACTTGCCAAGGTATGAAATCAGTGTTTTCTTACCTGTACAACTGTATTTTCATCTGGGATAAAAACTACATGTATTTTCTAAGCTTCTATTTTTAATTGATTTCAAATTATGTATATTTTCCAAGGACTCAGAAGTATGTGAATGTTTTGTGTTTAGTTGTATTTGGGGTTTGGTTTGGGTTTTTTTTTTTTGTTTTGATTGGGGTGGTGTTTTTTTTTGGTTCTTCACTTCAAACTTTCCTTGTGTTACATCACAGAATGTTCTTAGGTTACTCTGACCTTCTCTTATTTTCGGAGTTAATTTTATACTCTGATTTTTCTGAGAAAACCATACTTCATCTCCATAGTTACCTTTAAGCTGTGAATAGTTCAGACTGCCTTGTTGCACTGTATGTGTTTTTTCTTTCCAGGTAATGGGATCTTTAGCAGATAAGAAACCAGAGCAAGGACAGAGAATTTCTGGAATCCTAGTTAAAAGAAATTTTAATTATCACATCCTTTCTCCATGTGACCTCTCCAGTAAGTAAAGACGGTGATATGATCAGTAGGTAATTGAAACTTATTGTGTCCTTCTTTTGTCATTAAAACACTTAAAATTCTGAGTATTTTTTTTCTGTAATTTTGTGTTTGATAAGCAATTAGTGAACATTTTGATTTTATTTTGGTTTAGTTTTGCCTGAAGTTCTGCACTGTTGTAGTGAGTAGAAAGGCATTCAACTCATTGTTCACTCAAGTTTAAAATCTTTTCTATTCTTTCTGTAATAGAAAAGAAGGAAAATTCCATTTCCCTTCTGATTACTTAAAACTTCCTCCTTTGCAAGAATATGCATAAAACGTGCCAGTGGGAACCAGTGAGCACCTCAGTCAATAGTCCTGCCAGTTTCTCAAATGTCATTCGTTTTTAGTGTAAAAAGCTACAGAACAGTGAAAATATTTGTGTAGTCCTCCCGTGTCATTTATTACTCAAGAAATCGATCTATTCTCAGAATAGAAGAAGAATTAAATGTAAGGTCAGAAGAGCTTGGGGAGAAGCAGTTCTGCTGTCCTAGTTCATTGTTTGCCTCTAATGGGTAGGATAATATAACAAGCTCTTGCTGTTTTCCTAACCACAAATTTATTATTTATCTTATAGTAAATGCTCCACCTTCCTCTTTACAAGTTGTCCTTTTCAACCCTCTTGTCTTAAATATATCAGTGCCATTATTTATCTGTAGTGGCAATTTATTTTTTTTTAGGAAGTAAATTCAAAGGGATGATTTTTAATATGTACTTTTTAAATTCCTTTCAGATTATACAGACTTGGCCATGAGCACTGTAACACAGACACAAGCCATTCCATATACAGGCCCTTTTAATCTGCTTTATTACCAGCTACAAAAACTCACTGGTACGTATTTGGAAAGATGCTCATGAGTTATAGTGGACAACTCTTGAAACAACTTCCAGTCTTCAGAGGTCTTCTGAGCAGAAGTTTCTTTGCCAGTGATTGCTTCATATTTTACAACTTTCATTAGATCATGCAGCTTCTGCCAGATCCAGTCCATAAGTATGACACATCTTTTTGGGGATTCTACTGTATTCATATTGCAAAACAGTGAGCGTGTGGGAGGATAGAGCGTAGGCCCATTTTGTCTCCTGTCAGCCCCCAAAGTGAGTGCTCTGCCTTCTCTGATGGAAACTTTATTAATTGATCTTTTCTCTCTAGCCCCAAATAGAATGGGCAATGCCATCCAATTAACAAAAACAAAAGCCATTTAAACCTGCCACTAGGGTGATCCCTCATGCCCCTGTCCAGCTCTCTTAAAAGTTAGGGGCAGCTCATATCCTAGTTCATTAAAGGCACAGGCACTTTGCAGGTTCCCTTCTCAGATTTAAAGCTTAGAATTCTTTTTATTTTTCTCTAGTGTCAGAACCTAATTCATGTCATTGGTGAAGAGAAAACCCGGATTCAGCTGGTGCTCAGGTCGCATAACCCAAGTGCTACCTGGCACACAAATGCTTCTGGTTTGAGCTCTGTGCTGATGTGAGCAATGGGTTATCCTTAGGGGGGGTAAGAAGAGCTGGTTAATTCTGCAAATGGAGCGCTACATTTCTCGTTTGTTTTCTTTTTCATTGGTGCACTCACATCAGTGTACTAAGCTAGTCAAATGTGAGAATTCAAAAGAAGTAAAATGGCCAACATTTTATTCAAAATTTTTACTCAAAACCCCCAAACAATCCAGAACAAAGAAAATAATATTGCCAGGTAAGGAAAGAGATTCTATTATGTGATCTGCTCTGAGCAGTTGTGGTAATAACAGACAACCCCTCTTATTCTTAAAATTACCTATTTAATCTTAGCTTTGCTTTCAGTCCAATTTTATTATTGCTAACGTTTGTTGTCACTTCTTAGGTGATGTAGAAGAAATAGAAATCCAACAAAAACCAGCCCTGAAGGTTTTCAAAAGTATTACTGTGATCCAGGAACCAGGCATGGTAGTCCTTGAGGTGGGCATTAGTGAAGGAGAAAGAAGTATTTTGTTCTCCAGTCTCTGCAAAATAACACCACGTAGATGCCTTGCAGAATGAAATGTTTTAAGTAGTTTTCTGTTTGATGACAAGTAGAGTGACAGCTGGAACAAAGTCCTGTGTGGGTGTGTGTTGTTTGATTTAGACACTGCCAGTTTCTTTTTTTGCCACAACTCATGAGTATAGTGGCAGAGTCAGTGCCCTTTTTTTTACTTGGCAAATAGTAATTGGAAATAACGTCCAATGGTGTTCCTTCCTCCCTCCCCAAAATAGTTATGGTAATTAATAATTGTTTTGTAAATGTGCTCAGAAACATTCAATTTGCATTTTTCATGGGAAGTTGCTGGAATATACCAAGTTAAAAGTAATTAATAATTTACTGTAAAATATATGACAGTCATTTGAAGCTGGAATTCGGAGAAAAGCAAATAGGAGAATGCAATGAATGTTACATTGTCTTTATGCTGCATTGTTCATTCAGTCCAAATTATGACTTTATTTTTTTCCTCTTCCAGTGGGTGGCAAATCCTGCTAATGATATGTATGCAGACACTGTGACAACAGTGATATTGGAAGTTCAGTCAAATCCCAAAATACAGAAAGGTACTAAGTTTAGTGTATGCCTATTTAACTGAGGCATTTCTTCTTTTTTTTCCCTTTGCATCAAGCTTAGAGGGATATAATGCCTTGCAATAGACTGCAATCCCCTTATTGTACTTATCTCCTTATGAAACTTACTTGGGAGTAAGATTTGCTACTTAAAAACAGAATTACAACTTGGTCTTCATTGTTAACATGTTCATTTGTTGAAACTTTCTCTTATATAGCAACTGGTAGCTGACTGTGGAAAACGTGACCTTATTTAAAATAAGTTAATTCTTAATCACTTTAGACTTTTGTTTATAAGCAATCTATGATATCTCATTTAAATATTTCCATTTCTTGACTGAAAACTGTGATTGCCATTCATGAGTGGTATTCCTGTGACTACTTTACATCAGAGTAAGGTGTAAACAGTGCTGAAAAAAGTCAGACTAAATTCACAATTACACTTATGCAGAGCCTTTAATCAGTAATACTATTGGATAGTCCTTATTTGGGGTACAAGCATTCCAAAGAGTTCTTGAGCTTCTGTGTTTTAGAGTGTGTTCACAAGATCACAAGAGATTGAATCAAACTATCTTAAGTTATTGTTGCTCAGCTGACCATTTCCCTGCTTTTACCTCATTTCCAGTATAAAGTTGTATCTTGCATAGTACATTCAGTTATTGAATCCTGTCTAAGAAACAGTAAATTTTTAAGATATACTTGCTCAGTCTTTTGCAATTACAAAGTTCTTCAAAGAATTTCTAAGAAATTTTAACTACCACTGTGTTCAGTTCTCTGAATTCTTCAACTGATTTAGAAGTACTAAAACCCAGTTTTTCAGAAGAACTTAAATCTAAAGTTTTTGTATCCATCAGTGAAAAAGGTACTAATTTTCACAATTAGCTCTTCCTACAGACATCTGACTCCCTTAACAATCAAATATGTAAATAATTATGTTCAAAATCAAATTACTTGTTTTGAACTGCCTCTTAATTTTTATTTCAACTTCTCTATGCTGAAACATCTTCCAGAAATGTCTGTGCATGTTATGACTGCTCACATTCACTGTCCAGTGTTATTTTATGTATTCTCTGCATGCTCCTCACCTCCACGATGTGGTGTTTTCGTGTAATGAGAGAAAATGCAGTGTTTATAAACAAATGGTGAAAGTGGATTATTTTCACTTTAAAGCAAGGGAAATGTGAGAAGTAGTGAGTGTTTACAACAAAAATCAGAATTAAAAAGTGAGAATATGACTTGCAAAGTTTTCTATTTTAAAATGTGATAAGTACAGGGAACATATAATTAAAACATGTGCATTTCTTTGATTCATCTTTTTTTAATATGTTTTCTTTATAAATGTTTAAGCATACATATTTTACATAGTCTTTGGATGGTTTTTTGTGAAAGTCTGTTAGGAACTAGGATGCATCAATTAGTCAGTTTTCCCTCCCAGCAAATGTCTGTGAAAGTAAAACTATTTTTTCTTTTCAGCTGCAGTAAACAAAATTTCCAAAAAAATAGATATGGATGTGTATAGGAAGAGAATGGAGATCATGCTTCAGTAAGTTGGTATATACTTTTCTAAAGGAAAATCATAACTGTTAATCATGTAAATAAAATAATTTTAGTATAATAGATTTTAAAGATAGTTATTTTAAAATACTTTATGCAAACTACTTCAGTTCAGTTATGTGAAGGCCAGGAATTAAGTGAAAAAAAGAGATATAGTAAAAACTTCTCAGCACCATTAAAATGTTGAATACAGGGCCCAGAAGCAGATTTTTAAGTTGTCTCCCCAAATTATGCTACAAATGGTTAAGAAAAATAAGTTTTAAACTCTTTTAAAATTTACTCTGATGTGTATTCTGTTACTTATAGAAATCCTGCCTCTTTTGAAATTGAAGGAATCCTTCCCTTCTTTATGACAGGGTTGTTTTGGTAAAATGCTGATACATGACACCCACTGTCATAATTTAGATTGGTATTTGTTAGTTACATCTGAGTGCATTAAATAATAGTTGCTGAAAGGAACTCAGCTGACAAAGTGCCTTTGGAACCCCAGGGTTAATGGAAAAACCTAAGTTTGCTGTTTGGCCACACCTTACACTCCCGGATCTTTGCTTTAGGGATATGTTTGGAGAGGATTGTGTGAGTTCCAAAGATGGCTCTGTGCTGTGCATCACAGTTGATGGAAAGACTGCCAACATTTCACTGGAGACTCGGGTATGTAGAGCAAAGCTCTTGCTTTTGTGTGCACCTTGTTTGGCAGAGATGAGTCTCCTGCCTAGCACATGGTGCTGCCCAGAATATCATGTACCCATTTCCTAAGGAAATGTTTTTGTATTTGGTATCAAAACAAAATGTTCTTAATTAAAAAAGTGCTAGCAATGTTTATGCAGGAAATGCAGGTAAATTAGGAAGAAAACCCAGTATTTTCTAGCAGCTCTCTAACTGGATGAGTAAATGAATAAAGTAAGACTGTTAACTGACAATTTTTTAAGAAAATGCTTTTAAAGCATAGGTTCTGGTCTGAATAATTAAACAATCACACAGTAGGAATGATGTTAATAATTTTTTTTCCTCATTTTGAACGTTGATTAACTTGCGGGTTTGGGGTGAGCCTCTTTCTGTAGGAAGATTTGTTTTAGCAATAAATTCATAGAATCATAGAATAGATTGGGTTGGAAAAGACCTCCAAGATCATTGAGTCCAACCCCTGATCCAACTCTAATTACTATATCATGGCACTAAGGGCCACGTCAAATCTCTGTTTAAAACCTCCAGGGATGGTGAATCCACCACCTCTCCGGGCAGGCCGTTCCAATGCCTGATCACCCTCTCTGTAAAGAATTTCTTCCTAACATCTAACCTAAACCTCCCCTGGCAGAGCTTGAGCCCATGTCCCCTTGTCCTGTTGTTGGTTGCCTGGGAGAATTAAGGCCTTTGGAGTTTTATTTTGTTGCAATTGTCATCATGGATGTGCAAACATCAGTGTGGGGACTCCTTGAGTACAGATGCCTGTACTTCGCGTGTGTTTTGCAATCTTAACCTCATACAGTGTGAGCGAATTGACAGATTAAATGAAATCTCCATGGACGGATTCTTGTGCAATTTCATTTAATTTTGAATTAAATGTGATCTTACAGAACTTAATGCATTTTCCATAGTGGTTTTGAAACCAGTTACTAATCAGACATAAGACTCAAGATTAAGCTTCTTGTTCCTCATCAGAATTTGCCTTCTCTGGGCTGCTCTACGTGCTGGCAGACCATTGAGAAACAATCAGTGCTGCTTTTGATAATTTTCATGACTACTTTTTCCTTATAAGCATTTTTCAAGTGCTGCAAAAGAGCATGAAATGCCCATTGTTCTAACATTGTTCTTTTTTTGTTCCCAGACAGTTGACTGTGAGCCGGGAAGTGAAGATGATGAATCCCTTCGTGAAATGGTGGAACTGGCTGCTCAGAGGCTTTATGATGCCCTCAGCCCAGTATGCTGACCTCTGTAGATACCTAGGATGCCTAAAAAAAAAAAATCTTTTAAATGTTCAATTTATTTGGACTATTTTTTAAGAGTAAATAAAAAATTTTTTCATCATGAAGTCAAACGTATCAGCTCTGTGAATATGAAACTGCTGAGTTATTTCAAGGAATGGATCAGCAACTCATACCAACTGTGTTTGTGCATATAGATCTAATTAAATCAGGCAAAGTGTGTTTATGTTCTTTTTTCTTATGTGCACATACAAGAAATTAGAAAAAAATCTTAATACAGGATTACAAAAATCAAATGGAGTTTTATATTTTTGAATATTAACAACCAGTTGGAGGATAAATTGGATGTATTGGTGTGCTGGTTTAAAAGTTAACCAGCGGGGGAAATGAACTCAAAAGAGAGATTATAAGTCAGAATAACAATTTATTAAAATAATACAATAAGTATGATTATACAGACAGACAATTGGTTTTAACCCACAAAACCCAAATGTATAACCCAGCACCCTGGGGCATGAACTAAAG
>JAWMRA010000113.1:100094324-100122385 GCA_035584735.1 Pseudotriccus pelzelni
TGTGAATGCTCTATTGATAACAGTTTCTGGGAAATGGCATGGAGGGCTATAGAATACATAGATTGGGTTACACCCATCCAGTGATGAATTGGTCCCAGCTGTTCTAACTAGGACAATTGGGTTTGCATATGCTCACAATCAAGCTTGTATGTAATTTTGTCCCTGTCAAGGAAGCAATTGCCGGCATGCTTGTTATCTGCTTGAAGTCAAAGGGGTCTTGAACACATTTAAAATGGAATCCATATTTGTGTACTGGGGTTAACTGGAGGTCTAAAACTCTGTGCTGGCATTGCCATTAAGTGGACAGGAGGAAAAGAGGTGGGTGCTCATGACCTGGGACAGCCTCTTGGCCCTGAGCGCTCCTGCTCCTCGGTGTGTGACAGAAGTGCTCTTCCTGGGAAGAGTCACGCGGGGTGTCAGAAACTGCAGGATGCAGAGAATTCCAAATACAGTGTGGTATTCCTGGGGTAGCTGGGGCTGGGCCGAACAGTTAAGTCATGCTGAAAAATGCCCACAGAAAGGGACTTTTCTACAAAAGAACGAAATGTTCCTCTTGTACACACAGCTTTTCCCCCCGCCCGTTTCTCAGCTGATTAAAATGGCACCTGATAATCTTCATAGCAGTATTCCCAGAATTAGCGTGTTAGTATTAGCAGCAGCTTTCCCCCCTCCCCGCCCTCTTCATTCGTGTCGTTGGGTAATTAAGCCTACGAAGTTTTTTAAGTGAGATAATTGCATTTTCTTAAAAAGGAAGTGTCTGTTTGGAGCAGACACAAATCTTTAAATCACGCGTTCAGAACGTGCTTTCAGCCAGCCCAAAGGGGGGGGGATCTGTCCCCGGCTGCGCCTCTGCTCCATCGACCAGCCCTCTGCGTGGGGAGGGGGGCGATGAAACCTTCAGGGGGGATTGAAGCCGGTTTTGAAGCTGACCCGGAGCCTCCCCCGGCGCTGCCGACCCTCCTCCCGCCTCAGGCAGCGGCACGGCCGGCTCCCCTCCCTTTCCTCCCTTCGCCTCCCTTCGCCTCCCCTCCCCTCCCTCGCCGCTCCTCCCGTCGCCGCTGCCGGCGGATGTCCGGGCCCGGCCATGGCGCTGGCCGGGGCGGGAACCCGCGGGCGGCCGCTGTGCTGGCCCCGCGTCCTCCTCTTCGGAGACTCCATCACTGAGGTAGCGGCTCCCCCCGGCCCCGGGTGCAGCTCCGTGGCCATCCCTGCTCCTCCGTACCGGGGCCGGTGCCAAGCGCGGGGCTTGGATCCGTTTGTGAGGGAAAGCGGGACACGGTCCCTTGGGACTGCGGTCACATCCCTGTTAGACCTGCGGTGAGGGTGTTCCGGGAGCCGTCACGCCTGGTGGGCGTTTATGAGGTTTAGAGCCAATTGGCAGAAATTCTCGAGGTCCCTACCGTAGAATAGCGATGTGCCGAAGGTGTAACCTGTGGCAGTCGGTGCCAGGGGCCTTTTCCAGGCCGGGAGCCCCGCGTGGTGCCTGTTCAGCCGCTGCCTGCTCTGCCCCGGCTCCCGGTGCATCCCGGTGCTTCCCGGTGCATCCCGGTGCATCCCGGCTCTGCGGCTCTCTGTGTCCGGCTCGCCCAGCCCGGAGACGCGTTCTGTGCTGGTGTGACTGAACCACGGCCTGGTGAACATCTCCTTTGAGCCAACACCAGCTTCTTAGCGTTGATTTTGGGTCCCTGCCTTCTGCGTGGTGGAGGGGGTCACTGAGCTGCTCTGAAGAAGGACTTGGCCAGCGACAAAAGTTATCTTTAATAGAAGATCGGTGTCCAAACTCACTCTCTGTGCCGAATTGTGGCAGGGAGGGTGGTGCGGCAGTGGGAATAAGGAGAAGGGGTTCATTTTTGCGCGGCTGTAAGAGGTAGGCATCGCACCGCATGCTGAAGCAGCATGCAGAGAGAGGAGTTTTGAGAGGTGCTTTCCTGAACGAAAGCACAGTGAAAGGATCTTAGAAATAAAGTAGAAAAATATTACGAACAAAACAAACCAAACCCTCAGTGGGCAAAATGAAGCTGCGGTCTGGCAGCAGTCAGTTTCGGTTTTGAAGGGACTGCAGGGTCTGTGGGTACAGCCCCCTGTTGCCTCCCATGCCAGTGATGTGTCTGGTTAAGGCCTGCACTGTTTGACCTCGGAGAGACCGGGCAGGCAGGGAGTAAGCGCTGCTGCAGCAGGGCCAGAGGCCATGCACAAAGAAAGCTTTTGAGGAGGGAAGGTGCCAGTAGTGGGGCTGAGCTCTGGGGGAGCAAGTTCTAACCATTTTCCTTGCTTTCAGTACTCCTTCCAGGAAAACGGCTGGGGGGCATACCTTGCCGACAGGCTGGTCAGGTGAGAGCTTAGATTTCAGAAGTAATTTCTAGCGTGCAGAAAGTCATGCAACGTTTCTAAATGAAAACCAACACAAGTTAATATTTAATGTATGTTTATTTATTAACATTTATTTATTCGGCAAAGTGGAACTACTGTGGTGGCAGCATACCCAGTACTGGTGGAAATAATCATTGGGTGTTTCTACTCAAAGCTTAAGTGGAAAGAAAAAACTCCTTAGTGATTATCAGGATTGTTGTTCTGGTTCCATAGTGTGACAAGTAAATGCTAAATGTGCAATCTGTGCATGCGCTTTCAAAGCATGATCCCACTGAAAGCTCCCGTGACATCTCATTTTTCCTGAGAGGGATGGAGGCAGATATCCTGAAAGAATGGTTCAGAACTTCCAAAGTTTTGTTGTGGTGGACAGAGGAGAGATGTTCTTTTTGATATGCTTCTCTGTTTCAGAAAATGTGATGTTGTGAACCGTGGGATCTCGGGGTACAACACCAGATGGGCTAAATTGATTCTTCCAAGACTGATCACTGAACGTACTAGTGCTGACAGTGTTGTTGCCATTACAATTTTCTTTGGAGCTAATGACAGTGCTTTGAAAGGTAGGGTAGCTTTCTTTTTATCCTCTTTTTTTCCGTGACCTCACCTCTTAAGACAGTTTTACAGTTTAGCAGAAAAGGCAGAACATTTCTGTCGTGGGTTTGCCTAGGGACAATTTTTTTACCACACCCCCCACAAATTGCTCTAAGGTGAGCGAAGGTTTATGCAGACAAAGAGATCTGATTGGGGAGAAAATAATTTTCTTCTGCGCCACAACCTTCTCTTCCGTTTTCCTTGAAGATGTAATTGGCAAAGGTGTCACCTAAACTCCTGATTGGTTTTTGTCCGGAAATTACCTGGACAAACCAATTCCAATCCCCAAGGAGGGGGGGACCCTTGCAAACCCATGATAATTTCATAGGCTTTTCCTACCGCTTCTCTGGG
The DNA here is from genome assembly GCA_035584735.1 of Pseudotriccus pelzelni. Taxonomy (NCBI): domain Eukaryota; kingdom Metazoa; phylum Chordata; class Aves; order Passeriformes; family Tyrannidae; genus Pseudotriccus; species Pseudotriccus pelzelni. The sequence goes on from JAWMRA010000113.1 coordinate 100,097,634, forward strand.
AACTGGTTTCTCTCTTTTCATTTATACAGTGGATGGTTTTCAGCTCTTTTTTTTTTTTTTTTTGATATTTAAACCATGCATGCCTTCATTTTCCCTTCCTCTTGCCAAGTTTTAGTATTAAAAATGTAAATTTCAGGGTGCTCAAGAATTAATTGTATAGCGATGACCTAAAGCTGGAATTGGGCGTTCAGGTGTTTTTTCTGTCTTTTTTACAAAAGAGTTTGAGTCGTTGGCAGATGAGCTGAGGAAATGAGGGAAAGCAGCATTTGGATTCTCTTTCAGATAAGCACGCAGAGCTAATCTAATCAAAATGATAACATCAGTGCACGAAGGACTGACTGCATGTCCATGGGACTTTCCAAAATTTTCTCTGCATTCAGGAGAGTTAAAAATCTTAAGTCTTGGTTCAGGTGAGGTTTGAGGTGATTATGTGATCTAAGTTATGGAGCTGTAGGGAAAAGCATCTTGAAAAAACAAGGGGTTTTTTTCCCCTTTGCCTTATTTATGTTATTTGGAGTGCTGTGTTTAAAGATTTGTCTCTTTTGGATACTGAGAAGCAGCATTTCCCTACCACACCTCCTGGATCCGTGGTTGAGGTGGGTTGCATGCTGGGAATGAGCACCCCCAGTCATGTGCTGTGTGAAAATCCCGTTATGTTGTGTAATGAACCTGTTACGCACAATGAATAAACCTGTAAGCATCTCCACACCACTAATGCACGTGCTCCACCCTCACAGATCTGAACCCTAAGCAACATGTCCCTTTGGAGGAATATGCTGCGAACCTGAAGAGCATGATACAGTATCTGAAGTCAGTAGCCATTACTGAGGACAGGATTATTTTGATAACACCACCACCTCTTCAGGAATCAGCGTGGGAAAAGGCGTGTCTGGCCAAAGGTAAACGAGTGATGTGGATGGGCAGAATTTCTGCATTTTAGCAGCAGAGTGTAAGTTACTGATCCCGGGTTGGCAGATGATTTCCTCTGTGCTTGTGCCAGATTGCAGCCGTGTTCTCAGGGTGATGGAAAAAGGATTGCTGGCTGTTTTGCTAAACAGCTCTTGGATAAGCCAGTGGAGTAACTACCAGCTAATTACTGATGCCCTTTCTGAAGTGTTGATTGATTTGTTCATGCATAGAACTGACAGAGGTGGCTGTCCTGTAGGAACATGTGTTCTGACAAGATGGCCTAGGCATTGTGTCCCAGCAGCTTCCAAAATAATATAAATAATGGAAGATATTTTGGCATAGAAAGTTTTATACTAGTCACAGCAGATTTCATATCTGTTTGGATAAGCAGTAATATCCTAGCCAGGTTTATTTTGAATTGAAAAAAACCCCAAACCAGATAATTCTAAGGATGCTAATAAAAGTACCTGAAAAAGAAGAAAAAGGTGGTTAAATGATTTCCTGTTGTGTTGTTCAAGATAACTCTAAAATTAGAGACATAACAGCACTGCTTACTTCGTGTTACTGATCTGCTGGAAATTGCCATAATCCCACTGACTCCACTGACAGTGTTGTCTTTTCTGCTGGGACAGCTTGTCCGGTTCTTGCACATTTTTATAAAAGACTTTTGAGTTAGGTCAGGCAAATACAGAGCTGTCACCTTAGTGGCAGGGTTTTTTCTAACTTAGGTGGTGTTGCATATCCTGAGTTGTGCTTTCAATCAGAGCAGTAACACTCTGAAGATGACCTCATGTTTAAACTGCGTTAAATTAGACAATACATTTGTCTGACTTTGCATTAGAAGGCTTTGATGTGGTATCACGTGGGCACATCTCAAATGCTCACATGATGGGAAGCAGGAGGATGGTGATGTACACAGGAACATTCATCCTTGTGTAAGAAGAAGCACGGAAGGAAACTCAGCTTCCAAACGCAGGTGCTGTGGGAGACAAGAGTCAAAGCCCCTTCTGAAGACAGGGCTGCTCTCTGGCAGCTGTGTAGCCATCATTTCATTGCAGAAGGCAGGTGGGTTGGTCTGGCTTTGCTAAATTTGTGTTGATTGTTCCTTCTTGTCTTTTATGTGCTTGGAAACGAATTCCAAGAGGAGGTAACCCCAGCGTCCTTCCCAGCACTGGGGTGAGGCTGAGTGATTAACAATTTCCCATATATTTTTTCTTGCCTTTCTTAAAAATGGGTGAAGTGTTAACCTTCATCCAGCCACCATGGGTCTCCAGTTAGCCATGAATTTTTGTAGGTGGTAGACACTGACCTCACCAGTACAACAAGCAGCTCCTTCAGGTCAGTCCCACACACCCAGAGCTGCACACTGAGAGCAGGTGTGTGTTTGTGTGCTTCCAGAAGGAAAGAGAAGATTAAACTGTTGAGAAATAATCCTAATGATGAAAGAAAAGACAAAGGCAGAATAAGAAATTATCAACTCTGTTAGATTACAAGTCAGAGAGAAGGAGAGAGATGGGACTGCAAGGCCTCACTTGGGAGGTGAGGTGTTGTGATCAATACCAGGAATTTGGCAGCAAAGGGAGCTCTCTGTGGTGGAGGCTGAATGAGCTGAAAGGCCACTCAGTCTGTGGGAGAGGTGAGCCAGGAAGAAAGCTGAGAAGAGCCAGAGTTAGGAAACAAAGGAACAGTGAGGGTGCTGGAGATATTTTTACCATGAAAAGAAATGATGGGAAGAAAGAGGTGTCAGTATGAAGAAGTGGAAATCATCAGAGGTTGATGAATTGCACTTCAGGTCCCATTAAAAAACTCCCCAACATAACCTGGTGATATCCTGCCCCAAAGCTTCCCTGTGGTGTGTGCAGAACTGCTGGCTTGGAGCAGCTGGCACTGAGGACATACTGAAGGTCCAGCTCCCCGTGTCACTGAGTGCACAGATGCAGCAGCTGTGAGCGCTGGTGAAGCTTTGGACCCAAATGTGCCCTGCTCTCACCAGCTTGTTGCAGCTGCTGCAAGGAGCTGTTAAATGTGGGAAGCCAGGCAAAAAGCAGGAGCCGAACTTGTAAACAGATTTACATTTACTTTACTCTTCTGCCTGCCGCTAGCAGGTATATGAAGAGTTTTAAATCTATGCACTGATTTCACCTGAAGATTGCCAGAGGTGAAAGCCCTGAGCAGTACAGGTGTAAGAGTCATGCTCTGTGCTTGGTGCTGTTGCCTCACACCTGTTGCACGTTTCTTAACAAGAGCCATATTCAAATTACTCAAGAATAAAAGGTGCCTGAAAGGCACCACACAGGCTTTACTTCCGGCCACTTACTTGCAGTGCTTTGGATTTAGTTCGTAATTGGTTATGTCTGCTGGTTTAACAAATTGTGGCACAGAAGGCTGAAATCAAACTGTACCAGTCGTGGTTGCGAGGTGTTCTCTGTGTTTCTGGTCGGTAGGTGACAAACTAAACCGCTGCAATGCCACCACGGGGCAGTACGCCCAGGCCTGCGTCCAGGTCGCCAAGGACTGCGGGACGGACGTGCTCGACCTCTGGACACTGATGCAAAAGAACCAGGTGTGGTGTAATGAGAAAAGACTCGACACTGGCATGAATTGTGAAATGCATTATTTAGCAGAGGGGGACTGGTGGTGCTGCATTAACACTGACATGATACAAAATATGTCCAAGTTACACTTTGGGGAAGGAAAAGAGTAATCCAGAATGCTTCATGGTGGGCAATGAGAAATAAAGCTTAATACAGCCTGGCCATGATACTTGGTTAGCAGATGTCCCCTGAGCATTACATGTAAATAACCTTTTCCTTGGACTTGAATCATGGAATAAATTGAGCATCACTCAGTCTTTTCCTGATGAGTAGCAGTGACTTCAGCCATCAGAACATTATCTTAATATTTTAGCACAAATGGTGAAAAATAAAACCAGTACATATATACATCACCTGGCTTTGAAGAATTACTCCAGACCTTCCCTCTGCAACTAGCAAATACACTAATACATGTTTTTGACCTTCCCTGTAGGATTTCTCCTCCTATTTGTCTGATGGTCTTCATTTATCACCAAAAGGCAGCAGCTTTCTGGCAGCTCAGCTTTGGTCACGCCTGGAAAACAAAGTATCAGCTCTTCCTTCCCTGCTTCCTTACTGGCGCGAGGTGGACCACACGAACCCCGAGGCCAGTCTGCTGTGAGATCCCCTGCAGGGAGGAGCCGAGGCAGCCACGCCAGACACAGCCAGCCTGTTATCCAGCAACGTCCTGCAAACTCTGTCCTCAGGGAACGGGGTGTGGGGGGAGCCCCCGTCAGTGCTCTTGTCTCACCTTCTCTTAGTCTGAGAGAATAAAGATGAGACCACTTGGGGTGTGTTCTGGGGTGTTCATGCTGCTGGTGCCAGGGATGGGCAGCTGTTTCCTTGGAACACTCAGAGGAAAATGATTGTCTCAGCTGCTCTGTGGCCAAGGGACAGAGGCTTCCCTGAGCAGTTCCTGGCCTGAGCTTTGGGGACTGCACTTTGATTAATACCATCTACTTGCTTGAAACACTTAGGAGCTGATAAGAGGCCTGGAGTTTGTCAAGAACCACTGTCAGTCCAGATTAATTTATCTGGATGTAAGCCAGCAAGAAAAGCAGTCCTGTGAGCTTTAGTGAGGCTTTGATAGTGATACAGTGTATTCAGAGCAGGGGTTGTAAGTTTAAATTACTTCAGCAGCAGCTTTACACTCAGCACTTGTGTACAGGCACAGATTTCAAAGCAGTGCATGTTTTTGGATAGTATAAAACTGGTGATGTACGAGCTTGGAAGAATTACTTGAAAGGCTCTGCACCTCTGCTGACAAAGCTGCACCATACATCATTTCCCATCAAGTTACGGAGACCTTTCAGGTGAGATTTGGGATTCACCCATAATTTAACAACTGATGTAACAGGTGAGTACTGCAGACTTTGCATAGTTTTTGACCAAGAGAACACAAACTACAAAACTACCTTTACAAAATGAAAAAAAAAATAAATTGCCTGAAACTTAGATGAAATTCAACAAGTATGGGAAAAAATGGTTTGGAAAATAATTGGCTAGAAAGCCAGATAGCAACAAAAATGAGGATGGTGCATAAAAATCAAATAGTTTATCGCTGCAAGCATGTGTTTATCATGCAGTTACTATTTATTTATTGGGTGAGACAGAGACTGATGAGAGGATCTCATGATGTCCTGCACTGTTAGTGCCAAGAGGCTGCCTTTGCTTCATTAAATAACTAGCACAAGTTGGCCAAAACCCATCATCTGCAATGTAATAGTTTTATGAACTGGAGCATAAGTAGTTACTTGTCATGTGCCTGAAGCCAGACCAGCAGCTAGTCTGATTTATAAATGAGTATTAAAGTGGATTGTCCTTTCTGTAAAAAATGCTTATAGTAAAGACTGTCTGAACAGTAAAAGCAGCTCCATGCGGGAAACTCTGAATCTGCCTGCCGTAGATGTTACAAACCAGCGATGCAAGTACCTCTTTGTAGAACACAGCTGAAAGTGGGGCTGAATCCAGTGATTTCCAAGGCCTGCTCCAACCCTGTATTTTCGTGCTCCCAAGCACCTGCCACTGCCTGGTTTTCACGTGGGATGGGAAGACATTCATGCCGAGAACACGTACTTACAGCTTTGCTACCTGAAAAGGCATTTGAGCACAGCCCCATACCTTAGGCATTAACTTACCATCTGAACTGATAATAATCCACAGGATACCATGGCAAGACCAATTCCATCCCCAGCAGGAAGCAGGGCAGGCCCTGGGATGCAAGTCTGTACCAGCGATGCTCTGGGTCTGGCCTCCACAGCAGCAGAGTTTCAGGAAGGAGCAGTCAGAAATGCCTGGCTGGCTCCATGCCAGGCTTTTAACTCAGAGTGTGACAGCAGAAGAATGGAGATCTTTTCTAAAACGACTGCACAGAAACAGCTCTAGTTTAACTGATTTTTTTTTTAATATAAAAAGTTTGTATTTTGTAGGGAATTAAATTAACTCCTCACACATGTACTTTGCACTGAATCAAAAAAAAGAAAACCCAAACAAAAAACAACCCCAAACAAAGTTCAAACCCAGTATATAAAACACAATAGCTAGTCAGATAGGAATACCTTAAGGCACACGTTCAAGTATTAGTGTAACAAGTATCCTTGGGTGGGGAGGAGCGGAGGCACTCACACAACCTTCCAGCACAGGTTTGGTTCCTTTCCCTCACCTTTAAAAACAGGCTCACTGCAGCCAGGGTTGCCCTGTGGCCGAGTCCAGGCCTGTAACAGTTAAACAGTTCTGCCCTTGGTCACCTTCTGTCAGTTTTCTCAGTAGATTATTGTGGGAGAGGACAGAGCACAGTGAAGGTGCTGCTGTGCTATCAGGACAGTTGCTCTGTGACTCCACTGCATCAGTCCAGCTGCTACTAAGCTAAAAGAACACATGGCGGTCCTGGCTCACCTGGCTGCAGGTGTACAGAGGACACCATCCAATTACCAATTTTTAACATCATATTTTGATACTTGCGTGAAAATTTGAATTCACAAAGTCTCCTCCTTAGACTTACCCTGCAAGTTTTAACAAAGGTTTCTTAATTTCTTTACTGAATTTGGAATTTTTTTAAACAAATGCCTCCCCTGCAATTGAGTGATTCCCCCCGCCTTGTTCAGGCAGTAGGAGCTTCCAAAGGCCACACAGACCACAGAAAACGGAGAGACAGCCATTTGAACATTTCAACAATAGTGCTGCCTATTTCAAAATAACATTTGGAGAAACATTTCTGCACCAAAACAAATGCTGTAAACAGCACTTTAAAACATCATCACCTGCATAAATGATTTCTCCCCTTACACTTCTGTCTCCTACCAGACACCTGTGACACACAAACTCTGAGTGCAGAGGGGGAAGCTCCCAACAAAAGCCACAAGACAAGACAACCTCATCGCTGAGGCAAAAGGGTTTCATGCTAGAGGAGCATTTCCCATGCACTGTATAAGGTTTAACTGCTTCTGTGATCCTTTCATTTATTCAGAAGCTGTGTATCTTAAGCTTCTTTACTCTGATTATGCATTTCACTGAATGCTGCGAGACTGTATTTTTATCTGTTTCGTTACTCTTACTCTGTTCTCAAGGCATTTTCTTCAGCTTTTGCTTACATGTACCTTAAATTGCTAAATGGTCTACTCTATATGGAACATACTGCAGTGTTTTCATTTTGGTTTTAAAAGCCCCTTAATTTTGTTTATCAGTGCTGTCAGACTACAAAATATTAAATTATAAAAAAGGCTGATATACACAATCCAATATCCATCAGGATACTTGGTTTTGCACCACAGGTTGAAGGAAATGTTAAAGGTCAAGGAAACAGAAGAACAAATCCAAAAAGCTTCAAAAAATGAGCCAGTTCTGGTTTGGATTTTCCTTTTTAAGAGATATAATGTTCTAATAAATGTAATTTAAGGAAGGTCATACACATGACCAGCATCTGCAGTAGGTCACTTCCTTATTCTCCCACTCCCTCACAAAAATATATATACATATATTTATATTTATAGAAATGAAATGGTTTTAGATCCTTATTTTGCAGACACAAGCTGTACATGGGGAAGGCAGCAAGACACTAGCATTCTGTTTCTTTGCTGTCCACCCGGTTCTGGCGCTGTAGTTTGAAGGACGAAGCTTTCTCGCTCCTAATGACAGGATGGTCTGTCAAGTCCTCAAAAGATTTGGCGGCTGAGCTGCTATTTGGGAAAGGGTCCTTCTCAAAGGCATCCTCGTCGATGTGGGAGTCGGTGCTGGGGTCCTCCTGGATGGTGTCCATCCTTTGGTGGTCCTGTTTGGGCGCCGCGGCCACGGCGGGTGCGGCCGTGAGGGGCTGCAGCGGCTGGTGCCGGCTCGTCGACTGCGCCGTGGGGAAGGGCTTGATGATCCGAACGGAGGCAGAGTCCAGGCTGCTGAGCATCTCCACGTTCTGCAAGACACGAGCACCCATGTCATTGGATAAAAAACCCACCAGGACCTAGTCCAGGGTTTAGGTTTTGTGTCGTTTTTCAAAGGGAGGAGGCACCTTCTGAGGAGCACCTGCACTCCTGCTAGGATACTTTAAAGGCTACTACATGCCCCCTCCAGTCCCTGAAGGCAGAGAAGGCATTTTATTTCTGCTTCTTCCTTCACTGTATAAAGCACCACAGCCTCACTGGGGCACAGCTGACTTGGCCCTGTCTCCCCCAGGCCCAGCACTGCTTTGGCAAAAACCCAGGACCAGAAATGCAGGGTCAAGCCGGATGGCACAGAGCTCAGTGCAGGAAAACAGTCCAAGGTACAGCTTATTCCACTCCTCCAACCTGGAGAGTTCCTGGTTTCATGTGCAAGAAGCTGCCCTGAACACGGGGTCAAAGACTGGAAGGACCAGTACCATCACAATCAAATTCTGCAACCCAGATTAGGATGAAAGTCCATTAATTTCTCCTTTTTGAGCATGGTTTGGAAAACATCTATAGATTTCTACGCAAAAAAAAAATCCCCATGGACCTCAGCAAATGCTAGTACTGGGCAGGATAAGATGTTTACCTGCTACCAGTACTGCATTTCACAACTGCTCCATCCTCAGCAGATCCAAAAGACTGCACGTCCAAAAGATCTGTTTGTTAAACTGTTGCTGGAGCAAGGAGTCCAGAAACTACATCTGTGCTCTCTCACTACACCTGCTTCTGGGATTTTCATGATTGAATGGAGGTAAAAAGCTCTAAGGTGACTTTTCTCATGGCATTCAGGACCAGCTATGGGGCACTCAAACTAAGATCACCTTCAGTTCTGTCAGGGTAGATGACAGAGGCACTCTGCCTCAGTGGTCTCTGACTCCAGTATGCTTCCCTCAGTGGTTGTATAAGGAAGAGCTCTGCAAGGCTTTTTTTCCCCCTCCCCTTAGAAAATGACATTACCTTAATCGAATGTTTCCATTATTAACAAGAACTGGGTTGTCAAAGCACAGGAAAGGATACCCAAAAATCTCTGTCAGAAGGTGCCCAGTGCTGGACCGTGATGAAAATTTATCTTGGTACTTTTTTGCTTTTCCCCTCTCCCAGCTCAGTATCTGCAAGGTGGGAAGTGTCACTGATGGGCCCCCCTGAGCAACTGGAAGGCACGCCTGGTCTCTAGAAGCTGCCCCCTGCAAACAGCCATTCTGCAGCAAAGACAGGGCCCTTAGCAGAGATTTTTGAGCCTTGTGTGGTTCACTGACACCACCTGGCTGGGAACAGGCGGCCTGTGGCTGAAGCTGCCAAGTGACCCGTGCCGAGGGGATGCCGCGGTGCTCCGCGGAGCAGAGCGGCTTCCTGCCCCGGGAGCTGCGGCTGCTGCCAGAGAGCTGCTCTGGCAACAAGGCACAGCTCTGACAGGAAGGAAGGATCGACCCCACCAAGCTGCAGTGCTTGACACAGTGAGCACAGGCTTGTTCAGAAATGGCTTCCCCTCAGACTGATCCTCCCTCTGCAGCACGAGGGTCCGGGTGTCTCTGTTATCACTCCTTTAACAAAGTCCCCACAGACAACCAAGGTTCAGGTTCTCCAGTACACATTGGAGAGCTTTCTGTCAATTCAGGTTCAGACAGCAACTTACACTGGGGCAGAACAGGGACTTCGTGTTCTCCTCATACTGCTTGTCCAATTTCTTGTCCTATTGGAAAACATAAAATATGAAAGTTAATTTCCCAGTGGCAAAGTCCCTGTCGCCTTTTTTTTCTGCGGAGGTACAGCACTGTGTGGGGCTCTTTTCCCTTCCCTTACCTCCCTCCCATGCCTTCCCATCCATCCCAGGACTGCATGTGGGCGCAGCAGTCCTCTGCTCTAAACCCACACTGCTGATGGTAGCACGCCACATGCCCGTGATCCCAGTTGTCAAAGGCTCTCCCTTTCTCTTTACCCATCCACCCAAGGCCAGCCAAGACCATTTCCCACTCTAGGTCTTCCCTCAAAATATGGGTGTCTTATTTCTTCACAGGGCTTTAGAAAACTTCGACTGCAATGATAAAATTACCAAAATTATACTTGGGTGGAATTCAGGAGGCAAAGAAAATCTGCCTGGGAAAGAATGAGAAGGGCTCCAGGGAATAGTCATGGGAGCACAGGGTCTGCCACGCCTGGCAGAGTTTAGCAGGATTTTTGCCTACTGAAGGAGCAGTAAGCCTTACATATGCTGGATTTCCCCACATCTGCCATTTCATGTATGAAGGGAACACTTCTTACAGGAAAATCCAACAGAGCAGTCATCTCAAAGACAGCTTACTCACCACACAGTGCACAAGGATGCTGAGAGGAATCCAAAACAGTAAGGAGAAGACAAGCACAGAGCCCACTATATTATCCGCAAGGAACTTCCCTGTGAAACCAGTTCAAATCTGTCAGTTACCTACCAAATACTGTTTCATGAATATACACATCTATCCCCATTCTACAGCCACTGCTCAGCAAGTAAAGCCTCAGAACTGCTCAGAGAAGCACAGGCTGCAGGAGTAGGCAAAGATAAAATTATAAAATTTTCTAAAATTATATATAATATGTTAACAATAACAGGTTTTTTCTTGTGTTATTCTCTGATGAGAAACGCTGTCAGGCTCTAACACGTAATATGAGTTGCTTTGGAGCAGCCTATACTGAGTCAGCCCAGCTGCCCCCTCTCAGTTTTACAAGACACATGCAAGTCCATCACCCAACTCTGATGCAACAGCCATGTGATAACCACCTGCCTCCCCAAACTAAATATTTGAATGCCAAAGATTCACAAACTGTCTCTATCCAAGCAGGCTCAATAGCTTTAACAATTATCTAGGAAACAATTTTTTGTCCCTGGAGTTCAAGACTGAAAGCCCCAAGCCCAGATAATTGCACTGTGGAGGCAGAGTGTCACTGTGAGCACATGCAGTTACCGCTCATTACACAGCACTGGCTTATTAACGGGTTTGTCTGGTTCCAGGAACACAGAGACACCAGGGGTGACACCGGGGGTGAGGTGACACCTGCCTGGATTGCACGGTGGGGATCAAGGCCAAGGGGCCCCCTCACAGCGACTCAGCACAGGCACGCAGCTTGAGGTGCGTGACCTCAGTGGTTTTCTTAAGTGACAGAGAAAGGAAATGTTCCCCCTCCCAATCTGTTGACATTTAAATCCCACTGAGAGGCCCACTTTGCACCACACTGAATCTAGGTGACCTCTAAAGAGACTGTCTTACTTCCTTTTCTCTAACTGACTTACTTCTTGGTATTCAGACAAGAAGTTATCACTTCCTTCACCAGCTTGGAAGATGCCCGGATAGAAAATAATGGAATGAAAAAATGCAAAATGATTCCCCATCCTTTCAGCTTTGAAAAGCAAGTTCAGTATTTTCAAACTTCAAGCAAAAGTACACTTAGATATATCACAAACACAGCTACTGGCTGCCCTTGTACACAGGGGAATAACACCAGCCAGATAACTGCCTCTGAGGCTTCAGAGGTTTGTGTCATGAACTCAAAAACCCCCAAAGGATATGGTTATGTATCTTACCAAAAGTATTGATGCTGAGCTGGTCTATGAAATCCCAAAATCGTTCAATCACATCCTGTACTTGCTTCTCGCATTTGCCCTGCAAAAGTAACAAAATGATCTTATGCTACCTAAGCATTAACTACTGCCTTCTTGGTGAGGGAAAGAGATACAAGCATGGTAATGAAATGACAACTACAGACTCAGCAGGACTTGACTTGCATTCCAAATATACATTTACACCCATGCCCAATTGCAGCAGTCCATTTTTACTGCCTTTATTTTTGGCAAAGCAGTTTCAATTTGATTGCTGTTTGAAACAGATGAAGTTTTAAAGTTTGAAATGTGCAAAATCTCACCTTAGGCCCATGTGAGGGGACATAAAACTGAAGTTTCTAGAGAGATACAAGCACTGGAAGTCTCAAATGCCATTACCCACGGAGAAGGCTGCAGCTCTCAGGAGCTCACAGTTACGGACACACTCACTGCCAGATTTGGCTGTGCTGGTTTAACACAGAAGATCATTGGTCTTCCAGTTCTCACAGCGGAAGGGCTGGACATGCCCTCCCAAATTCACCTCTGCTCACACCCAGTTTAGCTCCAACCACTGGGGTCTGCAGGTGATGCAAATGTGCAGCTGCACCACGGAAAACGCCAGTGAGTGCCAGAAACCCATCAGTTTCCCTGCCAGGGGCTCACTGCCTCTTCCAGATACTGCCAGCTGGATTTTCACGTGATTGCTAGCTGACCTGGATGATTTAGAGTCAAAAATTACACTAATTGGGCTAATGCGAACAACTGTAAAGGCAAGTGCTGCAAACCTAGCCAAGCTTACAGCAGTGCTCATTCACCTCCTTCGCAAGGACTGCCAGCTGGCTGAGCTGTGGGGAGCAGCAGAAGAGGGCAATAAGCAGGTGCAGAAGGTAAAAGCTTCACCTTGCACAGGTCTCTGCAGAACTAACTTCCACCTGCAGCCTCCAACACCCTTTACCCTTTGAAGAGATACTTAAAACGTCCCACCCTGCTCAGCAACAGGTTAAGCTTTGGCTTCTCTTCACCAGCACAGTCCTCCTCCCCAAGGACTCACTCCCCCAGCCAGAGCAGAGCTGGGAACACTTACATTAGTGTCACAGAATCCCACAGTGCAAGGCTTCCCCTTGCGCAGGAACAGGAACTGGTCGTTGGCATCGACGTAGGGAGTGCACCTGTCCTGCTCGTCCCGGCAGCACACCTTGCAGGAATTATCCGTTTCTGCAGGGGAGCAACAAACTCATTCCTTGGAAGCACCAGAAGTCACCTGCAACCCACAACCCCACATGTCCCCTGGCTGACTGTGTTCATTAACAGCTTCCCCATGCAGAAGGCAGGACTATGTGAGTTGCCCAATTTCAGGCACTCTGAGCCTAAAACTGAATCACGTGCTCTGTGCAATTAGGAGGTACACTGAGACCAAGCTTTCCAAGCTGATACCCCAACACTGCAGGAATCAACCGGCCAGTGAAGAGGTTCCAAACAAATCCACAAAGAGATTTAAATATTCCTTGGGGTCTGAGTCCTCCAGACACCCTTCTCCTCAGCTATGCCCTCCACCTCAGTGTGGGTCACAGCAGTTCCTTGCACTGTCCCTGTGAAACTTTCCACCAACTCCCAGCTGCTTTATTACATTTAAGAGATGATACACAGAGCAGGCAAGCAGGAAAACTTACTGGACAGAAGTCTAAGACAGGCAGGTTTGCAGTGGCAGAGGACTGGACTTAGGGATCCTATGTTCTCAAAGCACCTGAACCTCTTTGAAATCTTTAACTACCCACTGGAGGCCAATACTCCTCTGCCAGATGCCTGGTCCAGAGATTGGTCAGAATCTCTCTACAATCTCTCCCATCCACCTGTGGCAGAGGTGGAATGTAGGAGAGTGTCCTCTTCTTTAACTGGAGTGTCAGACCATAAGTCTCATCTTAATGTCTTCTACCCAGACCACCAGAAGACAGGAGGACATTCACATTCCTTTTTCAAACAGAAAACACCTGACAATACCCAACAGAAACCACAAGCTCAGCCCTCCCACAGGCCATCCCGTAGCACAGCCAGTGCTCCCTATGGAGCAGAGATGAGGCACATTCCAGTTCAGTCCCATGTCACCCACCATTGCACGCACACGACCGTAGGTTCTTCTCCCTCTCGCAGAAAGGGACACACTCCCCATCCTTGCACTTTCCCATGTCCACACAGACAGTGTCATCTGGAGCATTCCCTGGAGGGGGACACTCACTGCTGTTCCCTGCAGGTGGAAGTCAGCAGAGTGGGAGGGCTGTGTTAGAGCAAAGTGTGCAGAAGAAAAAGGGGAAATAATGGAAATACAGACTTATCCCAGGGGAACCCCAATAGCTTGTTCTTGGCTTTCATCTGCAGGCTGACAACCAACTGCTCCAAGAGGCAGCAGAAGCTCTGGAGGCTTTGTGACACTGGCAACCATGCAGTAGGTGCAGACCCTGGAGGCACTCTCAGCAAAGAAGACACTGATTTCACTCCCTACCTCCAGGAAAGATTATGAAGAAGTAAACAAGTGGGGAAGTGAAGCAGAGTTGCAGTAATTCCATCTTTTCTATGACAAAATTCACTCTTGTTCCCTCCCAGGGAAACACACTGTTTTGCTTTTTCTTCTTTCAAGGGAAAGAAACAAAGAAGGAAAAAAAAAACCCCAACGTTTTTTATGTTTTTCTGGGCAATAAATCACCAAGTGACTCCTGGACTACAATGAAACTCATTATAGGACTCTTTTGTGATGCGTAACCGGTCTCTAAAATTACATGTACCGGATGGACAGAGGGCACTGGACTGAAAGGAGGTTGAACAGGACACTGAGCCTGGAGCACTTGGCTGGCTGACATACAGGGTACACAACCACGTCCTACCAGTGCAAAAAGACTCTCCTTTACAAGTGGCATTTATGGCTTCTTGGCATTTCTTTTGTGCACTTTCAAACTGGCAGCCTTTACAGCAGGGACTGTTCCGATCACTGGGGAAAGATCAAAATAAAGGAAATAATTTTTTAAAATTGCTGAATATTTAAGTATAACTGTGACAACACCAGAAGAAAAAAAGATGTTTAGGAACAAAAGCTACTTCTTGGAGACTGACTCATTGATTCAACCCTTGCCCTCTCTGCGTCTTCCCACAACCACCTTTCTACACACCCACTGAGTCTTCATGTACTAAAGGTAAAATCACATGGAAAGTACAGCCCATTGAGAGACAACACCGGGACCCTTCTGTTTAAGGCCCTTGGATCCTCCTCTTGTCACCTGCTGTGCAACTTAGGACAAGATCTTTCACCCTTTCCTTCCCCAAATGCTTCCCTTCCGTTTGTCCTGAAGGTTTCCTAATTTTTATTCTGCGCTGTCTTTATTTTCATTGTTCTCACCTAATGTAAAAAGGCCCTGAGTATAAAAATACTCACTAAAATTGAGTGATTTTCTTGCTAAACAACAGGAGTTGCACAAGCTCTCTAATGTTATAGGGTGAAAACCTGAAGTACAAAAAAACAGATGGGGCACTTGCGTTGCAACAGGGCCACGAACACCCAAAAAAAAGCATGAACAGAGAAAGGACTCATTTAGTGCAGTCACTGTGTTGTCTGCTCAAACATGTTCTGCAGCAGTCTTGAAATATCAGTATGTGATCCCAGCATAAATCTACCTTGCAATACAAGCAAAAATTGCATTTGCATAGAAAGTTTGCACAGGAAGTTTAAAATCTTGTTTTTCAATTGCCTAAGTGTAATGCTAGTAAAAATAACACCACCACAAGAATAATTTTCAAGCCTGTAGCTTCTGACACTTCTCAGAAAAAGTAAAAGAATGCTATAAAAGCTAATGTATGCATACAGTAGCCTTTCCTGAAATCCTCTATTGTCTTGAGCTCACACATTTAGCCTCAAAGCCAAGATAAAGGTTGTGACACTGCAAGTGGCCTTAGAAGTTTTCAGCCCAGCCCATCATTCTCTCCTACATAAAGAGAAGGTGCAGCTCACTTCCCCTTACCTGCACTTGGCTCCACCCTTCAGTTTACAGTCTGCAGTGCAGCAGGGATCAGCCTGTTGGTACAAGAGGCCAGGATCGCATTGCTCCCCTTCATCCACCCTGGAGTTCCCACACACTTTGTTGTTGCGCTCTTTGAAGCACTCCTGGGCCTTGATCTCTATGGTCCTATGGATGGATTTTTTGCTGCAGCTTGAGAACATCTAGAGAGTCACAGGGGGAAAGAGCAGCACTGAGAAGTGTACCTTTCTGTCAACAACTGGTATCTAAGACAGTCACAGCCTCCCTACACTTCCACATTGTGGTGTCTCAGAAAGCAGTTATTCCCTCTACACTGTCAGCCTGATACCTTGGAAAAATTTTAAGAAGGGCAAGTAAGGGTTTGGCCCGTAATGGACACTGCTCCATTACACTGCAGGGACTCGCCCATGCAGCTGGGCTCAGAGCCAACCCAGCTCTCCCACGGCTTCAGGGCTTCACCACCCCCGGAACAGACTGCACTACCTCTCGGCAGCGGGGCTGCAGACCAATCATCCCCTGACAATCTTGGTTTCTTATCTGCAAAACAGGCACAAGGCCAAGTCCACACTGCCAGTGTAAGCTCCCACTGCAGCTGTGGCGTCTGGCAGTCTCTCTACAACAACAGCAGCTACAGACCACCCAAACACCATTTGGTACTGAAGGTCCTGGACTGGACTCCTGCTGATGACTTGCTTGTAGCAGCATGTGGCCACAGCTAATTACGTGCAACTAATTAAAATGCACCTTGACACGCTATGAACTCCAGTGAAACTCAGATTCCAACAATGACCTTACCTTGCAGAGAACCCAACTGCTTGCAAATGTTTTCTCCTTATGGCTAACCCATTACGTTCCTGATGGTTTCAAGCTACAGCAATCATTAACTAAACAGAGTTGCCATGCAAAGGGTCACTGACCACAGCAGAAACTTGTATGTTGAAGCAAACTAAACAAACATACCTTGTTGTTTTCATGATCCCCACTGACAGCAATAGGATACATGACATATTTCCCTCCCTCGTCTTCAGTGGGGGCACATTCTGGCAGACTGTCAGGATCATGCTCTGCTCCAAAGTTATGTCCAAGTTCATGTGTTGTAACCAGGTCAGCCTCCTTTTTTGAACATGAAAAAACAATGTTGAAAAAAAATTAGTCCAAGCAGGAAAGGACAGAAGATCCCAGCTACTTCCAGACCATCAGCACTCCTAAGATAGACCAAATGATGAACATTTTCTTTTTCTAAAAATGGAGAAATGAAGGCAATTAAAATTATGGTCCATTTCAAAGTCAAGTTCCAGGACTAGGTTTGAACACTAAATCAGTGCTAAAGGCAAAATGCTGTGGTAGAATACCAATTTGTTTTTAAATGCAATGAAGATACTTCAAATAAGAAAATTTGCTTTTAAGTAGCTGGAAGGCATAGAGTCAAAACAAAAACCAATTCAAACAAACACCAGCTACAAATTAGTCAGTCTCTTGTTTAACATATATTGCCATTAGAATTATTTCTTCTAAAGGGATGATGACATTAGGAGTGCTGAATAAACTCTGCTATTCCACGATTACTAGGAAAGACACCTACAATTGTGGCCCAACAGGGATGGATTTCCAACATCATTTATGCAAGACAGGTCTGCCTGTGCCGAGGATCCCAAACCGGCTCTGCTTGCTGTGCACCTCCCACAGCGCCTTGGCCAGCAGATGGTGTTCAAGCTCAGAAGGGGACAACCACAAACTGAACTTGCACAGAAACAGAGGTGAACACAAGGACTGCAGGCAGTTCAGGAGAGAGAATCCCTGCCTGCAGCTGCTCTGTGGGCACGGGAAGGAGCAAGCACTGGAATGAACAGCACTGGTTCTTGTCTAAGCATGCCTAATGAGAGAGCCAGAGACAGGAGAGCTGCCCAGGGATCCCTCCTGTGCTTCACTGGGTTTTGTTTGGAGAAGTGTTTTAAGCAGGTTTTTTTCTTTTTTTTATAAACCCGAGTGGATACTATGCAGCACTTTCCCTGGGAAACCAATCCATAATTCTCCGACTGCCTCATCCCAAGCCTTGTGTCTGCCACCGGGAAGACAAAAAACTCAATTTCCTTTGTAATCCAAGGCACAACTCCAGGTTGGAGATTGAAGCAAATGGCATGGCAACAGCAAGAGCTCTCTGTCAACATCCTTCTAACACAAAGCTTCACTGTCTTTTTTTCCTATCTTCTTGACAGCTTCTGTGCCAAGTTTTAGCCCACACATCAATTATGAATTCCCTTTACAATCAGGCCACAGAAAAGCACGGCTGAGAAGTCAGCAGAAGTCAGCAAAAGCGAAATATGCCCAACTGCAAAGAGGTTGTAGATGCAGACACAGGCACTGCTCTGGTATCTTTACAAGTGAGACAAAGCTCATACTCAGGCCTTTACGTATTTACTATCCTATCAATTATGGAAAAAAAATCCAGATAGCATCAACTTATAGTAAGCTTAGTATAAGCACTAATAAGTCCTGTCTATACTGCACTCTTACTTAGGACACACAAAAATCAGGTGGAGGAATTTCATTAAAAGGCCCAAACTAAACCTCCTATTTTGCCTCCTTGTTCTTTCTGAGGGTTTGTTAGTTCGAGTTTTGTTTGTTTGGGTTTTTTTGTTGAGCAAAATACATTTAAATTCATCTTTAGATATCAAAAACCTCTTTATACCTGGAAAACTACAGTTTCTATTAGACACTAGCTATGTTTCCTCACTCCACTTTTGCAGTGAACTCCATCTCCCCTTGTCAGCAACAACAAAAAGGATGATTTTTGTTTTGTGTCCTACAACCTTGTCCCCAGGAAGCTGACTCAAATGGAAAGCCAGCAGCTTGTTTCAGAGAGCACAAAAGCTCGTCACAATCCCATGGCACACATCACCAGCACACACATGCAAGGAGGACACTCTCCTACCTTTGTGAGGATGGTCTTCCCATAGTTCTTGGTGCTGGTTAGGCCACTGTTCAAATAAATATCCTTCTTTGCAATTTGACTGTAATACGCTATAGAAGTGAGAAATAAAACAAATGAGAATTGACAAATATTTTTCCTGGATTTCAGGGTACTTTTGGGGAGACAGGGATCCTTGTCTGGGGAAATGAACAGCTTTACTGTTCTCACAGGCTCACTAGTGAAAGCCTGCCTCTTGCCCGTTTTTTGGGCTGGGAAATCTTTCAAGCGCAGCTCAAACAGCTCATGTATTGCAGGAAAGGGGAAAACATCAGAAATTTCCAAGGCAACAGCATCTGCCATTCCACAACCACTGCAAGATGCACCCACACAAAATGCAGCCCTTGGTCTAGGGTTTGTTCTAGCCAGCTTGTTCACACCAACAGCTTAGTGACTTTTATCCTTCCCTCCCTTCTTTTTCCATCTCCAGCCGAAAAAATGGCCATCTCTTCTGTGCAAAAAACAACTACCAGAGTGTATGCAAATAACACAGCATACTCCAGGAAAGTTGGAGAAAAGGATTAAACAGAAATAACAAAAACTAGCTTTCAACCCACAACTGGGACAGAAGAAAAAGAAGCCTTGCCTTTAGGACAAATGCCACCATGGCTGTTAGGTCTGGGAGAGCCAACATAAGCCAAACCAAGAGTTCCCATGTCAAAATCTTGATACGTGAAGAGATGAGCAAGGCACACGTGAGCTGCTTTCTCAGCAATATCAAAGCTAAATTGCTTTAATAAAGAAAAAAAAAAAGTCAAATCTCTGTTAGACAGTTTACAGTGCACATCAGAAGTCTATAGATAAGAACATTTATCTAATGTGCCAAACAAGCACCTCCTAAATCTGGTTAAGTCAGAAAACAGCAGCTGTTTAGCTGTCCTACAGAGCTGTAGGAAATTAAACAAATACCCAAATACATTGTATGCATGCATTTACATAACTTGTCTATTCATTTCCCCTTTTCACAGGGAGGGGAAAACCAAGTACAATAATTTGATGAAGGTCACAAGGCAGCCAGTCTCAGGGCCAGACATATAAGTGCTGCCTTTCTGACTCAGACCACATTAATATGACTAATTGGTGTCTGCTCTGTAGTTATGCAATGGAGCCCTTTACCGTGGGCTACAGGGCACAGCAGCTGGTTTGACTTTGTGTGACACCCACACGTCATGCTGAAGGAGCAGAGGAGTTTGACCCGTTACTACAGAGCACCTGCATGAATGAGTAATCCTCTGTAAAGGACAGTATTTTTCAAGGGTTACAACCTACCTCTAGCAGCATTTTCACATCCCAGGCATCTTTTTTATCATCTGGGTAGCTTCTTGCCATGTTGTAATGCTTTTCTCCAGGTTTTACAGTTGGCTCATTGTGGATGATAATCTATATTTCAAAAAGGGCAACAATAATGTAGAGGAATTTTGGTCAATTTTATAGCTACAGAAAGGATTTTAATGTAATTTTAAATGTCTCAACAGATCTGTAAGGAGAAAAATTCAGACTCAGCATGATTCTAATGTTAACTTTCCAGGCTCTGCTAGTTAATACACTATAAGGAACTACACCAGCTCTTTTACAGGATAACATCAAAAGTTTTCACTGTAACATTCTGCTTTGACATGCATTTTACTCTTCAAAAAAAACCCCAAATACAACCGATATAAATAACCCCAAATAATTTCAAAGTTCTAGCTAACCAAAACATATTTTAAAGGATTGTTACTTTCCCAGGAACCTAGAATTAGTGCTTCATGTTCTCTACCCCTCCTTGCCCAATTAACACTCCTCTCTTGTTCCTGCAGACCCTTTCCCAGCAAAGTGGCAGCTAGCTTGTCCCATTAGTCTCCATGTCCCACATCACAGCTCTTGCAGTATGCTGAGCGGATGGATTACTCCTGGTTTGAATGCCCTTTTTCATATTTCTGTGCACTGACTCTCAGATGCCTTCATAGAGCTGAAGTCACTACATTACCTATGTCCACCCTATACCAGCCTCTACACTATCATGATGTCTGAGGGAACCACTAAAGCTCTTCAGGCAGGATTTGTGTTCTTTCATCTGTGTTTGAGGCCCACTCAGGCTTTGTAAGCTAAGCAGCAGCCACAGACAGAAATATGACATAAATTCATAGAGCATGTCTGACAGAAACAAGAATTGCTCATTTAATGAAAAAAGCACCTTTTCCATCTTAATGGAAAGATTCTCCCTGGAAGCTCACATCTCAAACACTTTAGGAACTGAAAACGGGCATGATGTCTCAGATCATTAACACTACCTCTGGTAAGATGCTATTTCTGAGTGCTCTTGGCTGGAGCTAATAATGGAGGATTTTATTACCTTAGCTGTAATCCAGATAAAATAAGCAGAAACCCCGACATTTAAACCATGTTCCTTTAATTTGGAAACCCTTTGCAGAGTTCAGTGAATACCTGCTCTATCTGTATGCCGTACCCATTGAAGGCTCCATCATCCCAGGAAGTGTTTCGGTAGATGTCATCTACTCTGTCTATCAGTTCAATCTATGGAGAAAAGAAACACAAGGTACTTATTGAGCTTTCATGCAGTAAAAGTCAAGACACTCTGAGAAGGTACAACATACTTATCTAGAAACACCTACTTTAAATTAAAATCAAGCCTCATATAAGGTAACAGACATCCTCTCTGGATCCAAGTGCTGTTGATTTTGGATCAGTGACTGTTATAAAAATATCCTTGAAAAATTTCCATCTTAACAAAGCAGTACAAACTTTTCCATTTATCACTTTAACTTGTGTAGTGGAAGAACAATAACAACAACATTAAGAACAAGACATCTAGGGAAACACTTTGTAGAAACACTAGTTTTCTAGATTTCTTTAAGGGAAGGGCAGAGGAGGGTGTTGTTTTTACTGCTTTGTCTTAGCACAGTGCTTAACTAGTTTAACTGACCCCAAAGCTAAAAAGCTATTATTTTCCTCATTATGGTTCAAGCACAAGGTTCCAGAAAGTCTCTTGCGAGTGCTCACAATCAATACCTCCCTTTTCATGCTGTTTGCATATTCTGAAAAACCACCTTCTACTAAATAGAAATGCACAAACTTGCTGAGAATGAGAAGTGACATTCAGAGCCACTCGATAATAATTCATGCTTTGGTTTTCCAACCACTGTGTTGTTAACAGTCCCTATCTACCCAGGAAATAGACAGTGGGTCAGCCTCAGCACATGTCAGATGCTGAGATAAAAGCATCTCTGCAAACACTGAGGCCCCCTTACCTGGAGAATGTAAAAACATTTCTGGGGACAGAAAGGTCAGAAAGCCAGCAAAGGTGAAACAGAGCAATTGGCATTTCAAAGAGGCAGACTCAGAGACTTCTGGCAAACAACACACCTCCAAAAGTGTTTTCATTTGATTTTGTCTCCAGTCCCCAACCCCCCCATACTCCCCACTTCTGCTGAAAGGCTGCGGGCAGGCCTTGTTCTGTTCCACAAAAACTTGTCAGGTAGACAATCATACTGGTTTTGGCTGGGTTACTCGTTACTGGTACCCGTGATGGAGCCCCGCTTTCCTGAGAATGGCTGAACACTTGCCTGCTGATGGGAAGCAATTAATTACTTCCTTGTAGTGCTCTGCTTCTGTGAACAGCTTTTGCTCTATCAAACTGTTTCCACCTCAACCTACAAGTTGTCTCAGCTTTACCCTTCTGCTTCTCTCCTGCACCCCATCTGTGAGGAGCAAGTAAGCAGCCATGCGAGGCTGAACTGCTTGCTGGGGTTAACCCACAACACCCATGTACAACCAAACAAACTGTTTACTGTGCCTGCTTCTAATTTTATTGGACAGAGAATCCTGAAAGAATTTGGAAAAAAACAATAAATCTATGTAAGTTGCGTTTGCCTCTCATACGAGCATTAAACATGCTAGAACTTTAGTGATGCTTGGATCACTTGCAGTGGATTTCAAAATCCAGGAGACTCTAAAGTTCTGACCGGCAAAAGAGACATTCTTAGGTAGAAAATTGCATAGCCACAAGAAATATATGAAAGGAAGGAATTTGCTTATAAGTAAAACTTGAAGAATACTTAATTTATCATCATAATAAAATATTTTTAAAGCATGATTTAGCACTTTACCATTTAAAAATTACACAGTCACAGTCAAGGTGTTGTACAAAAGTAGGGTAAGCTGTATGTTGTTTTAACTACCAGATCACTATGTTTTCCCATGTTTGTTCCAGCAAATTTTAACGAAGTCCATTTACTTACCAAATAGTTTATAGTGGTACTCTCTTCCCCACGGCCCATATACTTGAAAAAACGATGATCTGCCACTACCAACATCTTGCACGTGTTTTTGGAGTTCTCTGGAGTGGCTCTTTTCTTCCGATGGATGCTTGCTACAGTGAATATTTTAAATACAACAAACACTCAATACAACTACCACTACTGAGTCTATAATCCTTATTTATGTCATAACTGTGAATGTGGCTGTGTTTCTGTGGAGAGAATGAGGATGTTTAGTTTTGGGCTTTTTTCTGATAGCTATTCTTAAATTTTGTCTTCCTAGTGGTCCTCAAACTTACTGTAAGGAAAGGCATGTGCAGCAGTGAAATCGAGTTATTCATCAGATTTACCTATAGAGCTTTTATGGTCATCACCTCAGCCTTAGACCTCCTGTTTCTAGTCACTATCCCAACCTCTGCTGACACAGCAAAGGACAGAGGAAAAAGGGACTGCAATCTCTCAAAACACCATCATAGCTCAAGATTGATTCCTTGAGTGACCATCAAGGCCAAACAGGTCCTGCTGCACAGTGCACAGAAGCGCAAAGCTGTTTTAATGTTCATCTCAGAACACGTACCTACACTGCTGCCAGCTGTCGTAACAAACTGCTCAGGCCTGATGAAATGGCTTCCTCTCCTTAGCCTACATTTTGGTGGGGCCAAACATCCATTCAACAAGCCCTGAGAAACAGTATCTTCCTTTCACCAGTTGTTGGGGCTTTTGTGGATGGGGAATGGGCATGAGTTAGAGCTGCTCCCCACTACCATGCCCCCAGTGAATTTAAAGAGCTAATAGTTAAACTAGAAACAGCAACACAGATGATCGCCCAGGTTCTGACCTTACTTGCCAACACAGCCAGATTTCAAGTGTTTCAAAGATGCTGCTCTTCCAATTATGGACACTCACCTTCGTTTTGCTTCCTGTCTTCCAGTCCTTTTGGCAACAGTTCTTCTTCATTCAGCTTTAAATAACCACACACTTTGGGGGACTGCAATCTTGAGAAGTCTTTAATGTCTTCAGATCTGTAGACCAGCAGTCTCTCATCTTCCACATCATCTACAAATCTCCACAGTGGCTAACAGCACAAGAAGAAGTTAGGAACACTGTGAATGCAAAGACTAAGTCTAGATACGTAAAAAATTATAGATATGTACCATCAAACCTCCACAGCTTTCTGTGTAGACACACAAATGTACTGTACTATGATAACCTCACCCACAGCAACAGGTCTACTGATAAAATGATATCCCCGAGAAAGACAACAGAATTCAACTCTCTTATGCTACATGGGCATCCAAAACTCTGAGATCATCTTAACAGAGCAGTTTTTACTTTACTGACATGTCCTATTTTTATCGGAAAGTAACAGCTACAGCAACACCACCAAATACAGCATGGACAGGGTCTGTTTGTTGGCCAAGGCCAAGCAGCACCAACTGCCCACATCCCCAAAACAGAGCACCTGGGCTTGGGTCTCCTCTGGCCCTCAGGCAGCACTCTTGCAACTTCAGACAGCTATTATTTAGCATATTGGGCTTTCAGTTCACAGCAAAAAGGTCCCAAAACACGAAGGCTGTGCCAGCTCAGCAGCCACACATCTGCAGCCCAAAACGGAGTGTTTCACGTGCTAAGGTAAGGTGTGAGGGCACAGGTGGTTTATACAAAGGTCCATAACCTTTCTAAATGATACAGGAGCACCATGAAAACAAAGGCAGGTGACAGTGGAGCAGCTTTGTCCGTGCTGCCATTTGGGAGTAGACTCTGGCATGCACCCTCTCTGACTGCAAACATACATCGTCTCACCCAGGGCTGGTCAGGGGCCAAAGCTGACCTGGGGACAACAACAGTGAGCTGGAGCCTGCACACCATTGCCTGCCCTCAGCCGCACAGACACAGACAGTGAGGAGCACGGGGGCTGGATGCACTTCCACTGCTCTGGACCACTGTCCTAGCTGGAACAGCTGGGACCAATTCATCACTGGATGGGTGTAACCCAAACCTATGTATTCTATAGCCTTCCATGCCATTTCCC
>JAWMRA010000113.1:100122512-100183431 GCA_035584735.1 Pseudotriccus pelzelni
AATCGTACTTATTGTATTATTTTAATAAATTGTTATTCTGACTTATAATCTCTCTTTTGAGTTGAGTTCATTTCCCCGGCTGGTTAACTTTTAAACCAGCACAACCACAGACACAAAACCGCTTTAAATCATAGTCAAACAGCTACTGTATGTTTGTAATGTAAAACACAAGTAGAGTGATTTGGATATTTTAATCCCATTTTTATACTTTCACATGACTAGATTTCTCAAGTATACCCATAATTCTGCATATCCTTGGATTTGGAGACAATTACAATATCCATTCAACACTCAGACATAACTACTGTCATTCAAACATTCTGATACTGCTTGTGTCTGGGAATACACTGCATTGAACCAGTCATTAGGATAGTCTCTAATTATATACTTGTTTGATATATTTTTTTAACCAACAGTTTAAAAAAAGACAAGAAATGAAAATGGTGAAAAACAAGGGAGTTCAGAAAAGTATCAGATTTACAAACAAAGCTCTAAGATAAAATAGCAGATTTTCAAATGAAGCTCTAAGAACGGGAAAAATTCCACAACACAACACAGGCAAAATTTTACAAAGCTCCACAGACCTCGACTCTGCTCAGACTGCCACACAGCTTGTTAGTCTAAAAGACATGATTACCACTAATTACTATCGTACCCATATCTGCTTCTAAAACCTTTTCCTGTTTAAAATGTACCTTCTGCCTGATGTATCTAAAGCATGCAACCATCAGAGAATGTCACTAATAAAAGTCAATATTTGCAACAGTCACTAATAAAAGTCAACACCTGCAACAGTCACATTGGTTTCACATTTCCCTTCCTCCTCTGTTCTCACCCCAAAACAAACACCACTACCAAGTCTAGTTTGAGCTACAGAGGTGTCAACATGAGTAACTAGAAATACCCACAGGGAAAGAAAATGTTTGTTTGAATGCAGTTTCCCACAGCAAAGAGTACCTCGATATTGTATTCTTCTCCATCAGTATTGATTCGCACTGTAAAATCTTCATCCCCAATATGTGCCACAACCTTGGAATTATGCTCTCCTTTAACATAAGCAAGGAAGAAATAAGTTATTTCAGCTCTGCTTCCATGCACTCCTACACTGTTTGTTAGGGGTTTTTTAATTGTTTCTAAACTTCATGCCAAATTACCTTCCTTGGTCCCTGAAGAACTGTTCAGTACAAAGAAAAAAAGGGATGAACCAACACCTCCCCCCAGTTTTAACTTCTCAGTGGTCACAGTCAACAAGACTCAGATGTAACTCTTAATTTTACAGAAAGTGTTGAGATGGCTCTGGGGATCAGTAATGGGACACAGAATATTTCTGCCAACAAAAGCAGCATGTATCTAACTATCATCACACAGCAGCTTCACGGCGTCAGCCTGGACTCCAGTGGAAAAGACTCACCACATCATACAGACAACACAGAAATAAAAGCAACTTAGCAGAAGCATTAGTGCTGGACAAAAGTTAAGTGGGATACCCTTTATTTACAGAAAGGTAATCTACAAAGAACTATCTGTAAGTCTTTTAACTGAGCAATCTGGGCATCATTACATCACATCTACTTTGGCTTTGTGTTCTGGGACACAGAACAAGTCCCACATTCCTGATGGAATTAAAGCCACCATCATAATTTAAAAAAATAAATTATAATTTGCAAGTCACTGCTTGAGTAAATTATACCTTTGTGTTCTGCCAAACTAAACACAGGAGTCCTATCTTAGGACATTGGTGCAATAGCTCAAAAAAACCCTACCACCCACCAAACCTGAAAAAAAAAAATAAATCCCCAAGCACACCACAAAAACGAAACCAGAAAACCCAAGGGCATAAGAATTAAGTTTATTTGTTCATCCTAATTGTATCTGACAAAAATAAGGAAAATACACCATTTACTCTGGCCAAGAGACTCATGCAAAGCTGTGGTTTCTCAGCATTGACCCCCAGTCTACTTGATACTAACCAACGACATGTCCAGTGAAAAAGTCTTGCCATTGAACACGATACTCCTTTTCCTTGCCTTCGCCATCCACAATTAATGCTTGAAATTTTTCTGAAAAGTGTTCAGCAGTTGCAGTTAAGTATAATTTAAAGTGCCTGTAAGAGAATTTACTTACATTTACTTTTAAGCAACGTATGCACATAATAGAAACATTCAGTCACCATTTTACCGAGGGTCCAAAAGGCGTTACAAAGCATTAATTCTGATAAGCAGGTTACAAAAACATATACCTTATAATTCATAGCTGTAAATATTTTAAAAATATATTGTCACAAAAAGGAAAGGTTATCCCAAGAAGAAGAGAGTGGAGAACCTTCTCTATAAGCCTTATGGGCTCTTGGTTTATGTGGGCTTTGGGTCAAAGATTTTTGGCATGCTCCTCTGCAATCATCCTGTCATCATCACTGGCAGTATTGCAACCTCACCATGAAGTCAAGGTGCATGAGGCAGTGCAAAACAGGGACAGTCAGACATTTGATCCCATTAACCTTTTATACTTGGTACTTAAAAATTCCCCACACACACGTTTAGAAATTCAGAAATTATGCACAACTTGCATGACTGTTGTAAATGACACAGGGGAAGGCACATGAGAACACAGTAAACAAAGATGTCAGATAAAAAAAATCGATGTACAGTTGTTAATATAAAGCATTATTCTCATCCTCGTCCCCATTTTAGATTAACAATTTCAGCATTCAAATGCCTGTAAGACACCTTTCTGACTTCCAGAATAAAATCCTTAGAATTTTCATGCCTGCTCCCTTCTATCTCTCCTTCCGCTTTCACCCATGCTTCTATTTCCCATCTTACAACAACACCACAAAAAAGATTAGAAGTATTTTATTTAATGGAAAATTTACACAGTAGGAAGAGGATTAAACGTTCATGAAAAAAATACATCTCCTGGGCAACACACCACATGTGCTGCCCAAACTGAAGGCTGAGATTTTCAAGAACCAGAGGGCAGTCAAGAAGTATGACAAGGTTGCCACATGAGGTATGAGTGGGATCCAACCCAATCTGTGGAAGTAATCTACAAGAACCTAAAGCCCAGAACAAAGCAAAAGAAATCCTAAATCACTGCCACTTCAGCAATCAGAGCAATACAATGTAACTTACTTTCCCCTTTCCTCTGCGTACCTCTGAAGTCATATAACCATGGCGATGACTAACTTAGCAGAACTGGCCGGTCATGACAGAAAACAAGATAAATATTTCTGGGTTTGAAACTGCACATGATTAATCACAAACTGAAGGAAAATATTGTGCTACTTCATTCAATTACCTTTGCAGGGCTGAAAAACTTAAGAGCCTCTCTATGTGTGTCTCAGGCTGGAGGTCCCTCTTCTTCAGCGAATGTTGCTGGATGCTGGACTGAGAAAGGATGTCGTAGTCTGAAAGCATGGACTCAACTGTGTCTGGAAGACCAACAAGGAAAGTTTCAATTTAAAAAGATTCTCTTTCCAAATGCACACACAAAAAAAGAGCAAACCAGAGCCACCCATTTCAACAGCAAGACCACAGTTTAACTTTAGGATAACTGTTGTACATTTCTGTAAAGGCACATTTTGTGTAGGCAACTAGAAATCAGAGTGAGACAAGACACAATCTGAGAGAGAAAAACAAAGAGTTTAGTTCACTTGTTATAGCAATTTCTGAGTAACCAACCCATCACTTTTACAGCCACAACAGTGCAGAGCTAATGCCCTCCCTGGCCGCCCCACAGAAACTAAATGGTGGAGAATGTCCCCATTTCTCTGGGGTGAATCACTCTCCTCACCTGCTGGTCCCCACGTGAATCTAAGGAAGTTTAACCTAGGAGACTTATACCAAGTTAACTCCAGATTGGGACTGCATTTTTTACCTTTCTGTCCAACAGTAGCCAGAAAACAGATATCTGCATAGCATCATCAATCAGAACTAACTAATAAGGCACCTCATATGATGCACCGCCAGGCACCCTGCTTTCCCAATACCTTACCACCATACAAAACTCCTTTGATTTCCCTACCCAGACCATGAAAACTTGTTCAGAAGAAGGAGACCAAATGCCTGAAATCCTGTGGGGAGTAGCACACAAATTACAAATTCAGGTCAATACTTTGCAGATGTTTCCACTGTTAACAAGTGCACCATGACGGCTGCAAACAGTGTTTGACTCTTGCTACAAAGCCTGCTGCTGTTTCCTAAAGCATTTCTTTGCCAGAGCACCCATCCACACTCTTCCTTCTCTGGAACACACACCACTCAGTGGGACACCTGACAACCACCTTCACTTCCATCAGCTGCTGTTTACAGCCTTGACCAGAGGCCTGTATTCCCACGTCACTGTCTTCCTTCTCAGCCAGAGGTGCTCGCTCTTTTCACAGCACTAGATGAGGAATTGACATGTTTTACAAGACACAGAGGTGCTCATCCAGACATTCTTTATTTTAAAAATTCCCTGTTTCTTTTCCCTCCACTTCCAGCTATGCTTCTAAACCAGACCTGATAGCTACCAAAGTGTTTTTTGTTACGGAAGATGGCCTTCCTTCAGAGCCCCTCATCAAGTGGTTTACACCACCCAGTCAAATAACCTCACATGCTTTACTGGACTTTTAAGTAAGCAGCACCACTAATAAGCTGGTCTACTGCCTCTTTTGCAACAAACCACCTTGAAATCTAGACAAAGGTAGCTCTTGAAATAATGTGGGGTTTTTTAAACCTAGCACTCAGTACCATTTATCCCCAAATCCACGCCTCTAAAGCCCACGAAAGCTTTAAGAATGGATGCATCAGGGCAAGGCAATTTTCTTTTGAGAGGGGGTGGGTGGGCAGAATTAACCACCAGTGTACATGTGAACATGTGCTTGTGTACGCTGAAGTGAGGGAGCCACAGAAGCAAAGATGACCCTCACAGCCCTCCTGGCCCTGTACCAGACCCACTAGCAGAGCGACGGGCGGGCGACACAGTTGCCTTCTTGGGAAGCAGAAGCACCAAGCAGTGGTTCCCAGGCTTCTCCCTACTGGGCTGCTCCTCCCCGGCCGTTGAGCAACACAGGAAGGGCAGTGCAGTTGCGATTTCCTGATTTCTGTTCACCACCCACAGGTCGGGAGCACCTGCAATCGATTACTGTGCATTTCGGGTGATGAGTTTCCCTGACCTTCCTTTCTGTTGTGGGGTTTTCCCCTTATGTGCCCAGCTGCTGCACACTGGGCAGTGCCTTCATTCTTAGTGCTGCAGAGCTGGTTCACTACAGCCACGCAGTGAGCAAATACCTGAAACCCCCCAAAGTACTCCCTTTCACCCATTATAATTCATTGCTTACGGTCTGGCACCTGCCCTCATCCAGAACCACCTAGGAGCAGGGTAGGGACAGCCAAGGAAATCAACTCTGAAAAAAAAATGAAACGTAATGAAATTGTCTAGTTCCAAATTATTTTAATTAAACTCGAGATTCTTTCACCACAGCTAGAGCAGACCCCTCAATGAAATGCTGATCTACAGGACAGCCCTGGTTTCTGATACAAACCAAGCATGTGGCACATGGGGTATGCAGCAATGATGTGGTACCACTGCTGTACTTTCTGGGGACTTGCCAAGGACCAGGTCTGGCCGAGAGGCACAACCCCAGCTACAAAACACTACTTCTGTCGTTTTCCACCTCTGCCTGCAAACTACAGACCAGAACCAAGGGCAAGTCATGTCAAAGAGCAAGATGCAGTTGCCACTATGGCCAGACAAAATGTCTCTGTTTCATGGCAAGGGAACTGAAAAGTCTGCTAAAAGCAATTAGGAGTTTTTTATTTGGTAGGCAAGAACTCCAGAAATCCTGCTCCTCCTCAATACACACAAACACCCTTCTGGAAATGCCTCACAGAGACACAGGAAGGGTAGTAAGAACAAGACCTAAAAAGTTCATGAAGATGAGTAAGATGATTCTGTTGAAGTAACAAATGAAACACAAGACACTCCCAGTTCCTGTAACCCTGAAACAAGAATGCACTTGTTCATATTTCCTCTTACCCTTCCTAAATTTGTTTGCTTTTAATTTTACTTACGACATAAGTAGAGGCTTAAGACATGCTGGTTCTAGACATAAATCTGTTAATTAATTATGGTATTAGACAGACATGGAAAAAATATATTGGTAACACATTCAAACCAGACTTTTTCTGTATCATGTTCACATTGTGAAAAATAAATTCATGGTCATGGCTTATTGAAAACAAAAGATGAAGTGTCACTATTTGAAACAAAAGAGAACTGTACAGAGTACAATTGTACAGCAGTCTGTGAATGGGAGCCACAACAAGCATATACTCAACTACTTTTTACTGAAGTCTGAAAATCTTTCTGGCATTCCTTCCTCATTATCTTCACTATGGTCCAAGAGCCATTTTCCATGGGCTTCAACAACACTGAGCTGACTCAGATTTTCCCAAACCACTTTCTTGTGGTTCCCTCCCTTCCAGCCCCTCCTAGATTTCTGCATTCCTGTCTTTTTGGAGAATCTTAATTCCATCCTGATATCCCAATTATTTATTGTCACCAGCCCTCACTTCATTGCACCTTCTTTCCTGCATGGGAACCTCCCAAGGACATACACATCTCAGGTTTGCAAGAGAGACAGGGAAGAAACAGCAGTGACAAAGAAGATATCCCAAAGCTCTTGAGAAGAAATCCACAGCAGTGACTCTTCCTCTGCCCCAAACTCTGAATTCACCAACCATTCCTTCTTTTTTCCCACCTTGTTTCATGGCTAAAAGCCTCCTGGCACTAGACCTTCAGACTTAACACAGACAAGTATCCTTTAAATAAACTCCGGGCATTGCAGCAGGCTACTCCAGCAGCAAAGAGCTCAAGAATGTGCTGGGCAAGAGCTGAGATCAGGGAGTTCGAGGCCACTGCATGTATTTCGAAAGAAAAGGCTTCTCTTCCAGTGCTCAGCTACCAATTCAAATACCAATGTCACCCTTCTCCAACCAGCTCAGCTTTCATAAGCACAACAGTAAATTCCCATGATCTCATACCCCATCTATTGCCCGGAAATCAACAAGTAACTGTGGCAAGTCAGCCATTTCATAAGAATTCTTTTGCACTGCATTATTTATAGAAAGGTTAAGCTTATCTAGAAGCATGAAGTTTTAACCCAGAAGATATACTCTTCACAATTATCTCATGACAGACAATACCTCTACCTAAACCAAAATATCAAACAATATTTAAAAAAAATAATACATTCAGGATTTAAAAATGACCACAAGATAATCAGAGGGGTTTACAGGAATTATTGTAGTTATTTCTCCAATCATCCCAAAGGGAATCTAAGCAGAAATAAATCTTCTATCGCAAGTGTTGGAACGAGACGACAAGCTTACAGAGAGCAGTCGTAGAACAAGCACAGCAAACACACTCGGGAGGAGTTTGCAGTGTGAAATCATTGTCATACACCCAAGAAAGGGCTACAGCCTGTATGTCATGTGGCACTCATCTACTACAGCCTGGGTACTGATCTCAAGCTGATTTCCAGTGGGTATCAAATACTTACCAAAAGCTTATGAGCAGTTAACTAATAACAATTTTTCTGATTCAGCTGGGGAGTGACTGAATAGTTTAAGGGCTCCATATTCCTTATTGTTACTATTTATTTTTATAGGCTCTTCTTAGAACATTAAAATACTTTAATTAAAGTAACCAAATATAGTCACTTGAAACATAATTCAGAGCCTCAGTCAGAATTTGGACCAGGAAATATAGATTGGAGTCCTTCCAACCTGAACCACACGAGCTAAAGCAGGTCTCCATCACCCCACATAAAACAGCTGCCCTTGTGTTTGTGGTAACAGCTGCTCACTGGCTGCCATGCAGTGGGATGGTCCGACTGCAGCACCATTCCAGGGACTGCTAACGGAGAGGGCAAATATATTCGTATTTCAACTGGGCACACAAATGGTCTTCATGAGGCGGGAGGTGATGCAGTCATGCCTAAATTTTTGTGGGTATTCTCTTTAACTGTTTACACTGCTTTTAGGAGACTGTTGATGAAGAGGAAGCACTGAGAAGGTCCATCTGTGGGAAAGCTGTTCCATAACAGCTCATTGCATATGCTGTTACATCTTTCTCCAGTACATCTGCTACAGAGCCATTGTCAAAGACAAAAAACAAAGTGAATTGAAACACTTATCCCACACAAAACAGCTCATGCTTTTAACAGTTTAGATAAATCATGTTTACTTGTTTCCACCAAAGAGTGGCTGCTGTCTTGCTCATCAAGTACATATAAACAGAAGAACTTGTGTGAGAAACAGGTTCAAAGCAAGAACCAAACACGTCAGCATTCTTATAGACCTTAACAAGATTAAGCTTTACACTCTGCTTAAGCACATTTCTAGGCAAACCTGTTAGTAAGAATGGCCAGCTATTTCTGCACTGCAGAATGTTTTAGAAGGCATGCTTTTGACTCAGTGCCAACTACACCAGACTTGCTAAACCATGTGAGAAAACACAGTGCCCAGATTCAGTTAGTCAGCAGCGCAGACGAGGCCTCGGGGTACGGTTACCCAGCCCTCGTGCTGCCAAGCTACTGTCCAGCAGCTCCTCCACGGTGCACTGCTCCTGCAGTCACACAGGGCAAACCACGCTCTGCTTATCACACATTCAGACATGCCCTGTGATGGATATCATGGAAAAGCTAACAGCTTCTAAACACCCTTTAGCTCATCTCAGGGAAAACTTGGTCATGTAGCTGCACCTTTATACTACTCCGAAGTTTCTTCCCCACAGTAAAGCAGACATCTGTTTCTGGGCAGTGGGAGTATTGCCTTAAGGGTGCAAATTCTGTTTAGCAGAAGCTGTACAGATAATTAAACTGCTATTTCTGGTGGTTATGAAAACAGCTGAATACCCACAATGGCTCCTACACATTACCTCACACACTTCCAACCTTGCCAATTATCTCCTTCCCTGAACACGTCTTACAAAGGGACCAATGAGGAACAAAACTTAACACTATTGGATCTACTTGATTTAATAGCTCAGTCTGTCCTATTAAGGACAGCAGACCACTTCTCAAAAAAAAAAAAAAAAAAGAATGTAATAACCTGCTGAAATATTGACATTATTAAAAATAAGGAAGCCCACTGAATTAACATCCTCATGGTCAAAGTGAAACAAGAGCAGTAAGGCCATTCCATCTTACACCAGAACACCATCATATGACTCGATGCTCAGCAAAACCCAATTCAACACCCCCCCCCCAAATCACATGCTTTCATATATCCTGCAGAAAGTCACAGGATGCAGTGTTCTCTGGAAACAGATAATTTGTCCGGCTCTCAAAAGAACTGCAAGCCTCACTGTGCTTAGATACCACATCACAAAATCCTGCTGTGTCACAAAATAGGTTTGAGAGGAGCTGACTCTAGGTAGAGACTAATTACTGTCTAAACTACACTTGTGAGATCAACCCCTTCTCCACTTCTGACTCCATTTCTTCTCCTTGTGGATATGACTTTGGACTCAAACATGACCCTCCAAAATTCAAGGCACGTCACAGGCACTGAGGGGCAGAACTTTACAATTTCAGTAACAGTCTGAAAGGGTGAGAAAGGAAACCAAGAGATACCATGTTCTTATTCAGCACTTCAGTAATTATGGATCAACATCAAGTGGGTGATAGCTGAAGGTCCTCTCTGCATAACAGAGCCCCCTTCCCTTCTCCTCCCCTTCCCAGTCCATGCACACACAGAGGTTAAAAACACAAGTATCGAGGAGGAAAAAAGGTACAAACAATGCATATTAAGAGCAGCAAAGGAAGACAGCGATGGATGTTGTGACACAGAGGGCAAAAGTGACATAAAGATGGGCAGTACTGTCACATGAACCTGCAAGAATAAAAGACAGCAAGAACATCAGAACTATTAAGAGGGTTACAGGATATCCCCAAAACAAGCAAGTTTGTGTGTTGCACATAGAATTCGTAGAACGGGACAGCAGGATAAACTGCTCTTTGTCAAAGAAACCTGGCTCTTGGTTTCACAGCCAATTACTCCCCATGATCCGTCTGGGAAATTAGGCAGACTCCTGCAGTTTATAAAAAAGCTAGGGGGGAATCGATTTGCTTACAGTCAAAGTTAAATATAAACTTTTGCCTCAAAGATAAATCTCTTACCGACTACTAAAGGCACAATTAAATCCTAATGCAATGTTTGAATGCAACCAGGAGAACTGTGGGCTGAGGAGCTGCCTGGCCACACTTCCAGCCACACTGCGGCTCCTGCACATGCACACATGCACACAAAAATTCCAGAGTAGCAAAAGCGTGAAGCTGAGATGAGTCACTGCTGCTATCAGCAACGTACAGCAGTGGCGAAGCTGTCAGGTTCTACAGTGGGAGGGGAAGGAAAATTAAACCACCCCAAACCTTAAGTGCAAAGAGGAATTTTAGTTTTTATCTACTTAAAGGTCAGAACAAATTGGCAATACTGAAAACCACACTCATGCTGAGCACTGGATTATGTTCCCATTACAAAAATCTTGCAACAGTTAAAGGTAATTCTTACTAAGTAGAATTTAATCTAGTGTTGACATTCTTCTTTTTGTTGACTTTGAGTACTTCTCTCAGAAATTACACTTCAATCACTTTTTTTCAGTTGGAAATGGAAACACTGACTGATTCACATGAACAAAAGAAAACAAACCTGAGAAAAGTGCTTGAAAACCTTGATATTAAGTACTTCCACTGAAAAGACTGCTAACCCACGACACAAAAATTACATTGATAACTTGAATTCAATAAGGCCATGTCTACACCAAGCACTTGCTGTTTATATGGAGACAAAGACACTGCATCAACAAATTCCTGCAATAATTTTAAAATAATCCTGCAGCATCCCAAGCAGGTATCACATGCTGCGGGATTGTGTGTTCTTGAACTCTCCTCCATGTGGTGCATGATGAGACACTCTCAACCTTCAGCTTTTGGGCTCAAACTGCAAAACTAAATCCATCTAAAATAGTTGTCTTATTTCAAAGGATTCCAATATGGGATAAGAAATAGTAACAAAAAAGGCAAACTATGCTGGGAAAATGAATCACTTGACCCTCATCTAGGTTATTCCTTAATCTTCAACAGAAGCTTCAGTCCAGCAGGATGAAATTTAATCTTGCATAAAGCTTTTGTCACTTATTATCACACTGCACATTCTTGACACTGAGCTAAACTTTCAACCCTTTCACACTTAGGCAGTCACTTGCGTTCCTGGCCTTATGGACCTCCTCCATTTTTGTCACACCAAGTGTGAAGGAGAATTCAAACTGACTGCAAATCAATTTACGCTGCCCTCTGTGTCACCCAGCTCCCCCAGTCTACTCATCAACACCACTACCATTTCAGTTTTTTCACTCAACAACTTGTAAATTCTAGTCTTGTGATGTGCATTACTAAGGTTTATACCAAACCTTTTATAATGGGCCATTTCTTTAGCTGATGCAGTTTGGTTTCTTGACTTCTGTGTGGTATTTCAGCAGTGTGGAGAAAAAAAGTAGTGAAGCTCAGGTTACCTGTCTCAGATTCGATTAGTGCAATTTGACTTGTAGGAAAAAACTGTCAGTGGGTGATGCAAAATGTCATCTGGAACAACTATCTTGTTTTAGTTCCGTACCGGGCTTGGGATGAAAAGTCATTATTCAAAAGAGGTAACAGTAGAGTAAGACCCATTTTACACGCAGACGCTGTTCTGGGCAATCCTGGATGCACACTGCTTAGTGGCAGCACACAACTAGTTCCACTGTGTTCTAATACACACTCCAGCAGCTCTTTAGATATGTTCAGTGACCTATTGAACAGCACCCAAGCCGGGTCTTTGCACTGTTACTCTTTTCAAGTTCATTAAGCTCTGTTATCATTCAGCTACGTCTGAGCTCCAAGACAAACAGCAGGAATATTTCACAGCTATGAAAGGTTATCTTCAGAGATAAACAACAACAAAGAGAAAGATTTTGAAAGAGTTGACATTAATTTTTCAGGAACAAAACTATAATATCAGTCACTGTATTGACAAGTAGAGTCCCACTTCTCCCAGAAAAGAATATCTGATGTCAATGTTATTGCAAAGAGCTTGCCTAAAGGCAAACTAAGGTGGACACCACCCTGCCTTCATCCCTCACCTGGAGCACAACCACTACCCCAAAAGCATGGGGCAGTCATATCGTGAACAGGCTCCGCAGAGAGAAAATACCAGAATGCAGAAACTTACCAAAAACAAAACAAAAACCCCCCAAAACTCCCAACAAGCAAAAAAAAAAAAAAGAGATTAGCTTCCAGGCAGCTCAAGTCCATGAATGTGCTCACAGGAATGGGGAAGGGACCAGAAAGCTGAGGCCAGGATTCTGGCAGTCCCATTTTAGATCAGTTTAGACTACTGGAGCACCACACCCTAAGATTACTTCAGCTGAAAAAAAGATGGAAAATGACCCACATCTTTTTATCTACATATTCTATTCTTTGTCAAATTCTTTTTTTTTCACTGTATACTTTTTTTTTCCTTCTTGAAAAACTGAACTCAGAGAAATAAGGAAGAAAGTTTTTAACAGAAACCACAGTGTTAGTTCCTGAAACTTCCTTAAGGATCCTGCACACCAGAAATCTGACTTCAGTTCCTAAAACTCAAGCTGTGGTTAAACAGAGCTTTCAAAATAATAATGCTGAAATTATTAGAAGGAAAAGATGGCATGTCAGAAAACCAAGCTGTGTGTAAGATGACAATAGAACTCCAGCAAAAGATGAACATAAAACCACAGGCCAAGTAGGCCAAGGTATTTTGAAAAGCACCTTGTAAAAGGCAGAAAGCTAATACTTGAAATATTTTTTATTTTATGAAAACCACACAGCTAAATAACCAAAGGGGCTTGTAAAACAAGCAAGCTGCAAATACAGCCCCAAGAATGGATGCTAAAGGCCAGCACCAAAAAGTAAGGCAGTAACTGACCTTAGCATTTACTGCAGAGGAGACTGAAAAACTCCCTGAAAGCTTGTCTTGACAGTATATATTTAAAGATCTCCTTCTGAGACTCAAGAAAAGAGGCTTTAAAACAAGCTAAGAAAATGACCGATAAATCAACGGGATATGAATGTATTAACCCAAGAGTTATAAAGCACTGCAAAGGTATAACTGGTCAACTACTAATTGTGGTATGCAAGTACAGTGCTACTGGTGGCCTGAAAGGACCAATTTCCACTCCGGGTACCATCCAGGGGCCTAATCAACAAATATGCTCAATGTCCTTACTTGAAAAACAGGTAATAATAACAACAAAGTATGAGTTACTAGACTTGTGGCTAAAGAAGCTACTAGGAAAGTAGTGCCTCATATATATTAGCATTTTGAGAGAGCAGGAGTGTGTGGGTAAATGTAACAGTTAATGTAGCACAACAGGACTTTTCAAGCTCCCTCACAAAATGCTTTTGCATACTTAGTTTACTGAACAACAGAACAAATCATTTGATGAAATTCAATGTGTGAAATAACACATGAGGAAAATAAATCTACACAGCAAATTATTTCAGTATAGTTATTACCACTCAAAAAAAAACCTAAAAAGAAAAGAGAGGTTGGAGTGACTATTAAACATCAGAAAGAAAACAAAATCAAAAGTATTCATCACAATAAATCCATGCTACCTTTGAATGGCAAATACTTCCTTGCAGCCCTGGTCATCCATCTCAAATAAATAAAAATATACTTCATGTGATATGAAGTATATAGACAAAAGTAAGAAACAAAGTAATTATTTTTCCCCATATTATTATATAGACTAATATTTTCTGATTTAAAAAAAAAGTAGTACAAAAGAGACAAATTACATAGGTCTGTAAGTCACTGATGGTGTGAAGAACATGAATAATTCTTCCATACTGACCATTTCTGACAGAAGAAATGGTCAAAACCTAGAAACAGAAGAAAAGAGTTCTTCCTCTACGCAGTATTCCATAAAACTGAATAGTGCAGGTATGGTGGTACGTAGGCCAAGAACACAAAAGGTGTCAGATAAAAGTTACACAAATTCATAACAGACAGATCTTTTAGAAGGCATAAAGATCTGACAGCCCAAGATACAACCTCTGTTCCAGGGCCTCCCTGACCTGCCTGATGCTGAAAGGACATGCTGTGTTTGTTTTGTTGCTGTTATACTTCCTGGAGCATCCACCACTGAACCCCATCCCTCCCAGGTTCCTGCAGACTGCTGAGGTCTGCCCAGAACCACAAGTCCGTCTCAGGTGTGGGAGAGGAGGACAGAGGTGCAGCCCGGATGCCTGCAGGAAAATCTGCTGAGAGAT
Source organism: Pseudotriccus pelzelni (assembly GCA_035584735.1). Taxonomy (NCBI): domain Eukaryota; kingdom Metazoa; phylum Chordata; class Aves; order Passeriformes; family Tyrannidae; genus Pseudotriccus; species Pseudotriccus pelzelni. The sequence continues at coordinate 100,136,845 of JAWMRA010000113.1, forward strand.
CTAGGCCGAGAAAGGAGACCTGGAGCAGTCACCACTGGCTGGGTCAGATATGACCACTGCCCCTCACAAGAGCTCATCTGACATTTCAGTGATAAGCTTTTGTTTACCAAACAAAAGTTTGCAACTTTTTCACTGCAAAGCAAAAGGTTAGATACAAAACTGTTTGTGGAAGTTAAATAAGGCAGTGGGTTCTCCCACATGTCAAGCTTTTCCAGAGGTCACATTCAGCTCCAATGGCTTCAGGCTCTGGCAGCGACTCTCCAAACAGAGCTATGAAGGGAAGCCATTTATACGTTTTTGCCCAGAGACGTTGTGGAGTCTCCTTCACTGGAGATATTCCAAGAACCATCTGGACGCAATCCTGTGCCATGTGCTCCAGGATGACCCTGCTTGGGCAGGGAGGCTGGACCAGATGACCCACTGTGGTCCCTTCCAACCTGACCCGTTCTGTGATTATCCCGCCGTAACAGAACGCAAACTCCTGGGAGGGAAACTCTACAGCAGAACTTGAGTGTCAGGACAATGGGGTCTCACGGGCCCCCTGCAGAGAGCGGTGTCCCCCAAACGCTGCCCATCAGCGATGCCTTCAGCCAGAGGGGGTGGTCCCTCCTCACCCCGTACACTGCCCAGCACTGAGCCCTGGCAGAGGTGGGTGTGCCCTCTGCCCCCGCCCCTCGCATTACCCATCACCGTAACCCCGTAAGAGCCGGGGGTTCCCCTCTCACCACCGCACCCGTTACCCCATCACTGACCCCCCTCAGAGCCGGGGTGCCCCCCATCCCCCCGCCCCGCCGCAGTGGTCTCTCCCTCCCTCCCCCGCGGTTGCCGTGGTCGCGCCCTGCTCTCACCGTAGCGCTGCGAGCGCGGCGGGCGCCCCAGCGCCTCCAGCCCGCTCGGCCCCCACAGCAGCACCAGGGCCGGCACCAGCCACAGTCGGAGACTCATGGTCCGGGCGCGGCTCCCTCCGGCACCGGCCGCCCGCTCGCTCGCATCCGCCCGGGGCAGCCTCGCCCTCCGCCCGCCGCGCCGGGCCCGCCGCCCTCCTGGGCCCGCACCCGGAAGCGCGGCGGCGGCGCGCGGGGCATTGTGGGGGCGGGCGGGGCCGCCATCTTGGGCGGCGGGGGCGGTGCTGAGGGGGGCGCGGCCCGGGCGGGTCCGGGCGGGAGCGGCGGGGCTGGGCGGCCCGTGAGGGGGTTCACAGGATCACAGAACGGACCAGGGGTGAAGGGACCGCAGTAGGTCATCTAGTCCAACCTACCTGCTCTAGCAGTGTCATCATAGAGCACAGGGCACAGAATTGCGTCCAGATGATTCTTGGAATATCTTCAGTGAGGGATAGTCGACAACCTCTCTGGTCAATCTGTTCCAGTATGGAGTCAGTCACACACTAAAGTTCTTCCTTATGTACAGGTGGAACCTCTGTGCATCGGTTTTTGCCCTTTGGCTCTTGTTCTATTGCTTGGCACCGCTGAGAAGAGCCTGGCTCCATTCAGGTACTTACAGACATCGATGGGGTTCCCTCTCAGTTGTCTCTTCTCGAGGCTGAACAGGCCCAACTCCCTCAGCTTTTCCTCAGAGATGCTCCAGTCCCCAAATCACCCTCATTGCCCTCTGTTGGACCTGCTCCAGGAGCTCCATGTCTCTGAGCAGACCAGAACTGGACACATCGCTCCAGATGTGGCCTCTTTAGGGCTGGGTGAAAGGGACAGGATCACCTCCCTCGATTTGCTGCCAATGCTCTTTCCACTGAGGACACTTGCTTTCTTGGGGCATCCTCACTGCAGCCCCCTCACCGGCCTCCCAGAGTGGGAACAGACCTCTGCAAAAAGGAAGGGGTTCTGCAGCCTGTCCCTGGGGAGAGCAGGGGGTGTGGATCCCCCCAGGCAGGACCCCAGCGATCTCAGGTCCTGGACACTCCGTGGTGCCGCTCACGGCTGTGTTTGCAGCTTCTCCTCCCCCCATTAAAGTGACGCTACTGGTGACTTTACAAGGTTTTGTGTAGTTTTCACAGCACAATTGAGGATTGTGGCCCTCAGTACAAATAGTAATTGATGGATCCATAGTCAACTGTTCCCAAACTGTTTCCCTTATTGAGATGAAGACACAGGAAACATACCAGAGTTTCAGCTGTGCTGTAGTGCTCCAGTTAATGTTCTCCAGAATTGCCTCGATGTTTTTGCAGATGCCTCTGGCAAAGATGACTGCAAGTGCTGTAATCATCAAAAATGGAGAAAAAGATCCCCATTGCTCATCCTGCTTAAGTTGTGTTGCTCGTTATTTAACCTGAAATACTTAAATAGCATCAATAGAATTACTCCTTTTTCAGTTTTTCATGAGGTCAGATATACTGCTTAAACCAAGAGGGTGTCTCCCAGTTCTTGTCCCCGAAGATGGGAAGATTATAAGAGGCCAAACTTCTGGGGAAGCTTCCAGTGGGACCACTTTGAACTTCCAAGAATTTGCATCTAGTGACTCCCGAAACAGAGGTAGTAGTGTTGTGCTTAGCAGCTCTCACTGTATTCTCTTCCATACATTTTTCCAGTTGACGTCATGCTCAGGAAGTTCCACCCAAACATGAGGAAGAACTTCTTTACCGTGCAGTGACCACACACAGAAACAGATTGCCCAGAGAGCTTGTGGAGTCTCCTTCACTGGAGATATTCCAGAACCATTGGGACACAATCCTACACCACGTGCTCTGGGATGACCCTGCCTGAGCAAGGAGGTTGGACCAAACGACCCACTGTGGTCCCTTCCAACCTTACCCATTCTGTGATTCTGTGACCTTCTACTGCCTGTAAGCTTGTAGCATCCATAACATCCCATTGCAGGGAGTTCCAGACTGTCACTGCATGTATGAACAATCACTTCCCTTGCTTTCCTGACGTTTGTGACACCATCTGATGATGCACCCCCACTTCTTGCTTTGGAAAGTAAGAAGTAAAACGATTTTGCCTTCTCTGTGCCAGTCACCACTCCGTGGACTCCACAACATCCCCTTTCAGTCTGGTAAGGTTTCTTTTGCAGACTGACAAGTCCAAGTGAAATCTTGTTCTTCTTTCCAAGCAAGTGTTTGTTGTTATTCTATGAACTTTACCATTTCTGCTATTCCTGTTTGTGGTGGTAGGACTGGAGCTGTATATGGTGTTCCTGACAGAAGCACAGTAGATTTATAAAGTGGCATAACAATATTCCCTGCCTTGTTCTCAACATTGTCTCTAAATATTTCTAATATTTAATGTGGTGTTGATCTCCGCTAAGCTGCTGCTGTTCTACAAATAACATTAAACTTCCCAGCTCTCACTCCTGCAGTTTGGTGGTCAGTTCAGATACCGTTATTCCCAGTGTGATGTAGGACTGTCTTTTCCCCATGTGTATAACTTTACATGTGTCTGTCTTCACAATCATCTGCCGTTTTCCTGCCAGGCACTGAGGCCTGTGTTCAGTTGCCCCCGTGTGGGTGTCCAGCGTGATCCCAGATGACACTGAGGGTCTGACTGAGGCTTCAGAGGAGCCTTCTGGGTCTCCACTGAGTCCTGTGCCAGAGCCAATATGGTGTCTCCCATGAGTGTGGGTGATTAAGCCCCAAATAGTGAACGGTCTTTCTGCAGTTCTCAGCCACACCTTTTCTTTCCCTCTGTGAATAACACAGTACCATCAGCAATCTTTGTCTTGTCACTCCTTGCCTTATTCAAATGGTTTATGAATAAGCACAGAGATGTGAAGGTGCATTAGTGGCATCTTACTGTGAAAACTGACCATTTACTTAGTCTTTTAACTGCCTTTTAATCCATGCTGGGATATTCTCTCTTATCCCATTGTTGCTTAGTCTCCTTAAGAGCCTTTGGCAAGAAAGTCTGGAAAGTCATTTGGAAAAATCTCAGCAAACTGTACCTCTGCAATTCCTCTTATCCAAGTGCTTGCTGACACATTCAGAAAACTTCACATTGAGTGCACAAGACAAGACTTCTCTTTGGAAGAACAATGTCAACAAAAGCCTTGTTGACTTTTCTCTGGTAAGTCATATGTGCACTAGTCTGTGCAGAATAGGTGTCAGTTTTAATGGTCTGTAGTTCCCATCTTTCCCCTATAAACAATTTTTAAAAAATAATGTAATATTTTTTACAGTTCACTTCTTAGATGCCAAGAAAGTTTTAAGGAAGAATTTATACCACAATTAGAATTTCAGTTACTGCATCCTTGAGTTTTCTGGATGAACAGAATCAGCTGAGAACCTGTCACCGTTCATTTTGTGTATTTTTAATTCATGAACCTCTCTGTAAGTCATCACCTCATTTTGAAATAAATGAGGGATGGTGTTCCAGCAGCAGGACACAGACTTGGGAAGTTCTCTTGGATTTTCCACCATGGCCCACTTCTACTTCTGTAGCCGGTTCAGTTGATGGGTTTCATCTTCTGGCACCTGGTACAATAAGAATATTGAAATAACATCAGATCCTCTTTGAAAATGATTTATTAATGAGTTTATGCATTGTATGGCTTTGATGTAATTCAAGAGATCTATCATAACTCTCTGAATTGAAGATTTTGTGGGGTTTTTTTGTGTCTTATTCCTTTGTGTGGGATTATTCTATGTTTGTGCTTAATCTAGTTACCTCTTTCTGGTCTTGGTTGGTTTTTTTAGATATAGTATACCCATTCTGAAGTATATAATATATAATTTTCCCCTACCCATTTCTTGATTCTGCTGACTTTCCTATTTTTTGACCTCTGCTGAGTACAGAGTTCGGGTTTCAGGTAAGTGATGCTCCACCAGCTTTCCAAAATGTCTTTACAAATTAGTGACAATTTAAAAAGTGCTCATTTGGTAAAGGTTATACTTGGCATTTATAAACATCAATTTTCATTTGCCATTTTATCAGAAGTGATTTAATATCGCAGGATCTTTCTGCAAGTCTTAGAATGAACTTTAGGTGGAACTTTTCGGAATAGGTTTGTTTTATCTGAGAACTATTTATCCCTATTTTCAGGTCATATATTGGACTGCAGAGGTCCCAGTACAGATCCATCTTTTTTTTGTTGATGGGTGGACTTTCCTCTCTCTCACTGTTTTGTAACTTGTGAAGCAAGAAACAGAAATCCAGGTAGAAGGTTTATTTTTCTGTTATCACTTGAATTTTCTCACTGACTAACTAGGTTTGTTTCTTCCATTTACTTCTTTTATCAATTGATTGCCTGTAAATATTTTTAGGGTTATAGACTGTGATTTTTGTTTTGACAGAGCCCATCACAATGGAGTTGTTAGATAAAGTGTTTAGACTATTGCTATTTAATAATAACATAACAGTATATAGTAATTATGAGAAGTGTAATTGATTTGGCAATATTGTTTATTCCACATTAATAACAACAATTTATTTTGTATCAGCAGGTTAGTTTGATTGCATTTTTGGGTGTGATTTTTTCATTTTAATTTATTTATTCAAATATATTGTCTTGTGTCCAGTACAAGAGCACTTTTGGAGTGCATTGATATTCAGTATTGATAGAAATGCTTTCCTACCCTCAGAGAGGAATTTGAGCCATTTTATTAAGGTAATTGGGGACTAAAATAGTAATTAGGGACTAAATAGTAATTAGGGACTAAACAAGCAATATGATACATACATGGGATATAATTAGAAATAAATGGGAAGTAGCATATAGTGTGTTTTGGTGAAGAATAGCACAGCTACAGCACATTGAATTAAAAAACCCAAAACAATATAATATAATATACATAGCCAATAAAATGCATTTCCCTGTGTTACTAACAAAAGCTAGAGATGTGCAGTGACAGCTAACTGGGCAGCTAACCCTGTTCACAAGAGGGGTTTAAGAGCAAGTGTTTGATAAAAGAGGTTAATCCACTAAGTAGAGAGATTCCTAAAATACAGGGTTTAGTAGTTCCCTTGGAGAAGGAGTGGATTCTGTGGCAGGCCCTGGAGGAAGATGGAGGATTACCTTTGTTTTGTGAATGTTTGAATAGTAAATGAACCCCTGAGGAAAAAGTCCTGATCTTGGTTCTGAGCTAATGAGATAAGCAGAGCCCCTCCCCACCCATGTGGGAGAGGTAGGCTGGATGAAGCTGCATATTTTCCCATGGGAATTACTGAAACCCCTTGTTACATGTGGCTTTTGAATCTATGTTGGGCGAAGCCCTGGGAAGTGTGGTGACTTATAAGAGTTGTTCTTCCTTTGGGAGGAGGACGGAATGAATGAGTTCATAACTCTCTCTCACTTTCGTGATCATCTGCACAAAAAAACCAATTCTTAAAAGCACTTGGAAGTTTCTGAAAGTAAAATAACCTCCAAAACACAGAAGAAAAAAACCCAAAGCAGAACGTTATCTCTGCTTGTGTAACACAAAGAGGGCTTCGCGTTTGTTTCATGCCATGGATCACAGGACCTAACAGCAAGACAGGTCTGCAGGAGTTACAAGGCAGAAGACTGATCAGTCTGATCACTGAGGTTAAGTCTTCTCCCTCTTGCTGGTTGAGACTGTTCTGATAAATGAGATCTGGACTCCTGTGGCATACCAGTTCTGAAGTGCCTGCTAATTCCTCTCTTCCTCACCTCTTTTTCCTCCTGTGTTCTCTTCCATAGCTGTCTTTTACCAAGTCACCTGACTTAGTCTCGTCTCTTTTATCTCCATAGATAATATTTTTTCCCATACAGCATTTCATTACTTCAAAGGCCTCACCCTTACTTAGTGTTGTTTGGCCTACTGTCACTTTCTAAATATGTATAATAGCATTCCACATTAGTGATCCAGCAGGTCACAGTGGTAATAGTCTTTTCCCAACATTTCCCCTACTTACTCAGCAAGACAGAAATTTGGCTACAACTATTGAAATCTACATATTCCAGTATTTTCTGACTGCAAGGAACTTTTCTGCTCTCTTGTGACTGACTTACCTGTTGTGCTAGTTTTGAAATCTTCTATTACTGCAACATAAAGGAAAGCAGAGAGATCAACAAGAAGGAGCTTTCTAAAGGAAGAAGCAACCTGAATTTGTTCTTCATAACTGTGAGCATGTGTTCTCCATAATTATAATAACACATTATGCTTTTATTCTCTGAAGCATAACAAAGTTAATCTTCCTAGGAAGGGAATATACTCTTGTGAAGTTACTTCCTGCCACAGTCTTTTTAAAATCCACAAAGAAATTACTTCACCCTACTTTCTGACACAAAGTGGTCCCTGTTTCTTGTATCTGCCAGGAGATGGTGCTGCCAGTCTTCCATCTCTCCCTTTCCAGCTCTTAGGAAAGGTGGCACATGTTCATGTATAAGTAATGATGATACTTCTGCCATCTGACTGGTGCACTTTTGTCCTAACAGGGAAACAGAAAACACCTCTCCATATTTAAAGCTTCCTACTATCTTAGGACTGGATATACATATTTAAGATTCACCAGATGTCAATGGAAAAACCATTCAGGAACTTTCCAGAGTTTTCCAGTGCTCCATGATAGGATGATGAATACAAACCCCTCATCTTTATGATTTCCTGTGTAGTTTCACACATGCCTTTGTCACCTTTACAGACTTCTCTGGATGCATTCTGGCAAGCTGATTCATACTCTCACAGGCATCCCAGCCCTGTTCAGACAACAAGAGCTTTGACACTGCTTTAAATGGAAGCAAGATGCAGTTTTAATCTCATCCTAAATCACTTTTGGTAACTGAGAGCGTTCTGTTAGCATCAACATTAACAGGTCCCGTGGCTCCTGATTCCACTGATTTAATATGTGTCCTGGTGATTTCTCTTACACACTATAGCTGTCACAAGACACTGCTGAAATTTAACATCTTTGGTACCAATTCCTGCTTTCCAGAGGACATCAGATATTTTTATTCATTCTCTTTTCTCTCCTGAGCAAAAGTTTCTCTGATGTGAACTATAATAGCATAAAAGAGAATCTAAGTATTCAATAAGATAAAATATGCTTCATCTAGGCAATATTTTTGGTCAGACATTAGGACCAAGTATTACTCCAAGAGTATTGTTAATGTAAAGGCAGCTAATATGGAGCTTGGGGAAAGTAATGAAATGTGGGACAGTCTCCAGCTGTACTATTTTGGTTTATGACACAGATTGCCAGCATACTCCAGCAACCCAAGCAAAACCTGGCAGCTGGACAACTGGATATCTCCTGTACTAAAAAAAAAAAAAAAAAAGAATTAGTAGGAATTTTAACTGATTAAATTTGCACGCATTTGGATTTGGAAAGTTCTGCTGGCAATCTACCTTATGCTGACTTCTTCGGTCCTATATTTGTGCGTATGTATATGTGTCTGTGTCTATATACACATATGAACAGTCCCTGCTTAGGCTTAGAACCGTACAGGAAGCTTTATAAGAGACAAGTGAAACTCTTTTGGGCAAAATCTGAAATCAGTATTCACTGACTTCACAAATGAGGTTTATTCTCATGTGAGAGTTGCAAGGTAGAACTCCCGGGTTTTTTTTCCCTCACCAGCTATGTTGCCAATATGGGATTTAAGTGTAAGTGGAGGCTTAAACATGCCATGAAAAATTAATGTATTGAATGCTGTACCATCTGCAGTACAAAGAAACTGAAAAAGAGTGGGCTAAAAAGAGGCTGTGCTGGAATGGATGCCTTCTAGGAGTTTTTTTGGCAAGATCTCAAATAGAGAGCAATTCATGGAATACATGGAACATAGCATTAGACTTTGCTTGCTGTTCCTAATTAGATCTGTCGTAGACCACATTTGGGAATGTAGCATCACCGAGAGTTGCTTGAAAAGAGACAAATGCCTCAGCCGAGCAAGTAAGATCATGCATTTTCCTTGAATTCCGTGGTGAGAACAGGCACCCAGAGCCTTCTGCAGAATCAGATGCTCTCGAAAAAAACCCTCTGTGATGGGATGTTGTAGCGATTCTCATTCTGTAAAGTTGCACGTCTGTCTTAATGCTCCTCTGGGCACCATCTTAAAGCCTCAACAGACTGAAAAGGACGAGAGGATCTCTTATAGTGACCTAGTGACGTTGGAGCAGAAGGACAGGACAGAGTTACCCCTGAATTGCTCCACTGGCTGAATGAACCCATTCACCCCAGACCTGGCAGAATGCAGGCAGCTTTTTGCTGAGCTGGTGCAGTCCTCAGTGTAACAAGCTCTCAACCTGTTCAGAGGTTCCATTCTCCTTACTTATTTTTGACCCTGCCAACTCAATGGTGTCTGAGTAAGTGTGAAGCATGACTGCTCCAGGCTAGCAAGTACTTCACACTCTAAGAAAACTGGATCCAGCTTCTCACATTTCTTTCTCAGATAGAATAGTTCTACTGAGTATGTGAGTGAGACCATGAGGATTTATTTCTAAGGCACTTCTTTGCAAAAAAAGATGTTCATAAAATGAATTTGGTCCATGAACGCTATGTCAAAATCTTCATGTGACCAAAATCTGCACATGCACCTATTTCGAAAAAGGAAAGGAAACCTCTGTGAGCAGCCTGCATCTGGGACAGCAGTTCACCACTGCAAAATGGGCCTGCATGTGCCTTGGACTTGCAGACAGCCTGCTGATGTCAGGCTCAGGAGCACCAGCTGGCTTATTTCATCCAACAGTTGGGATTCAGGGTACCCAGACTGGCCATCCTCATGATGGAACTTTGATGCAGGAGATGCCTTTGAACTGCTTAAGACCTATGCGTGATTCAAGAGTCACCTGCCCATCAGCTGAGATTTCAAAACCTTTATTTTTATATGTCTTAGTATTTATATGCCTTTGATCTCTCATTTTCATGGTGCCTCATTTGTCTCCACTGCAGGGCTTTCAGTTCCGTGTGCTTAAAAAGTGACTCACACCGTCGCCGTTCCCCAGCCCTGCCCAGTTACACTGCTCATGATTTGCTCACCAGCTCGATCTGATACAGGACACACAGCAGGAACACAGAGACAAGAGCACTTCCAAGGGACACTTCTGCTGCAGGACAGTGCTGCATGTTCCTTTCTACACCTGTGCAGGCTCCCATCCTGGCCTAGCTGGAGCAGTTTGGTTGGAAGCACACTCTGCGTAGGGGTAGTAAAAAGCCTTGAGAGACCTGCGCTGTGGATCAGCAAGTATGGCACTGAGCTGTGTCATTCATGGAGCTGGAGCTTAGATAGCCCTGGTAACACAGCTGTGCCATCACAAGGCACCTGGGAGCGCTTCGGTGATTCTGCAGTCACAAATGTCAAACTAGGTCACTAGTCTCCAAACAGTTTGGACCCCTGAAGTGTAGTCAACTCTGAAAACTTATTTGTAACATGTTATTAAAATTCTGCTTAAAAATGTGTTTTCTTGTGGTTCTGCAGAGCCCACGGCACTGGCTCATGGGACACAGTAAGGGAACCACTGGCCAAATACTTCTTCAGCTGTAACTAACTCAAGGTACCTCTGCAGAAGTGGGGAGACCTCTGACTAAGTCTCTTCAGCTTTCTGTGTGTGAATCAGTTTTCCAGTGGTAGACCATGGATACTGATATACATTAAATATGCAATGCAAGGGCCAAGTACTCATAGTTATTATATACCCGCTGACCTAAAGCACCAATTTAAAAGGACTGGGAAATACCCTGAAAACAAGCACAGAGCTAACCCATTTTAAAGTGATGATCTTAGGGACAAGGTAATTTTCTTTATGAAAAGTGAAAACAAGCTCATGTTTCTTACACGTGACTGCATACTGTTAGTGGTGAAGAACTGTAGGCAGGAAGTTTTTAAGGTCTCTAAAGCAGAAAGCACAGGCACTGCAAATCTAGGACAGAAACTCATACTTGGTTATCACTCTTTTAATATTTTTGTTCTCAAAAGAGTACTGCTTTATATTTAACCAGGGATGTTAATATGGCTCTTTGTAAATTAAAGCATTTTTGCACATGAAGGAGAAGATAATAAAGGAAGTGTTTTAAGAGAATGTCTGTTCTGAGCAAATGCCTGTTAGTTAAGATAGTAGGTAAACAGCAGTGTAATCAAAGGACTCAAACTCTTTTGAAGTTGCTGAGGAAATGTGTGACAAATATCATCAAGAATGTAGTTCAAAGGACACAGTTCATATCTCTGAGACACATAAAGAAGGCTTGATTCGGATCTTATGCTACTTTTATACCTGAATATATTATATATATTTATATAGAGAGATAATAGATATACTATATATTTTTATATATTATATATAATATATATATTTATATATTCAGCTGAATCAAACTAACTCTGCTGTCAGATATCAGCAGTGGGTAACTATTCTTGCCTTTTCTGGGATGCTGAGAAAAGCTGACCCTGTGGGCTCAGGGCAAAGAAGGACCCTGAAACAGGCCATTAAAGGCGCCATGAAAGATGAGGAGGTCAACAAGGTGACCAAGAAAAAGTCTCACAGAAAAAAACTGCAAACTGTGGTGCCATCAGAGCTGTTGCTCTTGCACTTGTCCCCTTGATACCTTCTTCTCCTTTCCTTTTCCCTTTGAGCTTCACAAAAACTGTTCCAGTTTGACTAATTAAATGATGCGAATATGGTTTGTCCTTGTATGTATTTGTAATTAAATTGCACTGAACACTTAGGTACACTCATAGTCGATTTTGTTGTCTGATTGGTTAGTTTTTTTTCTCATTTATTTGTGTTCACAAATACAAGTAACCAAAAGGGTGAAAGGTGTAAATAGGTATACAGAGTCAAGGTCTACAGTTGTTGGATTTCTGGATTGTCTCCCCCAGGAGAGGTAGCTGAGGTTAGACAGACGTGGTAACACTTGCGATGGAATACCATGGGTCTCCACTGACACTGTCCATCTCAGGGCAGCACTGTCTGCACCATGAGACCTCTGGGCTCTTGTCACAGTGGTCTCCCTGCTTGGGTACCTTTGGCAGGAGTACAGACTGATCAGGTGTACCCAGCATCTTCCACCGTATTCACAGAGGCCTTGCTGGAGGAGTCATTTTCCAGTAGGAATTAGTAAGACAAGCAGGCTGTGACCTGCAAATTAAACCATCCTTTTGGTCAAAAGTCCATTCTTCTTTTGATAGAAACTGGCTGAAGCCAGTGTAAGCAAGGATGCATTGCTACTATTTTTGATGCAATTATACTGAGAATAAAGAAAACATCAGTTTTCAGGACCTTTTACAACACTCAGGTTATTAGAACAAAATTAAGCCAGTTGAATTTTAGTGTGTTGCTGTTGGACATGTGTTCTCATTTACCACAGCTGATACAAATCCAAGTCTTTTTCCCTTAAGAATACAGATTATTGGCTTTTCTAAATATCTGAGCAGTAATCTAAAGCATAATTCACCAAGCCTTCAGAATGCAATGGTAGTTCACCAAGAATAAAAATACCACCACTGACCGTATAAACATATTTGTACTTAATGGCTTTTGCAGTAAAGGGTGTAAAATAAAAATAAGATAGTACAAAAATAAAAGAAATTAAGGTCTTGAGAGAAAAAACCAGCAACACTGCTGTTTATGTAAGATGAAATAAATATAGTGGCTGAATTTTAACACAGGATAACACTAATATATTTGTTAGTGGATTAGTGAGAAAAACTGACTACATGAAAAATTTTAATGCTATGTAGAGTATAAGGACAATTTAGCATTATGTGTGTTTGAAAGACACAGCCCTGAGGGAACTTGGGAGTTAGACCTGCTCTGGGGGGAGAGTTGAACCAGGTGATTTCCATAGGTCCCTTCCAGCTTTAATGATTTTATGACTCTAAATAATTATTGAAACTAAGCTGCTTTTATTAAAATATTTGCCTTTTTACTGGCTGACAACATTATCTAATGATAACAGCAATGCAGGTGTGATGTTAAGCTATAAAAAATCATAATCAGTAAAGTATGAAGCCATAAACCAGCAGCTGTACTTTATAAATGTGTGTGTGCAATTTCTGCAATGTAGAAAACCAATTTAAGTATTAGGAGATGTTTTTGTAAGATCTTTAAATATATATTACTTGTTCTGCTCCTATTAATGCGAAGATACTGCATATATGGTAGTAAGTAAACCTGAACTGTTTTTTATGAGTTTATTAGTCTTTTATATTGCTGCTTTTACTGTGCAAACCTCTAGTATTTCCTATAATAACTTAAACCATATTCAAATGAGCTATTTGAAAAGCTAAATTTACTTAAAGAGTAGGTATTTAATTGGCTATTCTTATCTAAGTCTACAGGAACATCCAGAAAATAGGAGTTTATCTCTGTCTTTAAGGATTTATACTTTTATTTCTGGTTTTATCCAGACAACACAACCAGTAATTACTGTGTCAAATGTGGTTTCTAAGTAGTCTTCACCTAAAATGCCATAATTAAAGCAATGTATTTCATGCAAAAATTTAACAACATTTTTCTGTCTTTTGAGTCCAGAAGTCTGAGTTATGCAAAGGCAGGAGTGGCTCAGAGGACTGCAAACTTACAGCTGATGATGTGTATTTACTGGCACGGGGTCAGCCTAGGTCCTTAGTAACCCAAAGTTGTTAGTATCTGATTATAACTAATTTCCAACATGAAATGAGTCAGTCAGTCTTCTGCAAGCAGACGTGGTAACATCTCATAAATAAATACATCTATATATACAAATACATGTAAAAATATACAATATAATGCTTATAAATAAAATATATATTTCATATACACACACCAGCACAACTGAAACTATTTTCCCACCTTTTACTTCTCATGAATTTGGCACATTTTTCAGTTGTAAAAGAGATGATTCCAAATCCTCTTGATTTCCCAATTGAACTGGAGTCTTGCTCTAGATTGTTTCATTTTAATCAGTTAAACTTCTTTGGTGAACTAATTTTCTGTGGACACTTATCAGATCATTTGTTTCTTGCATCAATCCCATATTTTCCTGTTTCCTTGATTACAGGCATGGGTACCAGGACATTTCATTCTGGGACACTACAGAAACAACCTCCCACACCATAAATCATGGGACAACCGAACACAAGGTTTGTCTTTTGATGTTTAAAATTTTTTTTCACCCTTAAGCCCAGATGTGAAAGTAGAAAGAAATTGGATTATACAGAGTACGTGAAAACTGTAGTAAGACGTGTCTGGTTACCATCCTTATATTCTACTCAGGTGTCATTTGGATTGACGGTTCTGAGAAGGATAGCAAGGTTCTTTCATAATTTTTGTCTTTTAGATATAACTCTTCTTTTTGTGCAATTTACTTTTGTGTCTTGGGAGCTTTCACTGCTGGAAAGTATTACTCCTAAAGAGACTTGATCATGCAGCCCTAATGAGTGAGAATCTGGTATCACTCACTTTCAGCCAATAATAACATTATAAAAGCAGACCCAGAATCCAGAGCAAACCAGACAAATAAACCTACCCTGAGTCTGACAAAAAGGGATGTTAAAAAGTCCTCGTACTTGGGTTTTTGTTAGGTAGTCACTTCAACCATCATAATTTGCATTGCCATGAGGAGCGGGAGTCCTCCTGGCCTCCACTCCCAGGCATTTCTCTTCCTGTGGGATCATCCAGTGTGGGGATCTGCATGTGGTTGGGGGAGGCATAAGGGAAAGGTGTCCATCCTTGTATGGGATTTTGCATTCCGGCTGCCTGATGCCAGACTGAGGGAGGCACTAGGGACAAGCAGAGGTGAGACAGCAGACGGTTTCAAAGGCAGTGTGGATTTGTGTTGGACTAAACTGCCCTCATAAGCGTGACCTCAGTGGGATCCTCCAGAGCATATATCCAGTGCAGGAACTGGTTGTCAGCATGGAAGGCACAGCCCAGGAGGACAGGCTGCCACTGGAGATTTGTACCCCAGCAATTCCTAGTTAATGAAACAGTCTTCAGACACCACTAGCAGCGAGTATTAATCAGCACAGACTTTGGGCTGCTGTAATTTGTAAGGCTCAGACCAACACCCTTTATCCTGCAATATTGTTTAGAAGCAACGTGTAGTGTTTTTAAGCCAGGGATCTAAAGCAAGTAAACAAATTCCTAATAGCAAATAAGAGTTTTGGGAGTGGGTAGGTGCAAGTGAATATGAAAGCTGTGTGTCAAGGAAGAAAAACAAAGAAAAATACATCAAACTACATCTACCAGTTACTTTTGTCTCAATGAAATAGGTCTCTGAGGCAATTTCCCTGCACAGCAACAATCTCTCTGTTCCATTTGGAAAACACGGAAAAACTTCACAAGTCAAGGAAAAAAAACAAGTAGCAACAGACAGAACATATGCTGTTAAATGTAAGATTTTGAATTTTTGGTCATTCCTCCCACAAAGGGCCCTCAGTAGCCAGACATTCCCCATTTCTAAATGTTAAACTTCCTTCATGATCACAGTATTTTTCTTATTAGCCAATGGGATACACATGTATTAATTTTTATTTCTTAAGAACATGAAGATTTTTTTTCTCATTGTTTTAGAAACTGGGATAGCTTTGCACAGGAAAATACTTGAAGCAAAGGAATGCAGGGCATGGAAAACAATTGACATCCATGTATCTTGTCCTTGTCTCTGGCTCCACAGGTGGCAGGATGGACAGAGTACTTCCTTTGGCCCACATGAGGAGGAAAGAGCTGATTAGCAGGGCCAAAGGAATACAGGACTCGTCCAACCTGGTACACGCAGGTAGGCTGTAACAGACATCTACTTCAGAAGGCTCCATAAAACATGTAGTCAATAAGTCTGAGCTACAAAACAGCTTTCGCCATCCTCTAACACAAAATACCATCAAAAAAGCAATAGTGTTTTATTGGTCAGTATACTCTGTTTTTTAAAGTTCTTTATGTTCTACACCCTCACCTCTTCATATAGCTGCAGGTATTCCTAAGTGCATTCCTGTAATCTACTGTCATGTCAATGCTACAGTCAGGATTCTTTGGCCTTTGGTTTTGGTTTTGTAGGTATAATGTGAATAATGTTAATGGAGAACGATAGAGATGGGATGCACTGAGGGGGAATAAGATTTCATGTACAAACTCTGCAGTATGAGGTTATGCTAATAAAATGTATTTCAAAGACTTATCCCATGATAATAATCTAAATGATGATTTCAACATTCTTCATATTCCAGATAAGATCTGACACTGCAAGACCTCAGGCTACCTCGCTGAGGGAGAAGAGTCAGCCAGCAAGAAGCACCAAGTGATGGGAAAGGAAAATTTGGCAACGGTCAGGGAAGATTTTGCTTGCAAAAGAAAAAAGAAAGTCTCCTTTGGATCATGACAACCAGGTCATGGCTGATTTACAAACAGCAGCAAAAAGCCACGTGAAGGCCAGTCCAACCAACTCTGCAGACCTCAGTGCTGGGACTTGGCACAGCAAAGCCATATCACAGGCATACAAGGTGTGATAATGTAGAAGTAGTCAGCACAGTGCTGCAATTCCAAAATCTCGTAGATGAGTTGTATGGGGTATTATTAAACCAGGGCATAGAGTATATTACCCCTGCAACTGCTTCTTTGAGCTGGTCTCGTATCTCATCAGCTGCATCAAACAGATGTCTCATGCAGCTGAGGAAGCGGTTCTGAATTCCAGGCAGAGCAGATGGCAAGTCAGTTTTAAGGGTTTCATCTAAAAGACTAACATAATGATATAGGACTCTGTGACATTCAATTAATCAGTGCTTTCAAGGTGATGGAATCAAGAATAACAGGATTTATTTGTTACACTGGGAGATATATTTTCCATATTTTTTTATCCTTGTCAGTCATGTGCTTGCATGACTAGTTGGGGAATCAGAGACAGCTCTAATGGAAAAGAGAAATTAGGTCATCTGGTCCATCCTCACTGCCAGGACATGACTGTTCCTGCAGCGGATCACTTCCCACACAGTTATCTTTCCAGCCGTCTTTTGTAAGATGGAAATGCAATTCAGAGTCCCATTTGGCTATGACTACCAGAGCTTTTGAGGACTTTTTACTTGGGCAAAAATGCTTAATGAGAGAATCAGAACTAACAATTTTAAATAAATTTCAAAGAAAAAAGCGCAAATCTCAGAATTTCATTCTCAGTAAAAACCTTTTAATAGAAAAATTGTGCAATATTTGGTATAGGATATAGTTTCTAGACTCAATTCTACAAATTAAACAACAGGTTTTCTGCTAAAAAGATCAAACAGCTAGTTCAGTAAGTAGTGAAGCATCCAGTACTTGAGATGCTCTGGGCAGACTGATCAGGAGACTCAGCACTAGTGCTAGCTGACTGCAGGAAATCCAGGTTGCCTTGATCCCCATCCTCCAGCAGAACATCTCGGTGGGCAAGCACTCAGACTCTACAGGGCAGGATTGGTTACTAAGGAAAAAAAAAATAGCAAACACAAATGGAAGAACAGTGATAGAACTCACACATAAGTAAACAGCAAACTACTTCCCTTTCAGCAGCTTCAGCATGACTAACTTCCACACTGCCTGCAAATGTGAATAACCCCCATCTTTTACCGCTACATCACCATGCTCATTGAGTAAATTCAATAGTTTGCATTAGTAAGGGGCAGTCCAAATATTTCCCTGAGGTTGATCTCCTTTCCCAAAGGACCTGTTTGCTTCATTTTACCAGATGTGTCCATGTAGTTTTGTTTAGGGATTCACTTTCTGAACCTAGGCAGGGATTCTCCACACCCTGCTCAGCCTCACTATAGCCACCAAATTCTCATCCTTCTCTGGCTGCTTATGCTTTTCTACATCAGTTCTTGGAATTACGTTTTTAGCCCATCATCCTTCTCTAGAGAATTTTGTGTGAACAAACAATTTTTTGTCATCAGGACAAAATTAGTAAAGTTGTGTGTAGATCTTCTGTGAAAAGATCACAACCACTGCAACCTCAAGTACAAGTGCATGTGGTTGCTCTTCAAGACGCACCAGAAGAATCGTAAGATTTTCTTGGTAAAAGATGCCTTTTTCCCTTCTCCAACCGAGTGCTCTCAGGTGCTTCAGAGTTCAGGAATAAAACAGGTTACTCTCTATAGTTGCCTTACTAAGTCTTCAAATTAATCCACATAGCTTTTCCTTTTGTGTCCAGCAAGACTATAAAGAGATGACAGTTATTCCTTCTCTGCTATAAACCTTGAAGTCGTTGTCAAGTCCTTATCGTCCTCCTTATCTTTTAAAGTACATGGAGCACACTGTGTTTCATTTCTTTACATAAATAACGTTTGACCTCGTGTTAATGTAAACGGGCTTTGCCCCATGGCTTTAGGCAGTGACTGAAGTTACCAAAGATTGCCAAAAAATCAGCAGTCATGAAAGGGTTAGCATGCCAGCTGTGAGTTTCCAGGGACATGACTTTTATGGATGCTTATGTATGTAAACTTTACTGTAATAACAATAATGATTAGATTCGTTCTGAGGTGACAATTTTCACTGGTTTTCTTGCAGTAATAGGCTTCTAGATTCCACTTGATGGGGAAAGATGTGGTTACTAACAGGAGAACACACTAAATTATAGAGCTTTTGTGGGTGTAGCAATTTCCTACTATTAGAGAAAAACAAAAAACGTTGCAGTATTACAAATCCACTGAACAGTTAATTTGTTTTCTTTCTCATTACTTTTCTACTGCACTGTTTAATTCTGGTGGTTTATTAATTAGTAGCAGGGCCTGCCTAATTGTCTCAACAAGTGAAATTTATAAAGGCAAGGAATAAAACATGAAGTTCCAGGATGCCAGTATAGATTCCCTATTTGTATCTGGCTGAAAAAAGAAAGAAGTTATGTTACATTGAGCACCTTTTAAAAATTGAAGCGCCTTTGACAAACATAATCCATCCTTCTCCTCTCTGGTTCTAATTGGACAAAAACAGTATTTGCAATTGGCCCATCAATAAAGACAGACAGATAAAATTTCCTTTTTATCTTCTGAGACAGTGAACTAACAAGTGAGCCACCTTTATAAAGTGCAGCCATTTGGAAAGAAAATACAATGTTTATTTCTTTCAAATGTCAATGCTCATGTTGTTAAAGATCATTCTATTAGGCAATCAAAACAAGACTTTAGTGATTCCTCCTTCCTCAGCTGTTTTTTCTTTGCAGACACACACCAAGGCAAACTGCCCCCCTTACCAACCAAATCATTGACAAAATACAAATCTAACGATCACAGACCATCAATAAACTGAACCCTCACTAAAATCAGCAAAACCTTAAGCAAAAGGATGTGCAGCCCTAGCACCTGGCTCTAAAAACCAATTACTGTTACAGATATATTGAAGCTCTGCAATTCCTACCATCCCTGCATACCACAAAAGGTTCCTGCAGCACTCAGACCTATTAATCTAAGGTGCCTCTCTGTGCAGAGCTGCTGACAGCAGAATGCTTACTGGATTTTAGCCATCAGGCAGAACTGACACAAAAACAAGTGTGTATAAACTAGCTAAGAGAAAGCTGCTTATTTGGATTTCTAGCTATCAGCAGGCCAAGGACCTGGAACAGGCTTCCAGTACCAAAGGAGGAAAAGAATCTAAATACAAGCCTGGATAAACATACTGTATAGTGCCTGTGATGGCAATGAGTGGGATGTGATGATCTAGGGGGTCTTCTCCAGACTTACTTTAAGTACATAAACCACAGCATAAGTTGTCCCACTTTGAAGCAAAAGTCTTCAACTGGTTATGCTGGCACACTTTTTTTTTAACTCTTCATAGGAAGAATTTATATTATTATTTCTACAATTTAATATTTCTTTTTTTGTCATTATCAAAGCTGCTGGTTTTCAGCCACATTCCACAGCTCCACTAGAGGTGACCATGTGCTCTTGGTACAGAACAGCACGTAACTGTCTCACTGCTTGCAGAAGAATGGAGCAGCACGTGAACAGAGCTGTAACTATCTTTTCAGCCCTGACCACAGAACAGACCTTCATGCTTCTGAGCATCCACACATCACTGTTTTAAGTGACAAGATGCTTTCTTTCCACTCTGGAGATACTAAGAGAAAGTAGTGTTTGCATTCAATACTACTCTGATCTATGGACTTTTTTTTTTATTCTCCTGTGCTTTCAGTGGTGATGATCTTGCTGTATCTCCTCCCCTTTGGGATCCTACACACCTTGCAGCACATGGGTGCAGAGACCATCCCCTCCTGCAAGTATTTTCAAGGTGCAAGAGATGAGAACCATTTGTGCCTTCAGGAACAGTCTCTCTTCGCTGGCCATCCAGAATGCCCAGCCTTTGCTCCAGATCCTGGGAAGGACAGGGTAAAAAGGAAGGGGTGGGCAAGGACAGCTGGGGTAGAGCAGAGCAGGAGAGTAACCAGACCATTAGAAACACGTGTCGCAGCAGAAGTTTCACAGCAGAGTAGTTCTGAACTCAGCTGGGAAGTAATTTGAGTGGACCTAGCAAAAACCATCATTTTGTCTCCCACTGAGCATTATTTAAATTGCCTCAGATGGGATAAAAATTGGGGAAAGGGACAAAATGGAATAGCAAAAACATGGACTCATTTCAATCACCCCTGGCTGGGATTGCACTGTACACAAACTTCTCCAGTGATGCTCCGGTACTTCTTGAGAGCTTCCTCCTGTTCCTCCCACTGATAAAAACCATCTCTCAAGCAAAAAGTTTAACAGCAATAAACTGGCATGAGAGTTTCCACTTGACACAATGCTTAGTGAGCACGAACATTTATTTAAAGCATTTTGGCATGGCTATGTAGTAACAAATAACTATACTCTGAAGGCCCCCCCCACATGGGTATCTATTTGATGTTTTCATGAATCCTACTTGAAGACCTGATCTATGAAAACTGAATTATATTCTCAAGGTCCTGTATTTAAACTGGTTAGTTCTAACATTAAGAGGTGAATTAAGTAATTAATAAAGTTCACCAACTACTGAAACTTTTTAAATTGCAAGATCTTGTTTAGACCATTTATTCTGATCAAATTAGCTGTATGAGTAGAATTTAAGTTACCTATACATTAAAATCAATGAAATTACACTAACAGAGCAAAACCAGCTTTTTGTATCACTCTGGATTTTTCAGAAAGGGCAAGAATGGCAAAACCTTGACTCTGCCATTTTCTGAAACAGCCCCAACGCATTGTTGCCTCCCAGTTCATGTTGGCACAATTTGTTCTCTGAATAGAAATGCATGGAATTTTTAAACTTCACCGGCCTAATTCATGTATCCATTATCACAGAGGCTTCAGTATCTCTAACACTCGCACAAAATCTCTTTGGAAGACTTAGTTATGTGAAGAATGCAATGATGTACAGCTTTAGTAACTGCTGCCACTGCTGAGACCAAACTGTATTGCTCCCTGGCTGTAACACACCAGATTTCCTCAGGGAGCACAATTTAAGTAATTCAGAGCATAGAAATAAACATCTTTTCTCCCCCTCCTTTTCTTCCTTCTTACAGGGCTGTAACAAGCCCCTTTTATTGTTTCTAACAGATTTACAACAAATTGGAAATACCCAGCATCTGCTCAGCAATAATAAGATCAGCAGCCATACGTGATTTGAAGCCAAGGCCTAAAGAAGCCCCATCTTTCTCCCCCCAAACAGGTTTTACAAACTGTGTTCCAAAGAAAAGGGATTTTACAACAACAACAACAGCAGGAAGGAGAATATAACTAAGCAAAGAGATTGGACAACTGAGAATATCATTTGCAATAAAAGAGCTTATGAGCCACTTCCAATGGCATTTACAGAATCCTCGCTCAGGGATTCTTACACGGATGTCAACTCACAAATTCTACACTACAGACAAACTGCCCTTAAAAAAGTTTGCATATACAGATGTTTTAAAATACTTAATGACATAGTTTCAGGCTACACTTTTATTATCAGATGTACTCGCCACTGTTTATTGATTTAAGGATTCTGGCAGAAGACAACAAAGCATTCCCTCTAGGAAGCTGGAGTCTTCACAGCATAGTGGAAATTATCATGGCAGTAATCCAAAGCTGGTACTAACATTTCACCCTTCCCACACTGGCATTTTATTCATCTGAAAGCTGGCCAAGCTGTAATTGCTGGAGCTTTCAGCAGCCGTGTCATCCAGCCACACTCACACAAAAGAGGGTAGTTAGTTCTTGTTACACAAGTCTGGGATTTCAGTTCTACAACTGGGATCTCAAGTTTGTAGTGTTCCAGTAATGTTAGGAATAAATTAACCAAGTGTGTCCTTTTTCTATATATGATGACTTATTGCCCCATTTACCCTCTTGGTTTGCTAAGAATGATAATTTTAGGTGGCATCAGATCAGTCCTGACGTATTTAGGCTACTACTTTGAAAACCACACTAAAACAGTGTATTTTGTATGCTCATGTCAATTCTGGTTACCCAAATCAACATTTCTACTGGCTTTTTTTTTTTCCTCTTTGGTGTGTTTACGGCAAAAGCCTTCAATCCCCATCCCCCATAAAAACAAAAGAAAAAGCCCCCCAAGAAACCCCTAACAAAACACTCCCACAAACCCAAACTTAAGTGTGGTCTCCCCACATTCCTTTGCGCTTCACAGAACAAAGTTATGTGCAAAGGAATGAGTGCTCTGTTTTACAGAACCAGAAATGAATGTGTCTCCTGGTGTAACAAGTAGCCGGCTACCACAGCAGAGCACACTTGGAGAGAACTCTTTGCTGACATTACTCATTTTAACAAAGATCCTGAGAAATCAAGTACTAAACCCCGTGTTTTGCTGAGTTACAACAGAAATACCTCAAAAGTGGCTTAGCATGAACTACCATCTCTACCACCATCACTCATATGGCAGGAAAGTGAGAATTCATTTTTATTTAATAGTCTGAAAATACTAAGAAGGGAGTTGAGACGATTAACACAGTACTGCAAAATTCACTGCAGAGATGCAGACAGTAACTGTGCCCCACAGGATTTATATGTTCAACATATGAAAATCCCATCCTTACTCTAACGATACACTATTGTTTTACTGAGATGCCTTAGATCGTATTGTCCATCGTGTCTCTGGCTTGCAAAGAAGATGTAGAGTTTGGAATTCGTGGCATTAGTCTGTGCAGTGTTTCTAAGTTGTGGGGCAGGTCCTTATGTGAGGTGGGGCAGGATCCAAACCTGTTGCAAATTATCTCCTGGAGCTGGAAACCTTAATACCAGATGTATCTGCCTAATTTGTCTGGGTACTGTACTAATAAAGGAGTTTGCCCAGGAGGGAAAGGCCAGGCAAAGTCATTTAGGGAATTACAGTTCATCCCTTTTTTTTGTACTATCGTCCCATTCCCCTACATGTTTCATTACCTTCCTCCTTCAAAAAAAACCACAAATATTTGGCCAAATTTTGGAAATAACGTTACAAGATGATGCTGCATTTGTTATTATTTAAATTCAAAAGTGATGCTGCAGTTTCAAGACTCATTTTGTAACGTGTACATGCAACGAACAAGCGGCAGCTAGAATTTGCCCAGCTTGATAAACATCAAAAAGAGCATTTAATAAATTAAGCTATAATCTAGATACAAGGCCCAGATCCCGTTCCTGTAAGGAAAATTGACAACTCCCTTGACAAGGTGCAAAAGGAAACAAGAGAACAGCGTGAGCTGACAATGTAGCAAGCAAAGACAGCAGCCAGAGACAGCAAAGAAAGCAAACTCTTAAATGGACAGAAAAAGCTGCTACATGTCAGTACCCAAACAGCTTTACTAGAGAATGGCAGCATTTAGGAGCTAAAAACCTTTATGACACAAATAAAGGATAAATAAGAAATGCGGGGGGGGGGGGAGGGAGGTGGGGGGAAGAAATTACGAAACCAAAACACCGATTAAGAAGCATATGAGTTTATGTAGAGTCCTGCCACACAATACTTTGACAGCAATTCAAAGTGACTGCATGAAGAAAATGGAATTGATACAATTTTAAAAAAAATAATGCATGTCAGTTGAAGCACAGAATCTGAACAGTTTTATTGTAGAAACACTCATTGTGCACACTCAAAAAATGAACAGAAACATGGAGGTGGAAGATGTACCATCAAAAGCCTGCAAGGACTAGTAACGTATCCTTTTTCATAATGTCATATCCTGTGCAGCCAGAATGCTAATAGGAGTTAAATATTTTCAAAAACCCACCAAAATGGGAAACTAAGAGGTAGAAGTTTAGGAAAAAAACTCTTCAGTGATCTAGGGGAGAAAAGAAAAAAAAAAGGAAAAAGTAGAGCAACATATTATTACAAAAACCTCCCCAACTGGGGGACCACAGTAACACTAAAAGCAGTCTAAGAACAACAGAAAGCATATTATGATGTGGCAGCACACAAACTAACATTCTAGAGCCGAACAAATTCCTCTGCATTACTAGACTTGTAGCTGGAATACTGTAATGATGCCCATCAGTGAAAAAGCACAACAGGAGAAGAGAGGAGAATTTCAATAGATTACAAAAAAAAAAAAAGTAATTTAGATGAGAATATTTGCAAGCCACAAAAGAGTATCAAGAAATTGGCTGTCTTTTCTTAGGTCATTATTAAGGTGAAGCCATTTCCTCTAGTAGATTTAGTTACTAAGAACTAGGTTAACTATGAAAAGTTTTCCAGGATATTTTCATAAAATGAGTTCATTTAAGAGCAGACTTTTTAAAAGTATGCAATAAATTTGAGAAAGACATTTCCAGCACAAGATATACTTACATTTAAGTTTAGCCCTTAAGTTATTACATGGAATTGTTACAAGTCAACAGTAGGTGGTTTATAAAATGTAATTTTATTTCATGTTACTTTGCTGTTACAGAGGGCAATAACATTTTCACAAGGCTTTTTTGGGACTACAATCAATGATTAGCAACACACAATAGTGGTCCAAACTCTCTAACAATCACTGGACAAACTTGACACCTTCTCACATGTGCACAAACCTGCATGGAAAAGTACTAAATTTTATACTTGGACATGTGAACTTCAATTGGTTTTCCCATTCCAGTGTATTAAGAAATGACATGCACTTCAGTCTGCCAAAAAGCACTGCCTGTACTCCAGCAGTAACATGCTGCTTCTAATACATAGTAAAGTGAATACCAGAACTACAAAGGCAGGAGTGTAAGTGAACTTTTATTGGGAAGGGATATCAACTTAAACAGCAGCAACTGAAGATTAAGAGAAGCCCCTGTTTTCGAACACACAAGTTTCTGTATTACATGATACGGGAAGCAACTCAATTTATGATTTTCCAAACTTTAAATGCTCAACTTGATCTGGCCCAGTACTTCCATATTCCTACTGAAACGAATACACAGTAGCATGTGAAAGTCAATTATGGAAAGGAAACCCTGCAGAATAAGAAGGGAATGTGGAGAATTAAATGCTATGTGGAACACTCTTTAGTTGCAATTAACTACATTTTCATATCTTACTGTAATACAAAACACAGTCAACTGGCAGGAACTGGTTCAGATTTGTTTTTAAATACCAGGTACACTTTAGTCCGCTACATAAGTGTTTGGAAGTTACTTATGTTTATATGAAATGAAGCTATTAATACTTTTCTACAGCAGTAACCGCACACCAGGAAGGCCAGGACAAACACAAATCAAGGAATGGAGTTTTCCCAAAGCTGCAGTGTGAAAGGACTATAAATTGATTTCCATACACATGGATGGGTTTTCTTTGCTATAGGAAATCCAAGTGGAGCTATAAGGAATGGAGACGTGTAAAAAGGTTTCTTGAGAAGGAAAGGGAGAATGACGCCCCACGTGCAGTTTAGTTCTCTGCACCTTCTGCAGCATCACATTCTTCTCCTGCACTGTCTGATGTCCATAACTAGAAAGAAGAGAAAAACGGTGTCAGCTTTCAGAAGCACAGCTGGAATTCCAAAGAGTGACAACTGGTGACTGTATGGAAACGGTAACAAATTAGACTTAAGGATCTCTACAAAGCACCAGTGCACTGGCACTGCACAATCCTGGCTTTGGGTACTTGCTGGGAGAGAGGTAACTGGAAGAGCTCCCTGTGCACAAGGCACAACCAGCTGTGCCCTCAGGTGGAGGGGCAGAGCAAACTGTTCTAAACGGCTCCAGCTTTTGTGTTTAACAGTGAGCTGTGCCATCGATCCCAGGGCATTCTACAAGCCTGAACAGCAGCTTCACAAGCAACTTCCATTTCAAACACACCAGTCTGAACCCTGGAAGTGTAAACTGCCATTCTGGTTATCAAAGCTAAGCACTTTATACTACTAACAGACATTTCTAATGAAGGAGTATTGCAAAATAATAAATGTTGCTATAATTTTAAATACAGTGAATCTCCAGGGAGGGTATTCCCTGAAAAACTGTCTTAGTTTCGTATTTTAATAGAACCTAGTTGTTCCATGAGGCACTTTTCTTAAATAGTTAACCATGACAATAACATTAACATACTCAAACGTCACCTGATTTTATTCTTAATAGATTGAAATTTCAGATCTTTCCAAAGAAAATGAGGACAATGAATAAAGCAAGATACACTGGATGTACAACAGGAAAAACATTTTGTTTTGAGGTACTCATCAAAAAGGTTTGAGGATGAATCCCTGCCAGATCACGGACTACGGCAGTTTAACTCCTTGCCCCATCTTGTCCATGAGGTCAGCTGAATGCCCCTTCTCCCATCCACTGAGAAGGCCATCAAACCGGGAAGAACGTGAGCTACCCAAGCTGCTATTTCAGATTAGACAGCATGAACATATAAGTTGACAGCAACTTACACAACATTAAAACTAAGTTATGAAAAGGTATAGTAGGTAAATAGCCCAGGTCAGTGCTATGCTTTGAACTAGAATGAAATAAGGGCTTTGTTAATCACAAATTCAGTCTAACTAATCAAACACATGGTTACAAAACCAGATAGCACATAAAAAGGCAACTTACTGTTAGGTTGTCTCTAAGCAACTGCATGATGAGAGTACTGTCTTTGTATGAGTCTTCGTTCAGTGTATCAAGTTCTGCAATAGCCTCATCAAATGCCTGGAAAAATTAAACTATCTTTAGCCTTTCTATTAACTATCATTAAGCAAGTAGCAGCTAAACCTATCAGCAAAGGTATCTTAAAAAAAAAGGGCAACATTAGAAGTTAATGACCTGACTTCTCTATTTGAAACAAAACCATAATAAAAGCTTGCCATGTTGCTGAAAATTTAAGTCACCTTGTAAATACAGCCTGCTTGAACCCCTTTAATCCCACTGACTATGAGCTTGGAAACTGGAAACTTTAAAGTAGATAATTTCCTGCATAAACTCTAGGAAATAATAATTCATACTGTTTTAAGAATAAACTCTCTTCTACTGTCCCTGCAATCATACAGAAAACAAAAAAAGTAACTTACTGTCTTTGCCAGTGTGCAGGCAAGCTCAGGATTGTTGAGAATCTCATAATAAAATACAGAGAAGTTAAGAGCTAGACCCAAGCGAATAGGATGTGTTGGCTGCATCTCCTTCTTGCTGATATCAAATGCCTCCTGATAAGCTCCCTGTGAGTTTTCTATTGTTTCTGTAAAAGAATGACAAACTTTCAGTGTTTTGGGAGTTTGTTTTTGTTTAATTTTTTTTCAAGACATGACCATTTAAAGTACTCCATTAGTAGGAGACTGAACTACTCTTAGCAAGATACTGCACTTACTTAAATCAAGGTAGTGATTTTACACCCATTTTTAAGTACAGCTGCTAAAACACAAGGAGCAAATTAAGCTACTACCCAGCAAAGGTATTCAAGAGACAGATAAACACACAGAACCTGGTACACAAATAACCAAGATTACTGTACTACCTCAGTGGCCTTTGATACTTTAGGTGGGAAAAAACCCACATTTGTGCATTACTTTTCCTACAGAACTCCTACTTCATTCCTTGCACATGATGGACATGCTCAGGTGAGTTCGGTGTGCAGAGTAAAGAAGGCTACTGTGTGTGAAGCATGACTTCTTGAGGAAGTTTGGAAGGCATGTATGGCATGTTCCTGAAAAAATGAATGTCTGCCTCGAAAAACGGGGTGTAGAGGTCAAGATAAAAAACCCCTGAGGCTGTGGCCAAAATAACTGCAATAAATACCAGAGAAAAAAGAGGTTACCAGGCCAGAGAGTACTTTAGGAGTGCTACAGTCTATTCCAGATTCACTTCCATAGACAACCCAAGGGCCAACAGCCACCCTAAACATTTTGCAGAAAGGAAGGAGACTGCAGAAAAAGAAAGGCATTGTCAGAGCTCAAAATAGAGCTCTCTGGAGGAGCTAATGCTGCAACTGCTCTAGAAAATGCTGGTAAAAGAGTTTGGTAAGTAAAATCTAATAAGTATTCAAAAGAGTCAAAACAGATTTGCGTTTTCCGGTATTTACACTGTAATGAGTGCTAATGGACAATAAATTTGTTGAGAACAGGTAAAAAAAGGGAAAAAACCCATCAAATCCAGGAAATAAATTACCTTGTAAATACATAAAATATATTTGAAGCTGAGAAAATAAACAGATGCTTAGAGGCAGAACATCAGAAAAGCTTTCTCTGCTACCCTTGGACCTGCTGTTGCCATTTGAATCACATTAAGCATTTCTGGATGCAACTCATTAATGCAAAGACTTTTACACCATTTGGTATGTTTTCATCTTTCAAATTAAATGCTCCTACAATACAAGGAGACCAATTAAGCCTTTGTTTAAGTGACATCAGCCCTGTCGTCCCGCTTTGCAAAGCAACCAGTTTCAACTGGCCAAGGCTGCAAGACCCTCCCATGTTCAACCCCAGGGGACAGTCCCTGCAGTGCTCCACCTGCTCCAACAATCCCTCTTCTTTGTGTCACAGCATTACTCCAGGACTAATTTTAGTTTGTTATGTAGAAACGCATCACTGGCTAATGACACACTAAAAGTTTTTAACATTACAATAGTATCTGGGCACCTTGCAAGACAGTTCTAATAATTAATTCAATGCATCCTCTGAATAGAGAATTAAAGTCTTCCCCAGAAAAGGCTCCTGATGTACTTACAACAACCCATGTTCTAATATCTAGGAATGTTCCACATTCTCAGGATGCCCAGTATCAAGTAGCAGTTTCCAAACCTTTTCTGCTGAGTCCAAAAGGAAAAACTAAAATTATAGAGACAGTATCATCTCCATTAAAATCAGTCATTTCAGAGTGCAGCTCATGCTTTTTGGCTAGTGTACTGACCCAGTGATTCTGTTGCTTCTTTATAAATTTAGGTGACTACAATGAAGTCTGCTTCACAGTGACATGGTTAAAATTTGTGGATCAACAGGAGTCCATCCTGGAGTACAAAATCTTACAGAGATCTGTTTACTCTCCCCCACCAACTGTATTTTAGCAAAGAATTACAAACAAACATTAAATATGTTAGCACACCTTCACCTGCATTGTTTTCCAGAAGCTTTGAATAAGCATTATGGAAGAACTAGTCGGAAATTTCAGCCAGGTGACAGAACACCAGCTAAAACGCCGTGGCATACCATGCTTAAGGTCTATTCAGAGAGTCACTCTCTGTGTGTATGAACACTGGAGTTTTCCAGCTGAAACTCAGCTCACCCAGTGAGCTGTCACCAGACTCTGTACATCTACTGCTCCTGTGCCCACAGACCAGAGTTCCTATGCTGTGAAAAACCTGAGACCACAAGGTACTTACGTTTCCTGTCATCACCACAGGCAACTTCAGCAAGGTATCGGAAGTAGTCTCCCTTCATCTTCAGGTAGAATACCTTGCTCTCTGGATTGGTTGCATTGGCTATTAAATATTTGTCCAACAGCTCCTAAAACAACAACAAAATAGACATTGACATATGGCAAATGCCATTGCAACTAAGGTCAATCTTCTCTCCAGGAAGTCTGAATGGACTCCAATGATTGCTACAAGGCAAAAAGGAGTTTTAAGAGCATTTTAGACAGAGGCACACTAACTTCAACAAACTGTGTACAGGCACAAAGCTAGAGACTACCTTAAGGTGAACAATTAACCATCTGATCAGACTGCAAAAAACATAAAAATAAAAGGTTTACCTGGAGTACAGTTTCAGAACCAAGTTTAGTTTCAGGATATGCACTTCTCATTTCGAAAACATTGCAAATGAGTAAGCTTTTACTGGAAAAATGAAACACTATACAGGAAGTTTCAAAGATACTTTTACTTAGTAAGACTTTATTTCCACTTCACAGGAAAAAAAACAACTCTATTTTTTGCATAAATTGCACTTATTGGACTTGTGATAATCTCCAGCCCCCCTTCCACAGAGAGTCAAGGATTTGAATCCATCCAGTTGGCAGCCAGCTTCAAACTGCACCAGCTCTCTGCAACGCTGTAAAATAAAAAGTAACACCTCCTCCAGCATAGCAGGGAGGCATCCCTCATCTCTGCCCTGCCACTGCCTGGAATGGGAAGAGCTATACAGTGCTCTCCAGCACACCCTGAGCTATGCTGACATCACTTCCCTTGCTCACAGCTCTCCGACCTGATCACCAGAAAGGTTTACAAGCCTCCAGCAACAGAAGGTAAGTCTCTCTCCAAGGCTGCAAGGTAAGAACTCCCAGTCCTTCCAAGGTACGGGTGAAGGCAAAGGAGAGACGAGGTACAGGACTTTTGCCCAGCAAACAGGGTAGTTCTGGGAACTGACAAGGAGGGGGGCAGCTTTTGGCTGACCCTGTCCCGAAATCCGACTCAGTACCACAACCACCCATGTTCTCCAGAGTTGACAAAAGATGAAAGTTCCAAAAGACTAAAGGAAACCCTGCAATACTCAGAGCAGCATCAGATTAGAAATTTTAGCGATAAAGATCTACATTCACTTATTTGGAAAGTAAACAGGTCATAAAAGGATCAGAAAGTTTCCACAGCTTACATCTGGCTAACTAATTATGACTATTGCTACAGGAACATGTATCCAAATTCTTGAGGCAGCTGCAAAGGAAACATTTAAGGAACTGCAAGCTTTCAGCACAAAAATCCTTAGCACTATAATCAAAACAACCTAATTTCAGACACAAGCCCACCCCCTATGCATACCACCACACCATTACTACTTCCCTTAATAATCAATGGAAGCAGAACAGTCCAGCTGAAAGCATTTACTCACTCCGAGTCCATTCGAGGTGCTGGTGACTATTTTGAACTGACACTTATAACAGGGAACTTCCAACTGGGTGAAAAAAGCATTTTTCTATCCACACAGTGTTTGTCCCATGGATGTAACACTGCACAGTACCCAGACAAGCTCCCCCAGAGATGCCCACCAAGGCATTAAGGAACAGTACAGAGTTACGACTACCCTTGATACCACCCTAGAGAAAACAGCGGGATGGTAAGAGGATACCAAGCCTGACATACCCTTGGCACCCACCAAATCAGACATTTTTAGGAGTTTCTGTAAGGCTACAAAACCACTGCCAAAGCCTAGACACTGGCTAATTGGGCAAAGGGATAAGTGAGGAATTTATGTAACAGTTTAACACAGTCAAGTAAGTATGCAAGGACTTGAGCAAGCATACAGAAACAATAAAGCTCACTGGTGTTATGGAAAATGCAGCCAAAACCTTAGATATGTTTCAAAACAAGAGTTAAGAGGTAGCAGGCAGATGGGTAATACAACCCCATATTAACACTTACTGTGCATGAGTAATTCCATACTAGGATGAGTTATTCCCACCCTACAGGTTTTCACAATGACAGAAACTTCACGTTTTGGCTCAGTGTTTTCCTGATGCCTTTCTCCTATGACAATGTCTATGTCAGCCATAAAAGCACAACACTACACAAACCAGTTTCAGAGTCTCAGAGACAACAACCCAGTAACCTCAAGTCTAACATCAAAGTTTGATTTTACAAGAAACTGCCCAGAATGACAAAATACGACAAAATACAACTATGTTTAGAAAGGCTCCTTAAATGCCTCATGTTTGAACCTCTGAAGGCCATCCTACAGCTGGGACTGTGTTAAGCAGCAGAGATAGGATTTATCTGTGTGCTCAGACTAGCTATGAAAAACTATGTCACAGCACTGACCAGACAAGCAGGAAAGATACTGTGTGGCACTTTAAACCAGGCATTTGGCAAAACCGTATCCTTGATTCATTTTTTAAAATGAATAAAATAAATAAATGAAATAAAATTTTTCAAGATATTACAAGTCTATCAACAAGGGAACAAACAGGCCTTTTCTTTTATGACTTGCAAACCAAAAAAATTAATGTAAACTTAGCACACAAAAAATATTACTGATCTTAGAGCAAAATTCCGTCTTTGGAGGTAGCATAACTGATCTGGCTTGGTTATGCCTTAAAAATACTAAAACCTTGGAATGTGGTGTACACTGAGGAATGTTTACAGGAAAGTTTTTCCGTGCCCAATTTAAGCTGAACCTAAAACTCAGAGCATTAATGTCCATTTCCCCCCCACCAGACAGAGTAGGCCGCACACTTCTTCCAGGAACACAGAAGGATTCTGCCATGGTCCCAGCCCTACCACAAACAAGCATCACTGCAGCCTGTGTGTCAGTGCACCCTGAATGCTGACTTCACTAGGCAGGTCTGAAAACCAGTGGTTCTGTGCAGATTTCTCAAACTTACACAGAGAAGTGGATGCTGAGAGTGAACTGTAGTTTTTCAGACAGAAGAGTGGGTTATCTCCTAGGCACCCCTTACGTGGAGGAGCTGAGCTGCCCAGCAGCTCCCACTCCCAGTTCATCTTGAGTGCCTCCTAACCCTTACACAACACACGGTAAGAAAGAGACCTGTGCCTCTACCAGCCAGGGTGGCACATCTTCGTTCTGGACTTTACATATCCGGTTTTGGTTTTTTAATAGCCTTAGATGGAACAAGATCTCATTTATGAATCACACAGGTCAGAAGAATACAAACAGACTTCGAGTGAAGGTAATTATTTATCAGGCCAGGCTTTATCTTTCAAATCAATAATGTATTTGGTATATTTTGTGAGCTATTCATCTCAGAATATCATCATCATTTCTTGGAAGGCACCTTCCTCTAACAGCCAAAATGTTGGCGGGGCAGTGAGAGCAGACAGCACAATAAGCCAATGATTTACTTTATAATGTTGTGAGTCACCAATTGACAGGAAAACTCAAGATTTCCTACATCTGTTCCCTTATCTTCCCCCACTTGGGCTTTTTTACCTTTCCATCAGACAACAATCAGCCAGGAATCCTTATTTTAAACATCAGCCGATATCAAGTAAAATGAACACAGGCAGCCAAAGCAATGAAGCAGACCTCAGAAAACCTTGAAATTTTTGTCATAACTTACCTAGGGAGAGACAAGCACTGCCACAGGTGTGACTTGGGATGAGGTCAGTCAACACAGTAGACTGCCATCCATGTTCACATACTGCAAAACCCACCCATCCCTTTTATGTATCAAAATACAGCTGCCACCATCACTTGAGAACTACAACTGTTCCCATCACCAAGCCCTCAACAACCGGCAATTATGTGCTCTCCAACACAAAGCATACCTCAGACACTGCCCCGAAAGCCACAACATGTTCAAGCTGCTGCCCTGCCCTGTTGGGGGGTGACTCTCAGAACCCACAAGCACTATGAAGACACAGGAATCAAAGTTCTCTCTCAGGCCAGACCCCTCATGTCCCACTGCGGTTGCACTAGAAGAGGTTTGCAGTGTGACAGTCTGGGTTGGTAGCTGCTGCTGCTTCCCCCATGCTGATATGTTATTCTCAAGTGGTGTGCTGGTCCTCCTATACCATGACCAGATTTCTCCACCCTATTTCTCATTAGTGCTGCTCATCCATCTCAATTTATTTCTACCTTCACCATGTGCTAACAGCATCATAATCTCATATATGATATTCTTTTCCTCTCCTACAGAAAGCAGGCTTATTTATTTATCTGTTCTAGAGATGCTAGCAACAAAGGACTACCGATCCTTGGAACAGATCCCCAGCTGCCTGAAGAAGCCATGGGGAGCAGGCTAGGAGCCTGGCAGCAATCTACTTCTTCCCCCTTAAAGCTGAAAATGATTTTTTTTCCCTTTTTCTCTCCATTGGCAGACTTATTCCTCCACATGCCAAATGAAAGTTCCATTTCAATGGCCTTTCTGGATCCTTCTCCAGTTCTACTCTTGTTTTTTCCCAACTGAGTAACTGTCCTCTCTCAGGCCTTTTTCCCCTGTTTAGGCAGGATCAAGGATTTAACAAGTGGTGCCCACTGACCACGACAATTAACCTGAGCCAGAAATACTAAGTCAATACATCTGCTCTCATCACTTCCCCATTATTTCACTTTCATGAAAAGGAAGCCCTGAAGGAATATATCAGCCATATTGTTACTTGAAGTATCTCAGACAAAGCAGCTCCTTCATACTTATTTGTGGTGCGTGCATCCAGCCAGCTTCTCCTTACAATCCACTGCAAACACCTCCCCTGCAATCCATGTTCCAGTCCCACTCCACATATGCTTTCTGCTGTTTTCAGGACAACACCTTCTTTAAAAAGCTGACATCAAAACAGAAGGTCTCATCACCCTCTCTCCATCTAAAGCATATTTTAAAAGGCAAGACTGATTGAGACATTAAGTTCAACCACAGTGTACACTCTTTTCTGTACAACCATGGGGTAGGTACAAGTGGCAGAAAAATACCACTGCTATCTGATGTGTACTGTTGTCTCTTCCCACATATCCTGCTACAAAAAATCTCAACAGCAAAAATGAGTTTGGAAAAAAAAACCATCTTGAATACCAAACTGACTTTTTAACTGCTTGCAGCAGTTGTGCCATTCAGAATTGGGACTTCAGTAAGAAAAGCAAACACATGAGTAGAAGTCTCCTCATATATTCCAGTACCACTAGCTAGTGGATTATTCTTCACACTTAACTGTTCAATACCAGAGGATGAACATGAACCAGGTCAGCTCCAGAGATTATCTACTCATCACAAGTAGTTTGAGGCAAATTTTTAAAGCAAGCTAAAGGTACCACGTGCCTAGGTACTGACTGAAGTTCTCACTGTAGTAAAGTGAAGTAACCCAAAATATTTACAATGTCACCATCACTCAGATGCCAACACCTACCACATGTTTGGGTCACATCACCAGCACCAAGTTATTTAATGTTATGTTATTAAAAGACTGAGGTACCTTGTCATTTGCATTTCTCACCCAGTACAGTTTATCATTTACTTCTGCTCCACCAGAAGGAAAAAAGTCAATGTAAAAGCAACCATCAGAAGCAGCAACGCTCTCCGAAAGTTTGCCCACATAAGTATAAACTGGTTAAGCCGCTGCACTGCAGTTAGCAAAGAGGAGCGTGTCAAGGTCCAAAATGGCTGGCATAGAGTTTTTAAGATAAAGTCTATGTTATAGAAAATTTGATTTTCAAGTGAGACTGTTTTCAGCAATATCCTTGAGCCTAAGGCCCATATATCTTACTTCAAGTTGTTTAAAACACCTTACTTCAACACCACCTTCACTCTTTGGGTATATAATTTTAAACGCTATTTTTAAAAGCAAACATCCTAACAATTTGTGGGAAGTATTTGGTATTTGTGGTTTTTAGTAACTTCAGACAGTATCTTTCACTGGACTTGAATTTACATGAGACAGAAAGCATCTAGAGAAAACAATCCAATAGTATTAAGCTTTTTTTTTTTACAGAAGAACAAACTAATAAATATCAGTGCATATAATGTTACAATTAAATTCCTCCTCTGCATAATGATAAAGGTTCAATCATATGGAAAAAACCCCCACAACCCAGGTTGATTTTCTGCTCAGCAGCTCTTTGCTGTCCAAGTTTTCTCCAACCTGCCAGCAGAGGAGATGCTGCCATTCCAGAGGGTACTGATTATCACAGGTCCTACAGGAACTAGACTGAGTTTTATTGTTGTTTCCTAGATGTTCCTTCCCTTCCTGAACCAACACAGAATGTTCCCTATTTGGAGCTCTAAAGTGCTTCGATTTTTTTTTCGCTTAGTTTTTTGTTTGTTTGTTTTGTTGTTGTTTTTTGTTTGTGGTGGGTTTTTTTGGGGGTGTGTTGTTTTTTAGGGAGCATTGAAGCTCACCACGAGATACAGATGTTACCGAGGTGACAGCAAGTAACTGGCTACTTAACACTGTACCACACACTTATTGGCCAAACCCCACAGAACCAAGTCATATGCAAGTGAAGAAACTGTTTTGAAATAAACCGATTTTGAGACAAGGTTCCTTAACAATAATGCACTCACACAGAGGACATGTCAACACTTCTTTTAGCAAGTTAACTCACCACCCTGAAAGTGTATTCAGCACTGGAGTCTGATCTAGATGAGCAGCTTGCTTCCCACAGGCACACTATGTGAAGCGTGTGAGGCTACATAAATTCAGTCACGGTTGCAGATGCAAAATACCTGGAAACATCATTCAGTCTCAAGTATTTCTGAGGGTCCATTCAGACCCAGTATGAAAAAAAAAACACATCTACAAGCAGCATACGGTGAAATGGTTTCCACCCTAACTGCAGTCAAAAAGCAAAGATAAAAGCTGGTGAGGCAGCTCAGACCAACATATTCTCTTAATATAACTTAAATGTGAATTTAAACATATCAAATGTTCTGAAGTGTCTGACAGCACAGATGATCCGTGTGGGCTCAGACCTTTCAGTAAAGTTTCTATTCACAAATGACTGCCTGTTTTAATCGTCTAGCAAATTGGTATTTAAGACTTCTCGACTATTTCAAGTATAATCAGCCATTCCAAAGTCCACAGTATGACTCACTGCAGCCTAGGTGTGTTTTAACATTCAGCATTTGTTTTCTTGACAGGAAAGGGAGAGTCCCCTGCTGTAACAGTAAAATCACTTTACTTTCAACAGTGTAATTTCAGCAGAAGTAAGTTCTTCATCCTTCAGGATTCAAGCTCTGCACATCAACTCCTTTTGGGAGAACATTAAGGAATTTTCATACAGACCTCTTAAGACTAATAGTGTGTCAGTCTACGTATTGAGGAAAATATGTGTGCACCTTTCCAGCAATGGCACGGCCTTAAGATGACCCAACAAAGCACTGCTGAAAGCAGAGACAAACGCACCTGACGTGGAACCGGACAGGGTGACCTAATTCGTCTTTTCCATTTGGTTCCGTGTCTTTGTCTACACAGTTTTAAAAACTGGCAGTCAATGCTTGGGACTGGCCCTGAATGAAGTATCTGGAATCCCACTTAACAAAGGCACTGGAAGCCTGAGCTGTAGCACGTCTGCCCATGCTATTCCCACCTGGGCCTGAGATTAATTTAATCTAGAATTTATATTCACTGCTTACATTTCTCCTAAAACAAGAAGTTAGAAAGTTCTGTGGTCCCCAGAGAACTATGTAAGCCAGGAACTAGAATATGTAGAAATGCAAGTTCTCCTTTCTACAAATTTTCAGACAAAATGAACAATCCAGTCAAAATCAAACAATTATTCAAGTTTTTAAGGAAGAGCCTGAAGTTTTCCAGTTTTCCCCCCATGAAATGAAGAAATGAGTCTTAAAAAAAAAATCGTTCCCCTTTTTAACAATTACAGATTTTTCATTAAGTAATGGCCATATAACACAGCCAGAAGACTACAGGAAAGTTTTCTTAGTATCTGAGATTTATCTCAAATTGATTCTAACATTCTTCTTTGATTGCATTTCTCATATTTCTAATTCCTCAAAATACTTCAAGTATTTCTCTCCTCTTATAGATTTTATAGACATCAAAATTTTCCCTTCAGAATCCTGACCATCTAAAACCTTCTTCCACCATCCTCCATTTGTGACCTTCCATAATATGACAGACAGCAACAGAAAAGTCTAAATTCTCATTTAAAAATACTTCTATGCTTTGCAGCTACAGAAGTCCAAAGGTATGAATGATTAAATGACTGAGGTATATGTAGACTAACAATACTTAAAATGAACAACAGTATGCAGGAGTTACGTGGCTTAAGGTATGTTACCCTTATGCAAAGTACTGATTTTTAAAACTGTTCTTTCATATAATAAACAAACTCTGAAGACCCTAAATTTTTTACTTGCTTCAGCTCTGCTCTCTGTTTGGAAGCCCTTGATCAGAGGCTTGGGATCGCTGAAATTCAAAATGATAATCAAGAGATGCACTTTCTTCCCATCACTTAGAGCAGCTGGAAGAGCCTTCTGCATTGTCCATCTTCACCTCAAAGGAAACCCAGCAATATGTTATTTCATTCAGTCTATTAGGAGTGTGCCAGTATTTTGCTACTCCCCAAACAAGACAACCTACAACAATGAAGTCTAACCTTTCGGTCAGAAAAACTAGAAGCCAACACTTCAGATAACCCAGTTACAACCATTTCTCACAGCAAGCAAGCCTTGACTTTTTGCTAAGGCCCTGCTATCTACTTTTATTAAAAACCATTTCTGCTTATGAGAATTTTGAAAAATATATTCAACTTCAGAACAAAACTTCCTGAAGAAGTCTTATCCAGGAAAGTATGTCTCTGTCAGTCAGATAAGAGTATACATGGTATATTTAGAAAACTTATTATCAGAGCAACTGGAAATTTTTCTGTTTTCAGAGCCTAACATGACTCCTCTATCCAGCTATTTCAGTGAATGGATTACACAAATTAAAGGACAGAATAAAGAATAATAGAGCAAGTAATAAACCTTTATCAATGTTAGAAAACTCTGGCTATTTCAGAACTTCCAGTTGCTAAGTCTTTACATCTGATGTTCTGGTGGGTGCACAGACCACAGGACGTGAAACTCTGCGCTTAAATTATTTTTTCTGCTTCCAGCTCCCTCAAACTGGGCACTGGTACACATTCAGGTATACAGGAGGAATTAGCAAATGATAAGCTTATAAATCAGCAGTGTGCTCAGCTGAAGTATCTGATGTTGGTTCCAGCTTCCTGGGATCAGAAAGGATGAGGAGAAACTTGTAAACGCCTGTCCAGTGAACTTGGTGGAGCTATTCTGATTAAGTGCCACAAATGCAGCGCTCAAAAACAGTCTTACTTACCTTACCTGTCTGTGACAAAATTAGGTTCAAGTTTATTGAAAAGTACAAAACCACTTAAACACAAACAGCACATAACATCTAAGGGAAATAGACCCATCATTCTCAAAGACCAGAAGCATAAAACTAAATATGAAAAAACAAATTAAGCATGCACCTTCATCTACCATTCTTACAAAGTACATCTATGCACTTTTACCAGCCCTCCCCCTGCCATTTTCCTCACTACCTGCCTCTGAAAACCAGGCATCTCCCATTACTGAAAACAGAAGATCAAGCTGCTGTGTCTGTACAGAACCTGGTACAATCTACTGCTTTAATAACGTGCTAAACAACCCCAGTTTGTGCCATCATAAAGAAGTCAATAGTTAATAACCTTCAAGCTCGAGTGTGTTCTTTCCTCATCAAGTTCTTTCTGACATAAAGCCTTCTATGTTTTACTTCAAAAAGGCACCTACCAGATTAGCATCTTAAGGTAGTAGCAATGCCTGTGAGACAACTGTCTAGCAGGTAAGCATGACTGATCTACAAAATCTATTAAGAGGTTCACTGCATTAGCAGAAAACCAGAATTTGTGGGTGTGTTGTTCTACCCAGTGAGCACATGCTACTTTCTCAAGGCCATCAAACCAGCAAATGTCCTCCAAGAAATTCAATAATTCTGGATAGCATACAGCTGCAGGGCGAGGGTCAGTAAGAAGTGACTGCATGGGATGGAGGCCTCAACTTCCATCAGAATTCCTTGAACTATTTTTAGCTGGACTCTTAACAATTTTGCGTCTGTTCAAGAACCTCAGTGCATTCTAGGCTTTGTTTCTGTAAGCATCAGTCCTTTCTTAGGATTCCATTTTCCTTGCACAAAAGTGAGTACTCCAGCAGTAGGTTCCACTGAAGGACAATGTAAGACAAGGTAAGCTACGGATAAGTCAAGTTCAGATCATGAATTTCAGTTCCAAGCATATTAAGCTGGAACAGATTTACCCATTACAGTTCCACAATTCTTATCACAAATGTGTTGATGGTTGCTAGAAGTTGTGCTGAGAACATAAAGGAAAATCAACTCCTTCTCCACAGATCAAAAAAATGATTTATTCCAAATCAAACATTCCTTTTACATTTACTCCACAATTCTAGATTTGCCAAGAAGTAATGTGCCCAACCTAAGGTCTGACTTTCATGTGGTGGACAGTCCTTTTAATCAGTCACTCAAAAAGGATCAGTCCATTGCAGTTACTTTTTTACCTTTTGTAAGTTAAAGGCAGATCTGAAACACTGTCCCAGTCATGACTGGGACAACTAAGTCCAAAAGCAGAGTTAAGTGATTAGCATGCCTGACCTTCAGAATAAAACTACATCCCACATAGTTCCTGTATCAAGAGACTGTAATATCCTTTTACTCCATTTCATCTCTACGACACCACACGTTTCTGCATAAACTCTGTCCACTGAAATAGGAAAGTGGAGATAAAGGATTCCCAATACATGACGCTCTGGTAAATTGTTCATATAGCAGCACCAACTTGATACTTACTGAATCTGCCAAATTTCTGCATGTGTAATAAAAAAAGATCTCACTTTTCCATAAGCCAAAGGAAACAACAGAGGAAAAGCAGGGCTACAGTCAAAGCTTATTCATTATCAGATATCAGATATTTTAGCTGACATTGAGGAATCTATTTGCTGCTGCAAGAATATACCAACTTCATTTTCAATGGAGCCATGAACTTGTGCTGTTCAAAAAATCTGCTTTGACCATTACTTTTTAGTATGGGGATTTTTGGGTTTTGTGATCAAATTTAGATCTACAAAATGGATAATAATCAGAAAAGGACACAGATTTTTTTCTCATTCTTATTACTTTTATTATTTCTTAATTATGCAAAGCAGTAGTAGGAACAACATTGCAACCTCGGGGAGGGAGGGAAGAAGGAAGGAAAGCAGAACTGGCAAGAGCAACATACCAATACATGCTTTCACCAATTAACACTGCAATCTCACAGAAGATCAAACATTTACAAGCAACCTCTCAGCCTGAAGACAGTAAAAATGGAGATAATACACACCTTACAGCTCACGACTATTTCATTGCAGGCACTGCCCACAGGGTGCTGAAAAGAATCAATAGCACAAGTAATGTTTCTTTCCTTCACTTGTAGAAGTTCACAATGCCCTTGCTCACTTCTAAAAAAAACTGGCCAACATGGCCCTGACACAGTGCGATGTTTACAGAGGTCACTGTAAAACAGTTGTTTTGAAACAACTGAAAAACAACGTAACTTTTCTACACAAAAATTTTAAAGAATCTTAAACACTCAAGTTTCAACTAGAGACAAGAGAGGTAAGCAACCATGAGATACTGCTGTTTCCAAGCCCAATGATTTTAGTTGTTGCACCTTCATCGCGTTTTAAACGGTGGCCAAGCAGTTATCAATCTCATCTCTGTTGCTCTGTGAAGAGATCCAACAATCAGGACCTAGAAACTGAACACATGCAGGGCACTACCAAACACAGGTGGAAAAATCCTCACGCTGCACGTGGAGAGCATTTCCAGGGAAGGGCTGGTGCCCTCCCTTCCTTACGCTACTTCTCTCTAAAGAACAAAGAAGCTTGAATGCAACATGAATCAGCACCGTGCAGACTGACTGAGGCTCACAGAAAACACACCAGTTTAATCTGCTTCCTCAGAAAGGTTCCAATTCAAAAGTTACTCTTTTTTAAAACCTAATATCACTTGACAGCAGTGTGCATACAATAAAGTAGGTCTTACATTGTACCTTCCATCTCAAAGTTTCACGTGATTTCACTAATTATGTCAAAGTTGCTGCTGCACCCACCTCTTCTAGTTTTTCTAGTATTTGTCGTGAAATCGCTCAAGAGGGTAGAAAGAAACATGAACTTTGTGCTCAGAGTAAATGAAACAATATAGTTCAACTTTACCCTGGAAAAAGTTAAGTTGCCAACCTGTTTCTTTATTTGAGAAGACAATTTCAAGAACAGTTTTAACTATGAGTCATAAGGGATGATTCAATATTAATTCTCTATATTACCAAATAATTAGTCAACCAATACAGGGACTTCAATAAAACTGCCTCATGTACCTTTCAAATAAAACACTCATGCAAGTTGTTTGACAGTTACACCATTTCTCTATTAAAGAGCTACTCTCA
Organism: Pseudotriccus pelzelni; assembly: GCA_035584735.1. NCBI lineage: Eukaryota > Metazoa > Chordata > Aves > Passeriformes > Tyrannidae > Pseudotriccus > Pseudotriccus pelzelni. The sequence continues at coordinate 100,178,880 of JAWMRA010000113.1, forward strand.
CCTGAAAGACCAGTCATAAAATTAACAGTTAAAAAGCATTCAGATGACACCTACTCCTACTTGCAAGATAGGCAGTTACAGAATGGCAGTTAAATAATTGGTCAAAGTTTTATTTTTATGTATGTATCTATCTATATACAGATACCTCAACACAACTTTGAATGTTCATATTCTAGTGTCAATTAAATTTAAATTCTTTATCAAACCATGCCCTGAAACAATGCCTTACCTAACTGGCATTTTCTACAGAAAAAACTAACTATAGATTCACTGCTGCCTTTTTAATTAAAAAAAAAGCAGTATTTTAATGCTAGCACAAGTATTTCTAAATGAAGACCTAGAAACATGCTATACCAGTAATAAAAAAAAGCCTTTTGAGAAAACTGTTAGTAGTATGACTAACAGCAGTCACACTCCACCCAACACACCCACCCTTGCTAAATCTAAATACTCCAGATGACAAGCAACCTTTCCATACTACTTGCCAGCAGTTGTTTCAGTTTAGCCGCCTTCCTATAATTAAAAAAGCATCTCAGATTCAAACTTAAGAGATCTGAAAAAGCTACAAGCAGTTACCATAGTACTAGTACAGAAGACATTATCATTCAAAGAAGGAGGAGCCAAAACCATTTTGTGTCTCATCTTTAGGAAACCCATCCTTCATTAACGCCTGTTCATGAGTTCCAACCTCTCGGATGCTGATTCATGGATCACAGGAGCGGCAGATGGAGGAGGAAAGGGAGGGAATCAGAATAGAACAAAACTGCACATGGCCTTCAAAGAAAGAGTAAAAAAGGAAGGTTTGCAGTAAAGAGCTGACATCTCCTACCAAAGAAGGCACACCTTTGCAGCAGGACAGGACAGGAAAAGCATGCTCAGCTGTAGGTTTCAGTCTTTACTACTTCCTGCAGCCTTCCACGCTGGAAGGGGAGTGCTGCCAACCAGGCCACTGCTGAGAACAGAGAAAGGCTAGAATGCAGTGAAAAATTCATCCAGCACACCAAGAGCTTGCTTTCCGTACATCAGAGGTCTGCATTAGCATGGCTACCATGATACCTGCTGGCCACCACTGGATGTGGGTGGAATAATTTTGGTACAGACACTGTGTGAAGTGGTTCACCGCCTCTCCCTACAGAAGCACAAGCCCCTCATCAAGATAGCACAGCAACCAGTATGAGATTTTATGCATCACCTTCTCTTAGGAACTAGGAGGACAAAGGGGAGATAAGAAGTCTGAGGAGTGAGCTTTATGTGGAGGTCCTAAGAAGTTAGTTCTGAAGTGGGGCACTGAGTAGAGCAGAGCAAGAAGGGTGACAACAGCACAAATGCTGGCAATTCATCACACAGGTTCCTCTTGTCACAGGAAACAGGAACCCTACACAAGTCACATCGTTTTCACAAAGGTGAAAGTTTTACAATTTAACTCCACCTGTAACTGCATAAACAGCTCCTTTAGAAAGCACAGACTCTTAAATACGTTAAAGAATCAACTGACTCATAAAGCTAACAAATTTCAAAGTTATTTCCAGGAAAATGTAACTCAGTTTGACTGATTTAGGAAAAAAGAAAGAACAAACCTAGGTGGCAGCATACAAGGAAGCATACAGGTATTTTCAGCACAATCCAAAGTACTCCCTTTGTACGTGAGCCAGAACACTTAATCAAGAAGCAAATTCAGTTACTTCCAAACCAGTCACCTTTAAATTCACGTCTCCTAAACCAATCTAGGACAAATTTACCTCAAAGTTGTTTATTTCCTTATAGACTTGCTTCTTCCTATTCTCACATTAGCAATGCTAGACACCAAAAAAAAAAAAGTAACTAAGAGGAGCAAATAAACCACTGAAGATTATCTGCCACTCAATTACTATTGCATTACACACATGCAGCTTCCTGCAGCCGTAACTCCCCAGGTCATGTAGAACAGGGTCCAGCAGTCTCCGTACTGATGACACACGTCTCTCTAGCTCCCACTACAGTGCAGTACAGTTTTCCTATCAAGTGCATCTGAAATTCTGCTTGCACAGAAATACATTTTTGGGCTTTCACACTGGCTTGGCAGCTCAAGCGTGTCTTTACACATTAGTTTTACGTTATTCCAAAATTACTGCAAATTCATCCTAAAGATACCCCTGAGAAGTTGAATCCAACAAAACCAATTTCTACATCTCTCTCTTTCCCATCTTCAATACAGGTGTCTCAGTTACAAAACCATATTTTATGTTAAAAAATGCCTCAAAATGTCTCTTAACGACCCCTTGAGAGTATTTTTCTTCATAAATGCACGCACAGTTTAATTGCTTTCAGCAATTTATTACCTCTGATGTGAATAAAGGGATTTTCACGTTTTCATTTCAGCTTATCTTACAAATAGACAAGCTTCCTAACCACAGCACAGACAGGCACAAGGCTAAGTTCCTTGTTACCTCCGCAACTATCTCGGGAAATACTGCATGAGGATCACTCCAGCCAAAGATGTCCCTCATAGACACTCAAAATTAAGCATCTCAAATACCTCTACAAGTACAGGGCTCGTAGCACAGTGCAAATGATCACCCTAATCACGGTGACCCACATAATGGTTGTAGAAGTTACTGCACTGACCTCCCTCACCTCAGTGCAACTCTTTGCATGATATGCCCCAGCCAAGACCGCAGTCCTTCCCCCAGTACAGCAGCACCCATAAATACTGCATTTCTTTCCCTTAAACAACACAGAAGAAAAAAAATAAACAAAGAAGAAAAAAAAATAAAGTCCCCACTTACCAGCACCGTGGTGCAGATGGACCTGAGCTCAGACTCCACCTTCTCCCGATAGTCCTTGATAAGCTGCATCTTCTTGTCGCTGGTGTCTGTCTTCTGCTCGATGCTGGAGATGACCCTCCAGGCCGAGCGCCGCCCCCCCACCACGTTCTTGTAGGCCACGGAGAGCAGGTTGCGCTCCTCGTTGGACAGCTCGGCGCCCTGCTCCGTTACCGCCTTCATGCAGGTGGCCATGTCGTCGTAGCGCTCGGCTTGCTCAGCCAGCTTGGCTTTCTGGATCAACTCGGTTTTATCCATGGTGGCTGGCAATGGGACAAGAGCAGCGTGGGAGCAGGAGCAGGAGAAGCTGGGGATGTCACACTACCAACACGAGAACGCGCCTCTAAACCTGGCAGAAGAAGACAGTAACCATGATGCCGGGATGAAATACCACCGAGCACGATCCTGCGGCACCCCTCGTGACCCACCGAAAACCGAGGATCACCTCGAGCCTTGCCTCCCTTTCCCATCTACAGGTGCTTCTCCTGGAGAGACGGGCTGCAGTACGCAGCCCTTCCAAGCAGGGCGATGGGGAGCGGCACTGCTCCCAAGGGTCCACCCCGGAGGAAACCACGACCTAGAAACCCAGGCGGGGAAGGCACGCTCGGTGCCAGCCAAGGGACGACAGCCTGCCGACCAGGCACTGGAAATAGCTGGTTTTCCATCAGAAACTCCTTACCCCGCCTTTCCTCCCTGCCTCACGTGAGCACATTAAGATGCTGCCTAACAGGGACACGAGGAAGGACCCCTCGTCACCACCCAGCCCGGGGCCCTCGCCCAAATCCCTGCCCTCGTGTGCCACCAGCGCCGCGGGCGAGCGCCGGAGCCGGGCAGACAAGAACACCGGCACCGGCGGGGAAAAAAATCCATAATAAAAGCAGTGAGACGTGCTCGTCCCCGGGGGAGCACGGCAGGGGTTAAACCACCGCGGGACCCGCCTCTCCCGGGGCGAGCGAGGCCGGGGCGGGGGCCCGGGCCGTTTCGCCTCCCCCCGGCGGGGCGCGGCGTGCCCGGGCCTCCCGCCTGCCCCGGCGGCCACAGCGCCGACCCCGGCCCAGTGGGGGCCCCGCGCAGCCGGAGGGGAGCGCGGCGGCAGCGGGTGCGGCTCCGGCCCCAACGGCCGCGTCCCCAAGGGCCGGCGGGGGGAGCGGGGGCGGCCGGCGGAGCCCCCACGGCGGTGGGGCGGGAAGAGGAAGCGGCGGCGGGTGCGAAATGGCGGCGCTGGCTGCGCCTCCCGCTCCCCGGGGCCGCCGAGAGCTCCACGCCGCGATCACAAAATGGAGGACGCGGGCGGGAGGAGGCGGCGGAGCGGAACCGATCCCGCCGGCGGCCGCGGCGCCGCGCTCACCTGTGTCGGCCGGGCTGTGGGGCCGGGCCGCGCCCGGTCGGTGCCGCGCTCGGGGCTGTGGCGGAGAGAAAGAGCCGCTCCCGTCTCGGCCGAGCCAGCGCTGAAGGGCGTTGGCGCGCGCACCGACCCGCTGCGCGGCCCGCGCCCACGTGGCCAATCGCGGCTCGGCCTGGGCGCTCGGCCCCGCCCCTCGAGCCCCGCCGGCCAATGGGAGCGGAGCGCGCCGCCGCGGGGGCGAGCGCGGGCAGGGCGCGAGCGCGGCCGGGCCCGTGGGCTGCGGCTGGGGCCACGGGGTTTCCTCCAATGAGATCCAGGGTGGCGTGACGTCACTGTCGCCATGGTGACGCCGCTACAACCCCCCCCCCGCGCCCTCCCCCGCCGCTCCCCCTCGGCAGCGGGAATG
>JAWMRA010000113.1:100183531-100199302 GCA_035584735.1 Pseudotriccus pelzelni
ACGCCGCTACAACCCCCCCCCTGCGCCCGCCCCCGCCGCTCCCCCTCGGCAGCGGGAATGGCACCGGGAATGGGATCGGGGGAGGCGGCGGGAAGGGGAACGGGAAGGGGAACGGGAATGGGAACGGGAACGGAGCTCCTTGGGGGAGGCCCCGGCCCAGGCGGTGCCCGCACCTCGGCGGCCGCTGTTCCGCCCGCGGCGACCGCGCCCTGGAGCCGGCGCTCCCGCAGCGCCCGGGGCGGGAGCTCCCGCAGGAGCGGGCGGCGGGCACGGCCCTGCCCCGCTGCCCCTGGGGCGGCTCGGGCGGGGCACGGCCGGGAGCGGCCCCCAGGCCCTTCCGGAGCCGGGCCGGGCAAAGTCCGGGCGCTGCCACCGCCCGTACAGACACAGCGGGGCTTCGTGTTCCCGAGTTCATGTTCCCGAGGCCCCACGCCAAGGGAGGCAGCATTTCCCATAATCAGCTATCAGTGGATTTGCTTGGTTTCCTCCTCTTGATTTCACTTTAATTCTCCAGAGGTCAGGGCATGCTATGACATACAATAGCAGCGTGTTACCTATGGATTAAGGTGAGGCATCTATTGCCGTACGTGTGGCCCAGTGCATGCATGACTTTGTGTGCACTCATAGCCCAAGCCCCAGAGGATGTGTAAGGTGGGTTTGTGCTGTTTGTCCTGACATGCACATTCCAGGCGTGGATCAAACACGTCTGGTGTATCAGCGCTCAGGCGAGTTCAGGTTCAGTGTTTATGCAGTACCGACTCTGCGTGAAGTGATGAGATGTCTCACCTTTGGTTTCAGCATCACCAAATATAGTCACGCTGAGGAACTTCAGCATCCAGATGGGATGATGAATTCTCTGAATCAACCTCAGGATGTTACTGTCTCAACTCATAAAGCTCTTGGGCTGTGTTTGGTCTAGGAGTGGGACTGTGTACATGGAAATTTGATCTAACAAGACAGCCTTTGTCATTTGAGTTTGGGAACCGTTTATTCCTTTATTAAAACAAAAACCCCCAAAACTACTGATTCAAACTATTGAAACCCAAAACTCTTGTTCAAGTGTAACGAAACTCTTTCAGAAACTGCTAAGGAAATGTATTACTTTCCCCCAAAAGTTACCTCTACTTTTTTTTTCACCAGCTTTATGTAGCTGGTTTATTCTTCCTTGTCAGTAGGATACACTCTTATTTTCACCAGTCCCTAACAATTATCTTCATTTACGTGAGGTAAAGACCAAAACTGACCAATTGTGCAACAATACCTTTTTTGATTAACATCATCTCCATCAGAGATAAAACTAACCATTCCACCTATAAGGCGTGCGTGACTGTGTCATATTTGAAGAAAGACGGCTGATCTAATTGCGGCTACTTCCTTCACTGATTCCCCTCAGGAAAGGGGAAGATACAGTGAACTAGCCTCATAACATTTAGTTCCTGTCTCTCTCCCACCTACTTAGAGGTGGGAGAAAAGGAGATCGATCTTGAAAGCTGGGAAGTGCTGAGCAGAGCAGTCTGTGTGCACAGAGCTGCGTGGCGGATCCAGGTGAACCACATGCACGATGTAGTCTGGTATTCATGCTCAGAGCAGCTGTGTGGCCTGTGTGTGTCTGGCTTCAGACCCCCTGTGTGCTGCTTGCTTTTCAGGCTTGGGTCCTATGGGCTTATGTGCTGTAACTCTGCACTACAGTATGGTTCTTAATCACATAGCTATAAGCTTGTTTTCCCATAAGAACCCTATTGCTCAGGAATGATGTTCTTTGGGGAGCTTTTATGAGAGGGGGCTTGAAAAATTTGTTGTGTTTAGTTTATCCAAATGTTAAAGAGAAGATTTGATGTTGTCTCAAAAGGAGAATAAATGGCATGGATATAGAATTGTTGTTTAAATGGAAGACAAATGTGTGTAAAATGGACATTAATGAATTTGGATTATGAATTAGAATATTTGGAATTTTCAGAGCTATGAAGCTGTGAGACAGTTTCCCTGTGCTGAGAGCAGGAAGCCCACCCGCTTTGAAAGCCGAGCCCAGTCGATTTATAAAAGTGCTTATGAGATAGAATTGCCTGAGATAGCAGAAGATGAAACTCCAGAAGCTTTCCAATTCTGTGTTTATGTTATTGCTTATTCAATGTATACTGTAATGTACAGTTTACCGCATAACATTATCCTTCATTGAATTTTAAAAAAATTAATTTCCTTTAGAGCCTTTCAGGAGTGCTATCATCTTACTGACTGTTAATGACTTTACCCTTGTCACCACTATGAAATGGTTGGCATTATCTTGTCTTGTGTCCGAGAAATGAAAAACATCAACACTTCTGGTCCCCTATGTGAAGAAATATAAGACCTTCATTTCCCAACAGGTAAATACTAGGGGTGGTAAATGTTTTATGTTACTCTGCATATACTAAAAGTTCACCTCCCACTAACTTCAGATGCACCTACTCATCTGCAGCATCTTAGCAGCTCACACCACAAATTACTCAATTGGGGTGTGGGAGAAAAACGAGGATTATATATAATGCAAATTCCTCAGACTTGCACATGAACTTTGTGACAGAGTTGGACTATAGTTTTCTAGAGGCTCTTTTATTTGCTGTAAGACTCTTCTTTCTTTTTCCCAGCAGAATCAGCTCCCTCTATCGCATGCTTTTCATCTTTCTAGCAAAGGAGTTCGAGATGGTACCGACAGCAGCTTCCTTCCCTACTGTCTGTACAACAGGTACATGGCAGGTGACGGTGGCATCTCACAAAGCAAACATATAGCACTGTGAATTAAGGTAAACGCACAAATTAAGACCCCCCAAAAGCAGATTTCTGTCATGGGATTTACCCAGGCTGTCGCTGAACAACAGTATGAGTGAGCTCTTTGGACATGCAGCATACTCCTGCACTATCCAAAATAGCCCTGTCGTGGGTAGCAGCAGAAAAACTTACTCATTTTGTGTCCTGCCTTGAGTGGGATGGAGATTCTTTACAACTAGTCTCGTATCTCTTCACTTAATGGCGAGAGAACATATTTCATCTTTATTAAGGCCCTGTGGCTAAGGATTTTCTCTTTGACTTTTCTCTTTTCTCTTTGGTTCCCATGCTAGTTCCTGTCATCTTTGCCTTATTATCAGCTCCCTAATTTACATTGCTATCCCATCTCTTCCCCTTCTGATTCCTGCCTTCTGCTCAGCTCCTGCCCATATGCTCCCCATCAGGTTCTCCTGCTGTCATTCTTTCTCTATCTGTACCCTCTGCCCTTCCTTTGTTGTTCCAACTTCTAGTAAACCTTCCAGGCAGAGAAGATGGCTTGCTTAGGGGGACTGGACATTTAGCAGTCTTATGTGAGAACCGGAATCCTAAGGAAATTCTCCAGGCAAATTTTAAGATGTCAGCTGAGGATACTAAAATTGAGTTTTCTCATTACATTTTCCATATTTGGGTAGTTTTCCATGAAACCAGGAAAACATTTAACTTCCAGCTGGCCAACTGAGTTTAAAGGCACCACTCTGGTGGTTGTAGGTGTTGGAATTCTTTGATAAAGTGGTTATAAAGTGTGTTAGCCTGGAAAAAAATGGAATTGTCTTTGATCTTCTCTGTAAGAAACAGCTAAACTGTTCTAGCTGAAACACGAAAAACATTCTAAGTGTGTTCATGTAGACTGATCTGTATTTAAGCCTTTAGAGAGGAGCTAAACCAACAGTCATGATTTTTCTAGATAAAACTTAAATTTACTTAAATTTGTTTATCTCTCACTTGGTTGGGGGACTTAGGAATAAAGGATAAGAAAATATTTTGTTACACTTGTATTTTATGCTGATACTGTAAAGATGCTAGAGGGTGGCATGAATGCTCTTCTATCAGAAATGGAAAGTCATCCATGTCAGAGGCTAAAGCATCATCATTGTCTAGTTAAGTGACAAATAAATGTGAGTCAGTGGGATCCAAGCTCTTTAAACATTATTCTGATTCCATATTTTATTTGTAGTGTGCTTTGAGAAGGCCGTGAAACTTTGAATTTTTGAAAGTACTTGCATGGCTTGTTCATTACTAATTGCTTCGGGGAGAACAAGCCTCTGAAGATGTTGATGAATGTGTAGCTGATGGTGGGTCCTGTTTTATGCAAATAGTTTTCTTCTGTTGGGAGAAGAGGAATCAAGGAATACTTGGGTTAGGAGGGCAACTGTCAGTGTGTGAGAGTGGTACCAAACCTCACTTTTGCTGCTGAGTGCCATTTGTCTGGATTAACAAGACAAGCCTTGGCTGCAGGATAAGTGTATCTCCATGCTAGGAGTAGTTTGGTCTTTGCTGATCAAGGATGATACTGATCAATATTGATATCTGCTGCAGGGTAAATGCTGCTGTAGTCTGATATGCTGAAGCAGCTACTGATCATGGCTGATAGTAGAGGCTCAGCCTTTGTCTGACACTTTTCTTCCCTCCTACCAATACAGTAGTTGGTGTTACAGTCCACTCTTTTTTCTGGGGGATGCACTGTATTGAACATGGCAGGGTTTTTCTGCATTCTTTCTGTGGCACGTGGTACTGGAAAATGGAATAAGCTCTGGGGAGCAGAGTCAAACCTGTTACCTTGGTGAGCAATCTCACTACCTCAGAGAGCTGCCCTTTCCTCCTGGTGGCCTGTGAGGGAGGGGCAATGCTGGCTAAACAGAACCATTCCCTTTTTCATGCTGTTGGCATAAAAATTACAAGTTTGTCAGTTCTGGTCCTAAGCAGGTCCCCAGAGAATCTCTTGTGAAGTGGATCCAAAGCCCTGGGCCCTCACTGTCCTGCAATTCCAAAAGACACTTGTGATGGAGCCCCATGTGGAACTCCACTCCAGGAATACCCTGCACTGGTCTAGCTGGACACAAAGGTTTTGCAGATCTCTCTTGGTACTCTCTCTTGTTTTCACTAGCTCTGTCTGTGACTTGTAAGTGGGAGGACGGAGGAGCCAACTGGAGCTAGATGGTATCCCTCAAGGTTGAGGTGTGTCTCTTTTAATGGAAATGAACCTAATAGCCTTTTAATGGCTTTTGTTGGGTTAAATGCAGCTTGCTCTGCCAAAGCATGATAAAGGGCCCTCTTTTTGCATGAAAAAACAGAAGTGGCAAAAGTCACTGAGATTGTCAAGTAAATTTCATCCTCCTATCAGGAGACAACAGTAGAGCCCCTAGAATTAAGACAAATACAGCTAATGTCCTTTTAATGGTGATTTGATTATTCTTTCATTACAAGTAACTAGTTCTCTTTTCTAATTATATGGCTTGCTTTTATCTAAGAAAAATTACCCAATTTATGCAACTGGACCATTAGAGTTGCTCATCCATGAACAGTTTATTGTGGTGCTATGAGATTGCTGGTTTCAGAAAATGTCTATATTGCAATAGATATGTATAGATTTTTGGTTCTTCTGATGTTTTGCTAATGGTCATGGCAAATGAGAAAGCAGGAGTGTGGATGTGCAAGGCACAAATGAAATGCAGAGGGCAAAGAGCACAAATCTTGCACACATTTAGCATGTCTGTGAGGGAGTGAGAAGTATTGGAGGGAAAGGAAGCACTAGGGAGTAAGATGCACTGGTACTTGGAAAGTCTTCTGGTTTAGTAAAGGTTTAGCAAATTCAGGGAAAGCTCTGTCTGCACTTGATCTCTGCACTTTTTTGTTTTTATCTCTATCTTCTTGCCCTTCCCCTGCAACTGCTGTATGAGCACGTTTTCCAAATGGAAGAAGGGACACCAGTCAACCAAATGACACAATGGAGATGGGAGAGGGGACATCGAAGGCGTAGTCAGGAGCGTGATGTGAGAACACCTCAGGTCCTGGACGGAGATGGCTGCAGGTCATTCTTGTTAGTTTGGTGCGTAGCTGTGGTGGGCTGGGGATGCCAGCAGGCAAAGTTGGTGCAGAGAGGTAATATTTCCTACTGTAGCAATTAACAGTTGGAAAAATAAACAAGCATTTGATCTGAAAGCACCCATATAGTTTCTGTGTATAATCTAATTGTACTTTTTTTCTTCTATGTCATATAATATTAAGACTGATGGATATCTGAAGGTCAAGTGTTCATCTGTATGGCTGAGGTAAAGAGCTACACTTGTAACATCACAGAAAGAATGTGATGAAAACTCAGGTAGTTCCACCCACCCCTGCCATGGGCAGGGACATCTTTCCTTAGACCTGCTTGTTTATAGCCCCATGCAGCCTGGTCTTGAACACTTCCAGGGATGAGGCACCCACAGCTTCACTGGACAACATGTACCAGTGTCTCAATACCTACAAAAAATGTCTTCCATATGTCTGATCTAAATCTACTCTCAGTTTAAAACTGTTGACCCCTGTCTCTCGGGCCCTCATAGAAAGTCCTTCTTCGTCTTTCTTATAAACCCCTCTTATGTATTGAAAGACCACAATAAGGTCTCCCTTACTGATAAATAGAAGGTTGTGTCCTGGAATTGTCAAATCTGTTCTCCAAGACTGTTAGGACGCTCCACAGAAAAACAGACATGGATTTCTTTCTGGTAGGCATAGTTCCAAGTTACAGAACTTTTTGAGTATTGTAGCCTAAGTAGCCTATGGAAAACATTTGCAGAGCATGATTCTTCCCATTTCACTGAGACTCTGGAGGTGTCTCTTTCCAGATCCTTAAGAAACTAAATAAAATGAAATAGGCTGAATATAAGCCAAAGTCTACAAATATGAGAGAAATTTGTTGAATAATCATAATGGCTGAAGTTTACTCCTAATGGATCAATACAGAGACTATATATTAATTGTGAGCAGGTGAAGTTCACTCAGGAGGCACATAAGCAGTCATCAGGTCTGTAAGAAGGGCTCAGTTTCATACTGTTTAAAGGGTTATTTGTTACGTGACTGAATTTTCTAGATTATCCCTTTTATATCATTCTTATATACTTTCATTCAAAGTCATACTTTTTTGCAGGTGGAGAGGAATATTCCATATTGCTGATGTAATTGGTTGTATTGTTACTCTTGGCACACAGACATTTAGTTGGTTTGAAGGAACAGTACTTGCAGGGCCTGATAAGTAGGATGATTGTCATCAAGAGGCATTTAGTGCTTTGCTTTCACAGAGCACAAGCTCCCTTTGATTCACTTTAAAAGGATAAAGCCAGATTTTTGTCTGGTGTAAATCAGAGAAAAATGCTGCCTGTTGTGAATGTGTGTCTCTGGTATTTAATTAATTGCTTGAAGATTTTTCTTGTAAGCCCATTGTAGGATTTGTACAATCTCATTTAGTTCATCCTTGTTACTGAAATTCATCTTCTATACTTCTGTGTATACTTTCTGTTTCTCATACATCTCTGTGATGGGAGGCTTGGTACTGAACACTGCTTGCAAGGTGAGATTATATTGATTTAAACAGTGGTTTAATGCTTTCAGGACTTTTCCCAGTCCAGTGCTTCCTGATATTCTGTCAGCTTTATGAAATGACCCTGAATATTGTGCAAATGCTTTTATTTTGCTGACTACATCAATACTTAAAGGATTCCTTCCAAGACTGTACTTGCTAACACCATGTTTCCTCTGTTTTATGTTGTCCATTCAACCAGCATTTGTTAGGTCTGTATGCAGTTTTTTCCCAACATTGTCTCAGTGTTCTGTTTAAACTGTCAAATAACATTGTGTCACTTGTAAACTTGCCCTGCTCACACTCTTTTCCAGATCATTAGTCAAGCAGTGGCCTGCATGTTTAGGCATTGTGCAGTTAATCTTTGGCCTGAGTGAAAAGTAAAACCTGTATTCCCCACCTTTTTGTTTCCATGAGTGACAGTGACAGAAGCATCTGAGAAGGTGGCTAAACAAATCCTGTCCCTGTAGACTTCAGCACTGGTTGAAATTTGAACCAGTTTGGATAAAAATGGTCCTGCGAGCACCTTTGGTGGCATCAGAATCTCAGCATGGTTCCAAGAAACCTGTTGGAGTTGCAGGAGTGGAGCCCATGGATCAGTGTTTCCTACAGTCTCAGAGCCATACACTTGTTATCTGAGGTCTAACCACCCCAGACTACCCCTGGCTGGCAGCTGAGCCCTTGGGTGGGAGGTGAAGTGTGGGCTGAGGGAATGGGTGCATGTTGGCTCTGCCATGTGCATAAGCCTGGCTGGGGCACTGGAGACTGATTCTGGTGCACAGCTGGCTCCATTGCACTGAGATCAATGTAAGGCACTCTGTACTTTTTTCCCCCTCTTTCTTCCATCAGTCTTTCTAGTCATTACTGGAAGGGTGTATTTCTGCACATAGCTTGTCATCACTGTGGCTCATTCAACATGCAGGAGGTGGTGCGGAAGTTCACAGTCCGTGGAAACTCTACTTTCTTTGCTGTGTTATATTCCCAAAGCTTCAGCATAGGATGATTAAGTCCTGGCATCTTTTATATTCCCAAATGATTGCCTGGATCCTGCTCAGGATGGACTTTCCCCTCTTCTCATGCTGCTGAATTATTGCTGCTGCTTCATTGCAAAAGAGCTCCTTAATGCCCATATTTAAGTACAAGAACCTGATGTGAGACATTCCCTTCTGTGGTACATCTCATCCCTCAGAGGCACAAAGGCAACTTGCATAGGGAATGGGTTGGGATGAGGGAGGAGAAAATGTGTGAGCAGATGGGGAAAAATGGGATCAGATATCAAAACACCAGGATAGGAGCCCCAGCTGAGAAATATAAACAAAGTGTTTCATTATTTGGAAGGAGATGGTTATGTCTAGTCCAATTTGGCAAAGAAGATCCACTTTCTTTTCAACATTTTGCTAAGGCAGCTTCCGAGGGAGTCGTTTCTGCAGGCCTGTCTCCCCTCTTGGGTCTGTCTTTAATGATGAACAGCAGAAGTGTGCTGGGGGTGCCTCTGGGAGGGTGGTACGAGGGATGCTGTAAGGCTCTGTGCTTGTTCACTGAAGCACGAGAGCAAATTCTGTGCACGTTTCAAGGCAGGAGCATGTCTGATTGCCTGTGTCTGTCTCAAATCCTGCAATACTACCTTACAATTCACTCATGCTGCCAGTGCAAGTGTAGCCTAAACCTCCTATATGCATCCCCTTTGCATCTCCCTCCTTCCCTCCGCCAAAACAGCCTCAGTACCTCTTGAGCCTGAATTTGTCTTTGTTCAACACAAAAAAACCAGTTCCTTAGAGTATCCCAGGAAGATCCCAGTAGGACTTTTGCTGCTAGCACATTCATTTTTTTGACTGGTGAAAATAACTCTTATATCTCCTGGCATCACACTTTGGTTTCGCAGCCCTGCATCACATTAGCAAGAGGTTGTCAGATTGTGCTTAGCTAGAATCACGGAATATTCTGAGTTGGAAGGGTCTCACAAGAATCATCGAGTCCAGCTCTCAAGTGAATGGCCCCTACAGGGATCAAACCCATGACCTTGGTGGATTAGAGCACCATGCTCTAACCAACTCAGCAAATCTCAGGGTCTAGAAATATAAGGTGCTCCTATTTTGCTGCTAAATTATAGGCTTCTAAATTTATAGCTGAAATTCTGGTGTTAATCCCTAAATACATGACTATATGCTCCATGATCTTCAGTTTTAATCTGTCTGCTTTACTCTTAGCCTATCTCTACAATACTCTGATTTTCCTCTACACTGACATAGCCTTTGAATCTTGTGGTATGCTCTTGTTTCATTAGCATGTTTTCATTTTCTTGTGCCAAGAAGGTCATTAATGAAAGTATTAAATAAGATCAGTTCCAAGGTCCCAAGTTTAAAGAAGTCTTAATTGGATGTGCAGGGTACATTTTGTAGATAAACAAAGGACAGAGGACAGATCCTCACTGGAGCAAATCAGCGTAATCCTGGTGTCTTCTGTAGAGTTATTCTGCTTGTTCAGAGGAGGCTGCTTCATTTCAGTCTTTTGTCCTGCACACAGATAGCAAAACAGTCCCTTGTCCTATGGCCTGGGTAGCTTCCAAAGGACAGTGAAATACGATTTGGAAGAAGCATGATTGAATGGATAATGCTGATGTTGAGGTGGAGGCAGGAACAGAAATACTGGTGTCTTACTGCTGAGTATATTTTGTAGGAACTTTGTAAGGGAAAAACAAGTGAGAGCGTCTTGTGCAGATGTGGGAAGAGGTAGAGGAAACACAAGCTGAATCCCCTGAATAGACAGATAAGGAACCTCATAGAAATGCTGTATGTTCTTGGGGGCACAGAGTCAGAAACGCATTGTGCTCTTGGTGTGACTCAAACAGCCACTTGTGAACAACAGATATGTCTTTATATAAAGCACTAGTCAAGCTTATTGAATGTCTTCTTGTGTATGGAATACTATTGTCATGATTCATGTGTACCTCTTACCTAATTTTATATGCAGAATTAATTGCACTTTCTGTGGAAAGGAAAGATATTTTCAATGTTTTTTTTTTAATAAATAGCAAGAGTACATAGAGCTAAACATTGAGAAAACCCGTGTTATTAAGCATCTGAAAAGCAGTTAGGATTATTAAAGCTCATGGGCTCTGGGAGGGTTATTTGTTCTTCTGTGATCCCTGAGAGCTGTTGTGCTACTATAGCATGTCAGCCGTTTCTCCTGCCCCCTTCTGTCTCTCTTCTCTTTATTATACTGATGCTCTGGGGAAAAACAAAGAAGAAAAACAAGAAATTACTTTCCAATTTACAGACGTTAACCCAGTGCAGAAGTCCTCAAGTTTGGGTCTTCACTCTCACAGAGTCTTTCCAGACCTAAACAAATCTGAAGTTACAAGGATTTCATCTTTCCAAATTTTTCCTGGCCTCCTGGGCCTGTTGCCTAAAGGCAGTGCTTTCCTGGTAACTCAAGGAAAAATTTATTAAACATGGCATAGTTTCTTAGATATCCAGGGAAGGAGCAGGAGAGTAGAAGGCTATTAACTAGAGAGAGGCATCAGGGGTTGTGTGTCCCTGTTAGGGGGGTCGATGGCTGCTTTCAGTATGGGGTAGCAAAGCGTATGAGAGGCAAATCAGTAAGTGGGCATGCTTAGGGTTGTCCTCACTTCGAAGGATGTCACTGTCAAACTTGTTGTAAGAAGCAAAATTGGATTTTTTTAAATGAGGGAAGGACAGCAAAGGAAAAATACATACCAGTATACAGGCCCCAGACTAGACGCAAGCACACACCCTTCTCAGTATGAGCATCATCAGAGAGCTGTGTCAATGCACAGTCTTCATGCTGAGGTGAATGCACTACTTTTGGCATAAGTTCATTTAGTTCCAGCAAATCAGTGTGAAGTACACTGCAAAATTATAGGAAAGCTGCAGAGAATTCCCCATAGCAACTGTCAGAATTGCTTTCCTTTAGCAAGTGTCTGCATAGCCCGACCTCAGCGATTCCCCTCATAATAATAATAATGTATGCTGGCTCAAAGCTGAGGCGCCAATTAAACTGTAAGGCAGCAACATATCTCTGGAAGTTTTTTGTCCTCTGTTCAGTAAGCGCTGTTTCCTTCCAACTGGTTTTCCTTTAGCTATGAATTTTTTTGACTGATGTAATGCCCCATCATCTGAGCAGTCAGTTCAGTAGAGGAGGAGGAGGCAACAAGCTTTATCAATGTTCTAGACAAGGGGATCAAGGGTCCCCTCAGTCAGTTCACAGAGGACACGAAGTTGGGCGGGAGTGTGAATCTGCTGGAGGGTGGAAAGCTCTGCAGAGGGATCTGGACAGGCTGAATCAATGGGCTGAGGCCACTTGTAGGAGGTTCAACAAGACCAAGTGCTGCGTCTTGCCCTTGGGTCACAACAACCTTGGCAGCGCTACAGGCTGGGGACAGAGCGGCTGGAAAGGTGCCTGGAGGAAAAGGACCCGGGGATGTTGGTTGACAGGAGCTGAATGTGGGCCAGCAGTGTGCCCAGGTGGACACAAAGGTCAGTGGCATCCTGTATCAGCAATAGTGCCATGGAACACCTTCCACTAGGCCAAGTTGCTCAAAGCCCTGTCCAACATGGCTTTGAACACTTTCAGGGATGAGGCATCCACAGCTTCTCTGAGCAACCTGTTCCAGTGCCCAATCCTTTGGAATGGTTATCTTCCCCAGCGTGCAAGGTATAGAGATGCCCCAGTTGGGACTCAGAGAGAACTGGAACAGTCATGTCTCTGGTAATACAGTGTGCAGTAGTAGGCCATGTTAGCTTTTCTTGGTGCCCTGGTACCATTCTTGAAGCCATTCTTGCTCTATTTATTTATTTTTATCACAGTGAGGGTCCTACCTATCCCTCGGTATCCCTCACCTGCTTTTCCTGCCCTAAGCATTCCTTAGGGATGTGGTCAAGAGGCAGTCTTCTCAAAAGGTCATCAGCTCCAGACTTGAGTACAGGATTGTGGTAGTAAATCAGCTTGCCACCACTAGAATACTGAAGACCAGCACTTTGCTGTTTGCCAAAGTGCAAGAAAGCAGGTAATGGCTGCAGAAAAAAAATGGGTGTCTGGCAAAATATATTGGGATGTCAGCAGAAGAATATGGGATATTTTCAGAAGAAGGATCCACCTACTGTTATCCTAAAAGGGTTATATTCCCCCAACAGGTTACTGAATCTGCCTCCAAACTGGGTTTAAATCTTCACCAGTTTACAGTAAATAACATTAGCCACACAATCAAGCCGAGTTAATACAATTCTACAAGCTCTCCTGCAAGGATCCTCAGTGAAGGTAAAGATGCCATTCTTCCTTCTATGGCACTGGTCTCTCTCTTTCAGAAGGCCAAAAGGGAAGTGGAAAAGCTCATGACTCCTTGACTTGAGACACACCTGAATGTGCAGTGTTGCCCTTTGCATTCCTGTATTTAGTATTTAGGCTGTAGTTCCACAGTTGTACCAGCCCTTGAGCTTGAGCAGCTCTCTTGAATGCACTGGAGAAGGAATTGCCATTCCCAGTTGGACATGATTATTATTGTTTATTGTGTACTGAGTGTTCACCTTGATGCTATTTAACTCAGAGCAAGTTTGTGAAATGCATATATGTAACAGCTATCTAGCTGGAGTTAGGTGTGGAAAGGAAAAGACAAAAATCCCTCTCCTGGCTCATCCCTTACAGGAGATCACTTTTGTTCCACTTCCCCACATTCTTTACACTCTTTCATAGTGAGGGCTGGGTCTGGAAGAGAACCAGCCAGACCGCAAGTGTCCTGCAAAGCCACTGGCTTGAGACACAGGGATGAAGTTTAGTGAATGTTAACCTGCAGGGGAAGGGGGTGTGTGCCCTGCGAGCATCTCGCTCTTTCTACTGAAGGATTAGGTTTCTACTTCTGCAAAGGACAAGCAACACTGGGGATAAATATTCTCTGTTCAACTATATTCCCTTTCAGTGATGGGGAGAGGAAAGGTTCCCTCTCCCCTGTGTAAAGTCAGGACCAGCAGTGGATTTGGTCCTTGAACTCAGGACATCATATTCTCTACCTTCCTATACGAATTTACCATTCATGTTCCCCCAAATCTGGGCAGAAACTTTCTAGCACACTTCCAGAAGGATGTGACAAACACATTAAGGTACACCACAGGCAGTGTGCCTTGTATGTACAGTGATTAGCTTATTCTCATTTTGGTTGCAAGCTTTCACTGCCAGATATTTAGGAGAACCTTAATTCCTATGATATTGTGTGTGTGTATCTGCCAGGATGGATGTGTTCTGAATGATGTTTGCTTTCTCCAAGCATTTGTCCTCTGAAGAACTATCCAAAGGAGACACTTCCTTTGTAATGCCTGGCAAAGGATAGCTTGAAAAACCACAGCAACCTGCTCCAAGCAAAATTCTGAGCTGAAAGGAGGAATATTGCCACAACAGTGCATCCCACCATAAGGGAAAATAAAACTGGAAGTGTTTTTTTTTTCCTGCTCAAAGAAAGTGAAATGAAACAGGAGCCTTGAAGCTTTTGGTATCAACTTAATTGAATAGAAAAATTAAGGCCATCAAGTAATCTGGACTTTATAGCTGAAATCTAATCTCTGTCAAAGCATTTCAAGGATGTGCATCATGCCTGTAAAAGGCATTATAATCCTAGCAACAGAATTTGTATGCTAATTTGTGCTACCCTTGCCACAAAGTACCCTGGCAATTTTCCTTCTGTCGTCATTCTGCATTCTGAGAGATGCTGAGCCCACATTATAACTCGCAGTTTGGTGGTGGAAGTTGGCCTGAATCACCCAGGTGTTGTAAAAAATTTGAAGGCAATAACCTGAGGTGGAGTCCTGTGTGTTTTCTAGCAGCTCCTGGGAAACAGGCAGTGATACCCAGCCTACAGTATCTCTGTGAGGCAACTCTCACTGTGCCATCATGACTGTACTTGGTGTATCAGGGACAGCACGCCTGTAGGTGTGAGCTCGCTGCTGTACTGAGTCCCTTCCGTGCTTCCACCAGCCCTTTCCAGAGTTAGAGAAGCTGGGGAGGACATTAGGATCTTCGTAACAGAGAAGTGTTTGGAGCATAATACAGCACTTTGTGCAGACAGGAAAGCTTTGCTCACACTCAGTAGCTGCAAATACAGGAGGCTGTTGAACACAGCCCCTGCTCTTATCATCTTCCATTGCCTGGATGCCACATGTGCTGCTAAAAACCTCCAACCCAAAGAAGCATCACCTTTCTCTCATAGAGTTTTTCAGGCTTTGTTTGATTCATATATTAGATCTAATCCCTGCTACTCCATAATCTAATTTAATCTAATCTAATCTAGCACAGCTCAAGAGCTTGTTACAACTGAACATTAACATCCATAAGTAATATTCCAACACTTCATTTAATTTCATTCCTTTTGCACTTAATGTGACATCTTGCTTTTGTTTAATTCAGCTTCCTCGCCTATTTTTTTGGTGTATGCCCACACAATATTTAAATGATTGAGATTGCTGTGTGACAGATATTTAAAATATTTAAATTGTGAGCCAAGGGCTGGTTTATAACTCATCATTTTGGCTGAAATCAGTAAGAACCCTTAAGCACACACTGAGCTTTAGGACTGAAACACTGCTCGGCTCCTTTTCAAGTGTAGAAGTTCATTTTCATACACAGTTCTGAAGTTCCTAAATGTTACAATTGCCTCAGTTATGAAAAAATGGAGATTGGGTTTAAGAGATTGCATGCAGTTTGGAGTCTTAATTCCCTGTCAAATACCTTAAAAGCATCATTAAAGGCTGTGGGAGCTGGGCACTTAGGTGTACGGTCTGATGGCCTCTGAAGCTGAGAGGCAAAGCCAAGTTAAGCTAAGCCAAACTACAAGAAAAGCACATTTCAGCCCCCAGATCTTTTTAGCAGGTCCTCTCCTAGGTCTCAACTTATTGTTTACAACAAAGGAAATATTACAACTAAAAGACAGTCCCCAGGGGGCACTTCCCTGTCTCTGTTAGCTGGAGGAAACAAGACACACCTTCCATGTGACCTGAGAAACTGCTTGCTGTCGTGCCACATGGATCTGAGGGAGGCAGATATGTCAAAACCATCCTTCAGCTGCTGCTCTATCTTATTAAACTCTGCAGCATTTGTTAATGCATGTGAGCTGTGGAGATGTAAAATGCAATGCAATGCTTTTGAAGATCCCACCAGAATCCTTGTCAAATCCAAAGGTCATGTATTCCTATGATGTGTCTTGAAATACGAAAAGCAATCCTTCTTCTTAATGAGTTGAAAACAGCACTGCATGCTGATAGGGATATGCTGTCCTGTTTATATTGTGGATTGTTCCCCACCACTTGCAAACTAGAGCTCTGCTTTGTGGAAATCATAGAATCATAGAATCAGATGGGTTGGAAAGGACCTCTGAGATCATCAAGTCCAACCCTTGATCCAACACCACC
>JAWMRA010000113.1:100199402-100230007 GCA_035584735.1 Pseudotriccus pelzelni
GAATCAGATGGGTTGGAAAGGACCTCTGAGATCATCAAGTCCAACCCTTGATCCAACACCACCACAGTTACTAGACCGTGTCACTAAGTGCCACACCCAGTCTCTTCTTAAATACCTCCAGGGACAGAGAATCCACCACCTCCCTGGGCAGCCCATTCCAATGTCTGATTACCTTCTCTGTATAGAATTTCTTCCTGGTATCTAACCTAAACCTCCTCTGGCAGAGCTTGAGACCATGCCCTCTTGTCTTACTGAGAGCTGCCTGGGAAAAGAGACCAACCCCCACCTGCATGAGTCCTTAAAACACTTTGGCTCTGGTGGCAGTCAGGGCTGATATCATCTCAGAAGTTTGCAGGGGCAGTTTCCAATGGGACAGCAGGTCTCTCTGTTCCTCTGGATTATGAATTGTGTCCTTAGGTTGGTCTCCATTTTCAGACTGATGTTACCGAATAAGTCAATATTTTATTGGCATTGCTGTCTGCATCTCAATTTGGAGGACAAGTAATGTCCTCAGAAGTACTAAGAATTCATGGTGCCTAGGCTTCTGGCAGCTCAGTTCTGAGTTTTGGTTTATGTATTTAACTATAATATTCCTCCTGCATTTGTTATACAAGATATGAAGTATTTTTTAATAAAGTTCTTTTGTTAACAATAGGTCAAGTTAAGTTGCAGTACTTTTTTATAACAAGTATTTTATTAAGAACTTTTGATAAATGCTAAACAGTGGGTAAGAAGGAAACATCTTCCATCCCTTCCACGATTGTCAGCATGCTTTTTGAGTTTTGGGCAGGTTTATGAGCAGACTACACGGGAATCCTACTTCCTTGACTTCTGAAGGCTGCTGGATCCCACTGCCCACAGTGAGGCTCTGAGCGAGATGCTCAGGCCAGGCCAGGCCACAGAACTCTCACCTAAAGAAAACATTTAAAATGTACCAGTTAAAATACTCTTACAGAATGATGGCAGCTCTGATCAGCAGAGGTGAGCAAAACAACAGGAAAAAGTGGGAAAAGCCTGACAAGGAGTCTCCAAAGGTGGTGTCTTGAAATCTGTCCTTACATAACTTGTTGAAGTCACCAAATATGAACCAGGGCCAGCAAACTCATTCAATTTTTAATTCTATAAATAGTTTCCTCTCTCCAGTGGCATGAGTTTAAAGTTTAATAGTGGTTTGGCATTTTGCAGAGAAAAACCTGAGCAGTCTGCCAGCTTCTATGAAGGAGGAGCACAGGGATGGTGAAATACCCTGCGACTCATTCCCACTGGAGCCTACTGATTTAAGGTTTGAACTTAACCCCTTTGTGGGATTCAACATTCAGCGTCTCCAATTATTTGTAAAATGTAGGAAAGCCCAGATCTCCGGGTAGGCTGCCTTCCCCAGCACCCTGTCTCCCTGCCTGACTCAGCGCCAGGCAGCAGCACCTCAGCAGGAGATCCCCTGTGTCTTTATGCACACCGATTTCTGCATAGTTTTTCACATGGGGGAAAAGCACTTCAAAATGCTTGGGTTTGGTTGGCTTGGTTCTTTTTTTTTTTTTATGATTATCCCTTACAACTTGCTTTCCCAGCTCAGGTCCATATTGCTAACTGGAAAAACAGAGTTAAAGGAGGCAGTATTGAAACCAAAGAAACCAGGCAGGAAAGAGGAAATAATGACTTGGATAAAAACCACACCCCTGGACAGAAATGGAGAGGGATGAAGAGGGATCCTTGAGCTCCAACCCCTGTCTGTGGGAGGCTACTTTGAAAGGGCTGGGGAGAGCAGGGCAGGCTGAGCTGTGAGCATGGGAGGCCTGTAGAAGGGAGGGAGCTGAGGGCTGCAAAAGTGTGTCAGCGGGGAGCTGGAGACAGAGACAGAGGGAGCTGACTGTGAGTGATGACTGCTGCTCCTGAGACCCCCGGCGATGAGCAAATGGGACTTGCCTGGGCTGGGAACAGACAGGGTATGTGTAGGTAAGGGAATATACTGGGAGAAGTGTGTGTGTACCTGGGCATTATACCTTGACCACGTGTCACTTCAAATTTTGCTGGGGATGAATAAAAAATGTTTCTTGAGGGGAAGTTTCAGATTCGTAGCAATCTACTGGTGGAAAGCAAACCCTTTTCTGGGAGAGCCAAAGTAGCTGTAGGTGGTCACAGCTTAGTATGAACCTCAGCAAGCTCCCCAGGATAGGAAGGACACAAGTCCCTCTGCTCACTGAGCATCCCTGTGGAGGCCCCAGGAGGGAGGACAGTGTCTGTGTCACAGCAGTCACAACAGGACAAAATTCTCCTTTATTGTTTACTGCTGTTAATCTTCATTTCAAAAATCGTACAAACACATCACAGTCTCTCCTGCCTCTGCTGTGGATCCTCCACTTGGAAGAGGTCCCAAAGGAAGGTCTCGGGAGGGCAGCTCAAGCTGCAGACTTGCTCTATGTCCCTGACACAACTCTGTGCAAAACACCAAGAGGTCTGCGCCCTGACCTGACCCTAAAGCTCCTCTATGCACAGCTCATGTTCTCCTATGCAACAGAGAGCCTGCAGGAGTGATGCTTCTTCCCACTGCCATCCCAGGTACAGTCAGCTCTTTCCTTTCATGAAAGTACACCCCTTAAACAGGGAGGAATAGCCTGTCCAGGAGACACCTATGATGATCAAATGAGAAGGAAGAAAGCTCTCAAGATTCTCCTGTGCCCAGGATCTCGCCTCCCTTTAATAGTGGTTTCTACCTCAGGGAAAAACTCTGTCATGGTCATCTAGTGCTCAGTTCTCTATCAATGTTATGGGGAACCTGTACAACGCCTGTGGAAGCAGGAGTTATTGGCATTGCAGGTGGCCCAGGTTTTGCCTGTTGTCCTTTGCCTGCCATGGATGCTCTGTGTGCCCCAAATACTGCATGGGGCTGGGCAGGGAGAAAAGATCTCCGAAGACAGCTTCTTGAAATGCCAGGGTGCAGTTCTTTGCCACCTAACACAGAAAGTGGGAGCCCTGTTCTTAAATACCTTGAGTGAGCTGTTTTTAAATCATAAAACTTTCTGAGACTCTTCACCATTTGCCTTTTCATGTTTTTATTTGTTGTGCAGAGAGGAACATTTATTTTTAAAGAAGATAAGGAATATGTATGTTATTAACAAATGTATTAAATATTTCATCACGGAAAGTGTTTTAACAGGCACTTTGAATTTCATGTGTTGTTTACTTTTGATAGTTTAGGTGAAAAGTGATGCTTGAGGGAAAATGCGATGATTTTACGCCAAGACAAAACGTTTCTCAGGCCAAGTCATTACATTTACTTGTCTGCGACCCTGACCAGCAGAGTAGTGAAACCAGTTCATAAAGTGACATTTATATCAGTGGCCTGGTAAAAGAGTAGAGCCCACAGACTTTAAATATTGAGCATGACACTATTCTGCAGAAGTTGTGCTGTTAATTTTAATATCCAGATCGAATTTGTATGCAAATAATTAAAAGTTGTCACATGGAGAATTCCCTGCATGTGGAATGACACCTGGTTTGAACAAAGGCAGTGCTGAACTTCACCAGCATTTGGGGTTAGATCCTCATTTGGACTAAATTATGTTTGATACATTGACTTGATGCCTGTATTTGATAGATCTTTATGGAAGTTAATGTTGGCTCAGGCTGTGTTTAGACATTTACATATGACTTAACATTATTCTATTTACATATAGAGCACAGTACATAGGAGTAGTCTGCTCTTTGTAGTCTAATAAAGTGCCAGTGAGTTTGTAGGTGTGATGCAATGTACCTGTGATCAGGACCAGCTGAATCAGGGATTGAAAATGAGCTGTCAGGGAAGATGTCATGAAAGCAGGCTCAGCCTACAGTGCCAGCTCACCTAACCTTTGGCTGCAGGGGGAAAAGGCAGGGACATGTTCTCTCTTCTCCTGTGGCTTAGTATCTAAAATGACTGCATTAGTGCCTGAGAAAATGAGAAATAAAAAGCAATCTGTTTCTGTATTCCTTTTCCTCCGTAAATCAAATGGTATTTTGGGAGGATTACAGCCCTACAGATTAAGTGGTTTGACATCAAATAATTCTGTTGGAAGTTGTGAAGTGAAAAGGGGAGAAAGGGAATTCCAATTCTTTCTTCTTTAGCAAAAATTGTTGTCCTCCTTCTTGGCTGTACAGAGAGGATAATTCAGACACAATGAGCTTGTTTCCCTCTCAAACGCAGCAGCACAAATCAATAACTCTACCAGAGTCAGGACCCATCTGCATGAGAATCAGACTGCTGTAATTATAGCTGTGTTGCTGCAGTTATGCAGTATAATCTCCCATGAGGATCCTCTTATTACAGGATAGAGTGACTTTTTTTTCAGCTTAGTTTAAACTACCTCTTAAGAACCATCAACTGTGTTGAAAATGGCCATGGTTCATATTAGAAGAGAAATGTTCACGTGGGGAATTATGTTGCCAGCATGATTAATTAAATTCACACCTTCCTTACTGGTGTAATTCCCCTTATCCATTGTGTCAAGTTCAAGGCAGTGTTAATCCTTCTTGCAGACTTTTTCAACTTCTGTGTAGAGTTTTCTGCTAATAAGCTGCCCAAACAGAGAACCTGATTTCTGACATTTTAACAGAAAGGTGCTTTCTGCCGCTGCACTGAGGCTGGGCAAAGCCAGAGGTCACTGGTGTAATCCTGTTTGTGAGACCTCAAAGCAGTGGACAGTGTCCAGTAACCATTAGTGTTCCCAGTGTTACATCCTTGTTTATTTGTGTTTGCTTCAAACAATGAGATCTTGGCCCCACTGATACCAATGGCAGGAGTTGGAGAGGGTTGGGGCAGGACAGGTTTTTGCCCAGAGAACACAAAGCATTTCTCCAAGAGCTGTCTTTGGTTCCCAGCCCTGGGCTCAGTCCGTCAAGCAACATTTTTTTTTCTAAAGGAATTAGTGAATTGTGTAAATCTTCCCCCATGAGACGGGTTAGTTTTATCGGCTCCAACAAGATGTAGCCATATGCACAGAAACTTGCTCAAGTCTGTGCATGAAGGCTGAGCTTGGGCTGGTAATAAGGATTGATTTTAACCCCGGGGTCATTTCTCCTGGTTGTTTGTCATGACCTGCTACACCTTAGAAACCGGACTGATCCTCCTTCCGTTTCTCAATCTGACTGGCAAAAAAATGCAATATTGTCAAATGTTACAGTCAGCAGTTTCGGTGCCAGAAGGGCTGTTCTTCGGCAAGTTCCCCTTGGCTGGCAGGACACTGAGCACTGTGCCGTCGGTGGTGACCTGCCCTGGGGACAGAGCCCACTGCTGGCTGTTGGCAGTGCTTGCATTTTGGGTAGGTTGATGCCTTTTTATTCTGTTTAAAGGCAAATTGAAACAAAATGGATACTCCTTATGTGATTATGAAATATACACATTTCTGGTTTTATTCCATCAAGAAAATTAAATCCTGTGGTTTTGCTTTAGTATATGTGAACCTTTGAAAACCTAGGTTAGAAAGAAGTGCAAAATTCCTCTTAAAGCCACTGAAAAACAGTGTGAGTAAAGATGGATCAAGAAATGGTTTTTGCCTCCCAGCTTGAATACATGAAGGTTCCACAGCTGAAATCTGAGGTGAGAAATCTGCATCCTGTGGTTCTGGTAGGTTTAAATCAGAGATAAAATGTGTCCATCACTGATCAGAAGAACTGTATTTTTTAGCTTTTTTTTTTTTTTTTTTCACTTAAGAAAAAGTGTGTAAATTATCCTGTCACTGAGCCTGTTTTGACCAGTGCCTTACTGTGTAAAAAGAGTTAAAACCTGAATCCTGCTTTCTCCATAAGAAAATGCACCAAAATTCCCCGCAGCTTGCTTTGGTGGAGAACAACGTACACTACCTTTGCAGGGATGATCCCAGCTAAGAAACAGTGCCACACTTAGCTCAGTGGAGCACTGATATTCCAAGTCAGGGATCAGGCTTGGGTTTTGTCTGTCTCTTAACACAGCTTCTCTCACCTGAAGCTGTAGAAGGTGAGGCAAGCTGAAGCATATTCCTTGCACGACTCCCAAAGAATAGCTCCGTATTTCTATGTGATAGCTACAGAGCCATTTCCTTTACAAGAAGATATCATTACAGCTTGCATCCAGACCAGAACCGTTACTGTGATCGGACTTACTCTTCTTTGTCAACCTCCAGCAAGCCTAAAACCCCATAGCTCTGCAAAATGAAACCGAAAGTTTTTGCTGTGTCACAGCTGATCTGTAAACTCGATGATGAGTATTTATGGTGCGATATGGGCTCTTTCTTTAGCTGCTGTTTTCCAGGGACTAGCTCAACATTGTGCAACCAGCTCTGCCAGTCCTTAGGGCCAGTCCTTTGTGCTCCAAACTCAGTTGAACTTCTTTGACCCTATCTTCACTGATAACAGCACATAGCAGGGATGGAGAAGGCACACACCTGAAGCATGAATATGCTGCACTCTGCCTGGAGCTGATGGAAATCAATTGCCTCTGTGTATTGCTATATGGATGGATGATGCACAGGAATGTACAATAGCGTGCCTTTCTCTATAGTTTGTGTCTGTTCCTTTTCCCTTACACATTAGACCTGCTCCCTCAACACTTTGGGATAATTGTATTGCCCTGATACGCTTGGAATGCAGAGGTGATACTGCTGCTCTGAGTCACTCCCGTGGGATGAGGTAATGTTGCTAATGGCTTCCCCACGCGCTGGGGTGGCGGCGGCTGCTCTCCCCCGTAGGAGTGGTGATCCAGAGACAGTGCAGCTGAGCGCGGGGGCTGTTCCTCCTCCCAGACCTCACTTTCCTATTCTTCAATAAATTGATTAACCCCATTTCTTCATGCTTTCCTTATGCTTTCTTCCTTGTAAATCCTGCAGGAAAATGCCACAGCCTGGTTCTGCTGATTAACGGGAGCACAAATTAGTAAATCAAGGTTTCCTTCTTGCATTGCATATGAGCATCTCCCTGGCACAAGAGCTCCTCCCTGCCCTCTCTGCAGGGCGTAAGCTTTCACCATGCTCTACAAGCAGGATTTGGGCAGAGGCAGCTCCACATGTCACATTGCACAGTGCCAGCAGGATGTCCCTTTTCCCTTGGGTGCCCATGCTGCCTCTAAGCACTTGCTCCCTTATACCTTTGGCTGCATTCCTCTGCATCAATCTGGATTGCTTTGCATCTTTCTGTGGTGGTCAGAGCAAGGTGTTAGGCCAGCAAGCAGCCTCCTACTCCTCCTGCTCCTCCTTCTGGGAAGTGGTCAAATCTAAGGAAGCAAGGCTTGTTGGAGGCTGTGCCCACTCCATTTGGTCAGAGACCATTCACATTTTCTGCACTATATGTATTTTTTAATTATGTTGCCCCTGGGTCAAATGCCATTCATCTGGAACAGGCAGGCTTTCCTCCAGTGCAGCAGTGTCCTTATAGCCCTGCTAGTGCTGGCACAGAGAGGATGCATCTAAGGGCATGCCCAGCTGCTCAGACATCAAGGCATTGATTTTTATTTATTTTTTAAAATGTACATTTTCTATCCTCTCCTATATTTTATAAAATAAATCTATATTTTATGTTACTCCCAGCCCTCCTCCCCTCTTGCTGGGAGCAATCCTCCCTGTCAGGATGCAGCCCCAGAAACAGGGTGTGCAGGAAGGGGAGTGCTCCTGAGCGGGACCTCGTGGCTAATCAGTTCTTATCTGCTCTCCTAAAGCTGACAAAAGCACGCATAGCTATAACAGGAGCATTAACTTGGCATTACCAGATCCTATTAATTCTATATAAAAGTAATTACATGTTGGTGTCAGATCTAGATTGTATACATACCAGAGGTTTATCTCATGGCACAGATCTGACGCTGATGATCGCAAAACCACAGCCACAACTTCTCAGGCAGAAATGATCTTTCCCTGGTACTGATGGCTACAGGAGATGGTGTCCATGTTGTTCTGTGCTATGGAGGTCAATCAAGGGAAGGATGTAACTTTTGGCACCTCAGAGTATCAAATGAGTTTTGCAGTCATAGAATCATTTAGGTTGGAGAAGACCTTGAGTTGATCGGTTGAGTCCAACCATTAACCCAGCATTGCCAAGTCCACCACTTAATCATGCTCCCAAGTGTCACATCTACACATCTTTTAAATCCCTCCAGGGATGGTGACTCAACCACTTCACTGGGCAGCCTGTTCCAATGCTTGACCACCCTTTCCATGAAGAAATTTTTCCTAATATCCAATGTAAACCTCCCTTGCACAAACTGAGGCCATTTCCTCTTAAAAAAGTTTCCCATGACTGCAAACAGTCATTGTAGCTGTAAGTACTGCCAGCATTGCATCCCTCATATTCAGCTGCTCTTTGCCACCACTACTTTCAAAAGAGATCAGTATGACACAAATTTGTGAGGATGCATGTTCCCATAAACCTAAGTCTTCCACACATAAACAATGCAGGAATTTTTTGAAGATGATATTTGAATGAGGCAGAAAGTGTCATGGGCTCATGGAAGATGCGGTCATGAGGTCTACAAAATACCTGCATCCTTCACACACTACTCAGAAATCATCTGCTAGATTTTATCAGATGGCTAAAGAAGATGAGGCAACACTGACTAGCCTTTAAACCTGTGATTTAACTGAGAAATGCACTGGAAAGGCTTTGAAATTCTACATCTCGGTGTATAATAGAAACACCCACTTGCTTGTCTGAAGTCTTCAGATTTCTTATGCATGCTGTGACATTTCCCCTCCTTTTAATGGCATTAATCCTACACTGAGATTGCCTTGGCTTGTTGCTGGGCCAGTTTCCTGCCTGGCCTTTTGCTACAGTTGAGCAAATGAATACTTTGTGGTGTGCAGAGTGTGCCATTTGGGTATTATTTTGGATACATGTTTTTTTCTTAAATTCCAGCACCACTTTTCTCTCTCTCTCTCTCTTTTGTGTGTTACTTTCTGAGTAGTGCAAGCCCATCTGCATTTAGTTGAATGAGTGGGAACTGTGGGCACACAACAGTACATGATCCCTTCTATTACATAATTAAATTGCCATAATGTATATGACTTAGGAATATGTCTGAACAAGCTGCTATGAATCATACATTTTTCAGCCTGAAACTGCCCTATTTAGGTTTCGTTAATCATTTCACTGCTCCTACTTTTCAAAGTAAAGCTTCCCTTTTCTTCAGCTCCAAAGGCAAAAAGGTGGAAAGGGTGAAACACATTTCCATTCCAGTTATTCTAGCGAAATACCAATATGAGGTAAATTACACCACGGGCAGTTGAGATCAGAATTGTCACAGAGTCTCTGTGCCCAAGTTTCTGCAGTCCCAACAGACTGAACTATCAGTATTGGCAAGCAAGTAGATGGGTAATTGTTGTAGTTCAGTATCTCACGTATTTTTTGTGACAGATCTGCAGGGCAAGTTTTTAAAAAATTAAAAAAGCTTAAATTTTAAATCTGTCTTGTTTTCTTTCCCTACCAGTTGCTACTTGATCATAATAAAAAAATTAGAAATACTGTTCTGAACAAATATCTCCATGTCTTTAACGGGATCCTGCTCTAAGCAAAATCCATCTTGTCTTTATCTGGAGCTCTGTCTGATCAGAAAGAAGGTGCTGCCAAAAATATGGGAGAGATTTGGCTAGATCTAATTGTAAGAAGTCAGCAATGAAAGGAGAAAAGGCCAATGTCTGCTTATTTACTCCATGTAAAACTTTGTCTTCTCTGGAGTTACTTTACCTTTCACTCTGCAGCTCAGAGTAGAGCTCGGCACTGGAGTACCTGAGGTTTTCCAGTCTGATTCAAGCATATACAATAAGTAGACAGGGTAGCTGAATCAGTGTGTCTGGAGAGCAGAAATAGTGTGAGTCAAAAGTGACACATACCACTGGATTAAAGAAATCCACTCGGATAAGAGAGCTCCTGCCACAGCGCCAGCACTGTCTGGGGAGGGAGCGGGTCCGATGGGTCTCTCTGCTTGACCAGCCGGGGAGCAGCCCTGCCTTGGTCCCAGCACCACTTCCAGGCAGAGGATTGTGTCTGGAGGCTGGCATGAGCCAGCGGATCGCTCGGTAAGGTCACCTGCCCTGCGGGTTTCAGTGGGGTCTCCCTGATTCTCCGTGTGTTTCAGCTGTGCTGAAACTTGCTGTGCTGTGGATTTTGGTGATTCACACTCCTTCCTTTGTTTCTGCCTTATTTCTGCTGTGTTAACCGCAGCACAGTTGCATCTCAGGGACATCTTATTACCAGGCAGAATTTTATACTGAATGAATATTTGAACCTCTGCAATGTGTTTTGGAGTCAGGCTTAAAAAATTTCTACTGTAGTGAAGGGGCTGACTGCCGTGCAATGGAAACACTGGGTGCAGTTCTGCCCTGCACGGGGGAAGGTAATGAAAGCACGTATTCTGGTGAGAATTTAATGCTCTATGGTTTGCAAGACATACTGACGGCACTGCTCGCACGGGTCCAGCCTCTTTTTCCGGACTGCAGCGTGGAGTCTGCCTGGGATGAATAGCGGATGCTGCGCTGTGGCAGTTCCGAAGGGGAGGGGAGCCTTTGTCATGCAGATTAAAGCGCTTGCATTCATACAGGCAGAGACTTTCTTGGCACAGTCTGGGATCTCTCTGCAGCTTTCTTCTTCAATTAGAAGATTCACTAAAGTTATTCCTATTCCTTCGTGGTATAGGTGTCTGGCATGAGCTTATGTTTCATTCAGAGACTACATTAATGCACAATGGTTCTATTTATAAAGATTTACTAGAGAGCACAATAAGAAAAATATAGAGGGGTGACAAAGAGTGATTCCCTTTGCTTTCTGTGGTTATGATGATGTGTTCCTCTTGCACAGCCTAGGAATGCCAGGGTTATAGGGCACCTTGTTAATGCTAAATATTCCCAACTTTCAGACTCTCTTTACTGGGTAATAAAAATAGAAAATGTTCTTATCTGGTGTAGCGAACTCAAGCTGTCCACCTGTCTGTAAAATGCTGTTGGTGATAAGGCAGGATTGTACCTATCCTGAGATAGTCAGTGAAAGGAAATCTCTGCTGGAGGCTGGTGATGGGAATGGCCTTCTCCAGCTACACAGAGGTAAATGTGACCTGTACCTTGCCTCCCAGAGATTTTTCATTTAAACATAACTAGACTTGCTGCAAAATACTCTGACGTTCATTGACCGTAGCCAAGGCTGTGCTCATCACTTCTGAGCCCATAAAGCTCAACGGGGAACAAAATTTCAGAGGTGAACAAGCATCCTAAAAGTTAAATACCTTGAGGACGCTAAGAACTACAGAAAATCTGTCAGAATGTGACCCTTCAGGTCAGTAGCACAAGCAGGAGGACAACCCTGGAGGTCAGTCCTTCTTCCCAGTCCCATCCTCAGCCCACACACACTGACTGTTGCTCACTGTCCCACTACAACAGTGATTGCTTAGATATTCACTCCATGTAACGATGTGCCTTGAAAATTGTAACATTTTAAAAATAGTGGGGGATTGTCTGAGTTATTTCTTCTGTGCAGTTTTTTCAAGATATTTGAAAAAGAAAAAAGTTGTTGATGGAATTCCAGTGTACACAAAATCACACAGATCACTATAATAAAACAATGAAGTGGACTCTATATGCATCAGCAAAGCCTACTACACCCTCTTGTTTAAACATAAGAATCTGTTACAGGGTTTTCATTGTGGGTGTAAAAATAAAGAAAATTATTAATGCTTATTCTTGGAAAATATGATTGGATTATTTTTATAAATATTTTCTGATAACTTCACCAGTGGAAATGATGCAAATGCCTATCAAGGAGTGCTCCAGGTGTCCAAGTTCATGAACTTAAAAATCAAAATCACCTTCAATTTGATTCCTGATGCAGATTTTCACCCCGATAGGGCAGATACCAGCTTTTTAGACGTTGCCTAAACCACTTATTCTTAGGAAATTCATTAATTTCCATCTCATACTAATCATCCCGAGTTACCCCTCACTTTAGAACAAGAAGTACTGAGGAAAGAAGTCATGCTTTACTTTTTGTAGGGATGAAGAACCACTCAACAATGTCACATTTTCTTTATTATAGTGCAAAACACTGTGTTCCTCTCTTTAGAGGAGGATTTTTCTGGATTTATCAAGATACTTACAGTTTCTGAGCAGTTTAGGAGAGGAATAAATGAGAAGTAACTTAAGAAACTAAGCTGTGATCTTTCCTACCATATATTTTTCAACTTTTTAGAGCATTGAATTGCCTACTGAAAAAAGGTTGGAACAAGATGCGCAAGTAGAGGCATTTAAAAAATTATAGCACCAGTTTAAGTGCCACATCCCAAAGTCAGATGGTTACTCTCAAATGTAGCACATGGCCTCTGTAGTCTGTAACAGGAAAGCAACCAACCAACTAGCCAGAGACCCCAATATTAGGAAACTGGCCCAGTTAATTGTCAGCTCCAAATCTCTTCTCCAAAAACTGAAGTGAAAATTATTCTCGTTCAGAAGGCATTTGTAGTGAACATTTTATTCCAGTCAAATGGTTTTTTAATTATTTCAAAGCATGTCTTTCTATTTTTATCACTCCTGATCAGCCAAAACAAATCAATTTGGATGTTAAATTAAAGAACTTCTCATTGAATTGAGTTAGTTTTTAGCCAGACTCTCTTTTTTAACTCCCAGTACAGCTAAAACACCTGCC
Source organism: Pseudotriccus pelzelni (assembly GCA_035584735.1). Taxonomy (NCBI): domain Eukaryota; kingdom Metazoa; phylum Chordata; class Aves; order Passeriformes; family Tyrannidae; genus Pseudotriccus; species Pseudotriccus pelzelni. Next base: position 100,212,027 of record JAWMRA010000113.1, read on the forward strand.
TTGTAGCAAATAATAGTTTCTTTTGCTTAACAAGCACAGATGTCCTGGAATACAAAGGAATAAGGATTTGGAGGGACTTACCTAGTAGGTTCAAGCAACAGCTCTTTTGCTGGGTGTTTGTGTGGGTTATTTTTTAAATGATGGAAAGAAAAGTAAGCCAAGGGAACATTATTTTGTATTAAACGTGGGGGATCTAATCGAAATGTCATGAAATGCACAGCTTTTTCCTTTGCATTTGCTGAGCTTTGGACCAAATGCCAGGCTATTCACTGCAAAATGCAGCTTTTTGTGATGGCAATCTTGACCCCACCCCCTGATTCAGTGTTGGAGTTGCTGGCCAGATCAATAACTCAAACCGTGCAGCCGATGATATCTCTCTGTGGATGGGGATCAAGATCCTCTTCTTGTTTGCGTTTCCAGGCTGTAGCTGGGAACTGCTGGGTTGAGTTGCGGGGCCTCTGCTAACAGTGGGCATCTCTCCCTGGAAGAATGGCTACCTGCAGTGCGATGGAGGGCTGGGGCAGGCGGAGGAGCCTGCTGGTGCTCCAGGGATGCCACCCTGAGGACATGGACATCCTTGGCAGGCATCATCACACAGCAGCTCTGAGAACAAAGAATGGGACAGTTATGCCATTTCATATGATTTCAAATCGTGTTCTTTCATGAATATTTTTTTATTAATGTAATTTGCTTACTTGCTAACAGGCACAAACAGCCCTGGTGACTGAAGTTATTGCTTCTGCTTCAGGGAATGATCAGCAAAACCCCTCCCTGTGCAGTGCTGGCAGCCTGCTTCCTCTGGCCAGCAGGATCATTGTCTTGGAAGTATGAGACTGAGTTACTTGTAAAGAGTGCGGGACTCCTCAGAGTCTCATCTCACCTCAGCTTTATTGCACAGGCAGTTGTCTGGAAAGATTGTTAACACCGACTGCATGTGCAGGGATCAGTGTAGCTGATCTGACTCTGAGGCTTGTCTGCACCATGCCGGGATATTCAGTCCTTGCTACGCACTCTGTTGCCCTTTCTAAAGTGAAACTTGTTACCTCGAAAAGGAAATTTATTAAACCTCAAGCTGATCTTGCTTTAGACTGAAGAAAGGCTCTCACCCCCCAGATTGTGAAGATCTCTCCTATGGCACATTTGGTCGGAGATGTGCTGTCTTCTGCTGACTCCACACTTAAAAGCAAGCAATAGATCTACAGCTTTCACCCAGCTCTGAAGAACAGATCCTAAAAAAGACTTGTGAGTAGTTGTGAACCAGCACAGGAATGCCAGGCATGGGTGTAGCTGTGTCCTGCCTCGGACACTGGGACTTCTGGTGAAATGCATCCAAGAACAAAGATGGGTCACTTGCAGGCTGCAAACCTGGGAGTTTCCTGAGAGTGAACGATGGAGTAAATCCCCAGAGAGACCCTTACATGTGGTCTGACATCTAGACAAGACTCATAAAACATTAATAAATTCTCTGTGAAGGGCCATGCTTTCCTCTACAGCAGTACAAAGCCCTTCCTTCTGCATCTTCTGTTGGTTCCCATGCTCCAGCTGAGGCTGTGGGCTGATCCCCTCCTGACTGACTCTCTTTTAGCATTTAAGTTATTTCATCTGCTCAGTGAGCAAGTGATGTCTGCCTCTGCCTTCTTATCAGAGACCATGAATTGTGGATAAGTGAGGAAAGCTGGACTCAGAGGCCCAGCAGCTGATCCCCTGCAGGCAGCCCTCCTTCACCTGTCCCAGAGGAGGCGACTCTGCCCCCACAACACCAAGGAAGGCAGGACACATTCATGGTGATGCTCAAAGGGCTGAATTCCCCCAGTGTTTGTGCTTCAGGATGACTGACAGAGGTATCTAAGGAAATGTAAGCTGTGATTAAATCTTGTGTCCAACACTGCAAAATAATGTCCCTGTATAAAACTGAAAGCAAAGACAACCTTTTATTTAGACTCTCTAGTTGTAATTATCTTTGGAACAGCAAAAAGGGAAGAAAAATCATATTGTTGTTGTTTCCTTTAATGGATGTCCTCTGTTGAAGGGCATTATCACAACGGTGATTTGGCAGTGGAGGTGAGCTGAAGCTGAAAGACCAGATGCTCAGGTGGTGTAAAATAGCTTTAGGTTAGTGGAAATCAGTGGAGCTTCATTGTTTTACCCTTTACAATCTGACTCAGAAGCACCGACACCTTGTCTCCTGTTCCTGATGGCTAAATCACATTTTCTCTTAAATAACACTTTTAGGGTGTTGTAAAAGAGCTTTCACTGAATTTAACAAAGAGAAAATTAAAACCTTGTGAACCAACGGATTTAATGCTCTGGCTTATTCTAATTCAGTCCTTGGGCAGTTTGCTTTGAGAAAATGCTATGACACAAATCTGGGGGAGAGGATTTTAAATAAAAATCCGTCTGGATCACATAACCAGACCTTTCTTACTTGAAAAAATCCCCCACCGCTTTTGTTTTTAAAAGTAATTATGTAATACAAGCTCTTCTCATTTGCCAGTCTCTCAAAGCCAGCCCTGAGATAAAGGCATACCTAAGGCATTGGGCTTTTTCCCAGACCACATCTGGCACATCCCCAGGGCACCATGAGGTGCTTCCCATGCCCTTCCCCACCTGGTTCAGCTGTGGTCAGTGGCTGAAAGGGGTGGAGGTGGAAGATCTCCAGGCCAGTGCCGTGCCTTTCTCATTGCTGGCCCAGCTGCCATGACATCTTCTCCCTTAGTCTTGTCATCACGGAGTTTGAGTTCCTGTAGGTTGTTCCCTTCTGCCTTGTGCTTGGTTGTGGTTTCCCTTCCCCTCCCCCTGGTGTGAGATGTGTGGGACTGCCAGGTGATGTCATTGCAATCACCATGACATCATTTTCCAGGAGGGGAAAGAGGAGAAAGGCTTGCTCGTGCCATACCTGCCCAAGCAGGTTTGTTGCTGGAAAGTCTGCTGATGCAGAGTGAAACTGTCAGCAGCCCTCATGAAAATTCTGTACATCAGTTTTTGAACTTCACCATCCTGAAAGCAAAGATCAAAAAGGAATTGAACCCATTAGTGGATGAAAAGGTAAAGCTGGAGTAAACTGAATTTGAACACTGTCAGATTTAGTTCTAAGGTATTTTTAACTGAAGACCAAGTAAATAAATAAATAACCCCCCCAGAATTCCATGTAATTGCTGGCCAACAGTAAAAAAAATCTTGGCTCTTGGCCCTGGAAGACCATCTGTCTTATACCTAGCAGGGAGTTGCACCTAAATAATATTTTCTTTTTTTTTTTTTCCCTCTTCGTCTGCTTGTTGTATGAGTTATTCTTTCCCCTGGATTTCCTCTCTCTCTGCCTCCTGCCAGGCTGAGCCAGTCACATATGTCAGGTTTCAGCAGGCAGCAGGATGCCTGCCCAGGTACCAGATTTAATGAAAATTCTGTCTTTTCCCATCCAAGTAAACCAGTTACCATCCCCTGTGTGTGCAGAAGAGGAGTGATAGTCTTTCAGGCCAAGAGCTGTCTCATCAGCAACAGACCCCTGGCAAAGGGCTGTCAGGGACAGTGGTGTGTTTGTAAGTGTCCTGCCCTGCCTGGGTCCTGAGGATTTACTGTGCTTGCAGACATCTTTATGAATGTCCCCTTCATTTCTGTTTTCTACCTCAATATATTATCCTCATTGTCACACAAAATGAGACAAGCTATTAGTACCACAACTGAACTGTAAACTGCATCTTGTTTATATATATGTACAACTAGCAACACCACAGCCCTCAATTTTTAATTTATTTTATTTTTCCGGTTTTTCTCTTCTTCAGTCCTTAAAGAAAAGGGTTCTTCTTCAGGAATTTAAGAGGTGAGTCTCAAAATTCAATCATGTTGATTGATTTTAGCATGCCAGGTTTGCACATTATTTCATCTTCCTTTAGTTTTTAAGATAGAAGACCAGGAGTTGTTTTAATAACAGAGATGTCCTTGCTCTCGGATAGCCCTTACCACAACAAGGTGTTCCTTACTGGAAGGAAGGAATTACCTTCCTTGTTGTAGGTATTCTGGGGCAGGGAGAGAGCTAGAACAACTGTGTGGGTTATACACAAGGCAATAATGATAAAAATGATAAAAAAAAAGGAGGGCATGAGGTTTAGTTTATTTTTCATGTCATGAGTTGTGCAGACAAATGGTTAGCAGTACTCGAGGCTCAGGCACACTCAGTTTGCAGGCACGTGGCAGTAGCAGGAAGGTAGCCCTGCTGGGAGGGGACCTCCAAGACCTTGCACCCAGCCCATGGATCCTGCAGGTGTTCCCAGCCCGGCAGACTGGCCCTGCTCTCTCCATGGCAGAAGCTTTCAAGCATCATGGAGCATGTGATGCCACATGGGAGGGACAGCAAAATCATGAGCTTATCAACTTGATTGTGTAGGTGAACCCTGGTCTTACCTGTCCCATTCCACAAGATACTGCATCAGTCATGTAAGGATCTCTACTGTTACTGCCATTACAGCAGCAGCCTTAAAATAAGACTAAATAAAGGCATGTCCCTGTGATCTAGTTTAAATCCGGATTATTATTTCTTGCTGAAGTGTTTAGTGCAAGGGTGGTGGCATTCCCTGTGGCATCCTGACACAGAATGACTCCAATGAGATTGTTGCCCAGCTCAGTCCTGTTATAATGTTTCTGATTCTTTTAGACCAATTGAAAACATGAAGTACTGAAGACACAGTCCAGCCATAATCCTGTCCAGTCATAATCCAGTCCAGCTATAGCGAAAGTCAGCCAGCTGGCTCATAAAATTGCAGCTCAGAGGTCAGAAAGACTCACCAGAAATAAATTCAGGATACGAGAAGAGCAAGGTAGAAGAGGAGAAGGAAACTAAATAATAAAATTTTGTGAAGTGCAAGAATGTTTTCTATCAGGCCTTCAAGTGGGGCAAGGATGCTGTGGTACCAGCGGGAGGGACCTCTGGAGAGCAATGAGTCCAGGCTCTGCTCTGTCACTGTCACCCTCAGCAGGTCACCCAGAACCAGCTGGGTTCTGAGGCTGTCTGAGAATGGAGACTCCCCAATCTGTTCCAGTGTTCAATGACTCTTACAGTAAGAAGAATCTTTTCCTTATGTTTAAACATAATTTTCTGTGTTTCACTGTGTGCCCAACACCTCTGGTCCTGTCACTGGACACCATGGAGAAGAGCTTGGCTCCATTCTCTTTACTCCCTCCCCATCAGATAGTTAAACACATTGGTAGGATCCTGCTGAGCCCTCTCTTTTCCAGGCTGAACAGTCCCATCTCTCCACCCCTCCTTGTGTGATGGATGCTCCAGTGCCTTCATCACTTTTGTGGCCCTCACTGGAGTTGCTGCAGTATGTCCACATCCTCCTTGTACTGGGGAGATTCTCAGCTTCCAGGTTCTGTAACAGCAACGTGGCTTTTGCCTACAATTCCTCTGTGTGCTGTCAAATGATAAAATAGCCATTGCTCAGCAGAGTAATTTTTGAAAGATATTATTTGACAGGCAAGGCCATTTTAGGCTTAAATTTAAGTTTTGCATGGGAATGGAAAGGTGTCTGTGTAATGGCTGCACTGGGATATGCAGGCTCACAGAGATACTTCATGGCTTTGTTAAATGCACATCTGTACACACATAGTCAAAGAACTAATAATGTGTGCAAAGGAATGGAGGCCATTTGGAGACCTGTATGATTTTGATGGAGCATAGAACGGAGGACATTTTTTTGGTCTCCATGTGCTTCATCATGCTAGACCATTTTAGTTATTCTTGAATAGACTTTGAACTTTACAAATATACTTGATATTCAAATTATTTTGCCAGTGGTTAAGTAAATACATTTCCTCTTAGAAGTTGCTTATGTTCCCCAAGATAATCCATTGTTCATGCTGCAGGAAAAGTCACTCAGCTCATACAATGTCATTTTTTGCTTTCTGAGCATCTGACTGCTAATTCATTCATGCATTTCAGTTTGGCCAAACAGACTTTTCCCGAAAGCCATATCATCAAGGTCTGTCTCCAGAAGTATTTTTAATGCTCTTCTGATGGATGCATTAGCAAAATGTCAGTAGAAACATTAGTTGAAACTGAGCAAAGTGTTTAGTGTGTCATCTAAGCATCAAAAGGTGGAAATGGGATATGATCTATTATATACCTGTCAAAGCTCTCTTTTATTGTGAACAAAAAACATCAGTGACTGTGTGGTGACTCTGAGCTCAGACCTACCAGAGCTGACCCAGAACTCTCACATAGTTGCACTGTCTGTTGAACAGCACCACAGTTCTTTCACCTGGCTCACCAACCTGGTCAAAGTCAGTCTTTTCGGCGGCCATTTATAACAACACAGATATGATGACATCCACATTTATTCCAATTTTTTTTTGGCAGTACAGAAGGTAGATATGTCTGTTCCTAGTAAGACTACTAAAATTTAAAAACTAACCTCAAAGGATTTATGAATGTACAGGTACAAAGGAGAAGGTTTATTCCTGAAAAGAATCACTGTTACAATACAGAAGAGTGGCACTGAAATGTAGTCACCTCCAAAAGAAAAAGGAGCATGCTTCTCTGTGGTCAGGGTAAGCAAAAAGGAAAGGACTGGGTCCCGCTTCATTATATGACCTGGAATCAGCAATCCAATATCTTTGTGGGAAAAGGTGTCCTGTCAAGTCTCTTCTGTGGAAATCTGTAAATGTCTCTATTTTCACCTTTGTGACAGAAAGAAAAATTGACCTGACTTCAGTTTTCCTCTTCTTTAAAAATGAAGATATGGTTGCTCTATGTCAGTTAAAGACTTGCTCTTTTCCAAATGTACTTGGGATATTAAAAGTCTAGTACAAAAATACTGACTTTAGATTTATATTCTTAGATTTAGATGTATATTCATCTAGCACCCAGTACAGAGTGATGCAGGTGTGTCACTGGGAGCCTGAGGTGACACCACGAACATAACGACCCCTCACTGGAGTACTGCTAATGTTGCTTTGCGCAATTTAAATAAACTGTATTGAATTGACAGCTCCTTGGTAGACACACTTGTTTTCGGTGTTGTTCTTTTTTCTTTTGCAATTATATCACCTTAGTTTAAAAAACTAAACAGTTTGAAATGTAGGCCAGGTTTCAGAGGTGTTGCAAATTGAAGTGAAGTTTGATGGATACTTTGATGAAGTCAAATGATAAGCAGTTACTATTGTGAATAAAACAAGAATATTTCCTCACATTTGCCTTACTATAGTATCTAAACAAAGACTCAGTAATATATGTTGGGACCAAAGTTTTCTGGAAGGAACCAACGAGATTCCTTCCTCATTTTTCACTGTGTCACACTTTCACTAGGCTGGATGAGGAATCTACCAGTGTCCTCGTGTCATTTTGAACTTTGCAGCTCCCACTGGCACCACTTTACACAGCACAGAGCAATTTGTTTTCATTAAAAAGAACATTAAGGTGATGTAGCTGAAATTATTCTGTGCCCTAAATCTATATAATTTGTTGCTCTTGAGCAATTTGGCTTAGCTTCCATTAGCACAGGCTGACATCAACAAACCATTTCATCTTCCAGGCCTGTCACATCAAGTATTTTTCACGGCACTGTTACAACTTCATTTCAGAAAGTGACTGTGACAAAAAAGGGGCTGCATTAGATTCAGTGTCAATAACAATCTAATTTGCTTCTCAGAAACTTCATTAGCCAAAAATAAATTAGAAAGTGACATGTGTACAGCATAAGCAGTTCAAAACCGTTGAGAAATGAAGTCCTTTGACAAAGCAGTGCATGCCCCAGCAGAAGCATCTTTGGCCACAACAATTCCTTAGCACTGGCATGATATTCTTGGTTCCATTCTCTGTCTGCTCTTATCAGCTGCCAGGAAAAGATTTGTTTTCAGACTGATGTTTTCCAGAGTTGTTTATGTTCCTGTCAAGGTGCCTGCTTTTCTAGTGACTGGGCAAACTTGGTTTCCAAATAACAGGAGGTTAAAATCCAAGGAAAGCAGCGTCATGGAATAACAGGGGTGCAGACTTTGGTGGGGAAAAGCCTCAGCACCCAGCAAAGTGCAAGGGCTGCTGGTGGTTTCTATGAGTCTGGAGGTATTGCGAAGGGCCAAGACAAATGTATTCAGTTTCTCTATGCTTTGCTTAACATAGTTGTTTGCTTCTATTGCCTCTCTGCCTGCTACAATCCTTTGAAGTTTTTAACCTCATTGAATGTTCGTGGTGCATTGCATTGGGTGCTCCAGAGTCACATCTGAGGTGCAGCTCTTCTTAGGGCTGGTCTGCCTTGGATCAGGCCAACTTTGAAGTTTACTTTCTTTAAATGCCTTGCTTTTTAAAAATCTCAGTTTGCTTCTTGTTCCAGATCTTTCTGTCCTCCCCAACAGTTGCTGCATTTGAAATTTTACCAACAGTGATTTTGGGTCTTAGGGATTTTTATCCATAAAAATTTGGAGAGGTATCAGGCTCCTGCTGATCTTCGTAAGATCTCATAGGTAACAAATCAGTTTGACGAAGAAAATACTTTTTTGAGCTGTTTATTAGTCACTTTTTATCCATATAATGCTTTATTAATATTGTATATTGACAATTTCTAACCAGAATGCCAATATTGTGCTCAGAAAAAACCCTGCAAAAATCTATTATGTCTTTGCAGTTATAAATCAAACACTTAATCTCTTCAAAGGATTAAATATTCTCTTTGGCAGGTTTTATCTTCCATAATTATATTTCTGCTCTTGTCCTTCAGCAGCCTTTCTGCTTTTTTGTCTAATACCCCGACTCATTGTCCTTCAGTTGTTGAGTGATGCTAACTTGTTATTTTTGAACTTGCTACTACAACAGCCCTCTCCTAGACTTCACAACCTGCTCAGGACAATGAGGTTTATCCAACAGTTAATACTAGCAACGTGGACATCCTGTCTTTTTATTGCCACCTGTCCTGCCAGCTATGACCTTTTCTTCTATATACTTAGTTTTCTTATACATTTTCTACATTTTATAATATTGGATTTTGATGGCAGAAAAGCCATAAGAGGCCAGGTAAATATCTAATTGACGTCTTCCTTACCTTGTTCACTGACATTTAAAGGCCATTTCAGCTGTGCCTGTGTAGTGACGCGGTGATGGCAGTGTTGGCACCCATGGGACATCATCCTTGGGGACCATTCACAACCCCACACCAGCTCTGGTTTTACCATCAGTGGAGTTCATCCAAACTTGTTGAAAGTACATCCTCATTTAGTCTCTTTCATCTAGCTAGGACTCCTGTGAGCACAGCTGCCCCCCAGATTATCAGCCAAACTCTACGATTCTGTTCAGAGCTGTACTTACCTGATCAATTTAAAGTTAATAACCTCACTTGATGCATGGCTTGCATTCACACACTGCAAATGGTCCAAAATCACATCTAACACCTGCTTACCCATTCTCAGATGAGGCAGCAGTAATTTGGAATAGGAAATATCTCTCATCCCTTACGAAGTGTCTGTACTGCCAACTACCTTCAGCTGCAGCACATGCTCAGCACATCCACGGTGAGGACGAAATGTTGGAACTTGCAGAAAGTAAAGGCTACCTGCCTTTTCCCAGACCCTCAGAGGTCCAAGCAACTGCCTTTCCTCTGCAGAGATTTGTGTTGTGCACCCTGCAGAGGAACCCTGGCAAATGGAAGTGTTGGCTGAGACCCATCCTAGGAACTGTGGCTCGTAGCTCACTTTGCACCAAGCTGGGCATTATGACATAAAGGAAGACTACAAAAAGGTCCTGCACAGCAGCCCTCAGTAGAGATATTGCTGGTTACCCCTGAGTGCACAGAGGCTGGCATGTGGCAATTGGCCAAGAGTGAGAAGGAATACACAGCAGAAAGCTGCAAAGTTCTTTGAAAGTTCAAGTACAAGCTCAAGCACCGAAAAAGACCATTTCTCCCCCCCCCCCCAATTGTAACAAACAAATCTTGTCCTGTTATTATCTTCACAATTAATAATCTATATTGTTGGGGTTTGTATTCTTTTGCTCACTTAATCCTCCACTGCATTAAGCACACTACAAACACTACATACTAGCAACCTTTCCATTAAGATCCCTGCCAGCCAGAAAGCATTAGGACCAAATCTGTACTGCTGAGAGTGGATGGTTGGATGGTCAACAGGTTGCCTCTGCCCATGTCCAGAAAGAGACGTAGATACTGCGCAAGCCATAGGCTGCTGTGGATCAAAAGATGTCAAGACAAGAAAGAAGATCATAGTTTTTCACTGTTGCCATAGAAATCCTCTGTTTCAAGAAGTCCCTGTTCTTTCTGTGACCTGGGTTAGCACACCCTGGTGTCATTTAGTCCCCTATGAGCTTGACTTACATTCCTACTAGTTTTCACTGCCTCATCCTCACACCTCTGATGGGACTGCAGAATGATATTTAGAACTATGAGGAAGTTAAGGCACACAAAAAATCAGGTGACTGACAGTGGATGCTTATACACAGGCTACAAAGTGTGAAAGCTGTAGGAGAACTTCCCCAGGAGTCTTTGCCAAGGAACTCCCTAGTCAAACAGATATCTCTGTACTTCATAATATGTTCTTTCTTCCATCAACAATTTCCATTCACTGTTTGAACACATAAACTTGTGATATACACCAATATCATGTCTCAGTGAGTTCCCGATTTTGACAACACACTGTTTACACCTCTTGTTTCCGAATTTGCCACTAAAAAATTTTAGCTGAGGTCACCTAGCTTTTTTATTAATTTATTATGAGAAGTTGAATCATTATTTCCATTAACTTTCCCTATGTGCCTCAAAGTTTTATAAACCCTAAGATATATTCCTCATGGTCCTCTCTTCCTTAGGCTGAAGAATCCTTATCTCTGTCAGGGTGCTTCCTGTATAGGAAATCACCCTTACTTCATATTTTTGTGCTTTTTCTGCTACTATTGTGTTGCTTTGGGAAGAGATGCCAATGCTATACACTGCAGAGATGTATGGTCAGATGCAGGCATACAATCATTGCAATGTTTTCTTGTTTCTTCTCAAATTCTTTTCTATCACTTCCTAATACTGATATTAGAATTAGCCTTTTCAAACTAGTCCTGAGTTTTGAGTAGACAGTTCAACAAGCCTCTCTAAGATCACTTTCCTGAAAGGTAGCAACCCATTCAAAGCCCTTCAGTGAGTGCATGGAGTTAAAGTTGTCTTTCCAGTATGCATTATTCCACATTTATCAATATCACATTTCACCTCACTTTTTATCATCCAACTCCTTACTGCAAGATTGTACTATAACTCTGTACAGCTTTCAGTTTTATTGCTCTGAATCTGTTCATATCATCAGCAATCTCTGTTCCTCACTCTTTCAAACCATTTTTGAAGATGTTGTCATATGATCCATATGATTCACATGAAGCAAACCCTCCAAGTACTGTGTCCAAGAACACCTCCTGCCTATTCCTACCTTCTTTTTTCTGTCTTTAAATGGTGATTTGCTCATGCAAGGCCCTTCCTTTTCATGAGGTTTAGGAGGAGACAAGCTTGCAGACTTACCCAGAGTTAGTGAGTGTGAGACAAAATGCACTTTGTTTGCACTCCACAGGAGAACACAAATAGTCAGCTACATGGGATGATACTCGTGCTTCTTGTAGCAGAACATCACCATGGGATGAAATAGCAAAGTGTACAAAAGATTTAATATTTAACTGTTTGAACAAAAAGGGATGACCATGAGGTGTTTGTACCTGCCTCTTTGGGCTCTTCTGGCTCCATTCTTGAAAACCTGTCCTAATTTAAGAGCACCTGGCAAAAGAAGATTTGAATGTACATTAAAGTCTTGCAAGCTGATTCCTAAGTGTGCGTTTGACCAACAAAGGGCCAGATGCCTGGGAAATCACTGGGGCACTGCTCTTCCCAGTGCTGGCACTGCTGCACAGCACACATCTTTTGCAAGGAGAAGGCAAAAATTTCTTCAGGAGAGTTGAAGATGTTGCTGGTTTATGAGCCTGCCATGGGGAGCTTGGAGGTGCTTCCAGCAGAGCAAAGAGGCAGTGCCACCTGCACGTGTGCCTTGCGGACACGAGCCAGCAAGGATGTGAGGCAACACCAACTCACAGCTGCAGAAGCACCTCTCACCATGGCTGCTTGGAGATGCATGAATAACATACATCTGCCCAGGACCACTCTCACCCCTGAGCCTGAGTGTTGGCACAAGCCACCTCAGGACATTCTCGTAGCAGTAGAGAGAAGAGCAAGTTTTCACTGTGTTTCACTTTGGAGCCAAAATTGGAGAGGTTAAGTTCCTTTAATTTTTTCTTGATGTGTCTCATGTTCTTTATACAGGCTGACACACACTGTAGTGCCTTTATGCCCTCTTGAGAATGTGGAGAAGCTCATGCAAATACCACTTGTTAATAAACATAATACCTCACCTTCAGTGAATACGAAATAGTTCAGAGGTCTTTGAACAGGTAATTCTGTTATCTGGTGGTAGTAATGAGTCATACTTGCATGTGAAATCCTATTTGCCTACACTTTAAGCTCCAGCCAGCATCCCATTCTGATAGAAGAAATTTGCTAATGGGCACCAATTCAGAAATGAAGCAATAATTCCTAAGAAAAAGTGGTTGTGATATTCTTCTTGTAAAGATAATAATATTATTTTAAAGACTATAATAATGCAATGAATGCCAAATGTTGCATCTGTAGAACTTTTGTTCCTATGGTGACTACTGGGTTATTGCTTAGGTACCCTGAGGCTGTAGTGCAACAGGTAACATAATGCTTCTGCTCTGTGAGTCTGAGCTGGTGGCTTGTACAGCTGTGTACCTCTTTCTGCTCCAGAGCTATTCTGTGGATGCACAACTGGAACCAAGCACAGCCAAAGCTAGAGGAGATGCTACAGAAATCAGAATCACCACTACTTTTCTTCTGTAGACCTGCTTAAAAGAGTTTGCAATTACAAACTCCTAACCAGCATGTCTCACAAAGAAGCTCATCAGAAAGAGCTTTTAAATTTGTTTTAATTATACTCTGTGGTGAAATGAGAGGTTGAGGTGATAAGGTCGGATGATACCCAGTCCCCATTTGGAAAATTTTTCCTGTAACCTTAGGGAATAGAAAACTCATTCATTAAAAAAAAAAAAAAAAGGCATAAATGCTGCCCAACCCACACAGCACACAGGTGAGCTGTGCAGGCATTGTGGATCCACACCCCCCTGTTCAGTGGGTCTGGTGTTTACAAATGCAAACAGTGAAGGTGTTTCCTGAGGTGAATCTGGTTTCCTGAAGCCTGGTGAAACAGCCCAATGCATCCCTCATGGGGTTTTTCAAACTAGTTGAATTTTAGTGAACGTCAAACATCACTAGTGGGCCACAACTCCCTACACCCATGATATTAACCTTCAGTTTTCCTTCTCTCTTTTCCACAAGATCCCAGGTTCCCCCTCATTCCTCACATCTGCCGTCTGTTGTGCCTTAAGACTTCTACAATGCAACACCTTCCACATCTCTTACTTGCCCCTGAACTTGTATCCACAGAGACATCCATGTCCCTGGCCCCCCATCACTACAATAGCAACAGCCTCCATCACTCTCCAGCCCAGAAAACATCCAGATTCCCACTGGTCTGCTCCTTGGGCTGGGCAAAACCAAAGGGACACAGCCTGGCTGCCAGCCAGAAGTACATATGTGCCACTTGGCCAGCCAAATGGTGTGTGTGTCGTCCCCGGCCAAGAGCCTGACTCGGAGCCCTGCAGCCCGATGGGCCACTTGGCTGCTCCCTGTGGCCTCTGGAGGGGCCATGCGGCTCCCACTCCCCCTCAGCAGCTGCGGGATGAAGCAAATCACCTCACAGACCATATGTGGCACAGATTTTGTCCTACTTTCTCTCTCTGGTGCTGCGTGGTTGCTGTCCAGGAGAGGACTGGTCATGGTCAGGAATTTGTTTTGGACGCTGGTTGTTCCTCTGTCAGGGACAGGAAAGAAATTGATTTCTAAGAGTTCCTGGGGATATAATACCTTGGAGGGGAGATGCTAAGAAATGAAAGTAATTTCATAATCTAATGTTGACAAATCCAAAAGCTTTCCAGTAGAAAATAACCTTGTTGAGACAGTATGAACTTATGCTTCTCCCCACTCTCAGCTTGCTGTAAGTAAGAGTTCCAAAAAGTTAGGTATTTTTTTCTGATCCTGTTAATGTAGCCTACTAATTCTGCATATTATAACAAGACTAAAATAAACCTGGATTTTAGTGGGGAAATGCACCAAGGCATAGATTATCTTTCATTAACAAAGCATCTTATTTTCAGGTAAATATCTGCAGTAATACAAGAGGAGGGAACTGATCCATGCACTTGTCTCTGCTTGCGGAAGCCTTTCCTAAGACAGTAATAGCTCCTTAGCATGGAGGATTTGGAAACTGCTTTAGAAACAGTGCTTGGCTGATATCGAGCCAATATTTACATCTCTGAAACCAGGGGCCTCAGTGCAAGCTCTGACAGACAGGCAGGACCCATGGGCTCTGACTCGGGCTTCAGAAGATGTGCTCTGCTGTCAGGTGAGTGCAGTGATCTTTGACCAAGCTGAAAAGCAGGAACACAGGGAAATAAAAATGTTTCATTTCAGTGTTGAAGCAGAGTTAGTGTGAAAGCTGAACCTGAGGTTCAAACTCTCCAAAGGATAAGTTCATATAAATATTTTTTATCAACCATGTCTTATAGCAAAAAGAATTTGGATTTGGCAGATGACTTTGCTTAAAGCAAACTAAATTTCCTGCTGTAGGATGGTTCATGTTCCTTGGCATTCAGTACATTATTCAAGGAGGTAGCTTTGCTTGACGACAGGGTTTCAGTATCGAGGTAGCGAGACACCACGCATACATAATGTTTTCAAGCTGCAGAAGGAGGGCTGTGCAGAATGAGAGGTGCTTGTTTTCCAAATAGTGGCAGACATCAGGGTCGATTGCAGTGACCTTCATGTCTTGACACACCTGGTACCTGTGAAGGTTTGTGCCAGTGAGTAGGTAAACTGTTTTCCATACTGGGAACACCACAGACACTGTGCCAAGGAACAGCCTTAGGGAAGGAGCCGTGGATAAGCCCTCCCTGGCATGGAGTGGTTCCCTCATGAACTGGTCGAAGCAGATGAAATTAATTTCCAATTCTCAAAACTTTTCTGAGGACAAGGTGGCTACTCCCTTTCTAACCTTCATTACACAAGCATTCAGTTAATACTGACTTTTAAGTGCAGCCTTAGCTTTTCATATCCTGTCTTGGACACTAGCTTGGGAATATAAAGGTCCCACATTTTAATTTCTTTATGACAAGCTGTTTGTTATTTTAAACAGCAAGGTCTTTGTGCATGAAAAATTTGTCTGGCAATTACCAATACGAGTCAGTTCTAAGGAAGCTGTGTTCCTTGCAAAGCCACAGGGCAGGTGGGTGTGAATGATCCTAGAGCTGCCTTATTCTTCTGAAGGCAAATGATATTAATTCATGGTCAACACTGTGTGAAATGCTGGCAATGAATTTATGCCAAGTGCTTCTTTGCATCTCCCTCTGACTTTGGCATAGCTGACTGCAGTTGGATGTGGGCTTTTATTTTACATGGCTCATTGGTTTGTGTAGGAAAGCAGTTTTGGTGTTCTTCCACAGTTTTTGATGAATATTTCACACAACTAGGTGTCTGGCTATTCCCTGCATTGAGAAAGTATCAGAGCAGTTTGTAAGCTCTTTGTTAGCTCTAATAGCTCAAAGTAGGGATCAAAATCACAGATTTGATTTTAACCAGAACAAGGTCCAGAATAAAACAGAGCTTGAAGAGATCTTGGAATGTTTTCTGGTCCACCTTCCTGCTCTAAGACAGGATTGGCTCTGCCTGACAAAATGCTGGCAAATATTTCAAGACAAAAGATCATTTTGAGCCAACTGTGCCCAAAAAGGTAATCAGAACCTGTTTTGGATATGCTATGACCTGTGTATATTTTGTGAGTACAGCTTAAGCATTTGTGTGTCAGTGTAGTCTAGTACAGACACCATCATGAAGTCATCTTTTAAATCCTTCCTCCAGAAGCACCATTTTAGTCTGACTTGTTCTCCTGTGGATGAGAAGGGTGGGGCCATTCTACAAGTGCTCTTGGCTGCCCAGTGCAGCCAGCTGCTGGTCTGGTGACTGGTGGGATACTGCTCTGCCTCCCCTTCCCTCTTCCTAAGGCACAAGGGTCACTTTGCTGTTGTTTTTAGAGAAGGGTGTCCAGACAGCGTTTTTGAACTGTTTATGCAAACATTACTTCCTGGGCCAGTGACGTTGACATGTGAACATAAATGTCCCGAAGGTGTCTCTGAATGTTGTCACTGAAATGCTGGTGCTCAGACATGGTGTGACCCTCACCCAGCAGCATCTGCTGTAGTGGCAGCAGAGCGACCATAAGTTTATACTATTAGGCAGGGTCTGTGTCAATGGAGCCTGGAAACAAGATCTATTTCCAGCTCTGCTGTGTCTGTCTCACCTTGGCTCCCATTTACATTCTGTCCTTGTCCCTTCCTTTGTAAGATGAGAATAATAATGAAGCCAACCATTAAAGCCTGGTGCCACGGGTAAGCAAAGGAAATATATAAAACATCAAATGTAAAACCACAAGGAAAACCTCCCTACAAATCCTGTCAATTTATCATTTCATCACTCAGATAACAGTGTACAAGTACCACTGTGCTGATATATCTGGTATTGGGTACTCAGAGATATTCTCATGTAAGTTAAAGTAATTGCATGTGGATTTATTTTCCATTTATCTACTTGTCTGGGTAGTGGTCCATCAATGTTCAGCTGAGTAGCACAAGAGCACTCTGAAGATAACCTTCCTACAGCACGGATCAGCTTGTTTTCAAAGAGATTGCAGGCTGAAACCTGAGACAAAACATATGATTGATACTCCATGATTTAAAGAGTCAAACTAATGCCTTATGATTCATCTATGATTTATAAGTAAGTACTTGCACTGATATAATGGTGGGATCACTTGATGACTCGTGTGATTTAACGTGTCTGCAAAGTTCAGGTGTGTGTCACTCAACAAAACTTCATTACAAACCGAGGGGTTCAGTGCCTCAGCCGTGCCCCCAGGCAGGTCCCCCAAGTCTCTGCTGAGGAGCAGCAGGGAGGCCAAGGGTGTTCTCTTCTCCCATGCAGTCTGTCCTCTCTGAAATCCAGACAGGCCTGATGTAAAAGGTGACATGTTCTCCAGGGTTTTATTGTTGCAATTGCTGTTCTTCAACAAATAATTGCCATGGCAACCTTGCTGCTGCTCAAGTCTTCTCACTTCCTATTTATTCTAAAACACAGCTACAAACTGTGACTGCTCCAAACACTTACATATTTAAGCCATTAAAATCTTCAGATGAGAAAGAGTGGGCAGAAAAACGTGATCAGCCCTGAGCATATGATGACCCTTCAAAGCTTCATTTCCACGCAGACTTTGGATCAGAATCTTAGCCAGAAAATCGCAGTTTTCATTGATTTTATGGTTTCTGATCAAATAGGGAAGGTTTTTATGGCCACAGTAGCCTACTACCTGGTGGTGAAGATCAGGCAGGAAAGATGACAAGCATTTGGTCTTCCTCTTGGATGCTACAGCATGCCTGGGGACAGGAGAGATGGATCTGCTAAAATAAAACTTTTATCCAAAGGCAGTTCACTGTAAACTTTTGCAAGATACAAGATGTTCATAAATCACCTGAGGGGATGCCTAAGTGGAAGGCAGAGACAAAAAAACCCTGAACAAATCAAAAATCCAGGACAAGACATGACCTCATCTTCCATTGCCAGGAAGTTTAGCCACCACACACACACACACACACACACACACACACCCCTGGGCATCTGCAGGTTCCCCACACTGCAGAGAGCTCTAATAAGACACTTTCACCCTTGTGCTGGTTTAAAAGTTAACCAGCAGGGGAATTGAACCCAACTCAAAAGAGAGATTATAAGTCAGAATAACAATTTATTGAAATGATACAATAAGCACGATTATACAGACAGACA
>JAWMRA010000113.1:100230107-100248659 GCA_035584735.1 Pseudotriccus pelzelni
ATGGCATGGAGGGCTATAGAATACATAGATTGGGTTACACCCATGAATTGGTCCCAGTTGTTCTAACTAGGACAACCCTGCTCTTATTTTTTTAAGACTCACAGTGATTACTAAGATTCTTGCCTTTTTTTTTTTTTTTTCTTTTTTGCTGTTGCCTGGTTTTTTTAAGACCAATTTATGTGGGAAATTAAAGGAAAGATTCTCCACAAGGATCTTGCAAAAGGTCTTTAAAGCTTCTGAAGGGGTTCTGTTTTAGGGATGCCTGGTCCTGCCAAGCTGTGCAACATGGTGCCTGCTTACTTCCTGAATCACTGGGTTTCATGTTCTTTTATGAAAGAACAGTTTTTCATTGTAGAGAGAATAACTATGGTGCTGCTGAGCGAAAGGTTTGTGTCTTCTCTATGCTCAGAGGGTTCCTGCCCTACTTTCTCCTGGTACAATCTAAGTAACAGCACTGAGTAGGGGCATCTCAGACCAGCTTCTAAGCTGATGTTGACTGAAAACTCATCTCTTCCAGCTTGGGCTGCCTACAAATATCTAGATGTAAATCTATTCCTGAGCCTGCCATGCAACATGAATTTGGTGAAAATAATTTGAATTGTCTATGCACAACCTTCCAAAATTGAGGATATCCTCACAAAGTGAGGATAAGAGGAATTACTTGTTGGGGTTTACAAGATTCAGTATAATCATGCTTTAAGATCTGATTAATGGGACAGAGTTCAAGCATTTATTGTTTTCTTTGGCTCAGGTCTGTCCCTGTAAAAACAGTCACAGTTGTCATGCTCTAAAACTATTTGTGTGAGAGGTTTGATGCAAGCCCCTAGAAGGAAATCAGGAGCCATGGAAGGAAAATGTAGACAACTGCGTGGGGTGGGAAGAGGCTTTCCTGCAGAGGTGAGTCAGTTCCAGGGGAGAAGGGCAGCTGTGTCCAAAAATAACAACTCAGAAAACAGGCACACACCACTGCCCTGACAGCATCATCCACATGAGGAAGATGATGGGTTCCATCTGCAAGTTTCTTCTCCTCGTTATTAATCAAACAGGTTTCTCATCTGCACAGAATGCCACCACATCTGTGTTTGCATTTTTGGAGTCCATGTCAACCAGGCCTTTGAAAAATACCCTGGCCACAGTCTTCTCTGGGTCCAGAGACAATTCAAAGTGGCCCCAAGGAAGGAATTTATATCCAAGGGTTAATTTTTGTTTCCTTGCATATTTTGAAGGCAGGTTGAATAACATGCACTAATGTTCATATCCTTGTAGGTCTCACTAATCACTCTCTTCTGTTTGGGCTGATTATACGAAACTCAGGGTATTCTGGACTGTGTTACTCTTTGGATAATACTGGTAACAAGCATCTGTTCTTCAGTGTTCCTACAGTGGCATTGCTGCTGAAAGGCTTCTTCATCCCCTGTGGCTGTGTAAATTGTGCTGGGCATAACAGAAATATCCTGAATGATGAACCCCTAGCATGTTTAAAGCAAAATCTTAACTATTTGGTGTGGTTGTTAAGGAGAGAAAAAGGTCCCTTTAAAATCTTTGAAAAGAACAGGATAACAAGATCTTCGCATTAAGAAGTTGGCAGGTAAATTACCCTATATGAAATGAAGTCTAGTAAAACCCACGACTGCCACTTACACAGGAGCCTGGGAGCAGAAGTGAGACAGAAATGATCCCCCCCGCAGAAAACAAGCCCTGGCATTCTACCTACTTTTGTCTGTCTCAGGAAGGGAGAGAGGAAGGAAGGAGAAGTTCTTCAGACAAGAGAAAGCAGTGCCTGTCTTGCCTGCAAGACACCTACAACCCTCATGCATCTGCTGGGCTGCAGTGACCTGGCTGGCTTGCTGGCTGTGCCAGCCTCCCTCCATCATCCTCCCAGAGGGTAACACAGGCAGAGTAGACCCTGTTGGAGGGTGCAAGGGGACATGTGAGATGCAGAGGATGGGCAGGGACCTCACTGCTACTCACCATCTGTCTTCTACCCTCTCACAGCCAAAGCCAATGCTGTCTTCAAACTCACAGGCATTTTTCACTGCTCTGCTTTCCCCAAGAGCCTTTCCAGACCCTGTCTGCTCTAGCAGGCCAGAATCACCATTTCATTTTCAGTTTGAAGCCATTCCTGAGTAGAGCAGCCCATTTGCTCTTGCAGTGCAACTGCTGGCACCAGTTGTGCCATCCCCAAGCTTACTCACCATCCTTATCCCTAGTGTTTGCTGCACTAATGGAGGCCACTGCCATCCCTATTCTTCCCCCAATTCACTAGGCTAAATCAAACTTCTTTTCCTTGCATTGGCCAAGCTTTTCCCCCAGTCATGCCCAGAGCCTGGCCTACTTTGGGCTGTCACTGACTCCTCATAGCTTGTCATTAGCTCACTCCTGCATTTCATGCCAAGGTAAATCCTTAATATATTAAATAAGTTTGGCTCTAGGACAGTAAAATCAAAGAGGCACCATTGCTTGAATGGGGAAATTTGGTAGTCCAAGCATGGATGCTGTCAGCCCTCATGCAGTGAATCCCAGTAACCTCACTGATTTCAGTAGGTTTATACTAAATTAAACCTGTGACATTTCATCAAATTTACATATTACATTTTTAAGAACAAACATGAATTGGGATCTTAATGCAAAATTATCCAGACCTCTGTGGATATTAAGGTAACCTCTATCCATTAACTCTCAGGACCTGGATGTTCTAGGTCAGACCACACAGGTAGGGATAAATCACTTCTCAGGCAGCAAACAGGGACTGCAACAATCACAGAGAGATCTTTCTGTGGTGAAAATCAAGGTAATCTGCTGAGACTGAGGTCATCGTACACAGCTCTTGGCATTTACTGTGAGGTTAAATCCAACTGGTCACAGACTATTAAAGTGCAATGAGGAAAAATTAGAAAGAAGAAAAATTATGAGGTGACAGTAAAAGCTAGCCTAGGATATATCCCAGGAAGCCAGTCTGAAAGCCTGTATTGGGAATTTTTTTCCGAGTTGTTATTCTGCTAATACCAAACTGGGAGGCACTGTTGATTCCCTCTAAAGCAGAGAGGCCCTGCAGAGAGGCCTGACAAATTAGAGGGCTGGACAATCACCAACCATATGAAAGGGCAAGTGCTGGATTCTGCCCCTGGGGCAACCCTGGCTGTGTGTACAGACTAGGGAATGAGATGCTGGAGTGCAGTGCCATGGAAAGGGACATGGGGCTTGTGGTCAATGACAAGTTGAAGATGAGCCAGCAGTGCCCTGGCAGCCAGGAGGGCCAACCATGTCCTGGGGAACATCAGGCAAAGCATCATCAGCTGGTTGAGGGAGGGGATTGTCCTGCTCTGCTCTGCATTGGAGCAACCTCACTTTGGATTTTGTGCACAGTTTTGGGCACTGCAATATGAGAAATATATTAAGTTATTAGAGAGTGTTCAAAGGAGAGCAAACGATGGTGGTGAAGAGCCTTGAGGGGAAGCCATATGAGGAGCGGCTGAGGTCACTTGGTCTGCTCAGCCTGGAGATGAGGACGCTGAGGGGACCCTTCCTAACAGGATTTGAGGGAGCAGCATGAAGTTCTGTCAGGGAGGCTTAGGTTAGATATCAGGAAGAGGTTTTTCACCCAGAGGGTAGTTGGGCACTGGAATAGGTCCTCCAGGGCAGTGCTCACAGCACCAAGCCTGGCAGAGTTCAAGAAGCATTTGGACAATGTTCTCAGGCACACAGTGTGATTCTTGGGGCTGTCTTGTGCAGAGCCAGGAGTTGGACTCAATGTTCCTTATGGGTCCCTTCCAACTCAAGATATTCTGATTCTATTATTCTATGAAAGAGGTTTGCAGATTAAAACCACTGTAAAATAAAAAAACCCGAATCTGTTCCACAATCAGAAATTCTTAAGGTGCAGAACAGGAGGGTCAAGTAAGACCCTGTTGTGCTGCTTCTCCCCAAAAAAAAGTTGTTAAGCTTACTGTAAAATCACTTACAGCCTGGGCTCACTTTCCATACTTTAATGACTGATTTCCTAATGTGAGCAAATGTGGGATTTTCCAGGCATGTCACAGCAGCACAACCCTTTCTCAGGAATTCCTGGCAAATAAGCCTGAAAGGGGAGAGGCCACGTTCTAAGACAAAAAATCTGGGGTAGGATGGTTTGCAGAGGAGATGCCCTGGTCTGGGTTAGCCTCCCTTAAAACCTCACTGACAGCTGTGATCTGTTGTGGTAGTCTTGATGACTATCAGTTCTACATGCTTTTCCTACTTTTGACACCCTGAAATATAAATGCAGCCAAAAGGGAGAGAATACCCACAGTGAGGAAGTTGTTGCAAACTTCCTTCATATGAGTCAACTGAGAATCTCAGCAAGGTTGATTTTTTTCAGGGAACACAAGACAGACCTTTGGGACCTATGTTCTCCAGGAGGTGGCTGCACTTGCTTTGCACTCATGTCTCATGACGACACCCCTTGCCTGGGGAATGGGAGTGTGTGTGCACACTTGTAGTGGAGTTGATGTGGTCAGAGCTGGTTGAGCTCTGCTATGGTGCTGCCCATCACTCATCTCAGTCGTGATAAACACCTTCCTTTCACTTTCATAGTCCAGCTGCATCACAGACCTAAGTGTTGTCAGCAGAAGACAGAACAGATCTTTCACACTGAAAAAGGAAGAAGGTGCTGTGCAACTGCATCTCAAAGACCATTAGCCAAAGTTCTCTAAACTTGCTGTTTTGGATTGTTGCATGGTGGTTTATTGCTGTATTTAATCCAGACAGCTCTCACAGTTTTCTGGTGAGCATCGGAGAGAGGCACTCTCTGCTTCATGCCATAAAGCCAATTCATCAACGAAAAACATTTTGGAGGGGCTATAACCCCTAATTACACTGATGGAGCGTAGCTGTGCTAACAAAGACAGAAGGGGGAGGTAATTTTGTGCTCGTGTTACTCTGCTTACTGAATCACCACCCAAAGTTACTCTGGGCTTACCATGGTGTGGTGGGTTGACCTTGTCTGGATGCCAGGTGCCCACCCAGCTGCTCTAGCACTCCCCTTCCCACCTGGACACAGGAGAGAGTAAGGTGGAAAACCAGCTGGTGGGTAAGGATAAGGCAGTTTATTAAAGCAGAAGCCTGGTGAGAGCTCATGCGTGTAAAAGTGAAGCGAAAGATAACACAGTTTATTCTCTGCTTCTCATCAGCAGCGATGGCTGGACACTCAAGAGAAGCAGGGCTTCAGCACACACAGCGGTTCCTTAGCCCGCAGCCATTGGAGACAATGAATGCCCCCCTTCCTGCTCCTTGCCTCAGTTTTTACATCTGAGCTGATGTCATATGGTCTGGAATATCCCTTTGGTCAATTTGGGTCAGCTTGGGCCTACTTGGGTCCCCTCCCAGGATCTTACTCTTGATCGAGGAAGGAATGTTACAGCACTGATGCTGTGCTCAGCAGTGGCCAAAACACCAGTGTGTTATCAGCACCCTTCTGGCTGCCAGTGCAAAGCACAGCACTGTGAGGGCTACTGTGGGGAAATGAACTCCAGCTCAGGCAGACCCAGTACACCTGGGAAACCTCTCACAGAGTCACAGAAACACTTAGGTTGGAAAATATATTGAGGTCCAACTACACAGAGGAACCCCTTGCCTGTGGTGCTATGTATGGTGACTAGGGTCTGTGCAAGGGCTGGGGTGGGGCCGCAGGGGCTGCATCCCACAGCTCTCACACTTGCCCTCAACTGTGTGCAACAGCCTCAGGTCCTTTCCTGCTGGGCCACTTTCCAGTCACTCTGCCCCACGCCTGTGGGACTGCCTGAGGTTGTTGTGACCCAAGGGCAGGACCTGGAACTTGGCCTTGTTGAACATCATACAGTCGGCCTTGGCCCATTTATCCAGCCCGTCCAGATTCCTCTGCAGAGCCTTCCTACCCTCCAGCAGATCAACACTCCCACCCAACTTGGTGTAATCTGTGAGCTGACTGAGGATTCACTCGATCCCCTTGTCCAGACCATTCATAAAACTATTAAACAGGACCTGCCCCAACACTGAGTTGTGGGGAACGCCGTTAGTGACCAGCCACCAGCTGGATGCGATTCCATTCACCACCACTCTTTGGGCCCAGCCAACCAGCCAGTTTTTTGCCCAGTGAAGAGTACATCAGTCCAAGCCACAGGCAGCCACTTTCTGCAGAAGGATGCTGTGGGAAAGTGTCAAAAGCTTTAATAAAGTCCAGGTAAACTACATCCACAGCTTTTCTGTCATCCACTAAGCTCTCTCTGAAGTTTCTCAAAGAGGATTTAATTTTCTTTCCTTACAGACGTTTTAATTTTCTCTGAGTAGGTTGCCTCCCCGCTTGTCAGGAGAGCACAGGCCACCAACTAACTCAGACCCAGAGAATAATGGCTAAAACCATTGCTTTAAATTGCACATTTGGAAAAGGGTTCTTGGGAACCTGTAATCCTGATATTGAGAAACCATAAGGCAGGGCTCTGCATACATGCAGATGGTTACACTGGACATTTAGAAGATGTGTTATTAAGAGTGGTACCTGGCATAATATCTGGAGAGGTAGGAGGAGAACTAAATACTCGTCATGATATCTCAAAAGCAGAGAAAGAATAAAAGCACACTGTCGTGGCATGAACAATTCTGAAATTAGGCTTGGTTGAACCACTAATTATAAAATGTATTCAGCATGCACTCTCTTCTCTTCTGGATAGTATATCGCCCATGGATGAGCTCTTATTTTCCCTAATTGTATTCACCAACCCTTGTTAAGTAGACTGAATGAATGACAAATTTTTAGCCTCCTGCCTTTCCAGAGTGTTTGCCTCAATTACATCTGATACAAGGCCATTCCCTAGCATAGCAACATATTTACCTGCAATTTAGCATCTGTTTTTGGTATTTTTACATCTAGAGCAAGAAGGTAAACCCTTAATAAGCAGAAAATGTTATTCTGCTAAAATCAGGGAAACACCAGGACTTGCAAATGTGGCATTAATACCTTGCAATTGTTTGAAACTGCTCTGAGCAGCTTTTTTCAAAATCCCTTAAACCCCGTCTACATTAACACTACTCTACGTGAGCAGTGTACATGAAGTACATAGATTATTCATGGTGATTATTTACTTGCAAAGCCTTGACAGCAGACAGGGAAGGAACTAGAAATGCTCTGTGTCTCTCCAAGCCAAGAATGTGGATTTTCTTGCTGTTCATCCCCAATTCTCCCACTTTATCTCAAGACTCAGCTGCCTGATACAAGGGTTTGCAATTACAGCTTTGCTGATTAGCTCCCCAAGTTGTGTGCTGTGGTTTCTAGACTTTACATGCAATTTTGACAAATGTATGGATTTTACAAATTCACTTTGGAGAATCACTCAGTTTGTGAGTTTTCCTGCTGATAAACCCCAATGACTTGAACATGTAAGCCACCTGGAAGACAAGACACAGAAGCCAGTGGGGCAAACCAAGATTCAGTTCTCCTCTGAAAAAACCACCCAGTTGTTTGTTTAGCCCAGGTAATAACTTCAGTGCAGAAAAGATGCTCCAAGTGAGCTACCTCTGAGTGTCGAGCCCAAGGCACCATTGATCCATTCCCTTGGTTTCTGTCAGCTGGGCTCAGAGACAGACTGATGGAAGGCATTGCCTCCTGTCACGGGGTTATTACTCCACAGAGAAAGCTGTAACTGTACAGAGCAGAGGAAAGTTCCTACTGTTTGTGCCTGCAACTGAAATAATCTTTCCCAGACCAGCCAGCTCAGCTGGAGGAAAGGCCCCAGGGGGTGACATGGTCTCTGCTTCCTGTTTTTCTCTTTGCAGTGTAAACGGGTTTCTCAGGTCTCCAGAGACTTGTCTGAACCAGAACCTCAGATCTGAGCATCCTTGAACTTTTGGCAAGTTTGCATTCAGTTTGGGATGCAGAGATTTCAGGTCATATGTATTTTTAATAATATTTATCCTCAGAAGGCCCTGCTCATCCCCCTGCACGGCATGACCACAGGAGTGCTGCAGTGCCTGTGAGCCAACATGCTGTGTTAAAAGGGGAGGGTAAATCTCAGCCTGCTGAGGAGCTGTGCAATTTTTCTTTGCCATTGGGCATTACATGAATTACAAATACTTGTCTGTGTAAGGGAGGTCTGTCGTTGGCAAATCCCGGTTACACCGCTTTGGTAAGCTGGGGAAGAAGCCACTCTTTCCTGCCTAACCTTCTCAGCTTCTTCCAGCAGTGAGTGAAACACCAGTAACACATTTCAGCATTCAAAAAATAATTTCCACTAAAAGTCTTGGTTTTATTAAATTTTTCATTGGTCTTCTCTTTATTGCTAGACATTCAATTTAAGGGATACAATCTTTATAAATGTAGATGTAAAAATTGGTGACCTAGTCTGAGGTATAGACTGGAACTAAGCCATCATGGTCTTATGTTAGTATTTACTACTCTCGCAAGAAATAGTGCAAGTCAAAGGAACCAGATTGTTCAGCCTCATACCTCAGGCACAATTAGTATGGTTTGCAGTTAGCCTTTTGCTCCAAGTGGTCCCTAAATACTGATTATTAAAACATGATTTAAGATGCTTATATTTATCCTCAGAGCTTCGTGGTAAAGGGGTGCCTTGATAAATCTATTTTTCAAGCTTTTTAGCCTGAAAAAGAGCATTTTCCCTCTTAAAAAATAAAGTCTGGATAGCCATTTAAAATTTATTTTATTTTATTAGTAGGTTCTGTGGGCTGAGATGATGAGGTTGGTGTCACACTTTTCCATTGGGTGCCGCTGGTGCAGGCATGAGCACGAACCAAGAGCGATGTGGGCAACTGGGCTACCTGGAGTTTTGTCCATCCCAGCTAATGTGCTGTGGAAAACTCCTTCCATTTTTAATTTTGGTCACACATCCCTTAGAAATGTTCAACACTGCTTGTGATGATGCCAAACAGTGCTTGCGAGTGCTTAGCCAAGGCTATGTGTCAAATCCAGCTTTCTAGCCTGGACTGCTGGTGTCAGATGATGCCAGCTTGTAGTTTCCTCACACTTTTGCAATTACATGGAAAATTATGCAGCTGAGGTTTGGGGATTCCCTTGCCCTTCTATGTACAGTGCCACTCAGTCTTTCAGAGCCATGGGGTAGCCAAAAGTATGTGCAAGTTCTTGGAAGCAATCTCAGCAGTATTTGTGCTTTTGTGGCATTGTGACATTGAGCTCAGGAAGAAATGACTTCTGAGGGGAAGCAAGGAGCTGGAGCCTCCCCCTGCAGCTTCCTTGGGTAAGTGGGGCTTTCTACCTATTAAAACACCAATATTACTTCATTAAAATAGAAAACTTTTACTAGCTAATTTGCTCCACTAGCTAATTGCTATTACTTATTAACGTAGAACCACCACCACATTGGTTAGTGAATTATCTATCTTCCAGCAACCAGGGTTTTTTCATCTCACAGGGTTTACTTGCGCTTTGGGATTTGTTGCCTGGGACCAAAAGAAATCCTTCTGTGCGAGGCCACGTGCAGCACAACCTGTGGTGGGGCACCATGCCTGGGGTAGGGATGGTGCAGGACTGAGCCTGGACATCTCACCACCGCAAACACTTCCCTAGGGGTGAACTGCAAAGTCTGCAGAGGACACATGAATACAGACACAGAAAATCACTTGTAGAAACCCCAGAGCAAGACATTTGGGTCTTTTGAATGAGACCTGCCTTTCCTCTGACTGCCTACACCGTGTTGGAGTTGGGTGTCCTAAGACAATTTCACTGGTGAACCCACTCAGGAGACCAAAGGCTGAAAAGATGGATGCTGTAGAGAGAACAGTCATGGCTCAAAATCCTCCACTAACAGCTGCCACAATGCAGGCTGCTGCTTTTAGTTACATACACATCCATATTAATTTTAACTCAAATATTACCTCTCCCCACCAAATCTGCAAGTTCTGGGGTGTTCCTATATGTCGCATCTTTTCTCTGGGCTGCAAAAAGCTAGCAAAGGTCATTTCTGCATTAATGCAGAGATAGCACTGGAGACAAAAACAGAAGCAGAAAAAGATTAGTTTACTCATGAAGAAAGAATTTCTCGTTATGACTACCAAATCTGCCCTCTGATTGAAGATGGCATTTACTCCTCCTAGGAGAAAGTAGGAATGTGCATGTGAAAGGGTTGCTTTTTCTCATGCTTTGTGTGCTTTCTCATGCTTATTTGGGTATTCTGGTTAATTGCCCCACATGAACAGGGATTTCATGCTCCCAGTGTTACCTGGAAGCTAATAGCATTGCAAGAAGGGAAACTGCTTCATAAGTGAAGGCATTAGGTGCCTTCTTTTGCTGCCTACTTAACCTCTCAAAAGCAAAAGTGGAGGGAGACCTAGGTCTGCTCCCATCTCCTACCTCATTAAAGGTTTTCTGATGGAAGTGCTCCTGCCCATGTCCGAGGTCAGGGGACCAGTCTACAACTTCCAGACTTCAGGTCATCTCCTCCCACATGTTGTTTAACCAGTTTCTGACCTGTGCTGCCCTGACCATGTCCCTGCCTCACCCAGGTGGCTCCAGCACAACTGTACTGTCCCAGTCTGGATCACGACCAGTTCTGCACTCAGTCCTGCGTGGGATGTGTTGAATTGCTTCATGTTATTTTTGCTACTTAGTGACATACTAATCCAGCAAAACACGCTGCTGATATACTCTGTATATCAACTTCTTTAGAAAGTTAGCAAAACCTAAAAATCCCTCCTGAAGAATTCTGTGAGGCAGCTCAAAACCATTCCATCATTATGTTGATGCTTTCCCATACTGTGATGTGTTTCTTCATGTATGTTGTGCTAGTATTGCCCTTCTGCAGGCTGTCAGAACAAGCTTATGTGAGTAACCCTGCTCTGTTCTGAGGAAGATGGGGAAAAGCTGGGCAGGTTTTGATGTTGGTACTGATCTTTGTAAAAAATAGTGTCAGGAGGTTCCCAGAGCAACTCTCCCCTGGTGCTAAAGACTGGGCATCCTTCACCCTGGTGCTGGCGGTATAAAGGGAGGATGCGGAGAGCAGCAGGGTGCATGGAAAATGATGGTGGATGACATGCCATGTCTATTTGTTGCCGTCTCCTGTGGCAAACAGCAGTCTTTTACCATGACACATGTGTGTCAGGAACTGGTAGGATGAAGAAAATGGACTCATTGTCTGGTAGCACCAGATATGGGAAATAGGCAATGATAGATAGACACAGGCTGTACTCTCTCCATAACAACCTTACTGCATTTCTTAGGTGAAATTGCTTGAGTGCCCGTAATGATTCCAGATTGGAAGGTGGCATTTCAGCAGCTGTGATGTATATTAGAGAGGACACTCTGTCTGAAAGCTCTCAAGACCACACTTGCTTTTGCTCATGCCTGTGTCATTGAAAATAGCACTTCAAGGAAAAATACTTTTGAAATAATATATTCGAGCCACCACAACACAGAAAGGAAGTGACACAGCAGGCTGCACAATAAATAGGAAAGCGGATAAATCCCAGGCCAGATTTATCAAGTGACTGTTTCCAAGTCTAAAAGTAGGGAAAAGAATACACTAATCAGAGCAACAGTATCTCATTTTATATTGTGCAGGCTGCTGTGAAGTGGCTGAACAGGTAAAAATTGGGTTCATCATGGCTGAACACTTGGGGACACTGCCACTTTGCTGGGTGGCATGGCCCTCCATGCCATTCCCAATAGCCTTAATTTCTTCTGGGGCTACTGGTTTACATCTTCCAACACTGTGGATCCAGCCGAGGGAATCAGTCCCTGTGCAGGCCAAAAGGAAATCCGCATATCAAGACTGACATTATGTCTCATGAGCAGGTAGTTTTGACTTATCCATTATTTAATCATAACTCTAGGATGGGAGAATATCTCATAGGAGACACGTTATTGATTCTTGTTGCTGCTTCCCTTACACATCTCAGACTACCATCTTTCCTGACAGTTTATTTTTATATTTACCACACATGCATGCTCTAAGGACTCATCTCACTGCATCATCCCAGCTTTTGGAATGGCAGATATCACTTCTAGAACCAAGGGCATGGATGAACTGTGTTATGTGGGCATGCAAGGGGCTGACATGGATCCCAGACTTTCTACCTCAGTGATGGAGTGTTCCCCATCACGTACCTGCCCTCTGCACCAGAATAGAGGGCAAAACTTTCCTGGTGTCCTCACACTAATGTACCAAAGAGGACACGTCCTGTGACATTGAGAGCAGCCAAGCACGTTGTGGAAGTTTTTCTATTCGTATAGAATGAAAAAAGTTTCTAAGGTGGAAGGGAGGTGCTGAGCCTTTCCAAGGAAAAGTCAGCACAAAACAACAGCTCGGAGATGGATAAAAATCCCAAGCCTTCTGCAGCTAAAGCCAGATTTGAGCTTCCTTAGGTGTGAAGTGTAAAAGAGGCAAATATACACTGTTGCAAAGAAGCTAGGAAAAGAGAAAGGCATAGTATTTTGGTTTGGCAACTATTTCTAGTTCCGTGAAAATATGTAGAAAACTTTGTTAATCTCAAATACAAGACATTTTTATTCAAAATGTTACTGGTTAGTAAACCCATTTAATATGTGAGACATGGCAATTTTATATGTTCAGTCCTTATTTTCAGGTGGTTTGTTCCCCCAAAAGATGTGACCATGCGTGTGTGTAGAGTTATAGCTCTGCAGGTGTAAATGGTCATCACTGGGAAGGGAAGTGTCGATAAAATTGCAGATCTCATTAAGGTTGCAGTGGGTCCAAGCCAGCAGAAAGAGCAGCCAAATGCCTTTAGATATTAAAAGCAGCTGCAGACAAGGATGCTATGAAGGCATTAGGCTACCTGGCTGGGGCAGAGATAAATCAGTCTGGTTAACCAGAGCTTTTCTGATTACAAAAGCAGAGCAGGGGCTGAAGGGCTCCTGCCTGCAGGCATGGGACTAAGCAGCCCCAGAGGGAAGCAGAGCAATGAGGCCCCTGGTAGTGCTCCTTCATGTTCGCAGGGAAAACAGGAAAATGCCTGTTTTCAGGTTGGAAGAATATAACCGAGTTACACAGACTGCTCACCTGTCTGGAAAGTCTGCTTCCAGCCTCGAGTTTTGGCTGAGAACAAACCACGGTGCTTCAGTAGGGCAGTGCAGGCTGCACACACAGTGGTTGGGATCAACTGCCAAGGCAGAGGGAAAATAAATAACCCTGACTACAGCCTGGCCTGCAGCCAGCAACTCGCTGGAGCCTGCCAAGCCCCAAACCAGTCCAAAGAGCCACAGATTGCATAGAGAACTCCGTCCACCTGCTGGCTTCTTCCTTCTTGTCCTCCTCATCCTCCTTCTCTCTGCCATTTGGGGTTTGGGAGCCGCTGTCCTTTATCTCCACTGCTCCTGGTCAGGGAAATTTGACCAACATCGGCTAGACATAAAAAAATACCAAAAAAAGGAATTCCAGTGTTTGGCTGGAAAAGGAGAGCTTATCCACTGTGACTGGGAAAATCTGCAACTTCCCAGCACACAATAGAGACCTTAAGGTTTTTGCACAAGTCTGGAAAAGGGAGGACTTGGAAACCACTGAGTTACAGGTTCAGTTTGTGCCTTTTACCATTTCTCTCTGAATCCTGCAGCACTGCCCTCCAGGTAACTAGGTAACTAATGCACCAGAGACTATAAGCTGCTGTGTTTAAAACATTCCAAAATTAGCATTCCTGCAGTCCAGATGGTGCATTGTGAATGCCTAATAGCATGGTATAAAGATTTTATTGGCACTCGTGAGGGATGATCCAAACAGCTGACTTGTGCCTCTTCCCCACACACATCATGCATCTGTTGAAGTCCTTGCCAAAATCTTCACATCCCACCACTTTGTATTTCACGCATGAGTGTGTGTACATACAATTACTAAATGACAGAAGACAATATTGAAAGAAAATCTTGTCAAGCTATACTTTACATTGATGCTATCTAGAATATTCAGTTAACTCTCTGTTTCTCTTCCTCATGCTCACTTCTGCTCACTGAGTGTTTCCATTTCCTGCAAGTCCAGGTCCTCCACTGGTATATAACAGTGTGATGGTTATGTTGTGGATCTGGTCCTTGCTGGGCTTCCGATTTCCCAAGGGATTCTCAGACTGAAGCACTGAGACTGATGAGGGTGGGCTGCCAAGCCTGAAACAGAAACCCTGGCTGAAACCAGGACTCAAGCTCCACCAGGTCCTCCTTCCACCTCGCAAAGCTTCTTCAAATCAAACAGATGCTTCCAAGGACTGTTGAAGTGCTCTTGTAGCATTGATATTCACATCTCTCTTTTTCTAACATTAATATACTCCTTCTTTTCTCATTTTATTTTGCAAATAACATCACAGA
Source organism: Pseudotriccus pelzelni (assembly GCA_035584735.1). Taxonomy (NCBI): domain Eukaryota; kingdom Metazoa; phylum Chordata; class Aves; order Passeriformes; family Tyrannidae; genus Pseudotriccus; species Pseudotriccus pelzelni. Next base: position 100,244,398 of record JAWMRA010000113.1, read on the forward strand.
TGACCCAGGCAGGGCACAGCAGTACTGGGAATACAGTGGTGTTATCCAGCATGTGCTAAAAGCAGGATAAGAGGAGGCTTAGCTCTGCTCTAGCCAGCAGCTGGCACAACAGAAATCTGGACTTCTACAGTTCTCCAAATGCTTCCAGGAGAGACATATTTGTAAATAGTGAGAATGACTGTTTGGGAAATGGTTTGCTACAATGCTGCAAGAAATATCTCTGGGATGAACTCTGCATGAGGCCCCTGAAGCATAAAATAGCCAACCTTCTCTTTGCTGTACACATCAGCATCAAGGTTGCAGCAATGCAGGTGGAGCATCTTCTTGATGCTCTGCATCTTATTGAAGGAGAAAAAAGAGAGTGGCAAGCAGCCTGGAAGTGAACAACAGGGCAGAGCACAACTCATTGAACATGTTGGGTTTCTTTCAGTGTGCCAGGTAATACTGACATTTACAGATAGATGAAATAAAATCTATTCGAGCAAATAGCTTGTCAAGGTCATATATAAAACATGTACTCCACTAGATTTAATAAGGAGGATAGGAAGAGCCCTGCCCTGCTCAGCTTCCCTGGAGTTTCCATAAAACGAGAAGATTCCTTGCCAGTTTCCAACCTTGTTCAGCCGTGAGGTTAGATATGGGCATGACCCCCTCATGCTGCAGGGACTGTTTGTCTCTATGCATGAGGACACAAGGGGAGGCTCAGGGAGCCATATCAAAAAGTGCGGCTTCAGCTTTGTTTTCAGTCCCATTACATGGTATCCATGGAAACTAGGATGACTTTCCAATCCTTTTCTGGGGAAGGCACGGAATTCACTGCAATACAGTCTCTTCTACTAAAATTTTGAAAAACAGCTCCACAGGGTGACTAGTTTTTATTCAAAAAGCCTGCAGTACAGTTGGTTGGAAGGAGCGAGCCCCTTTTAACCCTCCCATGAAACAAGACATTTCTTAGCAGGTCTGTGGATCCTGCTTTCCGGCTGGATTTCACAGGAGAGGATGTCAGCCAGCACCCCAAGTGAACACCAAACGCCTTCCCAAATTCCGGGGTTGGAGGGAGGTGGCAGTGGAGAAGTGGAGAGTGAGTGGAGGCCGTGAGGTGGAGGGTGGGGGCCAAGGGGGTACTGGGGGAAGGCAACTAAATGAAATACCCCCCTGGCTTCATGAGCAGGGCTGGCTTGGGGCTGCTGGTGCTAAAGACATCACGTCTGGCATGCGTCAATATGTGATGCCAGGGTCTGACAGGGAAACCTTGTTCTGCCTAGAGATGGAAAATTTCTGGAAGTTTTGAAGGCTTAAGGGGAAAAATATTTTAAAAACCCACCAGAACTGAACCAACAAATCTGGGAAAATGCAAATAATTTTGGTAATTATACTGCTTATCACAATGATGTGGTTTTAATTCTTAAAGGGTGAAAATATGTTGTCTGCAGTTAGTACAGCAAAGGAGCTGATGGATACATTTACAAAGCAGAGTTCCAATTTTCTACTTTCAGGCAATCAGAGACAGCATCACATACTCTGAAGTGTTTACGCATGTATTGCTCACTAATATATTTCTAACTTGAGCTAAAATAAAATTCTGCAAATTAAAAGGAGCCATCTATCTGTCTTTTCAACAAGAGAGGAGGCTGTATCCTATGGCTTGGCAACAAGACATCAACAGTGACTTAACAGAATAGAGCAAAGGCTGGAAAAATGAACATTTGTCCTCTCTCTCTGTAGTCTCTGTGAGGCAGCTGACACAACACCGCAGTCAAGACCAACATTAAATTAGGTCCACAGTAGTGAAGCCTAGAGTCTGTAAGCATTTTAATTGCTTGATACCATTCAGTTTTGAAATAAAAGACCTTCATTTGAAGTACTTTAGTTATTAAAAGCATTTTGAAGAGCTGAGAATGGCAGAAGTCATGTCATGTTAAAGATCTCTCTACCCTTACTTCACTGTTCACTCTGAGCAAAATTATTTTACAAGGATGTTTCTTCTATGATTCTTCTTCAAGTATCCAGTTTTCCACATCAGAAAAAAAAAATTGAATTAAACAGAAATTTTTTTTCTTCTAAATCTTGCATTTTCCCCAAAGTCTCCAGTCTTTCAACATGTTCCTGATCCTCCCACATTAGAGTCCCTGCACTGGATTTTCCTGTTGACCAAGAGACCTTGTAACCAGACATACCATAGCCCATATTTTCAAAGCCATCAGTCCCTCTGCTCCCATTAATAAAAAAGGGGATTTGTACACCCAAACTTGCGAGGTTTTACCCCATTGTCATTCTGTGCCTGTGTACTGTTACTGAATGAAGGAGAAGAATTTGCTTTGGTTGTTCACCCTCCTAACAATTTGCTGCTCTGGTTTCCTGTGGAAATCTGCCACTCCAATTGCAGGTCCTCCTAGTCCAGCTGCTGCAGCTGGTGACCCCTTCCTCCAGCACTTGACATGTGGGAGGTGCTACCAAAGCCAGCTGGGCATTGGTGGGCAGTGGGGACACGAGGTGAACAGGGGATGTTTCTGGGCATGTGGTGGCTGCAGGGAGAGGACCTTGATGGGCCTGACCTTACCCCATGCTGGTATCAGCCCTGTGAGAGGAGAGTGGGATGGAAAGGCCAGAAGGCTTCATGACCCCAAGGCAGGATGTGACCTGGCTCTGGGTGCCTGAGCCTCTGCCACTGCAACACTTCTGCCAGAGCAAACAGACTGTATTGCAATCCCTCCCAGCAGGGATCTGCTTTTCTATGAAGTATCGTGCCCATTAGCCATGTAAAAATAAAGATGGTTTAAAAAAGATCATGTTCTTGGGCTCCTGTGAAATCATATCTGACAGCAAGTTTCCAGGTGGGTTTTTCTCTCTGAGGCACTGTTTAACTAAACTTGAACGCCGGTTCCCCCTGACCACGCTCTCTGAAAACAAAAGACAGGTTGCTGGGGTGTGCACTCCCCTGCTATGCAGGACCATGCTTTGCTAAGGCAGCCATGTGCAAGCCCCATTCCCAGCTCCAGCAGCACAACTGGGACCCCTTTGATGCCCACCAGGGTTTCGTCTCTTCCCGGCCCACAGTCACAGGAGGGGAGAGACACAGGTGAAGAGATTCACCATTTCTGAAGCTCTTTGTTGGCCGGGCCATCCCTGGTACACAACATTACTCCACAAACCCAGCTGTAAAATTTTGCTTCACCTGAAGAAGAAGAAGATTTTCCTTTTCTGCAGGTCATTTTGGCAGATCCGGTGGCTCAGAACAACAAAGCGAAGCAAGGAATGGGAGACAGATCCAAAATCACCGAAATCCCCACTTCTCTCCAAAGCAGACTTTGTTCTGCACGAAACTTCTTTCATTGCATCTGACGTGGGATTCAGCAGCCAGACAGCAATACAAAGAGGCTAGACTTGATGTTTGTTTGGTGACTGCGCAGACCCCATGGAAACGTGCCAGAGAATTTTTTCCTCCTATTCAAAGCTTTACCTGCTGGTGAGTCACTAGAGGGCTGGCTGAAGGAGTGTACTGTGCATAATTATTTGGAAAAACAATCTGACATGCTAACTCCTGTCACAAAACATGAATTGTAATATTTGTAACAATTTGTAATATACAGAAGGACAAAAAGCAACATAAATGCTTTAGAAGATTCCTTGTCTCATTTAATTCCCTCACTGCAGTCTTAACCAAAAGGCCAGGAAGATATGGAACTCAACAGGCATTTCCCAGGCACAGTCCCTGGTGATTTCTGAGCACCAGAGGAGATGTGGTGCGGTGACCAGGAGAAAGCAGTTTCTTCAGTCCTTCCTCCTCCCAGCAGCAAACACCAGGAGGTGTGAAACAACAGCCACAGAGATTTGGGATCAGAGGTGCTCTGTCTCCCTCAATAACCAAGAATGTAAATGCAGCAGTTGCCTTCCTCTCTCCTGAGGAGCTGCAGGAAGGCAGTGTGTGAGTGGAAGATGTGCAGACTCACTCATGTTTCCCTGTGCCAGGGGCATCTCTGTGGCACAAAGCAAATGCTCCTATGTTTTTTTCTGGGCAGGAGACTTGTGCATCCCTCAGCAAACACTCCTTGGAGAGACACTTGCTGCTGTGGTGGTTCTAGTGCTCTAATGAGGGCTAATTCTGCAGGAAATGGCATTTTGATTTTGACTAGCAGCAGGGAAATAAAGGCAGGTAATAACACATAAATATAATAATAATAATAATAATAATGGCCAGTCTTCGCAAACGAAGATCCGGGGAAGGTCTTTACACCTTCAAGCCTGCGCATTGGATTTTTTAG
>JAWMRA010000113.1:100248759-100282340 GCA_035584735.1 Pseudotriccus pelzelni
CCCTGGCTGGGAATCGAACCCTTGGCCTCGGCGGTGAAGGTGCCGCAATCTAACTACTAGGCCACCAGGGGCTCCCACATAAATATAAAAATGAAACAAAATGTCAGCCTTTTGGATGGCCTTAGCTGGCCATGTCAGGCCACTTCAACCATTCTTGGATGCCTTCTCCCCACGCAAGAATGCATCTGTCTTATGGTACAACATCTTTTGGGCTGCAGGTACTTCCACATTTCACCTTTCCTAGCAGGAATGCGGTCAGAGTGATAACAGACCTGATGCAAATTTGTCTGTTCCTCTCTCCCCTAATATATGCATCTTACCAATACTGTCCCACCCTGAGGCCAGAGGTGCTTTTCGCTCCCCTCCACCCAGGGAAAGTCTCCAGTTTTCTGAAAACCAAGTGCAGGACGGGTGGCAGACTGAAAACCAAGAAGGGGGAAGGGGAAAGAAAAGTGGAAGCTGCTGCTCTGGTGCAGCATGAGCTGGGAAGGTGGTGGCCCAGGGCACCAAGAACCTTGATGCAGTTTATGATGCTTTTGCATCTCAAAAACTTTGCTGATGAATGTTAGGATGCAAGTGAAAAGAGTTGGTTCTGGGACGAGCCAAGTTGCTGACAAAAAATGACCATTTTTCCGAAATTCTGGGTGCCTTAAATGTCCTGGGAAGAGAACAGGTCGATAGAACAGCAGGGTCTTTCCCTATCACACATGGTTTATTTGCAGAGTACCACTCCCAGGGAGGGCAGCTCTCTCCTGGATGCAGAGGGCAGAAGGGCTGGGAGTCACCATTTGCCTTTCAGACAGAAGGATGTCACCAGCTTCACACTGAAAAAAAAGAACAGAAAGCAAGGGTCCACTTGTGAAAAAGGTTGGTTAACAGTGGGTAGTGATGGAAGATGGATGTGGAAGAATGGGGATGTACAGAAGGAGGTTTTGACAGCATCTGATGGGGAACAGATGGAGAACCCACACATCATCATTTCTCCCAGATGTCATCACTGAAATGGGAGGGAGGCTTTTTCCTAAGCCTCCCAAGGCATTGCAATCCCTTCACGTCAGCTCCACGTTAACCTGCTGCAAAGGAATATGTGGCTAAAGCACTGCCAGGTACTTCACATGTGCCTCACTAGTGAGCAAACCCTTGGAGACTCTTGCCCAAAGACTGGGGGGCTTGATTTGGGCATCCCCCACCTTAGTGAGGAGGAGGAATACTGGCAGGAGAGCCGTCTCCAGACAGGAAGGTCCTGTACATCCCTAGAAAGCAGAATGTTGATGGGGTTTGCTTCCCTCATTGCCACATAGAGTTTCCATTGCTCGTTAAGGCAGGTCTGGTTAAAGAAACCATACATGTCTTTCACTCAGTGCTTTCATAAATAGCTTCAGGTGGCCTTTCGGCAGGTTGGTGCTGCTCTACGTTCGTTGGGAAACAATGAATGTAGAAGAGCACCTGGTAGTGTCCTCCTACAGCCCTGGGGGGAGGCCAAATCCCCTGCCTACATGCAGCAGTGGGGCATGCGTGCCAGCTGGCATTGCTCTGGGGCTTTTGGGGTGCCTGTGGTCTGGCTTGCCAGTCTGCCCAGTCCTGGATGGCATTAGCTGTGTCAAGTTGTGCTCAGCCTCTGGACTCCTCCAAAACTCACGTTGCCCAATGGCCATGAGCCACTGGCTGCCAATTGGCAAGGCCCACTGGGACAAAACACTGTAGCTTAAAGACACTTAAGAAAAATTATGGTGTCTCTGCTTATTTACTGCAATAAGAATAGTGAGAGTGGGTGTTGCAGCAGCAGCACAAGTGTTGCCACTGCTTTTCTCTCAGAGCCTGACTAGCTGGTAGCAGAACAAGGTACTGAGTAAAATGCCAATCTTTTGGGCTCCCTTGATCCCAGGGAAGCAAAATAAATGCCTGCAAGTGCAGAACAATACCCACATCATGGTGAAGAGCTGTGAACGAGGAGAGAGCTTTGAGTGAGCTCAGCTATGAGCACAGCTGGATGTGCAGCCACAGCATCAGGGGCTGCCAGAGCTGACAAACACGGCTGCTGCTGGCTTGCCAGCATGGAGTTTCTAGCTGTGAGGATTCCTCACAGGAACAGCAGAGCACTCACAGGAGGGGAGTGTATCATCAGTGCCTTAAGGCAGAAGACTGAGTGCAGATTTCCCTTGAGGTCTCAATGTGTGAAAAACCACTTCCCATCCATATCACAAATCACTCCCCATCCATATCAAACACATCTCTGCAGTCCTTGGTACCCAAGGGGCAGTGGCAGTTGTGTTCTTCCTATGATGAAGAGTTCAAGGACAATCTCCAGGATCCTGCCAGTGCTTCCCAACAAACTATATCCTGTAGTTTGAAGGGTGTAGAGTTTTGATCAATTGAAAACACAACAGGTCAGTTGTCCAGCCAGTTCAAGTTTCTGTGCTGTAAAATTCATTGGCAGCAGAAGCTGTGTCAAGGCTGCATCTCTACTGGCAGGCTCAGGATCACACAGAGGAAGAGAGGAGCTTCAATCTCTGGGTGCTTCTTGCCTGCACGTCATCTTCACAAATGAGTAGAATATAAAGAGGCAAGACATTTTTTTCTGTTGTTTCTTCTTTTACATTTGATATCTGGCCTGTATCAGAAGTAGTGTGGCCAGCAGGATTAGGGCAGTGATTGTCCCCATGTACTCAGCACTGGTGAGGCCGCACTGTGAGTAGTACTGTGTTCAGTTCTGGGCCTCTCACTACAGGAAAGGCATTGAGGTGCTGGAGCGTGTCCAGGGAACGGCAACAGAGCTGGTGAAGGGTCTGGAGCACAAGTCTGATGAGGAGCAGCTGAAGGAGCTGGGATTGTTTAGCCTGGAGAAAAGGAGGCTCAGGGGGGACCTTATCACCCTCTGCAAGTATCTGAAAGGAGGGTGTAGCCATGTGGGGGGTTGGGCTCTTCTCCCAGATAACGAGTGACAGGACTAGAAGAAATGGCCTCAAATTGTGCCAGGGGAATTTTAGATTGGATATTAGGAAAAATTTCTCCACCAAAAGAGTTGCAAAGCATTGGAACAGACTGCCCAGGGAAGTGATGGAGTCACCACCACTGGAAGTGTTCAAAAAACATGTGGATATGGTACTTGAGAACATAGTTTAATAGTGAATGTGGTGGTGGTGCTAGTAGGTTAATAGTTGAACTTAAAGGTCTTTTCCAACTGTAAAAATTCCATTATTCTATGATTTTGGTTTATATTTTTCTTGCTACAGGAGCGGTGTGCAGGTGCATGTGCTGCTCCTCATGTGACAGGTATCTGTTGCCCATTACACTGGCTGTCTGAACCCCTTACCTTCATTCTGTGCACCATGCTCAATTTCTCTTCATCATTTTTGCTACCATGGCTTTTTTCCCCCTTTCATTCAAGGAGCTTTCTCCTCTTTGACTTTGAAGTTAACTAGACTATTTAATAAATCTTTTAAAAACAATAGAGACCCTTTCCAATAAACAGAGACCCCTTCCAGTCAAAGAGAGCCATGTGTCAGAGGGGTTCAGCCTTCCCATGGGACCCCAGACATCTGCCTGGGGATTGCTGACTGATCTACGCTGCTCAGGGTTGTCTTTAGCTCTTGCTCTGCACAACCCAGGTAGCCAGGCATGGGAGTGGGGTGTGTAGGAGAGGGCAGGGCCCTTCCGCTTCCCAAAAGTCTCCAAGTGAGCTGTGCCAGCTCATGCCACCTGTGAGTCATCTGGGAATCACTGATGTGAAGTGAATAATGCCAAGTGCTCCTTCCCCAAGCAATCGTGGGATCACTGCTGACTCAGAGGCAACGTTTAAGGCCCAGAGCCATGCCTACAGCACCTACCAAAGGCAGCGAGCAGGCTGTCAGCTCCTGCCCTAGGGATCCAGAGGGCAGGGACAGACAAATAGGGGAATCATGGAGATACCACCTGCACTGATGTCAGGGGGCTATGTCGTGATGTCTGAGGGAGAGTTGACTAGGTGACACAAACAAAAAAACATCTTTCCTGTCAGATAACACAGGTCTGAGTTTAGATCACAGAGGTGCTGCTCTGCTTTATTGAATTGGTCAAACAATTAACCTAATTTTTCATTTTCCAGACCATGCATGTTCCCATAAGAATTTAAATATTTCCAAAGAGCTAATGCCATATGTGAGGTTTAAATATAACCTCCCGGTAGCTGATAAGAAAATAGAGGAAATAAATAAATTGAAAAGGCATGTGTTAGTGAAGACATTTTTAGAAGACTTAAAACCAGAGCAGACCAAAAATAGCCTGTGATTAAAATGAGCTTGGAGTGTTTGATCCAGGACCGAGGAGCCTACAGAGGAAAACAAATGTTTTGCTCTGCACAAACTTGGTTACAAGCTGGACCAGAACAAGTTTTGATATACAACCCTCAGCCTTGTGCCTTGTGCCTTTGGTTAACCAAGCATCAGCTGAGTATCCTGAGTGAGATCTGGTACCCAGCACTGTCAACACTCTGTTCAGCGGGATGCTTTCTATACCTGCTGTTATTCCCCAGATCTCCAGCAGCTGGTTGTTATAGGGGGATCATACCCCAGTGTCCCCAGAGCTGTTACTTTTGAGCTCCCAGGGAAAAGGCCAGCACACCCAAAGCATCCTGCCCTTAGGTCTCTGCAGGAGCAAGTCCCTACAGTTAGACCCAGTTTGTCTGAGTATTAACCCACACCAAGTGTTCCCAGAGCCAGCTCTTCTGCATCCCTGGCTGGCAGTGCTGCTCCTAGGCATCCAGCTCCAGATCATACTTCCCCTGCACATTTCTGGCTGGCCAGGACTTCAAACAGTAATTTTTCCAGCTGCATCATTCTGCAGTGACACTGAGTAGCTGCTTCATGCTGAATGTACGAGCTCCTGTCTGCACTCCAAAGAGTTACCCAACAATTTAGTTGGCCAGATGAGGACAAGGAATAGTTTTAATGATGGTGGTTATTTCCTAAAAAGCACTTGTTGTTTTGCGGGTGGGGGGGCCTGGGGTGTGGTGACGTTTGTTTGCTTGTTTGTTTTGCCACACAGTTGACACGAGCAGGACTTTGCCGTGGGCTTCCCAACACACCTTTCTCAGCCGGCCTCTTTCCCTGGCAGCACTTTAGTTGCTGAAAGTGAGGGACACATGGATACGCCTGAGGAGTGCATGGCATACAGCCAGACAAGCAGCAGGCAATCATTTTCCACATCTCCCAAAGCAGTGCTCGCCTCTGTTTTTACAGGGAGGAAATGAGAAAAGATTTGGGCTTTCAATGTATTTGGGGGTACAGTTTGAATTCAAGGCTGAAGCAGTTTACCAAAATCTCAGCATCTAGAGTGATGGTGTGGTTGGTGGTTGCTGGAAAGCTTGGGGGGTTACATAGCATTCCCACCAGCTCCAAGTGGAAAATGGAAAAAAACCATGCCTTGGTAGTAGGTAAGAACCAGCATGGGAGAGCTAGTGTGGGCTTGAGAGATAAATCACATGGGTTCTTCCCTGTTGTGAATTTTCAGTGTTGGATTTGAGGGTCTGGACTGGCACTGTCTACTTTTGGTTGACATGGGAAGTCTTTAAGCAAATCAAGAACTGTATTTCATATTGCATGATGCTGAGAAAAAAAATATGTCTCAGAATGACATCCCTACCCCAGATCTTTCCACTTGGTTCTGCAGAGGCAAGAAACCCAAAAGGTTTTCTTAATTCTGCCAGGGGCTCTTGAGTGGATTAAAGTGCTTTATTTTCCTTTCAGCAAGGAGGAGGCACCAACCCCTATGCAGCTTTGCAGAGGTGCTTGAGCTGTAGAAATGAAAAGTGCTATTTTGCTTCTGTTTTGATTTTAATTGTATTCACTTGCAGAACTCCTGTAATTATTTTGCTTTGTTTGTTTTGTTTTCAGACAAAGAAACATCTCTTCAACCTAAATTTAGTGCCCCATGTTTACGAGCAATCTGCAATTAGCAAAAATATATCTCTGTGTGTGATGGCAGAGAGGAAAAGGGACTGTGTTAATATGGTGGGTGATGGGATTTTCTCCCAAATAAGCAACATTCAGGAAAATACAGTTAAGCTTGTGCATTCCTGCCTGTTTCTTTCCTGATGCAAAAAGGGATATTGATTCTAAGGCTATTGGTAGAAGTTGTCTTTGAATTTCTTCACAGATCTCCCTTAATCGAATTGTTGCAAACCCCATGATTCATTCTTGTTTCACTGCAGTCTGTTTTTATTGATCTACACCAGCACCCAAGTTTTCTCCCTTGTTTTGTCTGCTACAGGTTGGATACATCTCTGTCTCTCCCTCTTCCTTTCTCTCTACCGTTTCCTGATGATGTGCCTGGCAGTGTATGTGGGTTTTATTACAAAAGAGAGCAGTTATTATCCAGCACGCTAGCTTGCAAAGGGATGGAATTTGCATTTTAGCACGGAGGAAGGAGATTTGCTGCCATCTGCACCTGGCAAGAGAAAGAGCTCCACAGCTGGAGGCAGCTCCCAAACTTCTGCCAAGCACCCTGCCTGTGAAATAAAGCAGGCTGCTCAGTTCAGCACCCAGTACAAGTGTTAAATCTACAAATACGTTATCAGGTGAAGCGCCTTTAATCATGGAATATGTTTGGATTACATACAGCTGGATCAAGCCATGACAGGAAATGGGCATACCATGCAGAAAGAGGGTTTTTTCCTCCCATTTCCATAGGTTAAGCAGCAAGATCCCCAGGGCTATTATACTGGTACTCACATAAGTGAGTACTAAACACAATTCAGGTCTGTCACACACATGCACAGCACAGCAGAACAAAACTCCTGGAAATTTATCATCAGATACAATCAATGTGCTGTCAGCCCATTACATGGGACTGCTAAGACAATAAAAAAGAATGAAAAAAATGGTAATGTTATTTCCTTATTGCATGGGCAAACACCCTGTATTAGGCACAGAACTGTCCAAGAACAAAGTCCAGAGCTGGGAGGGATATGGTAGGTAGGGGTGGGTGCAGTAGGTGGTGACACTGTGGGTCAGTGATGCCATCATACTGACTCACATTATCTGGGTAGTTAAGTGTACATGGCATTGGTTTTTCTGATGATGAATGCTTTGGGCTGCACCGACAGCTGCTGCAGATGAGGGCTGTGCAGGGACTGCAGGTGAGTGTTGGGGCCAGCTGCTGGGATTCCCCACAAAGCTCTGTCATAAGCAAACTCCTGCAGCCCCAGGAGCTCCCCAGGTGGTGACTCCTGGGGTACTATTGCCTTCACAGCAAAGGAGAGGAAGCTTACAGGTTGAATTTGGGGTGTACGTGGCACTGCTCTGGCCTAGGCCACCACCCTGCACCAGAAAGGACTCTGGCCTGGGGACAGAGTTCACATCTCAAGGATAAGGTGGTCTTTTCCAGGATGCCTCTGAGGGACTATGGCTCCTGGTCACGAGTATGCTAGTGCATGGACACCTGCCTGACAGCATTTGGGATGGGCCCCTGGACCCAGCACAGAGACAGTGTTTCTAGGGGCTCGAGGCAAACACTGGGACTGTTATTTAAGGATATTCATCTGCACAGGCTACCTAATACAGGAGCTGTGGAGCAAACCAGCCTTATGCTGCCTGCCTGCAGGGACAGCCGTGCTTTCACTGGAGAGTGCTGGAGCTTTCAGCTTGGGTTTTTCACCCTGTGGGTTACTAACTCAATTGCAGGAAAACTGAGAACACTTAATTCCCTTCCCTCCTTATTTGTTTTTCATGAGTCACTCCATAAATAATCATCCACAGTAACTGCTCAGCTGGGAAGGTTTTGGTGCGGGACCTACCACTGCTGCGTTGCTGGTACTGAGTGCCAGTGTTCTGCTGGGAAGCCTTGTCATCACGAGCTGCAGGTAAATCTGCAGGTAGCTTTTGAATACCACCAGCAATATAGACATTTAATTTCTCAGGCAAATACAAATTGTAAAGGTAATATTTAATCAGCATTTAAGTAAGCAATAGAGTAGCACATGGTCTTCACTCACAATTGCTTGTTCTAGTCTGGCTTCTGTCCAGTGTTGACCGTGACCTTGAGGGCTCTGCTATACTGCTCCCAGTCACATCTTTGCCTCTGTGTTTTACTTTTCAGGAGCTTGCATTGCAGTTACATGGCTCTGCTTTGTGAATCTTGCACACTCCTGTTCATCTCAGGCTACTGCAGTAAATCATGAGGAATCTCATGAGCATCCATGGCATCAGCATAAAAGCAGTAAGAGCCACATCCAGCACAGCAGGGTGATTCACTGCCTTACTATTTGCAGGCTAGGCTTGCATGGCTGTTGTGGATGCAAAGGGAAGGGAATAGCCACAGTTTACCCTTCCTCTTCCCCTCCATGCCTCTTGTGCCATCCTTTCATCTATCCTAATGAGGAGGTTTAGTTTGTCTGTGGGAAGGAGATGGGCTTATGGGAGCCACACTGAATTCCTAGTGCCTCATATTTCTATGGTTGTGGATGGTGCTTACCAGTTGGTAAAATCATGTAGGATCCTTCCATCCACCCCCAAATATGTATTTTGGTGTCATACAGACACTTCCAGTACTGACTCTGCAGGTGAACCTGGGGAGAGGAAGGAGTCAGGGATTGGTGTGGCTGTATGGTGAAACCACTCCAGGGTTATGGATGGACCTCAGCACTGCGAGCAGGATCAGCCCCAAAAGCCAGAGCAGTGGGATGTGTGAGGCTGTGGCAGGAGGACCAGCAGGGGAGGATGGGTGAGCGCTTGGTTCCCACCTCTGCTTTCCTCCTTGACCTCTTCCTCTTTGTTTTCTTCCTGTTGCTCAGAGCAAGCTGCTGAGTCAGAGCAGCAGGAGCAGGAAATTCTCTGTTTGGAGGGTGAGATCAGAGTGTTGTTTCTGCTAAGCAAAAGCAATTTATTTTGCTTTGCTGGCGATTTCAGTGCAGTGGGGCCAGCAGGCTGGGCAGCGTGCTCTGCGGCTGCCGTGCGAGCAGGCTGCTTGTTTTCCTCACACCATCATGATAGCAGAGATTGCAAATGCAATTACACTGGTTTCACAAATTAGGTATTGCGTGTACTGTAATGAAGTGTGAGTTGGATTATTAAGAACAGGTCCTAAGATTTTTTTCACACCCATTTTCACAATAAGTAATTCCATCCCATCCCAAGGACTCTAAAGTTTAATTATATTGTAAATTGTTGTGAAATGCTGAATCCAACATAAGAGAAAATACAAGGAGAAAAAAAGATGCAGCTTTTCATCTAGGGATGTTACAGTGGTTAAGAGGATGCTCTTTTCAAGTCTGTTTTAGAGGTTTTATTAGCTAAGAAAGTAGGACTTTATATTGAGGGATGTATGTTTTGGATTTAATTGGTTTTGGCTCTGAAGGCTTACAAAGAGATACTTTAATTGGACTGCAAATTATATTTCACTTACAATGCTGAGGATCTCTTGTCTTTTTCTAAATGAAAAGCACAGTTCTGTTGCCTTTGTTCATAAGTGGTCCTTTCAGTTAGAGAGTTTGCATAGTAAAGCCCACAGAAGAGAGAGAAGAATCTGTTTCTCTAAGAGTGTCTCTCAAAGAGCAAAGTCAAGATTTTCTTTAAAAATTATGGCAATACTGCTTTGGCAGTGTTTGTTTTGGCCAGCAGTACTAGGTTTGAAATTATACTGTTGTCCCGGATGTACATTAATCTCCTGCTCCCATGGTCATGGCAGCAGGCCCAAAGCCCTCACAATCCACAGTACCTGCATGTTAATTTATATTCTTAAATCATAGCTAAAGTCTTCATCCTGTTTCTCCTTCTCCAAAAGTATTTAAATGAGGAATTTTGATGGCTGAAATCAAGGCACGTGCATCTTGCCTTACATGAATCTTTGAAGACAAAGCTGAAGAGCTTCTAGTTTAATAGGGAAAAGATTTAGAGTTGGGTTTCTTTGTCCACTCTGAATCAGTTTTGTGGCTTGGGTAGCACAAAGCTGTTCATAATTTTGCACATTACTGGACTTCCTCCACCTAAAAAGCATCTTATGCTTTTCCCAGCTTCCCCTTCTGCTCAGAGAGCTGGGCAAGGCCTGCTGGCACTGGAGTCAGGGAAACATGGAAAGCTGCTGAACTCTCCCAGCCTCTCAAACCACAGCACATCAAAGGATCTGGCCCAGGTGTCCTGACTCATGTTCTTCTTCCATGCTCTCTACATTGAGGCATGTCCTGTTTGCTCAAAAAAATGCAGCCTTGTCATTTCAAAGCTGTAGTGGGGGAAAAGCGCACACTTTGAGTTGCCGCTTTTTCCAAAGGCTATTTGCCTATTCAGAAATAAAAAAGAGGACAGCTTTTTTCCCAGTGTGAAACACTGCAGTGTCTTCTGCCACTGCCATGCAAGCAGAAAACACTTTTGGGTGAAGAGACAACTATTGGTGACCTCCTCAAAAAGGGGAAACCTCTGGGTTGCTCACCCTACCTCGCACAGGCTCTGTTTGAACCCCCAATGTCTCACTGCACCTTGTGCAGAGGGGAGGGATGGGCTGATACGGGGAAGAAGGAGCTTTGCATTGCCGAGGAGCAGGCAGTGCAGCTGGGGGTTGTTTGGTTGACTCCACCTGCAGGTGGCTGGGTGGCTATTGGCCGCTTTCATACTTCCACAGAGGTGTAGAGCAGGGATTCATCTTGGGCGAAGCCTTTTTGTGCATGAGAAGAAAAAAGCTTAACTAATGGACAGTGTAATTAAATAGTGGGTAATTGCCATCTTCATTTCCTGTACCTTGCCCTGGGAGGATAATAACAGGGTAAGCCATATCAAAATGTTCCTGAATACCTTTAGTGACATGACAACAGAATTTAACTGCAGAAATTTCTAGAAAATCATGGAGTCAGCAATGCCTCTTGGCACTTGGCAGTTCAGGCCTTGCTCTAGTGAGGCAGCTCTTTGGAAGTGCTCATGAGCAGTGGTTTGGTAGTAGATATTTGCCATACCATTTCCTTCCAGAAAGACTGGGAAGCCCTCTGTTCCTCTCCATTAACAATGGTTGATCCCCCTCACAGAATGTTTCGTTTTGTGAAGAAGTACTTGAAAAGAGGAGTGTGGGGTAAACAGCGAGCTTTTCATAGGAAGTGCAGAACAGATAAAAACAGGATTATCATCTCCATCAGCCATCTAGTGATAAAACAGGGCTGTGCATGGCATAACTGGTCAGTGACACCACTGTTATTCACAGAGAACTGTAGACTAGCATCGTGCTTCTCAAAGGCTGAATTTGTATGGAAATTCATGCCTTAAAGAATTCATTCCCTAAAGAAATCACATCCCAGAGCAATCCCATTGTAAATGCAGGGCCAGCAGGTGGAATACAGCAGCCCGTGGCCACAGCAAACACGATAGTGGTCAGTTTAGCTGTTTGCTTGTTCTCCTTCCTCCTGTGCCACTTCCCATCACTGTGATGCTGGGGAGGATCTGCATTGCTGTCATTCGCACAGGCCAGTGGTCCCCACAGCCAGGCACTGCATGATAAGGTAATGGAGAAATGCTCCCATGGCTGCAGACTAGCAGTTTGGTGTTCTGTACTCCACTGCTTCATCCTTCCATCCTATTATCCCAGCTCAGCAAGCAACACAAACCCAATTTTTCATTCAGGACAGTGGCTGAGACATTTCCCCTCTTGTGGGAAAAATAATCACAAATGTTGGCTGTAGGTTGTCACCAACTCCTACTCATTTTCATCCTGCTGCACTGGGAATTAGAGAACAGCTTAATGATATATAAGGGCAGGAATGATGCATTGAGATCTTAAAACTGATTTTAGTCCTAGTATCTTACTTTACCACAGAGTAGTGCAGCATTGGGGTGCCGTGTGTTCATGGCTACACGGGTAGCAGTGTGGGTTACAGTAAAGGATGTGCTTCTTTTAGAGTGAAAATGAACGGCTTCATAATTTAAATGTGGTGTGTATGATGTGCAAGTGCCATGCAGCATCGGTACCAGCACTGTCAGTGGCCCAATGCAATGTGCCCAAACAGTGGGGAGTGTGTCCCCACTGCGTTTCCCCCCTCTCCAGCCCAGCTCAGTGGTACCGTCACACCCTCAGCTTCTCTGGCTCTGATAGCAGCAAGTAAAATAAAGGTGGATCCTGACTCTTGCCAGGGTCATGGGACCCTGAGCTTTGCACTTGCTGCAATGGGGAGCCAAGTGGCCACCCGTATATGCTTGAATCCCAAGGGACCTCATAAAAAAACCAGCACAGCAAACAGTTGCTTCTCTTAAGATGTCCAAAACTGATTTCCTGCACTGTCCACAGCTTGACAAATAACGTTCCCAGCAAAGTTTGGAGGTACAGGTTGGAAAGTGTTGCTACAGATGTCCTCAGTGATGCTAAATCCTGCTTTTCATCATGTTCCAGCTGGTTTTCCGTGGAAGCTCTGTACTGCACAGGTCCCCATGGTTTTGACCATCACTCATGTATAAGTTTCTGCTGCTGCTAAGGGAGCCCATATTGTGTTCATGCTGAAAGCTGCATCAACAAGATCGCTGCAGGAGCGGGTCTGAAAACATGACCGCAGAGCTTGAAATAGCTGGGAGGGCAGGCTGGCTGAATGACCTGGCCACTGCTGCTCTGGGCAGCCAGAAATCCAAGCGGTTTTGACCAAGGGTCAGCTGAAGCACTCAGGCCCCTTGTGCTCAGGTTCAGGCCAGTCCAGCCATGATTCCAGGTGTTTTATCTTCAAGCAAAGCCACCTGCCAGCAGTGGCCAAGTGACTGCCTTGTTTTTCCTGCCTGCCTGTGAAGCTCCAGCTGTGATGGTCTTGTGGAGCACTGGCAGCACTAAAACACACTGAGTGCTGGATCCCCACCTCCCTCTTGGTGTCTCCCCTTCCCTGCATCCCAGTTTGAATGGGTCTCTAGGATGGTGAGTGGGACAAACAGGAGAAGCTATCTGTGAAAAAATCTATTAAAATAATGTTCTTGATAGTGAGTGCATTTGCATGTGTAATGATCAAGGTGCTTTCCCTGGATTATGCCATCTCAAATTCCAGAATGGCCATAAGGCATGTCTGCTCGAAGCTATAGTGAGCAATACTGGAAAGTGCTGGGTGGAGCAGGGAGGGGGACAGCTATTATATGCACATGGTCATTACACATGTAAACACAATATTAAAAATAGAACTGGATGAATACTGACAAGTATTTCTCTGGCTATCCCTTGGAATTAAAGACAGACATGAGTCTGGAATCCCTGCCGTTTTGTTCATCACTCCTGTGACCATTTCAGTGTGAGAGAAAAATGCCTGTACAAAATAGACAATAAACTCATGTGTGCATGAGTATTTACATGAGAAAATTTTGTTTTGTATGGGGTGGGACACAGTTCAACATAGTAGTGGTAGAACAGGATTCCTGAAAGCTCCACCAAGAATTTGCATCCCTTCCTCAAGGTGAGAGGCTGTTGAGATGCTGTTGCAGTAAATGAACACAAATCACGCTGGAGAGCACTCAGCCAAGAGGACTCCTGGGGGATTGATTCACACCAGGTGAAGAGCGAAGATCAACACAGTCTCTCCAAAGGAAAGCTGTGCCATGTAATTTCACCCATCATCGTAAGAAGATTTCACCCATCATCTTTTCATCCCAGAGACACCATGGAAAATGTGGGAACCTTTGGACTGAGATTTAGCAAACTGCGACAGGATACGAAAAAAAATCCAAATCCAAAGACTATCAGGCTGAAAGGCTGAAATTGGTCCTGAAAATTCAGAAGAGGTGAAGAGCCAGAAAAATTATTTGAAAGCTTGGAAAAAAGTCCTTACTCATGAACAGTTCAGTCTTTTTAGTTTACGATAAAAAGAGAGACAGAGAGGTGATATGTTTAGGGTGTAAAGATACTTTCCAGGGAGAAAGCAGTGCACACTAAAAAGGCTCTATAAGCAATACTGCCTCTTTGTTTCCTTTTATTTTCCCATCTGTCTGCCATATAAACCCGAGTAATATAGCAAGGAGAAAGAGAAGACAGAGCTGGGACAAAATTTTCATAAATTCTTTTGACTTCAATGTCTGACATGCAATTACAGCCACCATAGTTTGCACGTACATTGCTATATACCAAGTAGGTGCTCCTCAAGAGTGTAAAACTTTGCCAAGAGTAAAGCGGGAACTCCATTTTCACCGTCCGAAATCTGGAATCAGATGGCTCTCCTAGAGTCTCCCTCCTGATTACATCTTCTCTTGCCTTCCATGTAGGGAGGGTCCAGCCCAATGTGATATTTTACCAGGTTTGGAGGTGTGAGGAGAGTCCTGGCATATACTGAATCTCCTCCAGGTGTCCAGCAAACAAACCAAACCCACGCTGCTCAGATGGGAACGCTGGCGGGATGATCACTCTGGAGAGGTTAGTGGGGTCATTCTTGGGCTCCTGGAAACCACGAGAGGTTTTTTAAAGTAATAATCTGACCCAGGAACTAATTTGCTTTGAAGGAAATTAGAGAGGGAGAAAGAAAAAGCAATATAAACCCCAGCTGTCAACTCTGTTCCTTGTCTCTACCTGAGGGATTAAGCTGTTAAAATCAAACGTGAAACAAATGTATTTCAGGCAAGTGATGGCAAAGTAAAAA
Source organism: Pseudotriccus pelzelni (assembly GCA_035584735.1). Lineage (NCBI taxonomy): Eukaryota > Metazoa > Chordata > Aves > Passeriformes > Tyrannidae > Pseudotriccus > Pseudotriccus pelzelni. The sequence goes on from JAWMRA010000113.1 coordinate 100,263,302, forward strand.
CTTACTTTTCTTGTTGCCAGAATTGACAAAACCAAACCCAAACCCAACCCCTCGTCACTTGCAAGCACATAATAGAGAAGTAACTTGGTCCTGAAGCAAGATATAACTTGCAAGGTGTTTCTATTATTAGCAACTGGCATGAGCACTAGGAATAAACCATAGAGATTGATACAACAAATACCAGGTCAGCCAGGATGGGACGGCAAAGGGAGGGAGGTTTCTATGGCGATGGAGCACAACTGTGATGGGAGGTATCGTGTGTAGGCGGTGGCGAACAGCAGCTTTGCTCCCAGCAAAAGTGGTTAGTTGCTTAGGAGACAGGTGCATGCTCCGAAAAAAGCACCTCCAAGGGAATAGGATGGAGACAAAAAGGATTGCAGGATAGCAGCTATGCCATGGGCTAGCCAGCATGTGAACAAATGAGGCAATATCAAATAGGATGCATTTTGGGTATTGCAAATTCTCTTCTGTTCTTAAAAACCACAGCCACAAGCACATGGTTTGGCAACAGCACACGTCTGGAGGCACAGAATCAAGGTGACAGTGAAGAGAGTAGTGAAGAAGTCTACAAATTAAACAGTAAATAAAAGCACAACTAGTGGGAGGAATAAAAATGACATTTCAGAATGAATGTGCACGCCTCACTAAAGTTGCCACTGCAGTGGATCTTAGAGCACACGAGCTGATCAAGCCTCCAGAAACTGCTTGTTGGTCTCCCACACCTCCAGGTGAGGCCTATAGGAAGTATCAGCAGGGAAGTAGTTGATGAGATGGTTGCTCTCCTCTTCCATACAGTCCCAGACTGGGAAAACACACAGTGAATATTCACCCAAAGAGGGTAACTTCACACGTTGGAAATCATTAAAGGTGAATACAATGACACAGCTCATAAAGTGGAGCTGTCTTGCTTGGTGCATAGCACATGTACAGCTGATGTTTGGGGACATGGTGGGACCATCTCTCTGCAATGAAAAATGAAGTCGCAAAAGAGTTTTTCCCCAACCTGTCTAAGCTTGAAGACATCCTGCCTTGCCTCTGTTCCTGGCTGGGTTGTGGCTGAAGAAGGGACTTTGACAGGTCCAGACCCATAAGAAACATCTGAAATGCAATGCATGGAGACTCATGTTTACAGATCCTCTTATCAACATCTGCATGGCCCTTGTGACAGCTTTAGGTGTTACAGAGGTGAAAATGGTTAATTCTCAGGTACTCACGTGAGGTATCAACAGCTGAAGTTTGTAGAGGCACAGACATGGACGGGAGCAAGGAAGGAGAGCATCTCTGCATCAGCACTGCCCCACTGGCTGTGGGTGCCATGGCTCACACAGGGTTGGGGTGAGGGATGGAGCAGGGGGTGCTGCCTGCCCATGTGGGACAAGGTGGAGGACAGCTTGGAGGCACAGAAGTGGAGCAGTGGGACCAGACCCTGAGCTCCCCCCATCCTCAGGGATGCAAGAAATGAGCGCTGGGAGGTGTTTACTGCCCATCCCTAGGCAAGGAAGTGGCAGCATCAATCAGCAGTGACAATGCTGACACTAATCCACAGCTTCCCCGACTTCACATTAGTATCGTGTTGCACGGCACCACCATTAGCACCATTGCATTTGGGATAGATAAGTAACCTTAGATCCTTCACAACCCACAGGCCTGAACACGGAGGCTAAAGGATTACTATCTGCCATAACGGGACTAAAAGGAAAAGTTCTTCCTTCATCCATCCTGGAATATGGGATGCTGATCATATATCTCCACTAGCCCATAAGTAACAGGGCTTTAAAAGGCTGAAAATGGCTTTAAAAAGCAATTCTATTTTGATAACTAAATCTACAATGTTTTATGTGCTCGTGAGAATCTAATTGATCTATTGACTAATATAAATTATTTTGCGGATAAAACTGATAATTTTTTTATGGGAAAGGTGATTGCTTAATAGAAAAATGAAGATTTTTATAGATACTTGATTTAAACTTCTTAGTCAATTCTTGGAAGAATGCCTAGTATATGCAAAGTTATACTCCTTTTTTTCCCCCTCAGAATCATATCCTTTTGCTACTCAACACCATTTTTATTGGAAAGGCTTTGCCAACTGTGCAATAGCAAGACTGAAATTGTGTTTTGCCCTCCTCCTGGAGCTGCTTCTTGCCCTGCAAAGGGCAAGGATTTCAGTGCACCAGGGTGTCCTGCCTGGAAGGTCCTTGTCCTGAAGGCTAACAAGGAATAAAATCTTTATGAATGAAGGTAAATCCCATCTCTGTCTCCTTTCCCACTGTTTCGTCCACATTCACTTAATTTTGGAGCCAGTTTCTCAGCAAACTTCCTCCCAGATGTGTTGTTGAAGATAGTGTATCTCTGTAAAGCTAACACTTGTTTTTCTCCTTCGGTTACACTGAGATGGAAAAGGATTTTTAAAGTAGCCAAGCCCTTTTCTGATCATTTTCCTTGAAAGTTTTGAAGCAGCCATTAAAAATAGTCTTTTCTACAGAAAATTCTCTCAGGGAGAATCAATCACCAGTGTGTGATATAGCCCAAGTTAACTCATTACAGCATTTACAGGACAATCGCTGTCCCATCCCCCCAAGGAACCTTTCTTGGCAAATAACGGTCAAATAATATTACTCATGCTCCTAAAAAGTTATTGAGAGGAAATTAAATTCAACTTTATGAATAGTCATGGCTATTAGCCATCTATCATTGCTGCTGTTTGTGAGTGTGACCATGTTTGTACTCTATTTTCTGTTTTGTGTTCGCAACCTCTTTCCGTTCTCCCTTAGAGAAGACCATGGATTTTTAAACTGAGAATGTGTCTTCAATGTTTCTGAATCTCAAGACTGAAATTTTTTTAAACTTCAGTTTTAAAAGGAATTTATTGCTGTAGAACACTGCCTAATAAACATGAGTTGGCCTTTGATGGGGGTAGTATGGCAGTAGTAGCACATACTTACACCAACAAAATTTGCAATAAAAAGCAAATGTCCAGTTTTGGGGTTTTACCCAAAGGAAGATACTTGTCATTGCACCGAAATGGGATTAATTAAAGGTGATTTAAAAAATCATTTTCTCTGAGATTTATGGAAATGATTATCCATCAGAGCAAAATGTGCTGCATGAGCACCATAAACACATGCCTGTAGTCAACAGGAGACCATGGTGCTGGTGCTAGTGGAAGAGTGGAAACACTTGAGATAGCTCTATGGAAGCAAAAGCTCCCCACTGGGAAACACAGGAGAGATCTTCCTGCTGTGGGGCCCAGATGAATTCTCCCACTGACTTCTGAGCCTTTCTTGAAAACCTCCCAGCCACACACTGATGTCAATGGATCCTACTCCATTCTTGACATTCAACAGGGTCACAGAGTGAAGTGATTGAAAAAAACCTCCTTGTTCTGGCCCAGTAATGAGTATTTATGAGTTTAGAGCATTTTTCCAAGTAGCTATGCTGAAGTCTTCTAAAAAATGCATGTGCAGGCAGCTCATTCTACAAATCCTATGGCAATTGTTTGCATCATGGCTGGTTGGCTGAATTCAAATGTGCAAGATGTGTACATTAAGAAATGTTGTATTCAAATGGAGAAAACTTTCTAGAAATATTATTATTCACCCCCCACTATCAAGAGATCATAGCAATTGAACAAGATCTGACTGCTTTGAATTATTATTCATGTACCATGGAATATGTATTTTTTAAGTAGCATTGTAAATGAATGTTACCCAAACGTAATTTGTAATTTAAATGTAAATCAGAATTTACTAAGAATATAATTAAGCTTTGAATGCCTAGGTAGTATCTGCAAACCAGACTGTTTGGTGGTGGTTTTTTACTACAATTTTAAAGCATATAATTCGTCCTGAATACCTCAATGCATATTATCTGTACATGTGTGCTATAAAAATGTAAATAATAGTAAGAGATTAGGTTACACACTGTTGAATTCTAGACTGATACATTTCTGTGAAACTGAAAACTGCTCTATGCAGAGTTATATGGGATTCTTTATTGTTACATAGAGGTTGACTCATCCAGGGGGACATTAGGGAGAAATTAAGTCTCCCGTAACAAATGGTTCTTCTGCTGCTTGAATTGAATGTTGTAGCAGAAGTAAAAAACACAATGTGTTCTATATTAATCAAACAACACAGTCATGTAGCTTTTAGTAGTACACACATTTATATTAACATTTGCTTTAGCGCAAGGTAATTGTAAGCGTATATAGAATATATCTATCAGTCTATCTTCATATTGAAATCGCTCTGTGGTTGCCGAACATTTTGGTACTGGTCAAGCTGGTGTGCAGAGCTGACACTGCTTGCCCAGCCCACTGTTACCCCTTCAGCATGGGCATTGTAACCACTGATGCAACCACCTCTGGGCTGTGCTGTAATGTGGGACCACAGGTATTAGTGAAATTCATCTCAGCTGAAAAAAAGACACAATACCACATAGCTACACCAGTAGAGAAACTAACTGTGAGGTTGAAATATAATTTAGATTTTAGCCTAATAAAAATGTTTTCTTACAGAAATGCAGCAATGAGAAATTGGCAAGACTGTGTGCTTGAGAACTTTAGGATATTATCTTTAAAACAAAGATGAATGATTGATCAAGATGAAATAAATCAGTTGAAAGAGGCCAGGACATACTTAAATCTTTTAAAACAAATGAGATGACTTTAAAATGCCTTTTTTGATCTATGCACTTAGGGCAGCTATCAAATTGCTGACATTCTTTTACAGAAGGCAATAGGACCTCTTTGTTTCCTATCAGCACTTCTGTAGCCCAACTAATCTGTGGTTCTGAGGGTTTCCAATATTGAGTCTCAGCTGTGCTTCCCCATATTGCCTTGGCCATCACTGTGGAAGGGTCTGGATTCCCAACAGGCAATGGCTGTGGACTGCTTGCTCCTGAATATCAAATATAGAGATCTATTCCTATTCTTCAGTGGCCAACTACATTGAAAGGGGAGGAGCACAAAGAGAAAGGGCACACAGGAAGGACAGACAGAGGCTTTGGGGACTGAGTGCAAGGACTTTCCTGTGCTCCAGCACATTCTCCTTGGAGATAACCAGCATTCTTCTCAAATGTGCAGTTACACTGCATATGGCAGGTTGATCCTAGCTGGATGCCAGGTGCCTACCAAAGCTGCTCTGCCCTTCCCCTCCTCAGCTGGGCAGGGGGAAAAAAATAGAACAAAAGGCTCATGGGTCGAGATAAGGATTGGGAGAGATCAGTCACCAATGACTGTCATAGGCAAAAGAGACTCCCCCTGGAGAAATTTGTTTAATTTATTACCAATCAAATCGGAATAGAATAATGAGAAATAACATCAAATCCTTAAACACCTTCCCCTCCACTCCCTAATTCCCTCAGTCCTCCTCTGGTGGTGCAAGGGGACAGGGAACAGAGGCTACGGTTAGTTCACCACACCTCGTCTTTGCTGCTCCGTCCTCCTCAGGGGGAGGACTCCTCACACTCTTCCCCTGCTCCATCGTGGGGTCCAACCCTCTTTGCTAGGCAGAAGGGAATTTATTACTGACAGCTGAAGTTAAGTTTAATAATTACCTGAGCTGTTCTTTGCATAGACCCAGCAGGAGAACATCCTACGATGTGCAGTGTGTCAGCCACTTATTTTGAAGTAAATGAAGGCTGAGACTTTGCAGCAATGGAAAGATGTTTAGCAACTTTCAGCATTAGGCTCAAACACGTTTCTTTAGTGTGAACAGTGGATATAAGTTCAGCAGGAAGTTCACCTTGTATGAGGTAAGGACAGACAATGAGTACTCAGAGTGTAAATGATAAACACTGCTTAAGTGGAAGAGGTGGAGAAAACAGACAGGGAACAAAATGTTATAGAAGATTAAGAGGTGATGGCTTCTCACTTCCCACACTTAGGTACTGATTTCACAATCAAAATCTTCATTTCAGCGTTTGTATTTGACTGTTTGCTCACAGAGCCTTTCAGCATTGCTTTGATTTGTCTGTTCACTAAAGAAAATGGTCCAGCCTTTGCACATGAACGATGCCTTACTATGGCTCTTACCTTCTGTAAGGGTTGTCTGAGCACAACCTTCATTGTTTCATCCTTGATGTACCCTAACTACTGGAAGGTCACTCTGGAACCTTCTCTTCCCCAGGCTGAACAAACCCCAGCTCTTTGGTGTGTCTTCATGTGAGAGATTCTCCACCCCTCAGAGCATCTTTATGGCCGAGTCTGGAATTGCTCCAACAGATCAATGTCCTTCTTATGCTCAGAGCTGGATTCAGTACTCCAGGTGGGGTCTTACTAGAGTGGAGTAGTAGAGGAGAATCACCTCCCTTGGCCTGTGGGTTGACCTTCCTCCAAGATAGCTCATCTGTGGCCATTCATCACCTCAATCAGGCACATGTTGTCTTCATCAAATCTGCCGGTTATTAATTGCTTTACCACAGGCTTCAACTCATTGCAGCATGTCTGGTAATTTCTAAAGGGTTGTGACTTTTTGATCTTCCCTGCTCAGAAAAACTGGTGATTAGCCGCCTTTCCCTTGATAACTTAGAAGTGTAGGCTCATCCAAATAGCAGGGGGTATTGAAGAAAGGGTAGCACACCAGAAGCCTGATTTTTGCTGTCAGTGAAAATTTGCAAGAAGTCTACATTGCACACAGTATCTAAATCTATTTGCATACATAAAGTGTTATTGTTTTTATGCAGAAATCTTTATATGTAAATTCTAAATAATTTATCACTATAACAATCTCATCAGCTTAGCTTAAAACCTTAATTTAGGCTTACACACATTCAAATACTTTGTTTTCCTGCTGAAACGACCTCCACCGTTTGCTGCTCCTAGTCCTTTACCAGCCCTGTCTTTTGAGTGCTGAGCTCCCAGCAGGGAGGGGAAGTGCTGTTGCTGCTTTTCTGTAGCTTCAAGAAACACAGGTGCTGAGAGGCTCTGGCCACACCATTGACTCGCTCATGTAACTCAGCACATCCAGCTCGGAGGCTGAGATCAGATAAGAAACTGAGAAGCCTTCAGCTAACAGGGCAAGAGCAAGGAAAGGAGAGAATAGCAGAGGATTTCAACTGCTTCTTCATCTAAAACATCTTCCGCTTTCCTTTAGCTTGTGCTTGGTTATTATCTTTTCCCCTTTTCGGTGTCACTGACTTGAAGAATGCGGGGAAAAGGCAGAAAGAACAACTTTTTTTTTTCACTTTAATGAAATGTGTGACAAGAACTTTCCATCTCCATCCAATACTATTACCATTGCACGGTCCTGCCATAGGGAAAAAGTCAGGAGGGGCATTCCTGTGCTGTGAGTTTCCTTTTACACCAGATGCAGTCAGAATAAAATACACCCTTGGTGTACCTCCTGAGCATTAAATTTAAATCACCAACAATTCATGCAAACTCTGACTCAAGTCAGAGATTTCAAAGAGAAATATTCTAGGACTCTTCACAATGACCATACCTTTAAGCAAGGTACAAAATCCCAGTGCATTGTTCTAGGAATGAAACCATTTTCCTCAGAAACCTTGGTGGGGGTAGGGGGATAGGACATAAGGTCCTTTTTTTTCTTTTGCCTTTTTTTTTGGTCTTGTATCCTATATTCCAGTGCAAATGTTGCAATTAGGCAATTTTAAAAGCAGCTAGGTTGATTCCCTATTTAGAGAATGAGACTGCTTTTGTATAGTCATATGTCATGTGGAAGAGCAGAAATGTTGTGACTCAGGACACTTAAAACTGGACAGGGTAGTAGTAAACCAGAAACTAGAGAGGAATGCAGCCCTGGAAGGCAGTGTGCTGCAAGACAGTAATTGCCTCTCTGATTTCTATTATATCCGTGTTTTTTCACAGTAACTTATTTATTTTTGCACCCTGACTCCTCCGGAGAGAAACAGAAAGGATTTATCTTAACAATACGTTTCTGACAGTCTGAGACATTCAGCAACGCTCTTGTCTTTCTTGTCTGACTCCTAGGGAGTGAAACTGTGGATGCACTGAACTAATTTGTAATTGATTTGTGTCTCGAGGATGAATGTGCACTTGGGCCCTGGATGGAGATCACAGGTATCTTCTCATGTGGGATCTGTGGCTTGCAGTGCACCAGCAGATTGGAGTATTTCAATTTCTTTGAGTCGTTTCACCCGTGAATAGTACTTCTTTCATTGAAAAGGCAGCCTGTCTAAACCACCCAGCCTTCTCAAGTTTGGGCACCATCTGGTGCAGAAATGCAAGGAGAAGGAGAATAGGTTGACTGGACAGGAAAAGCTTACATGCACACAGAGTTCTGGCACAGAAAAAACCATGTTCATTCAAGCACAACATCTTCTCCTTTATTAGTGTGAATTTCCACAGCCACGTTTCTAATGAGGGTGTGGTTTCTGCTTTTCCACTTGCCTGGGGGAGCAGGTCCTCAGAGTGGAAAGGGGGAGCAGGTCCTCAGAGTGGGAAGAGATATCCAGCAACATCTAGCCTTGAACCTACTGTTCTGTTGAAATGTGGTCCCATTAGATGTACCAGGGTTGGGAATGTGGTAAAGGGGAACAGTGTTATCTACAAGAACTTCCCAATTTGGGACCATTTTTCTGGCAAGGCGAAACTGTCCAGAGATAAAATCAGCCACCATACTGCCATATCAGTCATCTCAGGCTTAGATTTTAAGTGCTAAAAATATAAGCAGAAGACACAAACTGTGTTCTTCCACAAGCTGAGAAGAGGAAACAGACAAGATAGGTACAAATTCCTGCAGGAAGAATCACAACAAATGAAACAGTGCAATCTATCCAAGAGGTGCACATGATGATCACACAGAAGGAATGATTCTCAGCGAGAAATGAGTGAAGGCAGAGACGGTGCACAGCTCTCTAAAGGATGGGGGCCCAATTGCCCTTGGTCTGCAGCAGAAAAGGAGTAATGTGGAGGGTCTTGTGGGGATTTCAATGAGTGGGCTCACATCAGATTGGACACTGTATAACCAAGGTCAAAGATATCACAGTGCAGGGAATAGAAAATCTGCAAGTTTTATCTCTGTTATAATGCCATCAGATACCAAATTTATGACAACTTCAGACAATTTGCTTGTAATTTGTTTATAACAGTCATAAATAAATTGCTAGCAAGTATTTTCAATATTATACTATGATTCATAATCATAAATAATAATTCATAAATACTAAAATCGATATTTCACAATGATCACCAATGAGTTAACTTTTTCATACAATGAGAGAAAGAAGGATGAGCTGTTACATGGAAAACAGTGCACATTTTTGGGTAAGAACACTTTCTGGTCTCTTCTGCTTCATCTCTAAAAGGTGTTAAGAAAAGAGTGAAAGGTGAAATTATTGAGAGGAAAGAGAATTTCTGCATTCAGAGAGAGACCGTAGTGCTTAGGCTCAGTTTGCTTAATAGCCAGAGGGAAGAGAGGGAGAGTTATATGGATTTCCAGATTACGCTGATCAGAGAGAAAGGAAATTGCATGTTGCCATCACTACTGAAGCAGCCAGGTGACTTTCAAACACATTGAAGCCACCAAACCCATTTTCTATAACTTTTATCCATAGTGGTGGTGCTTTGTGAGCAAATCCATTTGTAAATAATAACATGATAACTGCACTTTTTTTTTTTTTCCCTCCCAAAGATTGTGTGAGGATAAGCATACTGAAATTCAAAGCCCTGAGCTGAGACCTGAGTTCCCCAGGGGTATATCTCTGTTTCATCCAAGGGACTAGTACCTGTGTGGCCACAGCAACAGCTGGATTAAGACACTGATACAGCTGAAAGTAAAAACTAACTGATTTTGACTGAAAGTTACTATTTTTTTAGCAGCTGTGGCCACAGCAGTTATGAAGCCAAAAAGCTAATGGAAATATTAAATTCCTAATTATGACTTTTCTTAGGAGTTTGCATATGGACATCTGATAACTTCGCTGCAAATCATTAGGGCCTCGAGAAAGGTATTTAAATGGAATGGGGATGATGGGGAAAGAACTGTACTTAGAAACATACACTGCTCCCTAAGGATGTTCCTTGTTTCTTCTTCCTCTCCAATTGCGCAATATCAAACACTCCCTAATCCCACCATGCATACAGCATGCAATAATATACATCCATAACAAGCAACACTTACAGTGTTTGACATCTTCAAAGGTCTCTGCAAACCTGAGTTAATTAATCTGTTTCAACACCCCTGTGGGTTAAGCATAATTATTCCGAAAAAGTTGAAACAGGGAGGTTAAATGAGTTACTGTGGGCCACAGAAAGTGAGGGGCAGAGGAAGGCTGGGAGCACTGCTGTGGCACACTCTGACCCCGTGCCTCTCCTCTTCATGCCTTTACGTGCCACAGACTCTCAAATATATGTAAACCTAAGAAAAAGAAAAAGAAAAGGAAGCCAAATGCTTAACATTGTTAAGGTTTTTATATGGCATTTATTTATAACAATCTGCCATTAATGCTGGTTTTGTCTTCTAGGAGCAAGGTGACCCTAAAGTCACAAACAAGACCTCAAAGCGACTATAAAGCACCCTACTGCTCGATACCATCATTAATATTGCACATGGGAATCAGGACATTAAACCTCAGAGTTCAAATCAAATCTAAAATCCTGCATCCTGGTTTGGATTTGGTGTGTGGGTTTAGAGTATTAAATAAGGCTGGAGCCTATTTCCAAAGTTTGCCAGGGGGAAGTTTTGCAGTGTCTCTCTCTCTGGAAACATCTTCATGCCTCTACAGATATTTACCTGTTTTGTTTGATGAAAAGTTGAGGTTTACTGCTTTTTACCCCAAACTTTTTTTGGCTCACGTAAATATACAAATTCAAGATCATATTCTCTAGCACATGCAGTTTTGTTTGACAAACTGATTATTTTAGAAGAACAAGATATAAGATTTATTATCCATATGTTTTGAACAGAATGCTTGGGATTTTCAATATGAATGATTTTATCTAAACTCTCTCTTCACAGTGATGTTGAAGAACTGCCTTGCACTGACATTTGTCACAACCATGGATGTATTTAGAAGGGCACTTCTGAACTGCCTGAAGCAACCCTCCCTTTGTAGAAGGCAGATCTGCCCTGGTGACCTCAGCAATGCAGATGAGATCAACATGCCACAGCTCCAGCATGTTTTCAAGCCGTGCTTATACATCATCTAGTACTCTGATTTTCAAGGGTGCTTCATGCCTTGCCATCAGTAAGTCAAGGGTGCTCAGCTCCTGCAGAAAATAAGCAGAGAAGTATACAACAAAAGCGTAATTAGTGAATGAGTCATTAATTCTCATTATTCTGCAGCAGAATCAGAGCCGTTTCATCAGGGGGTAGCAGGTAGCTCTAACTGACTGTTAGCAATGTAAAACACATCCATCACAGTCACTGCACTCCCTCGGGGGAGCATCAGGGAAAGAAAGACAAGGAAGCTGGAGCAGATAAGCACTGTGAGGACCTCGCTCTGCAAAACACTGAAATATGGGCATTTCAGTCATGCTGACTTCAGCAGACAGGGAAAAAACCCCATGGCCTTAGATACTCAGCATCAGCAAAATGCCAATTTATTAAGACAACCAGGCCTAAGGGAAAAAACCCCAAAATTTCTTTAACTTATTACATGTATAATCCTCTGCTGCCTTTTGGTTGTGACTGTGGTCACACAGCAGGCTTGCAGTGTTGTAATCCTGTGGGTTTTAATGAACCTGGTTCTCATTCACCATGGGTGAGGTCAGGGTTAGCCCATGAACGGAACTCTGTGCCAACACCAGAGCTTTTGCATATGGCTTCATAATCAGCTCTTTATTAATTCCTGCTTTAAGGTGCCTAGCTTAAAATAAAATAATTTTTCATTTTGTAGCCCAGCACACTGAATATCAGAAGGACGAGAGATGGTTTTCTGCTTAATGCCTTGTAATAAGAGCTGATGCGGCCCACGTGCTGGCTCTGGGCATCTTCAAAGGCTTAAAAAATTTTTAGGAAATATTGTATCAAAATCATTCCTGTTAGTTAGGATACACATTGACTGTGGGAAATCAAATTAATCCCTGGTGTTACTTTGTCCCTGTCAGTGGATTAATTCCCGGAATTACTTTAATCTATTACCTTGCTTTCATTTTCTATTAAACATTTATAAAAAAAGATCAATGGGAAAAAAATGATGCACAGATAAAGCAGATACAGAAGCAGAACTAAGAATAGCCTGGTGAACTGCTCTCACTGGACAGTATAAATATTCCTTTCAGGTTAAAAATATTTCTTTGAGGATACAGAGCCCTTAAACACCAGAATAGATTTCGGACAATGACACTTCCTCACAACCAAGGGAGTAACATGTTTTTGCCAGTAAAGGATATGTTCTGCTTTGCAGAGGAAACTCCTGTTGGCTAATTTCACCATGGAAACTCCAGGTCTGACTATAAAAAGACCATCTTATCTCCTGACAAATATCCTTATGCTGGGAATAGCAAAAAACTAAGAGTGGCTGGTGTGACCCACAAGTACAGGGGTTACCACTGGTGTGGAGCAGCCACGGGATAGGCTGGCATAGGCTGCTCTGCATGAAAACCAGAGCTGAGCACACAGACATCTCCATGTCAGTAATAAAGCCTTGGCTAAAACTAGCTTCAGCATCTGTCTGCCCAAATCTTCTGTTTCAAAAGTGACCATTGCATTTCCCTTCCACTTCTGGGACAAACATGAATTGGCCTGACATGAGAACAAGGCCCAGAGTTTTCAGCTTCAAAGGGGTTTCTGACCCAGAAGTTTCTCACATTGATCCCTTGATCACTGACTCTCTGAGGCTGCTTTGTGTGGTGTGGTGGCAGAGACATTGTGTGAAGGGATGAGCCGTGTGCTGGAGGTGCTCTGATTTCTTTGGATCAGTTTGCAGAGACAAGGTTGCTGTTTCCTCCTGGCACAGCTCTGCTTTGATGCATCTTTAACACAGATGTTTTCAATTCCCCCAAAGGAGCAAATATAGAATTATATAACATAAATATAATAATAATAACAACAACAAAAATGCATACATATAAAACATAAATTATCAAATACTCTGCTGTTGATGGATGAAGAGGACTGACGTGGTCAGTAGAATACTTACAATGAATCTTTTTACAGATGCAATGGCTTTCAGGTTTAATTATGAGCTCTGTCCTGCTGTCTCTGTCAGACAGAGCACTACTGAGGCACAGTGGGTGACAGACTGATGGCTGATGGCTACACACACAGCTAAAAAAGAGCATGGGTAAGGGAAGGCCAGTCCAAATAATCAGAAAACAGACAAACTTGTGATAAAACAGTAACCAAAAATAATGCATTGTCTTTCTTGTGTAATCCCAACCACCACAGCGACTTACAGCAACCTAAGACAGTTTTACACAGGTTTTATCTTTTTTTCTCTACAAGTAGAGAATTTGCATTAGAAATAGCCATGATTTTACTTCTTATTGCACTAGGTGCTGCCACAACACCTCTGGATAACCTGAACAGTGGCACTGCATGGGCTTGTTGTTCTCCATCACCCATTAGTGAAAGAACAGGCAGCGTTTAGCAAAAGGGAGACCTATAATCCACAATATCATGCACCACTAAGCAGAAAGATGCATTGCAGATCTTGCTCTTATATGTCAGAAAATCCAGAAGAAAGGATGCATTTTCTTCCTCTAAATTAAAAACCCAAACAACCCAAAATCAAACAAAACAAATGATTTGCAAGTGTTCAGGAGTGTTGAAAATTATTTTGGAAAGTGCTTTAGGCTAATTTTGTACACCACAACAGAGCTGTAGCAGGTAGGAACACACTTTCATCTTGCTTATTTCTCTCCATCTTTAAATGCTGGGTTTACTAGGATAAGTTTCTCTTTCGAATCTGCTCAGCATGATATACACTTTCTTGGTTATGAAGTGTCTGGCCACACAAGTACAGACACAGACATGCCCAGTGAGCTTATGAGCTTTCTGTCCTGTACAAACACTGAGCCAAATTTGGCTTCAGTTTTCCACCAAGCTTTTTCCTATCAGTGGTGCAAAAATCAACAGGGGCTGATTTTCCCTACACCTGGGACTGCATTTTGCTGTGAACCTGTAGCAGGATGAGTTAATTCATGCCAAAATCAGGAAGGATGTGCTGCAATTTGTTACATGCAGCACAAAGCCTGCTGTGTGGACGGCATGATACACCGGGCACAGCACCTGAGCTCAGCCTGGCTGCAGCACACACGGGTTGGCGTCATCTTTGAAGGGTGTTCATCGAGCAACAACTCAGGGGAAACCCCACTTCACGCAGCTTTGGGTCTCCAGTCTCTGTACCGCTGTATTGTTACCATCTCCAGTGTCTCCCATGCCAAAGCAGTACAAGCAGGGACTTGCCAGAGGGACTTTTATACTTTCGAGGTCTCAGCCGTTGTACTATTTTGTGACCAGAATTGGCCAGCTGGTTTAGGAACCCAGGCTTTAGCCTCCTCCAGATCCTCATCCCTGCTTAGAGAATTTCTGGGAATTTCTGTTGATTTCTGCCTATGGTAGAGCTTGCATGCCCCGGATTGCCTCTGTGCACGCTGCAGAGACGAGAACCTCCAGAGGGAGCATTTGCCCCATCTTAAACATCATCTAAGCAAGGGCAGGAATTTCCTTTCGCAATTTTAGCTGGTTAGAAACACGTGAAATGCATCCCACCCCAGCTTGTAAGTGCCAATGCTTCAGTTGGCTTTTGCATGTCAGAGCATGTAGAATTGAGGGTGAGAAATAACTCTTTCCATATTGCCAGAAGGCAAAGCAGTTCAGGAGGGACTGTAGATACCTGGGTGCATTAACAGGCAAGTGACGAGAGCACAGTCCCTGCTCACCACTGACAGATTTCTCACTGCATAACACATGAGTGGAGTTTTGAGCAGTAACCAAGCCCTGAGGTGGAGTATGAAACACTTGATATTTGGTTGTGTTGTGTAGCTGCTGAAGCACGTACAGACTTATGGATTTGCAGGTCCAAGAGACAGAGGAGTCCTTCCACAGGGGGTATGGAGCCAGTCCACATAATTTCTTGGCCTTTTGTGGTGACCTGCAGCTGGGTTGCAGACAGCCAGCACCCTGGGAGCGGCAGAGCAGTTCTGCCATGTGTGAAAGTAGTTCCTCTTCAACTGGCACTTGTCTGTGTGTGGTGCTCACTTAGTCCCTCATACCAGCGACACACTGTTAAACTTACAATGATGTCTTACAGTGCTGTGAAACAGGAACTCCAGCTTCTCACTTGAGATTGAATTGTGTTCCAGGCATTTTGTACTTTGTGGAAAATATAAATGCAATACAGGAAAATATGGTCTGTTACTTGTTATATAACTATTTGATCTAGAGTAAAAATCTTGTTGATATTGTTTCTTTGGTTTCGTATGTTTATTTATGGGAAAAAAAAAGAAGGCTAAGCCTGAGTTCTACTGCAGTGAAATGCTGTTCAATAAGTAGAAGAAAGTAAGTAAGCTGGGATTCTGCAAATGTCTTGTCAGCAAATTAACTTTAACTTGTGTAATGACAGGTGCATTCACTTCTAAAAGAGGAGAAAGTTCAATGTCATGCAGTAAATCATCACTTGCTTTTCAAAAATTGGGATTGTAGGTCCAGAAGAACAAAAAACCAAGCTTTTATTAATTTTTCCAAATTCATAAGGAAATTGTGCTGTGCTCTTAAATATAATAGGGAAAATACAAGACTTTTGGACTGTTTTGTTACAATAAAAAGAGAAGAGACTTAAAGATGCCTGAAGACCCACAAATTTGGTGATACCTAACTAGTTCTGCACCACTGAACTCCTCAATTAAACAAGACAGACAGAAAATCCAAAAAAAAGCCTTTTCCTGTGTATCTCCTGTGAATCTTTGCTCAACATTCACTCTTCAGAGATGTCTACAAAGCGTGAGACCATGGTAACTGTCAAACCAGTATACAACAAATGTGTAAAACCTTCTGGAAGTACATAACCTAAAACTGAGCAATTGTGAGACCTTCTAGTCTTCCCTAACTTTGTCCCTCCCCTGTTGTCCATCACCTCTTTGGCTCAGGCAAGAAGTTACCCCACAGTACAGATGGTGGTTTCTCTGGCTGCTGTAGAAAAGGCTTGCTGAGATGCTGGTCTGTGTATGTCAGATCCCTGGGTGCACTTATTTGCAAAGTAGCTAAAAGCAACAAGAAAAGCAGTCAGATTCTGAAGGATCCTCCTTGTGTCCAGCAAGGATTTTCAGGCTGAATCCTGCAGCCCCCATGCAGGGTCCACAAAAGAGAAATCCACTGAAAATCCAAATACAAGGGTTTGCTGATGATTTTATTCTGGGGCAAGAAGTTGACTTCCTGCAAACTGAGGGTGATGGTAGTTGCCAAAGGCCTGATTTTGGACAGAAGGGTTTAGGGGCTTGTGCTGGGCAAGGGGACAGGAGAGGCAGAGGAGCTGGGCAGAGAGTGTCCGGGGGAGTGTGATCCCTTGTAGGAGGAGAGGGGCAGGAAGGAGGGTGAGGGGTGATATGAAGAGAACAGCAAGCCCAGGTCCCCATAGGTGAGGAGCAGGAGAAGGAAATGATAAAAAAGATATCTCAGGCTACGGAGGAAGGAGGAAGAATTGCCGGGCTGGGGCACAACGAGCTCTAGCTCCCACAAGGGCAAAGGATGGGTGGGACATCATGGGGCATCCCCGTCAATCACAGCTTCTACTGAAAAGGAGTGGGACAGTGGGGAGGAATCTCTCTTTTTTTCAGGGGGAGGCTGCAAGCCCCAACTCTGCCCCTCTAAAAGGCAGAACTGCAGCTGCTTTGCTGGGCTCACAAATCCTCCCTTTGCCAGACCACATCCTTGCTAAGAGACTTTCGTGTGAGAGATGAGCACCTGCACAGGGCAGCACCACATTTCTTGTAAGAGCTCTGTGAAATTCTTCCAGAGAAATGCATTAAAACATCCCTGGGGTGTTGTCACAGAAGTAACAGCACCTTCTCCCATCCTTTTCCCATCATCTGTCCAAACCTTCCTTGATATCATAAAGATAGGTCTTTCTTATAGTTTCTGATCATGTTTTATAATTTAATCAGGATTAATATCCTTCCCCTAATTGACTCCTGTTATGACAGCCTTGTTCAAATATACCAATTCCAGAAATGTCCTACAGATATTCCTGTAAAAATCCTGTGGCTTCTTCAATTAGTTTTTAAAGAAATCCTGAAATTCCCGCGGAGTAGGCACTTCCAGAGTATTATGGAAAAGTAATCATGATCTTGTAATTGAAAGTCAAAATGCTCACAGATGTTCATGAAAGCCTCAGTTCTGCCTCCATTAATGGTGCTGTTTTTCTTAAGTTGGGTGGAACCAGGCAGGATAGTCCTTAAAGCAGGGCTAGGCCAGGAAATATACAACTTAGGATATTTAGTCAATTAACTTGCGTTTTTATAGAAACTGGTTCCAATCATGTTTACATTAATTTTTAGTCCCATTTTAATGGAATGGAAAATACTGACTTCCCTGCAGATTTGACCGCATGTCCACTACACAGACAACATGTGAGTAAATTACAACCCACTTTCCCATCAACTCTGCTTCTACCTAGATTGCTTCTTTCTCACCCATGCTGCACGCAATAATTTTCAAAACAAAGTGAATAAACTAGCATAAGCATTTAAGTGCATTTCCACTGATTCCCATACTTAAATTAAACATGCAAATGAAAACATTAAAAGGAATGACTTATTCATGTTCTTGGGCAAAGCATACATATTAAATTAATGTACATGTATCAAAGAAGGCATTAAGTGCTGACTCTTGGAAAGCCTGTGTAAGAAACTGTACTACAGACTGTTCATTTCATATTTTTTATTGCTTAATATGAAACTTAGAAAGACGGTATTGATTCTATCTTAAATATTTGTCAATATATTCTCATTTAGAGCAGCCTCTTAATTTCCAAATATATATTCAATGAAGCACATGCAATTTTAGGCAGACATTTAAAGTACAAGTTTCATCTCTTTAACATTTTAAGAATATATATCACATTAACAATTGTACAAGGGAACAACTCCTTTGATGTAGCATGTAAGATGCAAAGTTATCAGTAATACAAATCAGCTCCATAGGATTACTGTGCAAAGCTCCAGCAATACAAAAAAATATATTTTTAAGAATGACAGAGATTGGTTTTAATTTGCACCTTTCCTTTGAATCTTGTTTTTATTTGTTGCTCTCTTGAAAATTACATGTACACGCATTTTTAGATCTCTTTATGATGCAACAGTAGACTGGGGGGGAAAAAATCATCCAGTGATATTTTTTGTTAAGTGACTTCTGTCGGTCAAAGAGCTGAAGGCTTAAGTAACCTGCAGTTTAAGTCTCAGAGCTCCTAGCAAGTAAAGGTGAAAGCTTGTCAAGCTTACAAAACCAACAAATAGCTCAAGGACAGAGCTGGAAAGGATGGTTTTGGCACATTCAATTACTGGAAAGCTTTCACAGGAGGAAAATTGTCTTCAGTGGCTGAACTGCCTTTGTAGATGGAGTATCAAAGTGCCAGGATTATGGCTGGAACAGACTCAAGTTATCTCACCCAGGTTAATAGGTAGGAAACACAAAATGGAATAAGCGAGGAAGAAGGGAAAAAACAGCATAGCCAAGATAGAAATCTGCAAAGCAAGGAGAAAACACAAAGTTATATTCACAAGCTGGGTGGCCAGGTAAGCAAAAGGCAGTGAAACAACTTCACTTGCAAGGAAATTGAGAGAGGTTGGGGTGTAAGAACTGATTGCTTGGACACAGAGCAATAAGCCCATGCAGTGAGATGCAGGAGGCAAATCTTCTGGTATAAGACCTGCAACCAGGCATTTGCAACGTGGTGGGATGTTCCTTCTGGCTGGAGTACAGGGTTGTGAGAAAGGCAGAACTCAGGACAGACGGGAAGGGAGGTAGTGGTGACAGGAAAACACAGTACACTACTGATGTAGTAGTGTGTAGAGAATCATAGAATCATAGAATTAACTGGGTTGGAAGAGACCTCCAAGATCATCATATACAACCCTTGATCCAGCCCCACTGTGCTTCCTAGATCATGGCACCCA
>JAWMRA010000113.1:100282440-100359011 GCA_035584735.1 Pseudotriccus pelzelni
GGGCACCTCTTGTAGCATTTACTTCCAAATATTCTGACCATCATAAAGTATCATTATTTACCAGGGCTGGAAGCAATTTCTCTTCAAGTAGTGCAATATATGCCAGTGTATCAGCTCCTTGTTTTGCAGACAATTCATAATCCGCATTATATTTCTACAAATTAAAAAAAAAAAAAAAACACCACACAATACCAAAACCAAAACCCTAAAAATAGTGTTACACAGAACTTTTCAAAAAAATTATCAATGCAAAGTTACTTCAAACTTAACAGCTATCAAGTCAGTAAGTATAAAAACACTTTTGGGGACAGAAACCAGGCACTCACTAGAATATCTTCCCTTATTCAGGCCAGCCATGTCAAAACTTGTTGCATCCCCCTTTTCCGCCTTCCCGTTCTTAGATCTTTGGGCCTTCCTATTCCCAAAATAACTCATGCCTCCCTCCCATTTGTTTCCAAGCAAATATCTAGCCATACAGAGGCAATTTTTCAGTGCTTACGGATGTAGCAAACCTCTGTTAGGTCCTCATCTTTATTTCTGAAGAAGCATCTGGCACTTCAGCTGGTGTAAGCATAAGTAAAAAGCCATGCATTCCCATATTTTGCTTTTAATTAGCATTCTCAAAGTCAAGGAATTGGATGCTAACAATGTAAGGGACCAAATGCACAGCTAAATTAATCCAGTTAGAGCCGACTGAGCTTTTAATTCTAACACTGGATTCCTTTAAGATACATTAAAAGGGCTGATAAATTTTGGGGGGAGTGAGTACATCTGCTTCATTAATTTATAAACAAAGGATCAGTACGGATACTTAAAGATGTCTGAAAGGTAAGCATATGATTGTTACACTCTAACTCAAACAGGGTTTTTTTCCCCAAAGCTACGTAATCTTTGGTATTCAAATGAATACCAAATTCAAATTCAATTCAAATGAATATGAAACTTTCGTATTTGAATTTCAAAACAGCTATCTGAAATCCCATCTCAAATGCAGTTTTCAGATTCTGGTTCCCCCCCCCCCCCCAAAGATTTAAAGTTTCACTACAGCATACCAGACCACCTGACTTCTCAGAAGCTGCATTTGTAATGTAAAAGCAGAACAGTGGTCTGGAAAATCATCTTAGAAATAAAAAGATGGTGCTACAGTTTACTAGACATCTTTATACTAGATGAAAAAAAGAAATTGCACAGCTTTATTCTTTGGAAATAAAACATTAAGAGATCTACAAAAGGCAGTAAGAAGTGGATCAGGGAACGCCTGCAGACATTTTTACGTTACAAGCTACAGAAAAACTACATAGATTAAAAGCAACACTGTACATATCACCTTCCAAAAAAAAGAGCACTGGGAAATGACTACTCATTTAAGCAGTTTCACCTAGGCTGTGGTATCCTAGGTCTAAAAAGGTCATAATGACATTAAAGATGTGATAATTACAAGCAGAGTGCTCAGTAACAAACTGCTCAGTTAAGGACAGGTTTTTGTCCTTTTCAAACATTTTTTCATGCCTGTTTTTAATCTTTCACACACAAGTAACAATCAAACTTCAAACTGCAATTTCTTATCCACCATTTTGCAATTCTCATGCATGTATAAAAAACAGAAAAGCACTGGGTCTGAACTGAGTTTCTGGACTTTGGAAGCCATATCAATGTATACTGCAGGGACCTACAGAGTTGCTACCAGGCAAAGAGAACAAATATTTTTTGATAGAGACCTACCTGCTTTCTTAAGAAGTTCAGTATTTTTGCTGGCTGAGAAATCACCTTGTCTTCTGATACGAGGACTGGTATATCTCCTAAAGAGCATAAATAATACAGTCAACAATTTATATCATAGAATCATAGAATCAGCCATGCTGGAAAAGACCTCTGAGATCATCAAGTCCAACCCCTGATCCACTACCACCACAGTTACCAGATCATGGCACTAAGTGCCACATCCAGTCTCATCTTAAAAACTTTCAGGGACAGAGAACCCACCACTTCCCTGGGCAGCCCACTCCAGTGCCTGATTACCCTCTCTGTAAAGAATTTCATCCTAATAACCAACCTAAACTTCCCCTGGCAGAGCTTAAGATGTGCCCTCTTGTCTTACTGATAATTGCCTGGGAGAAGAGACCAACCCCGCCCTGGCCACAACCTCCTCTCAGGTAGTTGTAGACAGTGATGAGGTCCCCCCTGAGCCTTCTCTTCTCCAGGCTAAACAACCCCAGTTCCCTCAGCCTCTCCTCGCAGGACTTGTCTTCAAGTGCCTTCACCATCCTGGTTGCTCTTCTCTGGATCAGCTCCAGCACCTCAGTATCCTTCCTGAACTGAGGGGCCCAGAACTGAACACAATACTCAAGGTGTGGCCTCACCAGCTGGATCAGCCCCGTTCACCAGCACTCTCTGGGCCCGGCCCTCCAGGCAGTTCCTAACCCAGCACAGAGTGCCCCTGTCCAAGCCATGGGCTGCAGCTTTTCCAGGAGTATATTATGGGAGATGGTGTCAAAGGCTTTACTGGAGTAGGAAAAGCATGATAAAATAAGATAAAATAAGATAAAATAAGATAAAATAAGATAAAATAAAATAAAATAAAATAGAATAAAGGTCATTCCCTTCTTGAAAAGCACTGTAAAACGATGTTATTACAGCAGTAGCACAGATCCACTAAAGACCCTCTAGATAAAATTTGACTGTGGCTGTGGAACAATGGAATAATGTTAGTCAACAGAACCTGTGGGAAACCTGTTTCTAGAGACAGATCAAACAAGAATTATATCAATAAAAAAATGGAGGCTACAGGTGATGACAGAGCTCTGATGTTCTTAAATCTGGACTGCTGGCAGACTGTTTTTATATTTATTAAGCCTTCAGGAGGTAGTGCTAATTCAGACATAACAAGGATGTTATAGAAGAGAATGCTGTAGAAAATAGCCCTGATCAAAGAGATCATAGAGCTTTCTGATTAAACTGAATGGAAAAATAAAAAAACACTATGCTTTTCTGGGTTCTCATGTTTGGCTTTTTTTAATCTCAGAGGAGTAAATTCAACTGAACTAAACTGAAGAACTTGAAGACTTGGCTGCAAAGGAGATTCCTGAAGTCAAAGATATATAATCGAGTGTGCATTTTGGGAAGAGAAAATTCACAGGGAACTCCAGACTCAACTGGTGACAGCCCAACTTGAAAAGGATACAAGCAGTAGGCAAAGAGTCTGCAAGAAATGGAAAAAAAGGGCTGACTAACACGGAAAATTGCATCTTGGAGGTCAGGAAGCGTGAGGAGAAAGTGAGACCTGTCAAAAATTGGGCTGTGTTACACCTTACAAAGGAAATTAAAAACACATTGTAAAATGTTCTTTAGTCATATAAACAAAGAGAGAGCAAAAACAGGAATTTGAGACAGCTATGCAGTCTGAGGGTGGGGGATAAAGATAACCTAAGCACTGGCCAAAATAAAAATGAAAACTTTACTTCAGTTTTTAGTAAGCACAGTGACATGTGGGGCAAAGATGGTGGGACTCATGGGAATGAGAAAGCATCTGGAGCAGAAAAAATTCTAAGGGCTTAATATTTTTGGCCAAAGGCAGCAGTCCCATCTCAGTCCAAAACTCTGAAAGAACCTACACAGCAATCTCCCAAAACTAGTAAATTTATATGTTATCTCAGGAATAGGCGCTGGGAGCAGAGCAAGAGTATCTTCTATATTATAGAAAGCATGAAAATTTTGATCAAGCTGAATACCAACTGTTGGTTTAATTTCAGCAGTCAGAAGAGGTAGACAAAAGAAAGTAGAGTTTAGCACAGCTTAATCCAAGGTAGTTTAGTAACCTCTCTTTCTCTGATAAGCTCAACTGATTCTTAGTAGGGAAATTCCCCAACTTTTTTCTCGTCTTATTTTAAATAAAGTATTTCATACAATGTCACTTTAGAAACAACTGCAGGAGGAAAATATCCAAGGCACATGAAGAACTGGCTAATATGGAAATAGTAGCTAAATAAACTATTGGGGTAGAAGACAACTGTTTAGGGAATGACTGAAAAACTGGGCTTGGAATCAACATTCTATTAGTGAATGTGACTAAAAAGCGTGCCAATGCTGACATTTGTCACTGACAAAGGCAGAAGAATCAGAATACAGTTCAAAAAAATCTGAAGAGCTTTCAAGATTACAACAATAAGCAAATGATGGAGTTTTAAGGGCAGAACCGTAAACCAGAAAATTTTTTGTGGTTTTGATGTGAGCTTGGAATTAATCTGTTGGTGGGCAAGAGACCTCAGTGGATTAGCTGCCCACTGGTACCTTTAAGCCAGGTAAGTATGGTGAAGAAAAATGTAAACTTGGTGTTTTACACCTCAGGCTTCCTTTATAATCAGCGAAAAGAAATAAGACACCACAACTCCCTATTTTAAAATTAGATGAATGACCTTTATATGGAACTTACCTTAAACTTAGACAACAAAGTTTGAATGTCTGAAGTTTGATTAGATGAACCTTCCTGAGAAATATTTGGCATGAAAGCCCCATGTTAATGCAGTATTTCACCCTGCATAGCGCTGTTGACTTTTTCCTGAAGCAGTTCATGGGAGGCAAGCAAGGCTACAAAAGCCAGACACCAAAAGTTTCAATTACTTTTGAAAGGACCGAGTGTCTCAACCGTGTCTTTGAAACACTTTTGCTGTCTGCCTTTTGAAACCAGCGGGGGTGGTGAGCTCAGCCCCAGCAAAGGGCTGCTGTGGGCGGAGGCCTTCCTACAACAACGCTGGTTAAGTGTGATTTCACTGATTCACGCCACAACAGCTGCTGAACGCCCTGCAAACACTTGGAGTTACGCCACCAGTGTGTGGGGTCATATTTTTATGCAGTTGGTGACCCCTGTTGATGGGTGCATTGCAAAGATGTAGGAGCTGGACTCAGCTGGAAGTCCAAGGAGGTGGGCTGGACATGCAGCACAGATGCTCTCAATTTATTTCGTATTCTCTTTGTCTTGGTCTACTGATTTTCCTAAGAAAACCAAGGGAAAGAGAATGCACAATGAGGGTGCTGCCAGACTTCCTCATCGCCATGCAATAGGGACCATTGGGTGCTGAAAGGTCAGTTTGGCTTGAGGGAAAAACTGGAGTACATCACCCTGCTCTGCCATGAGCGAAGATTCTGGAGCTACCCAGGGGAAAGGTCTGGGCATTACTGGAAAAAAAAATAAAATTAGTTTCCAGGAGTAGGTTCATGCAGGAGGAGTAAACCCCCAGGACCTTCCAATGGAAAGCAATCATTTGTGGACTGCAGGTCAGCCACAGCTACTGGACTGAGAAGATGGGAAAACTGTTTGACATATGCCATGGAGACTTGGGAATAAAGTCATCCTGTATCGAATTCCCCTGGCACAGTGAAAATCCCTTGTAAAGATTGCTTTGAGAAGAGTTTGGATTTCCACTGCAGTGATACGATTTCTTTCCAAGCACCTGCCCGTGTGATTAGGTGCTAAATTCTGCCTTGAGATCTCTCATCAGGCCAAGTAAGACCAACAGGGGCAATTAAATGCTGGAGGAAAAGATAAGGATCACTAATCAACTTGCAAATCGTCTAATCAAACCATGCTGTTCACATCCCACTGTTCCAGTGGATTTATAACTATAATTACCTTATTTTAATTTTTTCCCAATCAATTTTACATGAGTATTTATTTTTGTGCGCTAAACATATTGTCCTCCATACACTCAAGGAGTTTTTTATAGTCATGCTTCTTAAACAGCCACCTTGCATGGCAGCTCTTAACCTTGATGCATATACAGACAGACAAAAACCATTTCTAGAGTATTGCTCTTTGCTAAACTTCAGCATGTTATGATGTGTGTACATATATCTGATCTCTGAAAAATCTCTTTTGACCTGATGATGTTGAAAAAAGCCAAGGACCCTTTCCTTTTTTGTTCTCCAGGGCAGAGCCCCTTCATGTCTCAGGATACACCATTTCAGGTGGATCCTGCCGAGTGGGATAGAAAAAAACGTAGCCCCTTTCCTGTCACTTCCACTTCCTAACTGTGAGACCATACGAGAAATGCAGCAAAAGTTAGGCAGATGTAGGTTTCGGCATATATATCTGCTAACTGGCTTTAATAGCATCATAGTTTAATGGCTTTTGACGGGATCTTGCAGATTACATGAGCTGTTGAATCCTGGCATGAGCTTTTTTAGGTAAGCCCTGAATTCTTGGCAAGAAATTCAGAAGTTTCACGGTCAAAAAGGGAATGGAAGCCACCGAGTTAATGAATTATCCTTGTAGGAAAACGTAGTCCTCTCCATCATACTGAGCCAATGTACTAAGGACAAAAATAGAATAAAACTATTATTTCTATACTTACAACTTGTCCAAAATAATAGTAATGACAGTTATCAGGATTGCATAGTGTGTAAAGCCAAGGAAAATTTAAATTGTTCTAAGCATAAAGCTTTGAGCAAAGAAAGGGAACGTTTTCCACAGCTATAAATGAGTCTTCACCTTTATGCTGCACTATTCAACCTCCTATGACAAATCTCCCCATGAAAACCCAAACAACTTCAATCCCCAGGTAAGGCTTTCTCCATTGCAATAAGAAGCAAAGGAGGTGTCATCACAGCAGATAAATGACACTCGGGAAATTAGAGAACTTTAATAAATTGAAAACAAATCTCACCTTTTAAATCAAGAAGTTTTTGTGACCATTTATGTTTTCCATATGTGATGATAGTGTATGCTGAGCCAAGAACATCTTTACCTCCCCAGTCTTAAATCTTAAGAGGTAGCTGTAACACATCAAGCACAGCTCAGTGTTGCTACTGGAATAAAAGCTTTACCAAGCTGTCAAAAACAAAAATAAAATGAGCCTCCACTCAAATGTATTCCTGTAGTTCAGATGGTAGTGAGAGATGACAAATAGCTGGCAAGTGCAGCAATTCATTCAATCAATAGAAAAACTAGGCAAATTGCAGAGGAAGAAGCCTGGAGAATGCCATTATTGTAAAAATAAAGCACAGTCACCAAGGCAGCTCCTGCAGTCAATCATCCAACACCTTTAAGGCAATTCTGCTCCTCCTGAGTTCAGGGAAAGTTGACTAGAAGGAAAAAAATCTGTGGAACATAT
This sequence comes from Pseudotriccus pelzelni, assembly GCA_035584735.1. NCBI lineage: Eukaryota > Metazoa > Chordata > Aves > Passeriformes > Tyrannidae > Pseudotriccus > Pseudotriccus pelzelni. Next base: position 100,289,547 of record JAWMRA010000113.1, read on the forward strand.
ACAAAAGAGCAGCCTCTGCAACCCAGGCTTTAGGGCTTGATTGGGGGTTAATCCAGATCACTGCTTATGGAACAGAGTTTTATGGCTGGGCTCCTCTGTTGCAGCTTTACAAGCAGTAAATTCCCTGCTCTGCAGGATTTACCATGTCTGGATTCAGCTGTCAGAGGAGGCTGAATATAGATGGGAGATGGGCATGGCCAAACCTGTCCTGGGGACCCCTGGGGACCCCCAGGACTGGCTGCCAGGGTGCTGGGCACACTTGTACTGGTGTCCGCTGGCAGGTAAATCACACCGAGCTCCCAGATTGATAATGGGATTATTAAATCTGCTCCCACAGTAACTGTAAACCTGGCCAGATGTGAGAGGAAAATCCTTTGTTTCTCTCTCTCGGAGCCCTGCTTAGAAAGGAGTCCTCCAAACCTACATAGTTTGGCAAAGGCTTTTTTTCCTAGAAGAATGACCACGATGCCTCCTTGATGTTTTGCCTCAAGAAAACTATTTGTAAACTGAAAACCACCACAAATCTTAACATTACCAAACTCACACAGCAAATCAATAAAATTATAAGTGGAAATCCCAGATCGCTAAAAACACTGGGAAGCCAAATATGTTAAAGAACTGATGTTTATAGTTTATGAGCATTAAAGCATTAGATACACACCCACAGTATTTAAAATGTGTGACGGATTATCTACTGCCAGTCTCTGTAGTGCAAAACAGATAAATCAATGATGTGTTTAATGGGACACTGGCATGAAAGCAATATTGGGATTCAAATAAAGAAAAAAACTCAAGATGACAGTAGAGGATCACATTTCCATTTATACTTCCTTCATCAGTGATTGAGATAGCTACCTGCACCCCACTAGGCCCCTAAGCTATTTATATACCAGAAAGCTGAAACAAGTGACCCCTTAGAGACGCATATTTTGAAACCCTTATTCCTACAGAAAGGTCTTTGTTACGGACAAGCTGTAAGATTTTCCAGAACTGGAATGTAAAGCCATATGTACACCTCAAGAGAATTTTAAAATGTTTTGTCAAGTGCAAGCAACAAGTTATCTAAGGACAATGAGATAAACAGGGTATTCTGAAGACAGTGGCATCAGTTAAGAATTCAACCCAATTTTATTATTTGGAAACATGGCAGGTGATTTATTACTGTAGCCATTTGCTTAGGGGCTCAATTAATAAATATTTATGCAGCTGTTTCTGCTATACGTGGTTTATCACTAGAACTTCAGTGGGTACGAGTGATGTAATTTAAAACCAATATATTTTTAATGGTCTGTTCAAGGATAAATTAACCTGTATAATGCAATGTATGTTATTAATGTAATCCTGTGATTTTTTACTGGGAGGCATCCAGATACATATATTTATTGGAAATGCAACAATTTGTTTATTTGATGGCTTAACTGCCTCAGATTAAAATGCAGGATTATTATACAAAAGCTCTGAAGTGCACATTAGTACTTTGTGATTGCTTAGTTACACAATTTGAGAAGGAAAAGGTATATTTCTAAAAACGAAATGCCATAAGCATCTTTATTTACATTGCTTGGAAGTAATACGGTGCCATTTTGTATTGAAGAGTGTGCTGAAAGACCTCAACCTGCATCTCTCTTGCAGATGCAGCTTCCATCTCCAGGAGAGGTTCACTTTTGTGAATAATCCTCATGTTATAACCCCCAGAATGTCCTGGGGTCTCTCTGAGGAAGTGACTCTCTAGCAGAAAGAAGGACATTGCCTTTGCCATTCCCATCAGCTAAGGTGCTGGAAAGGACTTCAGCAAGAGCTGGAGAGGAACTAGATCCTATTTCAAGAAGTATGGTTTGCTTGCCAACCAACCAAAGGAAGCCGTGAAGGGGAGAACTGAAGCTCTCCTCCTGATACAAAGCTTGCACATCATCTCCAAATGCTGCTTTTGGCCACCACCCGAATGTTGAAATCTTGCATTAATAAGTCCGTGTGATTTTCTACCTAATTCATTTTCTCACCATAACAGAGGCCTTTGTCTGCAAACTGAATCCACACAATATGACACAGCTCCTGGTGGAGCAGTAAATGTAGGAGCTGTTGTGTGTACATGGCTTAGACACTCCACCAGTATTTCAGCAGGATGTGTGTGTCTGCACAAAGCTAAAATGAAGCCAAAGGTTCCACCATTGCTACTAGTCCTGGGGCTGCACCTTTTTTCTGGCGTGAAGAGAATGATTTATGCATCTTACTTATAGGAGTAAAACTAGAAGTAGGTGACCACACAGAGATACTTCCTCACTGCTTTTCAGCCTCTGAATTAGTTATTTTTCATTTTTCTTATTCTTTTTTTTTTTTTTTTTTTTTTTTGGAAAGTCCTCTCATATCTATTAACCTTTTGCTTCAAGAGTGTCATCACCAGACCTCCCATAGCTGTTATTTATTAAAGACCCAGAAAACACTGGTTGTATTTACGATGATGATGGCCACCAGCCAGACTTACAGCTCCATGCCAGGGCTGGGCACAGCTGCACTACTTGTGCAAACCAGGGTTACACTTGAAAGCCTGAAAACTTCTTTGCTCTGTTTGTATTTGTTTCACCATATTTACTTGTTTCTAACTTGGCAACCAAGCACGTAAATATGTAGAAGTATAAACTGTATTGGCAGGCAATCTGTGTTTGCAAGGCAACATAATGATACCAGCCTCACTGCAATGCAGCAGCCAAACTGAACTTTTGTCGCAGCACAGAAAGCTGTTTTTTCTTGCAGAATATTGAAATGTGGTTTAAAAGTGTGTATCCATATTGATGCTTTAGAAACTGTAATATGAGAAGAGAAATAACCATTGTAGGGGATGGGAAAAGAGGAAAGGGTTTTCCTCAGGACAGGTTTGACAGCAGCCACTGCACCAAGGGAAGCTGCATCAGCAGCTACAGCTCCCTGTGCTGTAGCAACCTCCACAGAACCTTGGTTTCATCTAGCCGGCACTGAGGGCACTTAGAAAAGTAAGTGGGAATAGTTGTGAAAATCTTTTCCACTTTTTCAGACAGGGAACTGCAAAATATATTATTTTTTGAACTATCACAGGCCCCTACGTACACACATGAAGGCATGCAATTATGGAAGTATGGGTATATTGTTTCAGTGGCTCCTATCACTGTGGGCACAAAGGATGTTTGGTTATCACACTGCTCACTTTAGACACGTAACCCAAATATGACCCAAATGATTGAAATTAGGAGCTTGACTTTATTAGAGATGTTCCTAATAAACTGAAATGAGAGGACAGGAATGTGTTTTCTGAGTTAGGGCGCTATTGGCAGCACCAAGAGCCTAAGCTGCAGAAACCCAAATACAAGTGAATTTAGATGGAGTTATATCATAGAATCATTGAATATCCTGAATTGGAAGGGACCCCCGAGGATCACTGAAGTCCAACTCCCGGTCTTGCAAAGGACAGCCCAGATAATCACACTATGTGATTGAACCCACTGTCCAAATGATTCTCGAATTCTGGCAGGCTTGGTGCTGTAACCACTTCTTTGGGGAGTTTCAGTGCCCAGCTACCCTCTGGATGAAGAACCTTTTCCTAATATCTATCCTAAACTTCTCCCAACACAACTTCATGCTGTTAATCATGTGAAATTCTAACTACATCTGATATCTGAATGCGAATGGACGGATGATTCACTGCCTCAGCAGCCTCCTGCCATCCATGCCAGAGCATTTACCAGATCTTCCCCAGCCCTGGGACACTGGTGGACGTCACCACTGCTTCTCACCCACCAATGGCTTTTCCATTCAGCAATACCTGGGAAAAGAAGGCAAGAGATACGAATAAATAGGAAACTTTGCAAAGGGTTGTCAGCTGATCCCAAAGGGTCCTATAATGAAAACCCTCAGAGTTAAGAAAATGCCTCCTTCTGGTGCCTCACTTTGTGTGTTTGGGGCTAAAGAGCTACTGATAAGAGCGACTAGGAGACAAAAGAAGTGAATACTCCTGAGGAAGGCAAGGAAGGTGAACAGAAAAGAGGACCCAATTTGGCATAAACATTCCACAAACAACAGGTTCCTTCCTGATCGCTGTATACTGACCACAGCAACCCCATCTCCAATGAACCTCACAGTCTCGTGATGGTAAGCATCACAGACATAAAGAATGTGACATACCCTGGGGTTCAGTGACAATCAATTTGGGATTCATAAACAGACAGTTGCAAAAAGGAGTAGCAAACATGAATTTTTCTATATATTTCTGCCTCAGGAAAAGACTTAGAAACATGCTCTTTATTTTCTGGTTCTAGTGGAAATGCTCTTCTTGATAGTATCCTCAGGTAGGCCCAGAGAATATTTAAGCTCGTTTAAACCCATCCTCAAGGCCTACTTCTTAACACAAGACCTTCCCAGAACATGAGGTTTGAGTGAAGAGCTGTGACAATTGCTGCTACATATTAAATTTTGAGATATATAAATAGTTCATTTTGCTTCTCCTCAGTCTCCTAATGTTTACCTTCCTTGATCATGAAGCCTTTGGAGCCAGGAGTGCATAACAGCATATTTGTGGAAAGTGCCTGGCAAACCCAGGGAACTGCAATGTTGTAGCTCTGCCCCAGCACTGGGGAGTGCTGTGCAGCAGCTGGTCAGCATCTGCATGGGACTCCCAGATCATTGACATCAGGGGATGCTATGAAGACCTGGAACATATTTTCCACGTTTTTTAATTTTATTTTATTTTATTTTATTTTATTTTATTTTTAGCCAGACTGTGTGTAAGTTTTAGCTGTTCTTTCTCTTTGCAGTTACACACTATCCAAAGAGTGATGGAGACATAAGGATGGAGAGTTCAGCCCTGAGTGCAGGTCTCTGATCTGTTTGCCGGGTTGGAAACTCTCTGCTTCCCAGCAGGGTGCACTTTTTTCTTCACAAGGATAATTCTGAGCTAGACTGTTTTATTTCCCTGTGTGCTACAGAGCTGTACCGCCATGTATGTTCTCCTGTGTGGGTGGAGACAAATCTCTGTGCCTTTGCCAGCACTTTTTTAACTCTTTTGAAGCTATGGGTCACATATGAATGCTTTCTGTCATTGTCAGCCTGTGCTTCAAAGCTATTTCAGACTTGCTTTGTGAATGGATTATTTTAACATACTTTATTATACTATTTTTTTGAAAGAACCTTCCTGCAAGTTTAGAAATCACAAAGTAAACTAATAAACCATGTGTCATTTTTTCTCATGGATTCGTGAATGAATAAGCTTGGAAAGTGGGCAGATTTTCACTTCAGATGTTAATTCTGCACCAATTTCATGTATTCACTTTGTATATGCAGATCTTTTGTTTGTCAGGTAAAAGATTGCATTGCAGTGCAGTAGAGAAGCAAATATAGACAATGTCTCACCACCTTTGCACAGCTTGAGATATCTCAAGGATTATCACCCCAAATGTTCAAAGCTCATGTGCCAGGCCCTAAGCAAGCCCAAATTTCTTTGGAGAAGAAGTTGTGGATTTTGATCTGCCTCTTGATATTTCCAGGATTTTCTTGTCCTTGGGTGTAGATAGGAGAGAACTGTGATATCTCCACATTTCTGGAATGTAGTTGCTGATACAGGAATTCTCATACTGTGCCTGCTTCCCTTTTCCATTCCCAGCACACGCACCGGTGCAGCTCCACACACCCATCCAGCTCCAGGTGTGCCCCTCTGCCTGATCAGGGAGACCATCAAACTCCAGAGAGGGAGAAAACAACACAGGCTCCTTTATTCTACCCTCCCAAGTCTGGTTTTGCACAGAAAGTCAAGAAGGAAGACAGATGAAGGCAAGCTGGAATGCATGGGCTCTCTCTATTGAATTCCCATACCTGGGAGATTACCCAAGCTATGTCTCAGTAAGGACTGAGAGTAAGCTTGGCCTCCAGTGTCTGGGCCATCAGCACAGAATGAGCCATTCCCTAATACTGTATGTTTTCACAAGAAAGTGAAAAGTATTGGAATGTGTACGAGCTAGAGGAAAACATTTTTAAAACTGGAAGTGTTTGTAATTTTCAACTTTTAGCCAAGCAATTATTTGACTGTGGATTTAAAAAAAAAAATCACACAAAAGTTTTTCTTACTTTTTTCCCCTCACCATTTTCATTGTTCAGCAGCAGAAAATTTATAAAAAGAGGAAAAACATTCCCCGTCCCCATCCCCCAATTTATTTTTTCAAAACTTCACATATCGGCCTTACTTACCCTTTCCCCCATTCTCCTGCCTCTCAAGACAGAAATTCTGATCAGATGGGGTTTCCCTTCCAGACTGAGCTTTGTAGGACTTCTCCCATTTTGGAGATCAACTCTAGTCCCAGCTAAATGTTATGAGCTACAGGGGAAAAAGCAACCAGCTCACAAATGTTGGCGAGACCACAAAATACAGAGTGTGTCTGTAGGAGGAATATATTCTCATGCTGGGGAAATACTGAATTTTCACAACATTGAAGCAGATAATCTGGAGGAGGATGGAATTTTTTCCCCAGCACTCCCTAATACAAATAAACACCGCTGAGAAAACAAACTTGTTTAGGTGAGAGAGGGTTGAATTAAACAGCGGTATCCATTTGTGGTCACCTAAAGCTGCTTCTATGCAGATTGCTTATCTTTGTTTACTGCTCTAAATTGCCTAAATGGTGTGAGCAATTCTGGGGATGGGTGGATGTTGTTTATGTCGTTGTTTGGTTTTGTTTGCCCTTGTCTTATGGACAGGGATAAGATGAAAATAGGATTCCTGGTCTGACTTTCAGATCTCCATTTTTTTTCCTTTCTGACAGTTGTGAAGGATACTTAGAGTACATTAGAATTTTTAAACCAGTAAATTATACCTTCCTTATCCTGGGTATACTCTTGAATTAGCACATAGTGCCTGACGTGCATGGCTAAAAAGAAGAACTTGAATAAGGATTGTGAATGCACCAGTGATTTGGGCACGTGGCCTTTTTACCAAGATTATATTCATGTGAGAAAGCAAGCTACCATGGAAAAAAATCCCTAGGTAAAATCAAGCCTCAAATCTCCAATCCATGAGGCCATAAGATTCCACATACAATCTTCAGACTGTAAGCAGACCACTAAGTGACGGTGACTTTATTACACAGTAGTGTGCTGGATTTTCCTCTGGGCAAGGATGGGATTCCCAAAGCACTCTGTATGTTGGAGATTTGCAGCACACCTTCCTCTTTTCAAAGTGTCTTCCGAGGACAGCTCATCTGAAGGCAGCAGGGATAGGAAAAGAGAATTGCTATTTTTTAAACCTCCATAGCCAAAGTGAAATGTTTTCTGTGTGCAGACTGAACCAAGAAGGGGAGGCTGTAAGGAAATTAATTACTTAAAAGTTCTTCATGTGCTAGGAACAGAAAAGAAGGTATCAATAAATAAACAAATAACAAAAACACGGCAGGGAGAGAAATCCCTGATGCAATAGTAAGCTATCGCTCCAGAATTACGTGGTCCAGGATTATGTGCTGATCTGACTAAGACAACTCGTGGTGTGCAGATCTACAGATCCATCTGCAAGCGGTGACAGCGATACTTCTGTTTCCCAAGGGTGAGCTAAGGCTAAATACATTCTTCTGTGATAATTGCTGCAGTATGCACACACACGTATGCCAAGTCACATGCAGTATGCCAAGTCAGTGTCCAAGAGGGCATGACCAAAAGTTCACTGAAATGAGTGAAAAAATTTCCGCTGTCTTTTAACGAGTTTTGGATGGCATCTTGAAGCTTATGTTTTAATGAACAACCAAACAGCTTTATGTTTAAAACCAGAAAAAAAACGGTGCAGGAGCACCATCAGTATTTTTAATGACTTTAAAAGGCCACCAGATGGACAACTTTCAATCATACTTGAATTACTGTCCTCAAGTAGAAACTACATTCTTCAAAAACTATAAAGTGTCAAGATGAAACGTATAAAAAAGTTGAAAATAGCATGACACATCCTTAGCTTTCCTTTTCTCACCCTCATTGCACAAAAGCTCTTAAAATTTTTTCAGCATTTTTCTCCTAGTTATAACACATGATCCTTTTGTCAATGCAAAATGCACACTCTTAAGCTAAAAATTTGCTAGAACTGTACTGAGAAAACAGATCTGAAATACAATTTGCTGTACTCAAACAGGTCCTCACAGAGTCTCAGGTGCATCTCAGTTCTGGCTTTCTGCACTTTTGATGTCCCTATCATATAATTAATAACTAAAACAAAGATGTGCAGAGATAGGTTTAGATCAGATATTAGAAAGAAATTACTTACTGTGAGGATGGTGAGGCACTGGAACAGATTGCCCAGAGAAGGTGTGGCTGCCCCATCCCTGGAAGTGTTCAAGGCCAGGTTGGATGGGGCATGGAGCAATCTGATGTAGTGAGAGGAGCCCCTGCCCATGGAAGTGGGGTTGGAACTGGATGTTCCAACCATTTTGTGTTATTCTATAATGATTCTATGATTCATCATTGCGGAAACAAAGCTCTCCTTTGTGTCCTTTCTGTATATCTACAGAAATAAGTTCTTTTAAGTATAATTATGCAGGGGTGAGACAAAAAAAGGAACAGGGCTCTATCTCTTTGTCATTTTGGTCTATTTAGTAACACCACTACCACAAATACCTCAGTGCACAGGTGAGCTCAAAACAGCGCAGAGCCTTGCTGAAGAACAATGTGTTCACACTGCTGTGAAACATTCTAGGTCTCATAGCATGCTGTAGCTTACAGGCTTAATCAAGTTTTGAATAGGGATGGTGACCTTTTCTTTCTTCAGAAAGAAAGGACAGAAAAATAGATGGTGGGAAACGAAGGGCAGAAGCCATTGGGGAAATGAGATTGTAAATCAAAGCAAAGCTATGCCTCTACTTTATTATATTTTCATTTTTATTAATAGCACTCACAACTACTTTTTATTGCCTACCCTTTAAAAAAAAGATCATGAATTGTAAGGGGTCCTATAAATTTAATTGCAATTTTTAAAAATGTTGCAGTTGGTACAGAAGATTTTTCTTTCTAATCTCTCCTTTTAAACTCCACAATCCTGAGTAAGTATTTACAATAAAAGCTATCATAAAAGCTTGTATTTGGGTTAGGAATAGAAAATGAGAAACAATACCTTTTTCTTTATTTTAAAGCTATAATTAATACCATTTTAAGTTTAATTTTCTTTGCAGAACATTCACTTTGCCAGCACCATGTCTAGTTTAGACCAGCATTTATCAAACATTCTTTGTAACCTTGAGCAAGCATGTCAGTTTTGAAGAGTACAGCACCCTGGCTAAGGTGATCCTACTGGTTCTTCTGGATTCTCCTGAATGCTGTTGCATTCCCTGCTTGACAGAGACAACCTGAAATGTGCAGACTTGAGACCAAAGCTTGGGAACACTCTGAAAATAGAGGATTGCATTCTACTCAATTCTATTTCTTCTAGATTTGGCTGTTCTTCACATCTACCTATTATAATATGGAATCATCTATCATGTTATTTTGGAACAAGCATTGGAAACCTGCTCCCAGAGCTCTATGCATCCATGCGCCATGGCTTCTTGGAAGCATGATGGAATGAAGTACAACAGGAAAAGGTGCAGGGTTTTTTTGAGATTTTCATATTTTTGAAACCAGAAGTTGTTGACTCTGCCATAGCCTTGTGGTGTCTTTTTATGAATTTTCTCCTACTACCACATGTCATTTTATACGTGGTTACATTTAAATTACTGTGGAAAAAATTAATCCAGTCTGAAACAATCATTAATGATACCCAAAGATATCTCCTGTTTGCAAAATCAACATTTGAACAAAGGGGAAAACTGAGCTCTATTAAGCGTAAAGGATCTGGTGGGCTTGTTTGTTAAAACCTGGTCTAAAAAAAATGACTTCTCAGGTTGCTGTCACATGCTTTGTTGTGCTTCCAGATATTAGTGACTGTTGGTTTAACATGGATTTGGGAAGTTGTATCTATTTTGAAATTTAATGTCACTTAGAGCTCTGCTGGTGTGTAACTAACTTAAAAAGATTCTGGAGCTTAAAATTCACCCAGCAGAAGGTGGATAAAAGCCTATAGGACTGCACTGGACTCGGCTGTGTCATGATTCAATAACCAGACCGATTATCAGTGGACTACAAACCATTTACCTTAACACTGGCTTCCCTAGCACCTGGAGAATGACTCAAGCATCACAGTCCTCTTTTTTTTTTTTTTTTTTTTTTTTTTTGGTGTATGTATGTGTGTTTCTTTAGATATTTAAGATCTATTACTACTTAGAGAGACTTTTTAAATTTGCCTTTATGTAAAATACATTCTTATGACATGATCTACTAATGTACTGAAGATAAAGTTGCTGCTGCATAAAGGTCTTGGAAAAGACCAAAAAGGTTTGAAAAAAATCAAATTCCTCTTTCTTTGTCAAGACCGTATGCTGGCATCCACATATTGGTACTGACAAGCAGCTGAATCCATCGTGAGAAATGGTGGGAGAGAAATGGTAAATGAACCATTTCATAGTCCCTGCTGCAACCTCAGAACCAAGACTGTTCTTTGCTTCCAAGAAACAACTACTGGTGTCACATAAGTATTCCCATCTTTATTATTTCTCTGGTTATAGAGCATGGGCTGGTATTTGAGCTCTGACAATCCTAATTCTCAGTGTTAATGAATGACTGCAGAAGAAAAAAAGCCTGTGACAGAAATCTTCAGAAAATTTATCAGCATTTTTGGGGCTTAATTAATTATATGGTGAAAAACGCCCTGTGAGCAACACTCCACACACAGCAAGGCTGTGTAGGACTTAATGAATATGTTACTTTGCTTCCCTGATTCTGCTGCTTTCTGCACTTTTCTGACAGTTTTAAATTCCTGCCTGCCACTGCCCACAAGTATATTTGTTTGCTTTCCAGATTTAGTCAGCAGAGCAGCTTGTGATGCACTGTGTGCTAAATAAGGGCAGACGTGCATGGTGCATGTTTCCCAGACTGACAATCTCCAGGATCATGTTGGATCTGGAGTGAGTTGGATTCTAGCAGTGAGTAGCTGCTGTTGCCAGCAGCATTATTTGGAGACCCTTTGTGAATCCCAGCTCCACAAGGTGGCTCTACATTCCTTTAAAAATATCACTGCGTTTGTGGATTAAACACATCCAAGAATGATCTCGAGAACAATCTTTAGGGCTCTGTGGATGCACAACACTATAGTGGAACCCAAGATTCCCTCTAGAGCTGGAAACTAGACCAAGTCTGACGCAGACAATACTTAGGTATTACAACTTCAAGGAATATTTCATGTTAGCTGCTCAATAAATTCTGAAAAAATGAGAAAATACAGGCATTATATATGCCTGGAACATTCAGTGCCTTCTCTGTTCCTTTGTGGCTGCTAAGATCACCTTCTCTCCTAGAAGTGTCCTTCCCCTACTCTCTGTCTCTGTAGGATCATGTTAACATACTCACCATGTACTGAGGGGTGCAGTCTCTGTTGGTATGGACAGCAGGACAGCAGCTTGGTGCTCCTCAGGAAAGAGATTTTGCCTTAGAAGGCCAGGACCTACAATGAGGTATTTACTTGACTCCAGCCAGACTTCAGCATCCCCAGAGAGACCTCCCAAATCATTTTGTGGCTGGCCACATATGAGCATGGCCTCCCAAACAGCTCTGTCTCCTAGAGCAGCTCATCTGAATGTGAGGTCCTGCCCTGCAGTATGTGTCTCCAAACACCCCTGTTTTCGAGACTGTGGCCCCACAGTGTGAGTGTGTGAGCTAGGCTGGGCTGCAGCACATGTGCAAAGCAAATGCTCATGGTGTGAACCCCAGCTTGGGTGCACAGGACTGTCCTCCCTCCTCGGTGCAACACTGCAGCTTTTGGTAGTCAAAAATCAAAATTCATGTTGCTTACATCCTAAGAAAATATTAAGAAAACGTGAGTAAACTTTGGGAAAAAAAATTTGCTTTCTGTTCTTCTGGGCGTTTGAGGTAGTATTTTCAGTCTTCCACAGCAGGACTAGAAACATATTTAACTAATAAAATTTGAGAGCTGAAGCTGTATAATAAACAGTAACTATCACAAGGCAATGTTGGGTGTGTCTAAGCTGTAACGTTAAATTCATTCTTCTTGTCGCTTCCTTCAAAGCTCCTCTGAGCCCAGCCCCTCCCTGGTTATCCTCCCCTGCCGAACTTGCTGCAACCCCTACGCCTTGCTGCTGTTCCCACCTTTGTCCCTTCTTCTGCCGCCTCCTTGCACAACTCGCTGTGCCTTTGCCTCCACCGCACTTCTGCTGGCACAGCTTTTCTCCTTGACCCCTTCAGCAGTGTGGTCTCCTCTAAGGATTGGTTAGAGTGAAGCCATTACTTCTTGTTCTCTTAATTTCCCTTTTGTCTTCTGTCTGCCTTTAAACATGAGTTCTTCCATGGAGAGATGGTGCAAAGATGAAATTGTGGGTGCTAATAACTGTGTACGTTTTCCATAAACTTCAATCTGGTAGATCTGCCCTGTGTTCATCTGCACAATCTTTGGAGCAGCTGAGGTTGCTTTTCTGCTCTAACTCTTTGTAGTAGGTGTCTGACAATGGTAAAGACTCTGGGGAGATTCTCTGCTACAGAAGTTTGTATCCTGGAGCCAGCACAATTTCATGAGCAATATCCCAAAGGATAGGCCAAGGGACATGTCTTTCAGTCCAATATGTAGTTTTTACATTTTCGCATGTAGAAAGTCTGCAGTCAAGAGCCAGAAATGTGATATCAGCAATGGAACTCAGCGCATTAAAAATTCAAATCAATGGAAACAACAGGACGTATTATTTATCTAAGCCTCAAATCAATCTGACTACGATGCATAATAATCTTAATTAGAAAAGTGAGCCAAAGCAGGAAGACAGTCTGTCTCCTGGCTTTGAAATTATCATACCCCTATCAGTATGCTTGGGTAACTTGTAATTAGGGACAAAGGTTACACATAATTTTATATGCTGAAAAACCGGTTTTATACCTGTCATTTCAAAAAATATTTAAGAAACAGATATAAGACTTGCTAACCCTATTATGCTTTGATTTTTTTCTACCAGATTAGTAGTCTGCACTAATTAGCTGATGGACTTCAGAAATACGGATAGAAGCTTTGCCTTTATGGAGAGGCTGGATACTAATAAGTAACTAGTAATATCAGTATCAGTCACTGTACAAATTCCCTTCCAAAATTTGCTACCTTTTCACATCTCTTTCACCTACATGGAAAATGCAGCTCAGAAAAGCAGTGTGGGCTGTCCAAAAGCAGAGAGTAAGGGCTTGCCTGTTCAAAAACTTTACGGGTGCCTTGTACGATCAACCCACCCTCCTTCTTGTTTATCTGCAACTGCTGCCATTGAATATGAAGTGTTTGAGTTTTTTACAAAATGGCAGTCAATGATCACACTTTCTTTAATATTTTTTGACCGGCTGTAATTATAAAACAGAAGATCTAGCTCCAAGGTCCCGCATCACCAAAGTGGCACATCCAGGCTTAATTTAAACAAGTACCTCAATGTAGTTAAATCCACTGAGCAGGCCCAATGCCTGCTCACAGCCTGGAGTCACACCTGAGCATGGCTCTCAGCAGCCGTGCCTTATCTTCTGCATTGGAGCACAGCTCTTCCTCTTTTATTACAGACACAGATGCCCTCATATTTTTTCAAGGTAGTATTTCATCTTGGAAATTCACTGGAAATAGATCTAATGCCTTCTGTCACATGAAATGGCCTTGCTTTCCCAGAACAGTATTTTCACCAAAAGAAATATGGAAATTAAAATCGCAAGTAGGATCTGTTTCATCAAAGTATTAGCTACATTTCTGAGAGGCTGACAATCACCTCTTTAACATGGCAGGAATTACATGTGCAATTCTCTTTAAAGGGTGTTACAAATGTTCATCCCACACTGAAAAAAGATCACAGTTGGTATGAGTAATAACTTTTTTCTTGAACACAAATAGTTCCCCTCTAGCTCTGTACATATCCTCCAACATCAATGTAACCACAGCTGTCAAAGCAGCCTCACCTCTTTCTATGTATATTTTAGCTTTAATTTTTTCCCATGCTTTCACTTAGTGGACTTTTTTTTTTTTTTTTTTTTTTTAAAGGGCCTAAACCTGTTCTCCAATTTTGTGGGCAAATTCACTGCAATAACAGATCTTGGTGTTTAAACATCTTTAAACATTATTATTAGTGTGCGAGAAATTAGAGACCTACATCAAGATCTGGAGGTTTGGGTGTTGTTTTTCAATTGAAAGTGAATTTCAGATCCCAGTGTCCCTCATCAAGGATCTCTAAGCACTTTTACATAGTTAAATGAGTTCTTGTGGCCTCCTTTTGTACAGGCAGTAGCAGTCTGTGTCCAACAGCCTCGGCTCAGCCTCAGTGGTCACCAGCTGAGTGTACCTGCTCAGGGAAATGGGAGGGTGAGGATGCAGGAGCTCAGCACAGAGAATGGTGGCAGGATGGGAGGGCACACATAGTCTTAATCTTAAACTGCACGTGTGATTGTAGTCTTAAACTGTGCCAGGGGAGGTTTAAGTTGGACATTAGGAAGAATTTATTCACAGAGAGAGTGATTAGACATTGGAATGGGCTGCCCAGGGAGGTCGTGGAGTCACTGTCTCTGGAGCTGTTAAAGGAAAGATTGGATGCAGCACTCAGTGCCACGGTTCACTTGACATTGTGGTGTTTGGTCACAGGTTGGAGTCGATGATCTCAGAGATCTTTTCCAACCTCATTCATTCTGTGATTCTGTGACACGTATCCTCCAGTCCCTGGCACACCAAGGTGAGAAAGCACCTCATGTCCCGTTGAAGCAGCCATGTCCTCTTCAAACGTGAAGCACACATATCATAAAATCACGAAATGTTAAGGGGTTGGAAGAGTCTTTAAAGATCACCCAGCCCCAACCCCCCTGCAGCAGGTGGCTCCATCCCACCCGGCCTTGGACATTTCCAGGGATGGGCCATCCACAGCCTCCCTGGGCAACCTGTTCCACTGCCTAAGCACTCTCACGGCAAAGAATTTCTTCCTTATATCTAATGTCTAACACCTAGATCTATGTCCCCTCAGCGAAGCACCCACGTCCCGCCGGGCCCCGCGGCGCCCGGAACGCCCGCGCCGGGGCCGCCGTTTCCAGACGGGCCGCGGTGCCGCGGGGCGCGGTTGTCACGGTGCGGCCCCGGGCGCGGCCGCCATGGACGAGGAGGACACGGTGGGGCCGGGGGAGCCGGGCCGGGCTGGGGGGAACCCGCGGGGCGCGGGCAGCGCTTCCCCGCCGGGCGTGCGGCTGCTGCGGGGGGAGCTGGGGAGGCGGCGGCGGGCGCTGCCTGCCCGGCCCGGTCCTGCCCGGCCCTCCCACAGCGGGGCCCGGCGGCGGCGGGCGAGGCCCTGCGCGGCCCCTCGGCGTTGGCCGGTGCTCGGTCCCAGCCGGGGATGGGCCCGGCCGAGCTGCCCGGCCGCAGCACGCACGTGTGGGCCGCCTCTGAAAACCACTTTGTTTTAATCTGTCGGTTTCCCTCTCCCCTTCTTCTTTTGGTCTCACTCTCTCCCGGCGCGTGCAGGCTTTTTCCGCATTTCCAGAAATTTGTTTTTCCTTTCACCTCCCGCTCTAGTTTTTGTCTCCGCTTTTATTTCTGATGTGTGGCTTTTTTTTTTTTTATTTTTTTAAGCCACGCCACGTGTGCGTGAGGCGTAGATCACCATTCCCCTGGTTCTAATGCTCACACACGCACTTCTTAGTGCTTCCAGCTAAAATCCCGTATTTAGAGTTACCTGTGGCTGATAACAAAACAGATGATCTTGTTACCTACAAAACAGATGATCTTGTTACAGAACTTGTTACCTACCAGAGCCAACACAAAAGGTGTAAATGTTCTCTATCAATAATCCCAAAAGCTGTGCAGTAACCTGGTAATAGTGCCATTTTTTATACCCGAACACTTGTGAAACACTCTTGTGGTTTTTTTTCTTCCTTTCAGAGAGATTTTAATGAACGCTGTGCCCAGTGTTCAGAAGTGAACTGGGGTCTCACTGATGGAGGCAGATATTATTGCAGATCTTGCCACAATGTTACTGAGGTAAAAAGCTAAGCTACTGGCCTTGGAAAAGGTTTATTTTGATTGCTGCTTTCTGTATATTAAGGAAATGTTAGGTTTTTCTCATTGACATTAGGAGTTGAAGACAGTATTGTTATTCTTCCTTTTTCATGCTGTACTTGACACTGTTTAAGACTAATGTTCCTTGAAGTCACGAAATTTAGAATGAACCATCTCTGCCTCCTGTGTTGCTGTAGTCCTGGGGTGCCTTAGAAGCATTGCCTGGGTGTTGCTGCATTTTACTACGGTACAAATGTAGGCAAACCCTGGTGCGTGTCACCTGTATGACCATGATAGCAATTCTGTATTTTAGCAGTTTCTGAATGAAAAGTTCAGAGTATCCTGTCCTCTTCTTAGTTTAGGAAATTTGAATAAGTTCCTCCATTATGTTTTATTATGAGGCAATCCATGCAAGTTAGACTTGCCTTTTTTCCTTGCTAAGATAATACTCCTATTTTGCAGAGAACTAGAGAAGTTGTAAACACTGATTTTATGACTAATTCAAGAGTCCAGACAATCTCCAAAGGTTCAAGAAAGCAGGAAAAAAATGGTATGTATGAGTTTCTGTCTGTATTTCGCATGAGTGGCTGTTCAGCCAGGGTTCACCTAGGCCATTATGTCTTTGATGGAGAACAAAAGCAGATAGCTAGGAAAGACTGTGGGAGTGGAAACAAAACACACCCCCTAGATGCTGCTATAACCTTCAGCAATCACTTTTGGTGACTTCCTGAGCCACAGGTAACCTGTGAGCCCAGCGGTGTTTGGGTTTTTTTTGATTGAACTGAGCTATGTGTTACTTATTGCTGCTTTGAGTTGTGGAAGTGAATACTCACTGAAGATACTGGTGGTGTGCATTCAGGTGTGGTGATCCCTTTGTTCCTTCCTTGTGATGGCTATCACAAAACCAGAGAAGTTGTTTGTCTTGGTGAGTGAGATATGACGGTGGTCCAGCTCTTAGTTTCAGACTGCCTTGTGTTACAGGTATTTGTCCCTGTAACCTGCACAAAATTACGTGGAAGAGTTTTCATGGAGTTCCAGTAGCTGAACCAATATTACATCTTTCACCCGGAGTCACTTTTATACTTTTAATTTCATGATTCAAAACACTAATGGTCATTATGTATGAGGATCTATGCCATAAGAATATCGTGGTAAGGCTGTTGCTGGAGCCATGTGTGTGTTCTGTGATGACTGGATAGATCTCTTATTGTTGTGGCCACTTTCAGAAATAAAGCTGCATTACAATGCCAAATGAAGCATGGGGTTATCCTTGTCTCTGATGTGCTGATCTACCTTTGCTCTGCTGCAGTGGCAGTGGATTGCTACATTCCTTTGAAAAGAACAATTGTGAGGAAGCGAAGGGAGGGGTGAAACAACCTGAACACGTCCACTTGTCCTTATCCTGTATTGCTCCTAAAGTCTGGGCCACGTACCCAGCACTTCATGCTTTTTGTTTCTCCTATTGGGAAGGTCATTAGTTGACCCCTAGGCTTCCGAAGAAAGAAATCCTTACTTTCACACAGTCTCTTTTGTGAGTGCAGTCATGTTAGACTGTGTTTTCATGCATTTATAGGAGTAGGCTGTATCTGTGGGTAACAGTTAAGGCCAGCATCACTGAAACAGGGCAGAAGCTTTGGGCAGATAACCTATAAGATGGCAAGAGGAAAGGTATGAAGAAAAGAGTTGAGAAATGCAGAGAAAATTTCTAAAACCAAAAGCCAGTGGAAGAGGCTAGTAGTAAAGAGAGAGAGGTAAGGGTGAAAAGTAAATGTAATGCAGCCTGAAGAAACAGAGAATAGACCAGAGCAGGCCCACTCCTTATGCAATTCACGTTATGCTAAGATTTGCTAGAAGCTCGAAATATCTGAGAAAGTTTCTCTCATTTAAACATGTATGATTCTGTGGGAGGGAATGGTGAAGCACGTGGTGGTGTTGGTTGTTTTTTGCCTGACTCACTACTGTAACGTTCCTGGTTTCTGTGCCAGGAATGGGAAAGAAATGTTCATATTTCATCTTTTAATGGCAGGTTCTTCGTTATTTTAAAACTATTCATTTAACAATGCTCCACTTGATTACAAATGCCTCACTAGATGTTATAGTGAAATATATTCTTGGGAACCATGTGGAAAGCAGTGCTTGTTTAGTAACTTTTCTTCTTGTTTAAGGCTGTGAATAAATGGAAGTATTCAGTGTAGCTGGTCTATGCACTAGGATGTGAAAGTCTTAAATAGAGAGATGTGTCTTTGTCCTGGTACCAAAGGAACAGAATGTTAAGTGGAAATAAGTGCGCATAAGGTTAAAGAAACCCAAAACAGTACAAACAGACCCCCCCCCTTTTTTTTCCTTAGATAGAGGATGTGAATGGTATGTTTGTGAAGGCTTTCAACTTGTACTCAAGAAACAAGCTGAAGCTTTAGAAGCATTAGGAGTATGTCCACAAATGAAGGTATGTAGATGTCAGTGAGTTGTGTTACAGAAGATGTTATTTTTAAAAAAAATTAATTTTCGAAGTGACTCAAACAACTCCCTCTTCAAAAACATTGAGCATATAAAATCAAATTTTGTATCTTTGGTAATTTTAAAAAATATTTTATAAATCACAGTTAGTAAAATTAGAGATGGAATATTACTCAGATTCCTGAGTTAGAAATCACACTCTGTTCTCTCAGCAATTAATGATCTTGTAAACTTTGTACTAATCATCCATTTGTATTTATAAGGATGAAGTTCTGTACAATTTTTGGAGGTGTTACCTTCAGAAGAGCAAACAGGCATATTGCAACAGACCAGCTGGGGAAACTGTCAAAGCATTATCAGTAAGTGAAAGCTCAAATCCCTTGAGATGTTTGGTACCTTTTTAAAAGCAACAACAGATATCTTTGTTCAAGATATCTGGCTGGTAATAATGTCACTTCAGTACACAGGATATCATCTGAACAGGGTTCCACATGTCCATTTTGTTATTTCTGGGTTTTTCTTACCTATTTCAAGAGATAAATACTTCTGTGAGTATTTGAAACTGCTTATTTAAAAATATTGCTTTGTCTTGACATAGATAATCAGTAGATAGAAATCACAATGCAAAATGCATCAGCAGCTACCATCCTGTCCTGCCTGCTCCCTTGAAGTTACTTGTTTCATCAAGCTTTGATTCTATATACTGCCAACTTTCTGGTCATTGTGGCAGATTGAAATATATTCACTAGAAATCTTTTAATATTGAGAAATCCTGTAAAAATACTTTTTTCTCAGGATTTCTTCAGGTACTGTTGATTTATAGAGGAAGTAAAAGTGTGAACCGTTTGGGTTTTAACTTTTACTGTTGATTTTGTGTCTGTCCTGCTTTATGTGGTTTGTTAAGATTGAAACAGCAACTAACAGTGGCTAATACAAATATGTACTTATGAAAAAACAGGTATGTGAGAGCAGTACTGATGTGGACAGTGAACCAGAAAGACCCAGCCTTCTGCACTTGCTGTCCCTCTCTGAAAGTGAGGGGGATCTGCAGACTGACTGCAGCTTTGCCTCGTCCATGAGCAAGGTTTCAGGTAGGAGCAGTGAACTGAACGATCTGGAAACCAGTTTTTCTGTAGTTTTTAAGTATAAAGAAATATAAAGTGTATTTGTGTACAGTGAATTGGAGGAACTGGTTGGAAGGTGTAAAGTTTTCAGTCCTGTTTGCCACTGCAGTACTTTATATTCTACCAGAAATAGAAGACTTCCCCCGAACTCCCACCCTGAGAGATGAAAGTTGAACAGGACCTGTAAATGCAATGGGAAATGCAGGAGGAAGTTCTGTTTTATAACAAGTATGCTCCATGCCTCCTGTTTGGAGTGGGAAAAAGTTGCTATTTTATCTGCAAAGTTAGATGTTCACAAACACAGCAGCTTTGAAGAATAAGCTCTTGTTTAGCCAGTAGCAGAGCTGTCAGTCAGGACTTTGATGTTAAAAAACATGAGTTTGTTCTTTGGTGGAGGGGGTATATTTTTTCTATCCCACAGGTATAGTTAGCTTGTTAATTTTTTTCTTGAAAGTATGTTGGTACTTCTGTGCCTTTTGTCTCTGCATTCTTTTTACTAATTTCCCTGTAATGCCTTCTCTGAAAATTCATATTTTAGTGCTCCATGAGTTTCTGCTTTCTGCTCCCCATACGAGCTTGAAAATATTTGCAGAATGCTAAACTTTTAAATTAAACTGTTATAGAAAATAAGACTGTTTAGTACTGCTGGGCAAGCGTAATGCCAGACAGTGCTGCAGTATCTGATACTGGAAATGCATTTCAAGGCACCTTTTTTAAGCTTTGCTTGCATTTTAAATTCCTGAGGTTTTCTTTCTTACTTTATTCTATGCTTGCCTTTTCCTTCATCCGTCTCAGTGTTTCTTATTCCCCTGTTAGTACTACCCTCTTTATGTCTCATTTCTGTTCTTCTGTGATATTGCCTGTCTGCCCTCAGAAGAATGCAGTCTTATTATTTTGTGCTTTTCTCTTTATTTTGTAAAATCCAGAAATGGTAACAGAATGAGAAATTTGATCAGCAGCAATTAAAAAAATAAGTGCATTTTAGAAAATCCAGACAGAAATAGAGAGGGGGCAAAAGGTGCAAAAATGGTGACACAAATTTTTGTAAATGTTATTCAAGTACCTTTCACCCTTACATATTAAAATGACAACATTTTCAGATAAAGGATCACTGTATGTTTGTACATGTAGAATCTTGGGTGTTACACAAATATAATATGAAGAGCGAAGAATTGAGCGAAAAATTTCTAGTGAAAATATTCCCTGGAATTTTCTTCCCCTTTTTAATATCTAGAGGAATTCCTTTCTTCCTTGGTACTTGTGCCTTTTATAGTTATGTTTCTTAGAGTTTTAGAACCGCTAGGTAGTCCTAAATAGGCCATAATTTTTCATGTTCTTGGTTTGTTGTTTCAGAGATTGAATTCAGCTTCCAGTAGTCATCGATTTCACTATAATAACTTGAATGTAATGAATAGTTCAAGGGCACTAAAAGTAAATTTTGGTGAAATCAGACAAACATAGAAACAGTTTTGTGTATTGAAGTTTAATACAAGTAATAGTAAGTGTGCTGTAGTCTATTGTAAACTCTTGTGAAGATTCACAAATCTTTTTTTCAGAGCCGTTTTTGCTGAGCTGTTATTGCCACAGACTAGAAACTCAACAGTCTTCTTTGCCTAAGAGGCTTGTCCAGACGGCAAGCATTGTTTTTGTTATTTTTCTGTAGGATTAATAGCAAATTCCACTGAATATAGCACTGAGATATTGCTAGAGAAGCCTATAAAAGCTCTGAAATGATTAGCTGTGTGTAACTGTGTGTTGTCATGCCTTGCATAAGCTAGAAGAAATAAAAGGAAATGGTGTGCCATTATTAAGGCCACAAATATAATGAGGATTATTTTAAATTGAATTGAATGTGAAATTAATAATGAAGCTGCAGTTATGAAGCTGCCTTCAAGGACAGGCATCCCTGTGCAAGGTGAAGCCGTTGACTACTAGGATTAAACCGATGTTCCTGCTTTTGTTCTCTGACGCACTGGTGCCTGACAGCCACACAGGATGCTCTTCTCTGTCCCAGGTGTGCTGGAGCCGGCTCTGTTACCTGTGCCGTGCCCACAGCACTGCCGGCTCAGGAGCCGGTAGGTGGCATCCCAGACCAGCCCTGCCGATGGAAGTGCTGTTGGCAGTGTCTCATCCCGCCTATCAGCGGGCTGGACCTCCGCCGCTGCCCGCTGTCCCCTGGCAGCGTAACCGCAGAGCTGCCGAGCTCTCTGCAGTTCTGAACTGATCCGTGCAGGCTGCTTGCCATGGCCCTGCAGCTCCCAGCTGGGGAGATGTGCATCCAGATCTCACTGTTCCTGTCTGAGCCGGTGAACACTCTGGGGAAACACAGAGAGAAAAACCTCTGCAGAGTCAATGCTGGATTTTGTGCTGGTGTGCTTTAAATGCATTTTCCTTCATCCTGACTGGGTCATGATGTAGGGAAGAGAAGTTTTTTTTTATTATTATTATTATTTGTCTGAAAAGGCTCCTAACTCATAAATCACTCTACTAAATTAAATTTTCTCCTTGCTGTTCTCTTAGTTTTTAGTGATTCACCTCAGTAAGGAAGTAGGGAGGTCTGTTTTTTTATTTGTTTGGGGTTTTTCCACCCTCCTCACCATTTGCTGCATTCTTTTTTTAAGTTGTTTCTTTGACATTTAATTTAAATATGGTTTTTAAAAGAATATCTGTGTTTCCACAGTTAGAGATTATAGGGTGGACCTTAATATCAGTAAAATTTCTGCAGTGTAAATGACATTTTTGTTCAAGTCCTGCCTGTGCTGAAGTTTAAAACTGTGTTTTAATCCCCAACTGGGAGTCATCAATTAAAATACATCAAATTTTCCCTTGTTTTCTCACTGTTCCCTTATCTGTCAAATGGAAAATAGTATTTCCAGCTCATAAGTAATGTTATTTATATGTTGTATAGAAGTTAATGTCCTTCCAGAACGCCAGGTTTACGTATAGTTCCCAACAGAAGGTCTGTTTTGATGGATACCATAGGGAGTTCTGTCTTTTCATGTGATCTGGTGCCTTAGTCAATTGAATTAGCAGTTTATGAAATAGGTTGTTATTGCATGTCATGGTAGATGAGTAAATTAGAGTCAATCTGTTTAGTAGAAAAGTACACAACCAACCAAAATACTCTATGTAATTGTTTCAAAGTGTTACTGGTTGTTGAACAAGGCTCCTTGTATGTTCATTTATCTTGCTTACTGTATACCATGGATCATGTGTCTATCATATCAACTGCTTTTTTTCTCTTCTGTTTTTAACATAAACCCAAGAAAGCACCTCTATATACTCTGGATCAGTAGATGGCAGCTTGTATTTAATGAAGAACCAAAATGAGAAACTGAGGATGACAATGCCAATGACCCTTTCATTTTGTTATATGGCATTACTCTGGTTGAGAGAACCGATTACGCTGTCTGAGCTCTTAAGGTATGAATAGTCTCTAGTGAAGAATTTTTGCTTTTCTAAATAATAATTTTTAAAGAAATTAGATCTGTGGCCCTCTTACTAATTTGCTCAGTAATAGCGAGAAGTTCTCTGTATTTAATTGTCTTATCTTTCATTTGACATAACAATTAGTGCAGCTGCTGTTGGAGGAGGTTCTTCTCTGTCAGTTGCAATGAATTTCAAAGACCTGTAAGGGAACAGGATTTGGAGCTATAGAAGCTTTGTATCCTTCTCCTCCAAAATTTCATAAGGTTCACTGGAGGTGTATATGGTCACACTTCTGTGATATTTGCTGTTGTCAGCATGTCAGAATTAAATGAGTAAACATTCTCCAGGACTTACACCAGTGTCATCATATGAACAATACCAGCATTATATAGTGATCTGAAAGGTAGCAAAGTAGCTTCATGCAATGAAATTGGGCACAGAAATTAATATAGGAAGTTTGTTTTGTCTTCATATCTTTGTATCTGTAATTATGAGAGTTCAAAATAATACATCTTTTAATATAGTAGAAATAAATTGTTCTAATAATAGGGTTTGATGCTAAATGGAGACTGTCAAGCTCTTGCTGACAATGCAGTTCCCTTTTCTCTCCTACTGCAAGGCTATGAACACATTCCTTATTTACTTCAGGAATGAAAAGTAATTCATCAACTCTTCTTGTTGGCAAGAAATATTTTACATCAGGCCCAAATATTTTAAGTTCAGGAATTCCTAGATTTTCATGGGAAGACTTTTGGATACTGATACTCCTTGTAAAATGATTTTTGATATATTAGGTGTTTCTAAAATACAGGTGAAAAAGCACTACTTTGCCAAAATTTAAGGAACAGAAACACTCAAGTAACTACATTGGCAAATCAAATTAAAAGCTCAGACAAAATAAAGGAAAAACTGCTTCAAAATTCAGTTGATATGGTAGGTTTCAGTTCTTTAATTTTTATTTTTTAAATATATAACCCATGAGTTAAAAGGGATGGTAATGAGTACATCCTTCCCCACCTGTGGTGCTTATAGCTGGTGTAGTTGCTGAAAGTGTGGTGAATGCAAGGGAGGTTTTACCCCAGAGCTATCGTGGCCTCTCTGCCCTGGGAGTGCCTGTTCCACTTGCACTCTTCTAGCTTTGTACAAGCTTCCCAAGAAGGGTGGGTGCTGAAGGATGCTCTTTTGCAAGAAAGGGGAGGTTTGTCTGTCTTCAAGTACTGTAGTTGGTACTAGTTAATTTCTATGCAAAACAGTTTAACCCTTTCATTTTACTTTGGGGGCGGCCGTGTCCTTCATTGTCCAGAATTGCACAAACCATTGCATATTTGCAGAACTGGATATGTTGTTGCATAAAAGATGCTTGTAAAATTTTCAGCAAAATGCCCTAGTATTCAGAATTCAAACTAGCACTCTGCAATACAGAAGTGTTTATTGAGTAGATTAAGATCTAGTAGAACTCAAAAGTGGTTTTCAATAACAAGATTTATTGCTGACTACTGTCTTTTAAAGGAAATTCTGTACGAGTCACAACTACCATAGCATGCTCTGTATTTTTGTCAATATATTAGAAAATAAATCATGTAATCCAAGTAGTAAAATACAATTACTGGCATAGAGCAACTGGTTCAGACTAAACAATTATTAATTACCCATTTGGAGAGAAAAATAAATAGTTAAGTATCTCTGCTTTGGTTGTGGTATCTTGGAAACTTTCTGTGGAAACATTGGTGGGTTATACCAGGCAAAGACATCCTCACAAGTTCCTGTCTTAGTACAATGGTGTGGTTGGAAAAAACCCCAACCAAACAACAACTGTCCAAGTCAACTGTTAAGAGGAAAGGTAGTTTGTTTTGTTTGCATATGAATGGTATATTGTTGTATTTGGCACTTCAAAAACTGGCAACTACAGAAAAGATCCAGGAAAATGGTTCAGAACCTGGAGAACATCCTTTGGACTGAGATCCTTAAGGCGTGAGCACACTTACTTGAAAGGATTTAGAGAAAACATGAAAGCAGTAGAGAAAGCTGGAAGAGATTAAAAAAATCAAATGCCAAATATAGCACAGAAAGGCATAATTTGAAATGAATAATTGGAAATGGAAATAAGATGATTTGAATGAGAAGATACCATGTAATTAGATAAAATTTCTGTGTGTAAAACTGAGTAAATCATAATGATTCGGTGACTTTCAATGCACTGAACATACAAACTGAATTATGCACAGAAAGTGATGTTTAAAAGAATGTCATTTGTATTGCAAAGTTTTACCATGATACGATAGCTGTATAAGACTATAATTACGTTATCATGCTTCCCTCCCTACCCTTGAGGTCTTTGCCTTTCAACAGGTTTGATGAAGAAGGGGAAAGAATTTTAAATTGCATGAACTACCATAAAATACTTGTTTTCTTACTTCTGAATATTTAAGTTTAAAAAAATCAGACAATGTTCACATTTTTGCATGCATTAAGATACACAGAGCAAAATAACGACACACCAAAGATGAAAATTATTCAGAGAAAACATTAAGGATTCAGCATTACCTTTTAAGTCTTTGTAGGCAAATTGTTTTATTTAAACCAACTGAATTAGAGTTCTGTTTAAAATTCTGCTTTGTTTTTTCCTCAGTTTGGTTTTCTCTGTACCCTGAAGTCAGCTGACTTCACTCCTCCCTTGTGATACATACTTAGGCACTATGGTGGGGCAATCTGCCAGCTTTTAAAGGATTTACAACACCAAAAATACACTCCTCCTTACTATTTGACACACATAGCAGAAAAACATTACAATTACTTCCTCTGAAAGGAACATTATGGTTTAAAAATAACATTTTTCACAACCATCTACTCAAGCCTATGCTACACATCAAGTCCTTTTCCATTGTGAATAGTCTCCCAGTATTCCTTGTGGTGTGTATTATTTATCTAAATAATAAAATAATTGAGTTCTGGAAAAAGTTTCAAGATGCTAGACTTTGAGATTCTGAGAAATAATGCCTTTCAAATAAGGTTATACCTAGTTGTGCTGGCAAGACTGAACTTGTAATCAGTTTGTGGCATTACTTTGTGGCTTTAACAGACGCATCATTTCCTTGTAGCACGCTGAGGACGTAGGATTTTTTTCATGCTTGGACCTTACTAATGTACACTGCTGCTGTAATTAAGAGAATGTGGCCTGTGTACTGTATGTGCCAGTCATGTTTTCAAGCACTTCCCTGACAGAACATAGTCTTACAGGTATTTTGACCATCTCTCTGTGAAATGGGAGGTTTGGAGGAACCGCAGACAGAAGAAACTGTTCTGAACTGCTATTCCAAATCTGGACTTTTGGATTAAGTGTTAAAAACTTGATAAGCAGCACACTGTATTCATAGCAGGATATTTATACTGTAATTTTAGAATATAAAAGCAGCTCTTAACCTGAGAGAAAAGAGCATTCTTTTTTATGAATCTTGAAAATATGTCGTTATTTTTTTAAGTTGCAGTGCTTTGACTTGGTACAGCTAAGTTAGTGAAAACTTTTTTTAAGAAGACATTTTGTTGGGCAGTGTTTGTCTCTTGCAGCATAAGGATGTGGTTCCAGTTTAAGCTGCTCCAAGTTTCTGTTGCTGTGGTCCTGCATAAACATTCCTGTGCTTTCTCTTGCCCTGGCAGTAGCATTTATCCAATGTAGGGTTTATTAATTGAAAGAAGTAGATCTGTAGAAGATTTATTTTGTAAAAGTTTCACTGGACATTTTAGTGCAGGTTAATGTGCTTCGTTGCAGTCGCTTTCTGCCTATATGCAGTAATCTTCCTGCAGTCAGCTGAGTCTGGGAATCTATCCGGTTGGAGGCAAACCCTGGAAGAAACTGATTCTCAGTCTGATCCGCTGAGAAGTCACAGAAGTGCTTTTGTCAGCAGGGAGGAGTGTGTGGCAGGGGACGGAAGGGAGGGTGGGATTTCCCATTTCAGAGGCAGCAAGCTGTTAGGTTGGTTTGGCTGCATCACCACTACACCGCACCCGAGGGAAGGTCCTGATTGTCTGTCCTCTTCCAGCTGCTGCTATGCTGGCTCAGGAGGTTGCTGCTCTCTGGTTCCAGCTCTTCAGGTCTAATGGTGTGATTGTGCCTTAAGTCGTCTCAGCCAAAGCTTATCAGCTGAGCCAGTAATGGGACACCGTTGAGAGGAAGGTCTTGCTTCGCTTTGTTCTCCTGCCTGTGTGATGCATTCCCTTCCCTCTGCCCACTCTTTCACTCATGGAACCATCTGTGAACCTCCTCAGTTTGTCAGATGATAGGAAAGAAACCATTTCAGGCAACAGAGTAACAGATGGTTTCTGCTGCTCTTGTGAGTGACATTTGGGGTAGAGGATGAGGAGCAATAGGACCACATACAGCCAGATCACTAGAAGGGAAGTCCTGCTAGTTATGTTGAGCTTTTTGGTCGGCTCAATCAGTTTTATGAAACCATACCTCAAGCTTATGTTCTTCAGTTTAATGTGGGTGACTCAAATGAGCTGAGGAACTGACGTGCAAGCTGCTCAGCAGGTCAGGTGGGATGACAAGGGCAAGCGACTGGGGATGGGTTTGCAGGATGGCCTCACTGACCACGTGGGCCAGTGCACAACTGTGCTTGGGGTGGGAAACACTAATGCTGGCTGAGGAAAGCTACTGAAATTTCATTAGCAAAATGCTCATCACGCAATTTGGTTAGGAAGGATTGTGCAGCAACTTTTACCTCTTCATTTAGGAGACTAATACACAAAGTCTTGGAATAAAAACTATTGGGCACTGTGATTTTTCATGTTGCTCTTATTTTTCAGAAACTGTTATAAACAACAGGTTAATTCTGAGACAGAGTTTTGATTATCACAGAATCACAGAATCAGACCTCTGAGATTTAGTGCAACCTTTGACCCAACACCACCTTGTCTACACTTTTTACTTTAATCTTGCTTTTAATTAATTTTTTTCAATTAAACTGAAAATTCAGATAAGACTCCTTAAAAAAAGTAGGATCTAACTGTAAACTTTGCAGTATCTAGCTTTTAAATAGAATTTTGGTTAACTTAAATAAATACACACTAGATGGAACAATTAGTGATGAGGGCACTGGACTGGGAGAGTACAGGTGAACTTGTGAATTGCTGTAGGCTCAGGAGGGGTATGAAATGTTTGTAGACCAAGAAGTTACTAATCTGTGTAGCAAGATCAGAGAGGTCCTGTGCAGATAGCACAGTCAGCAGGAGAGAAAGTAGTTTTCAGTCACTTAAGGTTATTTAGAGAAGAGTCTTCTCTGTTTATGATGTTAACTTCTACAAGTTTAATGTACTCTTAACAAAATCAGGTTGCAGAAGAGGAGACAGGAAGGCATTTCTAGCTTAGTCCTATGGGAGACTAGCAGTGTGCTTTACTGTGGAATGAGTGTGTTCCCTTATGAGGGTCCATGCTGTTCTGTGCTTGCTTTGCCTGTTGTGGGTGTCTGCTAAGATTCTAGATAAGAACAGGGGTTTGATGGTGGGGGCTTCTTATTGGTATCTGCTGTTAAGTCTAATTTTTTATGTACATATATGTATGTAGATGAAAAAGTCAATAAAAGTCAAATAATACTCTCAGCCGCTTACCAAAGCCAGTTTTTAACAAAAAAATGTATGACTTGGGAGCAAATAAAAATTGAACTGTTTTGATATAGGAGACCATTTCTATTCATACCTGAACAATGCTTTAAAAAAAATAAAAATCATCATACAGATGTAATTAATGCGGTTTCAGTTCCATGTATTTACTCATCATTCTGTGACTTTCCTCCCTATCACATTACTTGATTCAAACTGCTCCAACAGAAAGTGTGGGGTTTTTTCAAAGTAAAATTTACTTAAGGCTTTAGAAATTTGAAAAAAAAAATTCCATACCATTCAAAGGAGGCTTAAAGCAGTTTCAGAAATGCAGTAGCTGAAGAATGTGCAGAATAAACTCTGTGTAAGCATGTTGATTGTATGGTTGCTGCCAAAAACATTATTGTTTGTCAGTCATATCTGAGCTGGAACTTATAAACCTGTTAAATGATTGAACTGATTTTTGTCCTATGGAGCATTTAGGGGTGTGTAACTTTAGATTCAATTGCTTAGGCAGCATAATACTGATCTTATTTCAAATCAGAAGTTAATTTGTGCATTAATTTTATGATAAACCTATGCATTTGTTATCCTAAATACTTTCTTGATTTGATCTTCTTTTTTTTTAATGCAGGTTTGTTGTTGAAGGCCATATTCCATATTTGAATGTTTTTCAGCATTTTCCGGAGAAGATGAAATTATGTGGACTTGATCTTAAGATCTTTTGTGTAGAGGTAATTTTTTTCTTAAAGGGAAAGATTTAAAAAAACCACCACAATCAAAACCTAGTTATTTTGTGGTATTTTAGTTGTTTTGTTCACTGTACTAATAAATTGATTAAATCTATTGTTATGCAGTAGGGTTCATGTTTCACAGTGTTGGAGCTTATGTGGACACCAGTGCACTCTGTGACTCTTAAGTGCTTTAATCTTTAACCAGTCTTAATAAGCTGATTACCTAAGTTAAAATGAAATCAATAAGTGCTTGTGGAGATGAAGGTATTTAGAACTGCTCTTGAAATACTTAGAAATAGGATTTGGCTTCACATCTAAGGGCAATATATTATCCTTTTTGGTGCTTATTTAAATAATCTTTTGAATTTGTTTGTAATTCCATATTCTTTTCATAAAATATGGTTTAGATGCTATCTCTTGTTCTGTTTCTTGCTGTACTAGTTGAAATATATCAAGCCTAAAATCTACTTTTAGGAGCTCAATAGTGATGGATAAGTCTTGACTTAAAAGTAAACTTCCCATACTTAAGATTATTATGTATTGTGGTAATAGTTGCCCAATGGTATCTGTGATGCAGATAGAAAAGATTTATTATGGATTTTTGAAATGTGCAAGTAAAATCTTAGCTTTTAAGAGGAGAAAGCAGCAACTCAGCTGACAGGAGAAGCTGGGTTTTACTCTGCTATAATGGTTTTGTAGCCCAAGCCCTCAGTGATGATACTGCAAATAGCATTACCATTCTCCAATATGCTGCTTATATTCAGCAGGTCATGAGTTGTTTGGGAGCTGTAGCTTCAGAAGCTGTAGCATTTATATTTTTTGTTTTTATACCACTGCTGTCCTGTCTGGATAGATGAGAATTATGACCTCAACGTTTAAAAATCAGGGGATAAATTTAATATAAAACCTCTTGATTTCTTTTGCTGTCTTAGATATTTCCTTAAAAGAAAAGATACGTTAGGTTGTAACATGGGCGTAAACCTTTTTTTAAAGCCTTTGAAATTCTCATTCTCTCTGTCCTTCTTTGCCTCCATCCTCTGGATTTGTTTTTGTCTTATGAATTGGAACTGTAAAGCTTGTACCATATGCCAGAGTGGGAGATCTTGTTTGCAGAGAGGAGTTGACAGTTGCCCTTGCATGATCTTACTACTCTTGGGATAGAGGTGCACCCCTCACTTCCAAAGTATAAGTAGATATGGATACTAATCAAGTAATCTCTTAAATTTGTTTTCATTGAGGTACATAGGTAAAGTTCTGTAAGCTTACTGTACCATTTGTTTTCCAGCCCCTCCAGTACTATTGTGCCTTCCTGTTTGTAGGAATATCTGCTCCTACTTCACTCAATGCTACTTAGTAATGCATCCTCAGGTTTATTTAATTTTAATGGGTTTTTTACTACATCATTGGGCTGGTAATTGCAAAAACCGTACTAGCTCTTACCTACATCTTATGTTTCTCACTGTAGCACTGAGATTACTCCTGGCTTACTGTATCTAGTTTTGACTTCTGAGTTTTGAGAAGTACAAGAGATGAGGTTATTGTCCTGTAGCAGGAAGTGAGATTGCGTAATACTCCATCCTGAAAATACAGCCTGCATTCTTTTCTCCTTTGTGTTACATATAAAATATTTTATAGACACTTACCTTAAAGACCTTTATGATATTAAGGCCATTATAACCAGGCAGGTAGGTTGCCCTAGTGCCATTATTTATTGTGCTTCAGGTCTGGTGAATATATGCTGCAGGCATGTTCCAAAATTCTGATAACTGACAGGCCTATTCCATATGTCTTCTCTTTTAGTTTCAACAGATTTTTAGTGCACTTAATTGTGTCCTGTGCTGCCCAAATTTGAATGAAGAAGTAATTATGTTGTAGTAGCTTGAAGGATTTAAAGTCATTCTGAGTATCATTTTATCAGTTAAGTACAGATGAAGCCTAACTTGGTAAGACTCATCTTGTAGAAAAATATTCTTAGTGGCTTGAAGATTTTTTTTCAGTAACAATTTCCAATATACCCAAAATATGCTGAATTTGTACGAGGTTGAAGTTGTTACAGATTTTAGAAAAATAAATGCAACATTATTACAAGGTCAGTCACATGTACTTTTTACGTAGTGCCGTGTTTATGTATACATGCACAAGGGGTTTTTATGCCTTGTCATTTATTAGTAGTATTTAATGTGCAAAGACTGTGACTAGTCCCAGGCTTTCCAGCTGTAATGAACTTCTGTGCTGTGTAACTTAGGAGTAGAGTCTGTATCACTGACCATTTTTCCCTGTCCTGCATACTGTTTAGAAATTAGAGGGAATTGCAACATCTGCTGTACAACGAGAGTCTGAGAGAGCTGGGATTTTTATCACTGAAAAGAGAAGGCTGGGGGGCATTTCAGTAATTTCAGGGAGGGAGTAATTTCTGGCAGGGAGGAGTGGGAATGGAGTCAGACTCTCTTCTTGGTGTTGCACAGTGTAATGACAGGAGTCAATGGGCACAAAGTGTAATACAGGAAATTCCATTTAAATACAAAACTGTTTTACTGTAAGGGTGACTGAATGCTGGAACAGGGGACCCTGAACCAATGTGGGGTGCACGAAACCTGATGGCACACAGTGCTGAGCATGTTGCTGTAGCTGATGCTGCTCTGAGCAGATGCGTTGGACTGTGTGTAATCTCCGGGGGGTTCTTTCCAACCTCAGGTATGCCTTGTATTCTATTTCATGTTTTCAGTGTAAGTGGAAGATGGGCCCTTCATATTTTTGTAATGTAACAGCGTACAAGAAGGGCATAATTCTTCATTCTGCTCAAAATGAACGTTATTTAAAATACTTGCCACAAAGGTTGTGGACACTGCTGTCCAGAAGTCTGGGAGCTTTGGGCATGACTGTCTCACAAGTAAAGAGAAAAGGAGCCTCCAGCTCTCCACATCATCTTTATCGTGATGCATAACTATTAGACAGGTGTGAGGTCCTAGCTGGAGGTAAGTACTACCTCACAAGTATTTTAGGAAGGATAAAAGTACTTTATAGAAGATCTTTGTGTAAAATGAGTTGTTTATCTTTCTGTTGCTCCGAGTCTCTTTTCTAAGCTTTTACTTGATTATTCATCCTACTTACCCCTTCCTCTGTTAAGATCACACATGTACGTTAGAAGGTAGCTTTTGGAAAATGAGTTTTACCTAACCCATGATTAGAGGGTTCACAGGGCAAACAGCAGCAGTAACAAGATGCTCCTGCTTACTTCAAAAGTTCTAACTTCCCAGTACAAGAGAGGAAAAGCAAAGATTCCTTTTTCTAAAACAAGTATTCTTATTCCATTTGATTAAAACCTTTTTTTTTATGTATCAAGAAGGAATAAGATACTTAAGGTTTTGGTTTTGTTCTGTGCAGGAGATCAAGGCGGTTTTTTTGCTGTTTTGCAATTCGCTTAACTATAGTAAATCCCTGCTTTGAGATGCACTGGCTTGTGCCAGTAGCCAATACATCTTTGATAAGTGCAATCATCTTTTCTCTTTTAGGTGGAGGTTTCCTTTTTAATGTACAGGATATCTATTTCCTTTAAAGCCCATTAATGTAGGAGTTAAAACATGTTTGTAAGTCAGTATTAGTATATGTAAAGTTCAGTGGATAATTTGCTTTCAGCTCGTTTTCTTTTATTGATACTATTTGTCATACATTGGAGCTACACACAAATTCCCTCTTCCGTTTCTCCTTGAAGTAGGGATACATCCTTAACATACGCATCCTCTATTTTGCTTTTAGGGACTTTGCTTTATCCTCATACAAAATTGATTAAAGCATCCCTTTTCTTTTAAACTAGTGACAGCTTCTCCTTGCCAGATCTGTCTGTCCTTACATTTTGACTCAGGGTTGTTTACCGGATTACTTTTTATGTAATTATTTTGTTTGTGCTTTAAAGTTGGTTGTGTTTTGCTGTCTCAAATTTACCTTTAGATTTCATTACTTTTTATAAAACTCATTTATAAAACTCATTTTTTATATATTTTACCTTTAGTGGACTGTAAATGGATTTTTTAGTCCAAATGTAATTTTTGATTTTGATTCTCACATTCTTCACACACACACAAATTTAAATGTACATGTATATATGGGTAAGCAGGTCACTCCCATGGCTATTGGGCAACATGAGTTACTGAAGTGTTGAAGATAACAAACATGTCACTTTGGAGCATGTGCTGTGTGCAACAGGATAGGTGTAGTCTCATAAGGATCTTTCAGATCCTGTTGTTCTAAAGAGCTTTGGGAATGGTTGTCTCTAGATGCACAAGTATCTGGGCTTGGCAAGGAGCCCAATGTGGGACTTCAGTGAAATTCCCTTCTCTCAGTCTCTTCTTCAACTTTGAAATAATGATTTTAGGAAAGAAGGAGTTAATCTTTTTTTCTTACAGGGGGGTGGGATGGGAGGAAGCTGAAGTTGGTGAGTGTTAGTTGAATTCTGTTCAGAGCTGTCCGCCAACCTGCCCTCAGAGACAAAAGGAATGGGTATTTACAAAATTATCCTTGCTACTTCTTCTGACCTGGAGTGTGGTCATGGAATGGCTTCTCTATATAAGCCTTTCTCCTCACCCCCTCCTTACTCTTAGAAGGAAGTAGGTGCACAATTCTAAGTCTGCTTAAACCTTCTCTCTTTTACAAGGCCACTGAATGGTTTAGTGTTGACAGTGTTGTTGATATACCTTGCTGTCTAGAAACCTGCATCTTAAAAATACTTTTTTGTTTTGTGATGTAATTCCATTCCTCTCTTTTTCTGTGTTTTTTGTTTGTTTTTATGATCCCTTGAGTAGTGCTGTTCTATAACAAGAAATGTATTTACTTTAACAGCTTTGACCTTGCAACATGATAAAATTACCATCCACATTACTTTTGGGTTGTTTTAGTATAACTTCTTATTTTTTGTTTCTTTCTACACATCCAACTTCCAACTTATATGAACAGAATCACTGTTTAGTTTGAATTCTGCTTTATATAATTCACCTATTTCCATCCCTAGATGTCTTGATTCTTAAAAAACTCCCGGTGTTACTCTTCTGATTTTTCCATGCCACAGAAACGTTTCCTAAACTTCCATCTGAGAGTGATCTTTGCATCTTCCTTTCCTTTACCCATGGAAAACTCTTGAAAAGTGGCAGCAGTATGCTGTTGCTTGTCATAAATCACTGCCATGGACAAGAGAGAACAATCATGAAAGTCAAAAGCACGTCAGGAATTTCTCCTCTTTATCCCACCTAACTGAAAGTCTTCTTGTTCCTTTCTTCTGTCGGATACCTTTTTTCTTCCAGGCTTAGTAGCTTATCGTTCTGCATTAAAGTTATGTCTCTTTTGTCAGTGTTGGGTTAGGCTCGTAGCTCTGGGGAGCTCTCATTTTGTTCAGTTTAATAAGGACTATTTATTCATGCTCCATTGTGAATTGATGTTGGCTTTGATGGGAAATCAAGGAGTTGAAAAGCAAGTGTTTGCTACTCTATGAAAAGTTCTAATTCATCCAAGGCTTTCCTTTCCCTAAAAGTAATATGTGATATGTGTTGAAGTAGATACTATAATGTATTTATAAAGCAGACTGGAAAATTTCAGCTCTTTTGAGGATACTTGAGCGTGGAGTGCTATATTTTGTAAGATGCTTTGGATTTATTTTATTTGTTTTGGAAGAATATATACCTTGCACTTAAGCATTCACACACACACACCCTCCCTAGCTTGGATTGTTAAATTTCTTTCCTCTTTTATTTAAGAGTGAAAGGCTTCTTGAACCATTGAGAGATGATCATTCTTTATTCTGCCTGGAAACTTTCCAGGTCTTTGGTTTCTTCCTTTGCAGTATTCCACAGTTTATATTTTCTTTTTCTTCTTCTTTTCCATTTTTTTTTCCTTTTTTTAAGTGTTGCTTGACGTTGTTCTTGGCAGCAGTTTTATATCCATATTTCCCTGACACTAATCCTTCTGTCACCCGTCATTCTGTGTCAGCTTCAGTAAAAGCTCACTTCTGCTGAAGATTTGAGAGATCCGATTTCTGAGAGGAATTTGCCAAGCGACTCCTCTGGTATCAAGGATGCTTCTGTTTTACTCCTTTGTTCTGCATGCTTTGCTTCCCACAGAGCAGCTCTTGACTTTTGGGTATTATGAGTTACATTCTTCCAGTGAGACTTGGTGGTAATTTTGATTTGGGTCCCCTTTAGCTTTCCCATGAAGAAATAAAAAGGTTTTTCAGATCAGCTTCTTGTGGGAGCTGGAGCTTCAGTCTGCTCTCTGCTCTCCTCTCCTGACCTTATGAAGGTTGCTTGACTGACAGGATATTTTTAGCTTCTATTTTTCCCATTGCCATAATATTATTTTGTTCAGGATCCATGCCAAGCTAATCATTCTAGAGTTCCTGAATCTCCCCTTTTACATTTTTTTTAAATACTGCATATTAATATGGAGAGTCCTTTGATGTTTAGGATTTCTTAAGATTATTTAAAAACATTTGTGTTTCAGAGAACTCCTCAGTTATTTCCTTGAACCTTTCTTGTGTGTAAATTATGTGTGCCTCTCCTTTGTAAAATACTCCATTTTATCAGATAGTGGTTTGGTTTTTCGCAGACAGAAATTTTTCTCTTCCTTACATATGATTTTAATGATATAGATTTGTATTCTTTTTCCAGTTACAAAACAATCTTGCTTTTCTTCATATTTGTTTCATGACTTACCCATTTACCTGTGGCATTGAAATTCAAGGTTTTGGAGTTGTTTGGTTTTTTAGTTTCCCTGCTGCTTTGGCTTAGTCACCTTAACATCTTGTTTCATTGCAGAATATCTATAGTGCTGTTTCTTGTCTTTTTTTTTTTTTTTAATCCAGGAGATTGTCCTGGAGCGCTACAGGAACAGCACTGCAGTCAAACACCCCCTCTGCTTTAGAAGGGAATCTTTTTTTTTCTGTGGTTTTCCTTTTATCCCATTATTCCACAGTAAAAAGGAATATTGCAGACTTGTCTGTGAGTGTAGTGACCTACCATGACTGTGTTTGGAGTGGTCTAATGCCTCTGTTTTCACGTTTAGGAGTTACATGTTTTTGTGTTGTTTTCTGTACTACTTGAGAACAGGGTTTAAACTTGGGACTTGTATCCTTGTGCAGTATTAACCAATGTGGGACTTGTCATCCATGTTCAAAATGATGATGTAAAGTTAGTAATTTATGTTACAGTATAGTTAAATGTTGCAGAGTTTTGCCATGGTAAGTAGGTTAAAGACACAGAACCTTAGATTTATATCCTTTCTCTTATTCTCTTTATTACAGGAAATATTGCAATTGGAATATGGTTGTTAATACTTGCACCATATAAACACTCTGTGCCTTGTGACCATCCAGCAACTCAGTTGCTCGGTAAAAACTGGTTTGAATTACATGGTGATGTGCCACAAAAATGTATGTGAATCCTTTGTTCAAGCATAGTAAAAGCCATTTTGTTTTGTAAATTTAGCTGAAGAGTTTAAGTACTTTAAGACGCCTCCTGATTTTGATTTCCCTGTGAATGTTGGGGGCAGAAGAACTGTCAATTAGCCTGGAGGAAAACATAAAATTGGAAGGTTTCTCATGGATTAAGGAAAGACAATTGCTCAGTGCTTTGACAGTTACCTGCTGTATACAACCAAAACTAGGCACCGGTTGTAGACCTGGGCTATCGACGGTAATAGCTCAGTTTTAGAAGTAATTTGGCATTCAATCACTAGTAATTTCTAATAATCTCTGCCAGCTTGTTATAAAGTGTGAGGGGGTTTATATAAAATGTGCTTCTAGGATTGGTTAAATGATTTATTTATGTTCTGACCAGAAGTAGCATCAGTATTACTGGTTTACTGAAAACTAGCTCTTTGAATTTGTAAATAACACAAGGACACTATCACTCCTGTATCTTAGAGTATTGCTCGACTTACTCACATTGGAAACACACTTTTGCGTTTTGTTTTAGATACTTTGAGTTGTTTTTGTTTCATTTCCTGCAGTCAGGAGCATATCACAAATATTTTCTCGTGTTTGAAGTGTATAAACTTAGATAGGATCTTCCCTGGGAAGCTTTGAAAAGTAGCTACCTCTCTCACTTACTGAGAGTGTGTTCATTAGATCACTCAAATGTAGATCCAAGAGGAAGGATAGATAGAGATTAGCAGAGGGACTATTATTAGAGTAGTGATGCTTCTCTCTTCTTGCCTACACTCAGCTCTTTTCCTGGAGGTCTGTACAAGCCTGTAAAGTTTGCATGCTGTTTTCATGTACAATGGTAATTCTTCCCACCCTGCACTGAGAACAAAGCCTACATACTTTTTCATCATTCTTTCGAATACTGAAAGACTTAATATCTTCTCACATAATAAAACAGATGACCAGTGACCTTTATTGCAGCACAGGGAAGAGCAAGTTCTGTACCTGAACCATGAAGTGCTCAGGATAAAGCACATTGTTTGTGGGGATGGTGTTTCTTAGGAATGGCTGTAGAGCACTCAGCTCATAGCTCGTGGCATGTGTTTACATGAAGCTGTAATACTGACCACTGAAGATCGTTGGAAATCTCATGATGACGTTTTAGCGTTGCTAAAAATACAGGTATTTGTCCTGCTCTTCAGGCTAATGCATCCCTTAGGTTTGCTGGTGTCATTCTTTTATTTGTACCCTAAATTGGATGCAATGTGGCTGAGTGCTTTTATACAGCAAATGATAGTTCATTCTTTGTGATTGTTTTATATCAGAGATGCTATTTATGGTACTATAATTTCATCAGTTTAAAAGCAGAAGGATTACCATTTGCTTCATTAAAGACTTTGTGAATAGAAGTTTATAAACTTGATAGTATTTCTTAAGTGCTGGTGTTTCTTTATTTGTGGGTGTGGGTTTAGTCTCCTAATTATAGTACTCTTCTAGGAGGGACAGATGAAGTGAATCATTGTTCTAGGGCTTTACGTTTTTTATCCCAGTGTCTAAGGAGGAGTAAAATTCTCTGTATACTTTTGTATTCTGAGCATTGTGTGTAGTAACTGTGCTGTAATTGTTATTGTGGAAATGATTTATACCACTTGGTGACTGTTTTAGTGTTGCTTATTTGATAGATGAAAACAATGCTATGCTAATGATATGTTAAGTGATTTTCTAGTCTGAAGATGTTTTTTTAAATAAAATGGTCTGCTGTCCATTTTTGATCAGTAAACCTTGTAGGAAAAAGTAAAATGCATGTCATTGATACGCGGAAATGTTACTTACAGATGCATTAATTTTTAGAGAATAATGATTATTTTAAAGACAAATTTCCAGTGAAAACAAAAGTATACCTACAGGTTACTTAGTCTTCTTAATTCTATTCAGTCATGGTTTTTTCACTTCTCTTTTTTCTTGACAAAATTCTGAATCCTCTGTTATGAGCAGTTTGGAACAAGTCAAGCCTTCCCCATTTTGCATCTGCTGAGATATAAATATGAAGCTCTAAGGTTATATGAGAATAGAAAGGGAGCAATACTTTCTTCCTGTCCAACAGTTCACTTAAATATCTTTATTCTATGTGGAGAAAATAGTACTAAGAAAAATGGATTTGTTGTGTTCTGTGAAAGCTGGTGCTATCAATGCTATTAGTTTTATGTACCAGCCTTAGTTTAAATATGTGTATGATCTTATTTATACAGGTTTCCAAATCCCTTCATGATGCAGTTTTCAAACATGCGGTTGTTGTAGCCCAGCTACATTGGAATTATTTTCTAATAACTCCTGACATCTAATAAAAGAATGAAGATCAAAACAATTTTATGTTTATATGTAAAACTGTCATGCACCTGTATCTTAAATACTCTATGGAATTTTGCTTGGGTGTTTTGCTTTTCTTACCCTCCCTTAAAGTTGCAGAAGAACTAAGAGGTACAGAGAGTCACAAGAAGGGTCATCAAACCTAGAGATGATTTTCCTACATGAAATAATATTATCTACTTACCATTCAACCTAAAGAAGAAGTCACTGAGAGGAAAATGTGGTGATAGTTTGTTGAATATGTTTAGGAGGCAATTGTTCGTTGTTTCTTCCAATATAAAGAAGAGGTTATTGGTCTACAGGTTCAGAATCAAATAGCAGGAGATGAGGCTTCATACGTTTTGTGGGTAACTGGTGAAACTCCTTGCGTTAGAGGATGTTCTGGATGTTAAAAGGGACAGATGCTGACCATACCAATGCCATGAAGGGAAAGGGATCTGGAACAAAAAAAAAAGGAGATTTCACTGCTGACTCAGCCACAAACGGTGTGAAGCTGGACAGATATTTGGTAATGTCATGCCTTGTTTGGTTCATAAATCTCTCCCTGCACATTTTGCTTCCTTGCTGTTGATTGCAAGGCTAAATAGATCTTTTTGGATTGATGTGGTACAGCCGCTTTTTTGTTTGTTCTGGGATTTCAGTTACGGTTTCAGTTTGTGGTTTTTGTGTTCTGAGGAGACTTTTTTAAAGATTGTAAAACTCCGTTTTTCATTAACTAGTTATCTCACAAGTAACTATTTTAAGTCATAGTTCAAACCTTTATGTTAGGTGAACTAAATATGATCCCATAAAGTTTCAGATTTTGAGATCTGGGAATGTTTCTTATTCAACTTGAAAAATGTTGAGGAATGACTAAATGGTAAAAGTATGCAAAATCATTGCATAAAAGGGGTATGTCTAGCCTATGGTAAAGAATTCTAAGCAGTGAAGACTGCACATTTTTCTTAGGCAAAAAGTTTGCTTTTTGAAAAAAGATTTTTTATGCTTATATTTTTCTGATGATCTTTTGGTTTGTTTTGGTGGAGGAACTAAGGGAATTGCTTGTTCAGTAACTCACAATGTGAATTCCTTACTGTTGAGTGGTAGCAGTGATCCCAATGCCAGGAGGAAGAAGAAACGCTTGCAAGAAACCTGACCTAGAAATGTGGCAAGAGGAGAAATGCAAAAAGCCATGTAAGAGTAAATAAATTCTGGGTCATGGGGGAGCCATCCCCAGCTGACAGAGATGGAAGTTTAAGGATTTTTGCACTTTACCCTTATACCCTTAATGTTTCTAAACAGTCTTCAGTTTTGTGCAGTCCTCTTCTGGCCCTAAAAGTAAGCACATATCTTGGATTTGTGAATAGATTAAGCTAATACTATCTTCTTTTCGTTTGATTTAATAGCGATTAAGGTTTTAAAGTTAAGCGTACGAAATTTAGGAATTGCTGAAGTGGATATGCTTTTAGCTGAGGCTGTGTAAGTGCACTAGGGTGTAGTCCTTAATTTCATCTCACAATGTTTCTAAACCAAGATAGCATCTCAGCTCAGCATGCAGGAAGCGGTGAGATGCTCTGTATGTCTTTTCCTTTTCTTCATTTAATATGTGAGTTTAAGCCCACATTAGTGCACCACCACGTGAAGCCAACTCAGTTGCAGAATATGTGGTTCTTTCTCGTCCTTTGCTGCTGGTCATTCCCCCTCATCATGCGACGCTGCCTGGTGGCTGCTCCTCCAGGGCTGGGCTCTCAGGGGTCGTGCTCTCAGGTGCTGCTCCATCACAAGGTGGAAAACAGGGACAAAGGCACCTGCCTGAGGCAGTGGGGTGGGTTTGTGGCACAGTCATGAGGAAACCTGAAGAGTTTCTAAATGCTGTGAAGTGGTCCTTGTGCTTAGTTGTTTTTTTTTCCACACTGGTTTTTTGAAAGGATTTTGTACCCCTTAATAACGTGCTACTGGCTAGAGCCCGTGGCTTCACATCAGCACATAGTTCACAGGAAACTGCTGCTATTTGCATTGTCTAACACTCTAGGTTTTGGGGGATTGCATATTTATGTTTTACTTTGGGTCTGATTCAATCAGAGTAATTTCTGACTAAATCTATTAATGAACTCATGAATGCAGGTCAAAATGCTTCCTGGGGTATTCAGACTGGAATGACAGTGGCTTTCTGCTTCCCTGGAAAGTATATCCACCAGACTGGCTTTTAGACATGTTCCTTTGTTTGCTGAGGTCCTCTTCTCAAAACATTCCAGGTCTCATGTGTAAGAGCCTCTTTTCCTAACTAAAATTTGAATGACCCTAATTACCATATGATTTTTTTTCTTTTTCTTAGTGGTAACTATTTAAAGAATTCAAATGAAGGCAGAAACAGGTTATTCTTGGTTATTTAAAAAAAAAGTCTCCTAAGAGGGATAAAATTCTGTCTATACAAATTCTGCTAATCATCTGTGCTGTTTTTACTTTCCAAAACAACCTAGCGATTCCTGCTTTTGTCTGCTGGTGTTTTGAGATACATTTTAATCTTAGTTTTGTTGGGGGTGTGTGTTTTCCTATCTGTGGGATTTTTTTTTCTGCCTAACTCTGTGTTTTTTGTGCATTTTAACAGGTGCATGCAGTACTTGTTCAGTAGAAAGTAGTGCAGAATGAAAAGAAGCAAGGGTGAGGCTTTTATTTGAAAGAAAAAAAAGCTGAGGAGGAAGTTCACTGCTGAAAGGGTTATTGTAATCAAGTTTATCATGGGAGCTTGCTGTTGTGTAACAGAAACTAGCTTGTCCATACCTGTCTTAAAGCATTACTTAATGAAGAAAGAAAACAAACCTACCAAAATATTAATGAAATTCAATAAAATTTGTTCCCAAACTCTTAACTTTCAATACATTATGACAGTTCAACTTCTTACTGGTTACTGTCTGTTTGTAGAAACACTACATTTTTTACGAAAGTGATATTTGTCAGACTTACCCTGTGAGCGTGAACAGGTTAATGCTCGAGCATGTGTCTCTTGTGGTTTAATAATATTGAAACTCATTCATTCAAAAACCACTTTAACCAGGTACCGTGTAATGAAAAATATGTCCTCCTCTGAAAGGAGCCTGTTGAAAGGTCTGCTAGGCAGCCAGTGAAACTTTTTTTCCTAGTAAAGGAGTACATCCATACTGGATGTTCAGTTATCTTTTTTCTCTTGTTTGTGAGTTGCTGGGTCATCCTCATGCCATCTTGAATTCTTCAGTAAAAACTGCCTGTGTCAATGTAATGCAATCTAATAGCCTAGTACACCTACTTTTTTTCTCTCAAAAATGCAAAACCACTGTTTGTTGAGTCATTTTCTGACATTGATCTTTTTGCTGTACAAAGATCCTTCTCCATTCCTCTACAACAATGATCAGGAGTAATTTGGGATTTTAAGATGTAGTAGTTGTTGCAGCTGAAACAGTTATTAAAGGAGAGAGACAGAGAGAGGCTGCCAGTGTGACATCTATGATTTTCAAATGGTGTCTTGACTTTTGTTTTTCCTTTCTTCCCATTTTTTACCCAAGATAACTTGGGCAACTTCTTTGCCTGTCATCAAGATGGACAAATTTATTTTCTTTTCCTGTTTTAATCTTTTAGTTACCCTGTTTGACAGCAGGCTTGGTCTCTTTATGTCTTTCCTAGTGGTAGGAGTCTCACGAAATGCATTTCTTAGCAGTTATCTAAATGGAGTTGTAGCAGTTTCAGCTGTCTTTGTTCTTCTTGTCATTTGGTTCCCTTTTAATAATTCCAGGCACACCCTTTCACTGTTACATCAAGCATCTGTATGTGATTCATGGGTATCAGGGTTTGAAGACATCTCTCCACTCATTTAGTCCACGTAAGAATGACTGCACTGAGTCAGGCTCGAGGTTCCTGGAATCTGTTCTCCTGTTTCAGATGGTGACTTAGGAAAGGAGGTAGGAGCAGGGTGCAGTGGTTGTCCCCAGGGTACTTCCACACTCAACCAGCAAATCACAAGCCTGGAATGATTCTATGCAGCAGCAGTAACAGTGCTTACAACGTCATAAGAATCACAACATAGTTTGGGTTGGAAGGGACCTTTAAAGATTCCCTTTAACATTGCATATGTCTTTTCTGTATACCTTATGCTCTGGCAAAGAAGGCTATCCTGAAGAGGCTACATAGAATCTAACTGTGCAACAAAGTTGATTATATTAGTTTTTTTCCAGCTAGGTTAGATGGCAAAAAAATTTTGAGTGTTTCTTATTTTTGAAAAGTTTGCATTCATACTACACAATGTTAAAGCACATTTAATTTGTATGTGATGACTGTTGTATGAGTTTGCAGCTATTTCAGTTGGGATGGTGGTGGTCCCTAAGAAGTAGATAGTGGTCAGGCAAGGGGGAAAACCAGTGTCATTTAAAAACACAACAGCAAGATTCATTGGCATGTGTTTATATGGGAGGTAGCCAGATCAGTAGTACTGTAAGAATACACAAAAAGCATGGCAAAAATAATCCTTAGTAATCTAGAAGTTTAGGCTTGCTGACCGTAAGTGT
The DNA here is from genome assembly GCA_035584735.1 of Pseudotriccus pelzelni. Lineage (NCBI taxonomy): Eukaryota > Metazoa > Chordata > Aves > Passeriformes > Tyrannidae > Pseudotriccus > Pseudotriccus pelzelni. The sequence goes on from JAWMRA010000113.1 coordinate 100,333,250, forward strand.
GTAATGATTGGTTCACAAGGTCATTTCATTCAGTTTTAAATATTAATTTAGATGTAAATTTCACAGTTTATAGCTATTGTTTCTACTGTCAGTTCTTTTATGTAACCTGCACGCATTGTGGCTGCTGTCGTCCCACATCAGGCTTTTGCTGCAGATGACCAGATATACCTGAACTACTTGAGCAGCAGCAGCAAAGCAAGGTGAACCAAGTGTTGTAGAGAACTCGACTGCTGTGCTCATTGATGGTACCTAATTTTACCTTATGTAAATGTAAAGCTGCTTGGATTCCTGGGAATGTGTGTTTCAATGCAGTCTGCATTCAAAGATATTTACACACATTATTTTTACACTAAATAGCTTTTATTGTATGGCTTGCAGACCTTGCTTTACGCAAGGTTTGAACCAAAATTATGGATTGTGTTGTATAAAACCCCTTCTCTAACCCTCATAACTTGACATTTCCCAAACCTTCAAGTTAAATGGCTTTCTTAGTCCGTTTCCTGACGAGTTTGGTACACTCTTGTTCCAGCTTGATTTAAGCTGATTTGTCATCTTAAAAATGATGAAGCCTTGCTGAGTTTTGGATAATTGCAATCATATCCAACTCTAAATATCAAATGGCTTTCAGAGACCCACAAAAAAGCTGATAATGCAAAAATGAGTTGGACCTTATTAGATTCCAGTATTAAATGGTCATTAAACAAATCACTTGGGAAAAATGTCCACTGTGGAACATAAGCAGCCTAGGTGAAGGTAGAACTTTAGAGAATTTACAGGAGTGGGAAAATAGGGTTTCCAAGATGGAAATTCACAGGTAGAAGGATGATGAGGGAATTGTACTGCAAAAAAGTACTGAACAGGAAAGAAGGAAAAATGTATACAACTGTATAATTAATTATTTTCAGAAAGGATAGAACATTATCACTGTAAAATAAACTGAGTTGTGAGTAATGTGAATATGTAAGTAATGCCTTAATGCCTGCAGGGATATTGTCCTGATACCCAAGAAGGAAATGGCCTATACAGTCATCTAAGAGAAGAGTCAGTCAGACCACATTTAAAACAAGAAACTATGGAGCCTGCAAATTATTCTAGAAAGCTAGCCAGTGCATATTATTTTCTACTTGTTGATCAGCAACATTCTGATACTGTCCTAACAAGTAGGAGAGGCTGCAACCTTGGCCTACCCAAAACAATTACTTGCTACTGTGATCTGATTATCATGCTAATAGTTTGGCTTCTCCGCTCCTGAAAACCAGCATGTTGTTTTCTAATATGGGTGAAAAATGCCATGTAACTTTGAAAGATAAAGACAAACAATTTAAATAATCTAATGACTATTGATCATTGTAAAAATCTTGTTCTAGACTCTTCTTCACCAACTTAAAAGTGTATTTTGTTCTCCTGTGCTCAGCTGAAGTCATTGGGGAGGACGGCATGGTAGTACTAATCTTCTGTACTGCTTTCTGGAGAAGACCTGTAGCTACCTTATTTGTTGTATGTGGGAATAACATGAAAGATTTTAAAGACAAAGGTTAAGAAAAGTTTTTTGTAACCTCTGTACCCCATCTAGGCAAGTTACAGACTCTGTCAGCATTGTTGATCAGTCTTGAAGGAATCACAGCTTGCGAAACTCCAGAAAGGGCTAGCAAGTGGCATAACTTTAAAAGGGTTTTCTGTCACTCTTCCTGGAATTATTAGGTGCCCTCAAGGGTTTGTAACTTGAGTTTTATGTGTGGCTTTTATACTGTTTCCCAGGTTCTCGAAGCAGGGTGAAACCTCAGTAACTCCATGTGTTGATGGAGAGGGGAGTTGTCCTAATATTTAGCAGAGAAATACAACTTGAATTTTTTAATTTATGATTGGATAAGTGAAAGTTACACTTGGAGAGAGTGTGGCATATGATCTAACACTGTCCTCTATTGTCCAAGTACTCCTCCCTTGGGGTTTAATCATGGGGTGCTGGAGGCAGAGTTTTTTTACCTGAAAGAGGGAGGCCCCAGCTCTGGATCTTGCTTTCCTAGTGGATTTGCTGGTTGACTTCCAGCGCAACTTGTTTTATCAGGTTCTTTTTTTTTTTTTTTTTTTTGGCAGAGATACATAGCTAGGTAGAAGGTGATAACTTTTATTAATTTTGAGGCTGCTTGTTTGCTGTATCTTGCTTTTTCTTAATATTATCCCAACATGGTGTTGGTTATGTGGAATTTGGGAGTTCTTTCTCTTTTAAGCCTTGCAGTACGTTTGAATAAAAAAAAGTATTTTCAGAATAAAAGATTTGCTGTATGAACTCACAGCTGTTTCAGAATTAAGCAGGGAATGCAGTGACTGGTGAAAACAGCCAGTGCTTGATTCCTAAAATAACCCAGCAGCCTCCTCAGTCCTCGACCTTTCAGCCTTTGGCCCTTTGCTGTGATGTGTCCTGCGGAGGTGTGATCTTGTGCTGGATCCAGCTTACCCTTGCAGCTCGCAGTTCCAGAGATGACTGTGCTCCTGGAAGCGTGGTCATGACTCAGCGCTGCGTTGTGGCAACAGGAGTACTGCAGTAAATGTTTTTGAGCTTAGGGAGTTAAGCCCTGGAAAGTAGCAATTGATTTGGTTGATCTTTGTGGTCTATTAGGATGCTCTTCCTAAATCTGCATGTCCCAAATGAGTTCAGATATCTTATGAACACACATCAACGAGGAACAGGGTTTGTCTGTTAACACTCTTTATAAAATAAGCCAAGTGGTAGCTCTCAGTCTTAATTTTTATTTGTCATTTTTATACCACTTGTTTGCCTTCAGAAAAAGGGAAGCCTTGGTTGTCATTGCAAAGCAGAGTGTTTTCTAGCTGTTTTGAGAAAAAAACAATTTGACTCCTATAAATTGCAAACAAAAGCTTTGAAACAAAAGTGTTGAGACTGGAAAGGGAAGGTATGATTCAACAGTGCCTAGGACAGGAAGGCTGTCTCCTTGCCCTGGTACAATGAGAGAAGCTCAGGTAGAAGGTGATAGAGTTGTCTACCTTGAGTCCTTCAATTAAGAGCTTGCATTCCTTAAAGTAGCTCGGTATTAAATTAGACTGTGCAGATAGCTCCGCTGGTGATAGTTTAATGTTTGAGAATGGGAATACTTCAAGTGACTGAATTCCCAGTGTCTGAATTTATTTTCATCTGTGATGTATTACTAAGAAGCTACTAATTCAATTGCTTTTCACTAAAGGGAAAAGCATATTTCCTTTAAATTTAATTAGGAATAATATTTATGTACTGTTCTTATTTGAATTATCTGAGACTTTCATTTTTCTCCCACTACACTCAAGAGAAGTTACATATGATTCAGGTTTTGTTCTAAGATCATTTTGGTATTCATTTTAGCACTGCTTTTTAAAAGGAATAGAAAGTACTGTAAGCCTGGTCTACTTCACAACCCTGGTAATGCGTGCTTTTCTTGTTTCTCAAGATAGTCCTGGAGCAGTCTAAGCCAATTTTTAACACTGTTTAGAAACTTTAATGAACGTGATACAACTTCCTAACTGTTACAAAAAGTTACATGTGTAATAGTAAGTGGCAGCAGAATTATTCATTTGCTTGAGCATGTGTTCACACAGTTAAGCAAGTCTGAAGTGCAGTCGGAGGGGAGATCATTAAAAAAAAGAATGAAATGTAGGTAATCACTCAAAATTTGAGCACTGGCTACACAGTTTATATTAAAATAGATGAAAACAAATTATTGAATAAAACCACATTGAATTCACCCTTGTTGGGGGAAGTTTTGAAGTTGCGCGCAAAATGTAAACCCCTGCTAATTTTCTATTAAAGGAAGGTTCCATTTGCACAAATTGACTTCATAAAATATGAGTACATGGTAAAGTGCTATGCTGAATTAGAACCACCAACTAAAGCAGAAAAAATGTTGCTTTCTATACATTTAAAATGGTAAAGTAGCCTGAACAACCTAAATTATTGCATTGAGAGGTAGATTCTAGTAATCACTTAAAATACAGAGAATTAAGAATGTTTCATGAAACAGTTCAGGTATTAAGAAATGAGGGTCAAATCTTACAGTCTATACTTACGCAAACTTAAGGTCCTGTTGAGTTCATTATGAGTAAACATGTCAAAATCTGTCTGTTAGTTACAATCTTCTCTAGCAGGAAAGCTTCAGTAGAAATTGGGAGAATTTTCCTCATGCGGTCAATAGTTTTGACTATTTTCACTAATAAATATGCAAATATGGATTTTTTTTTTAAATTACATTACATTAAAGATTCTGTGGGAGGGTTCTAGAGAAGTGGGCCTGCTGCTGAATGGAAATATGGTCACAAAGACCACGGAGAAGACTAAAGTGGTGAATGTCTTTTTTTACCTCAGTTTTTTAGAAGCAGGTTAGGGAATATATGAACAAACTGGATGTATGAAGGTTCATGGACTGTGATGGGACGCTGCCACAAGTGCTGAGGCAGCTGGCCGGTGTCATCTCAACATCACTGCCAGTAATTTTTGAAAAGTTGTGGTGACTGCGCAAGTCCTCAAGGAAGGCGATCCTTCCTCTCTGCTCGGCGCTGGTGAGCAGAGGAGGGCTGTCTCCTGGCTGTCACCAGGAGTGCTGGGTCCAGCTCTGGGCTATCCACTACAAAGGAGATGTGAACGCAGTGGAGTGAGTCCAGTAAAGGGCTGTGAAGCTGATGGAGTGGAGCGTCTGACAAATTAGGGTAGGCTGAGAGAGCTGCCACTGTTCATCCTGGAGCTGGAGAATACTCAGGATGAGTGGTGATGTGGTATCTATAGGAGGGTGCAAAGGAGGAAAACCAGATCCTTCTTAATAGCAGCCACTGACAGCATGAGAGGAAATGGGCACAAATTGAAATAGAAGAAATTCCATTTAAGTGTAAGGGAAAACAAAACCTTTTTACTTTTGTACGCTGGGCTTGGTGAAACAGAAACACTGGAGCAGACTTCCCACAGATGTTATGAAGCTGCCATCTGTGGAAATACTTAAATCCAACTAGACATGGGGTTGGGCAGCCTGCTCTAGCTGACCCAAGCAGTGACTTGGACCTGGTGGTTTTATGCAGTCCCTGCCAACATCCACCTTTTGTGGTTTTCTGACCTCGTAGCTCTTTAGACAGTTCATCATCAATTGCACTTGTAGTGGTTTTTTTTTTCCAAAGCTCTTTCAGTTTTGGAGCGTCTGGAGACATAATGATCACTTCACAAAAAAGGTAGAGTGTTGGTTGCAGGTCTGAAACAACTTCCTATTCATTCCTTATATATTTCATGGGATTTAAAACTAGCACATCTCCCTTTGCATTGGTTCCATTCTTGCATGTGTGTTTAGTCATAGAGTGCTAAAAGAATCTGCATAAATAATCCTATATTAAACAATACAGAATTTAACATTAATTACTAATTTCAAATCATTAAGAAATATGGTGATACAGCAAATGAGTAACACCTTCTAATGCTGTCTTTCAGTCATGGCCTGCGTATGAAGAAGTATACAGCAAAATGCTTGAGCTTGCGGCGTTTTTAGACCTGCCTCGTTTTCCAGATATAACAGACAGCTGCTTTCTTCATCCAGACATGTTGTGCATCAAGTACTTGATGGAAGCCAATTTACCTGGTAAATATTTTCCCTAGGCCGTACTGATAAAACTTTTCTGTTGTTTATTAAACTCTGGCAAAAAGGCTCAAATTACTCCTTTTAAAGTGCTGCCCTTTTCCTCCTAATTTATTCTGATTTAAACTTGAACTGGAAGATATTTTTTCTATGGAAAGCACCTTCATCAAACATTTAGAGTATGTATTATAGGCCCAGATATGCAAGGGCACTTTGGTGTAGGCTCTCTAAGTTTTGGAGTGGATACTTCATTTCAAATCTTTCAGTATCCATGTGAACTAAGAGGCACTAGTTGAATTCATGTGATTTATTGACTTTAGCTAACTGATTCATGAGTTGGGACTTGATTGCTTAGCTCCTGAATTTTCATATATAGTAACAACAGTATATTCTCTAATATAGAATATGTTTTTTATGTTATATAATATTACATATTAACACTGATTTTAATATTGACACTGTGTGACAGATCAGCTGCTTGTCTCACTGTATTTATGATTTATTTCTAAAACCGTATATTGTTAAAGTGTTGACTCTTTAAGTCTTGAATACTGAATTGTCAGAGAAAGACCAGTATGTCCTACTGTGTGGACTGTCTGTTGGGTTATCATACTTTCTGTCAAAAAAGATGAGTTACACAGACAAACAGCCTGTAAATTAATTTTTTTTCCCCCTCAACGCATTCCAACAATTTGGGAATAGGGTAGGGGTTTAGTGTCTAATTTTGCAATTAGTTACATTGAATAAAGGTGCTTGGGTTTTCTGTTTACTCACAGTTGAATGAAGATAAGATAACCAACAGATTTAGGGCTAAAATTTCAGAGTAGAAATTCTGATTTCATAGTTTTCCGCCAGTGTTATGATCCTATAGAGGATCACCTTATTTTGCAGATTGTGAAGTATCAATTGAATCAAAGCAAAGACTAGAAAATTGTAATTTTTGGATTTATTACAGAGAAATACAAAGCTAAGTATTCTTTGAAAGTTACTGTAGAAGAAGAAGAATATAATGTTCTTTACTTTACTTTTTTCCTTGCAACTATGCTTTTTATCATGTAGAAACTTTTTTTTTAAGAATTGAAAAAGGACTGCTGCTGTTGTCTGACAACTCCCCCAAAAAATAAGCAGTGAATTGGCAGTGTTTCTTAGGACACTTAAGTACTAATGAAGAGGCCATTTAAAGTATCTGAAATAAAATATACTGCTAGTATTTATAAGAAAATATAATTTCCAGACTTTGGTTAACTTTTACTGTTATGTACAAGAGCATTAAAAACAAGCTCCTACTGTTTGTAAGCAGCAAGAGACTGTAAGTATAGCTGGATTAAGGTTGTACTTAGTCATACATTGCTAACCTTTGTGGAATCTCATGGTGATGTAATCAGCTCCTGTATTTCTTGCTGAACAGGAAAGGTGAGAAATTTGGGGGATTTGTATCTGTGAAAAATAAGCAGAGTAATAAGAGCCTGTACAGATACACTGCTGCTTGTGGAGCTGCAGTTGTATCTTACTGGCACAACCTGCGCTAGCGGGTGCGATCGGGCTGCGCGGGGTAAAGCCGGGTCTAACCTGCTGCGTTTTGTCAGGGGAGCAGCAAATGCTGCCCTGCCACGATCCAACTGCTGTTCCTCTGCTGTGCAGTGCTGAATCCGTCCTGCCATGGGTATTCAGCCAACATGCAGGAAAAAAGCTTGTGACAAGTTTTTTGGCTTTTGGGGTTTGTTTTGAAACTATATTTATTGCGGATTTGCAGTAGGCTTTCCCAGAAGAATATTCAGGATGATCTCACAACATCATTCGAGTAACATCAAAACACTGTTAAATATGTGATTCTTTTTTTTTCTGTGTGAATATATAATGTCATAAGTGTTTTCCATGGAAGCACAGTGAAGGTTGCCAAGTATTTTTAAAAATACTCAAAAATACTCAGCCTGAAAAAAATGTCTGTCAGATAGTCCTAAAATACCTAAAGATTGTATTCCTCAAATGACCAATGTATTTGCACTGTAAAAATATTTTTAGCTTAACCTACTCCTTTTATGTTTTTATTTATATTAATCAGATGAATTGCATAATTGGACTTGTCGAGTGGTGAAAAAAATCGGTATTGGAGAAGTGGATTTCCTAACTCTTGTACCTGGAAATAAGTCAACAAGAAAAGTGAAATATGATATTCTTGCTGCTGCAGTTATTGTAGTTGTGCTCAAATTACTGTTTTTATTAGATGATCACTATGAATGGTAAGTGTAAAGGCAAATCTGTAGCAAAGCCCAAATTTCAAATAGTGCAAATGATTGGTTTTTGGATTGTTCCTTTTTTAGAGTTAAAGTTATAGTATTGGGATTTCAGTTAAGTTCAGTAGGTTAAAATGTACACCTGAAAGCATTTTAAACATGAAATATTACTTATTTTTAAAAATCGTTGGTTTGAATCTGAAACTTGGAATAAAATGAAGGTGTCATTTTTGTCAGCTATATTTGAACTTCATGTAAAATTGTAGTATTTAGATCTACAAAACAGCATGATTTTTTAATATTTTTTTCAGGTCACTGTCAGACTTTGCTGAAGAAAGAAATAAAAATAACAAAGAAGGTATATAAATATTCTAGTAGAAGCAGAGTTGTAATGAGTAAATGAAACAACTTTTTAATCAAGCTTAAAAAGACTTGTCTTATTGATCATTAAAATGTATTTTTGTCATTTATTCTTTTAGGGCAAATCTTTATTCAGATAAAAGAGTAGACTTTGCTCATGTAAAATGGCCTCGGTGTACCTGCATAATTCTTACTGTGCTGGATAGGGGAGTTTGGTACACCTTTTGCTAGGTACCTCTCTGCTTCTGCTTGTGCATGTTTGCCTCTTGTTTCAGAATTTTGTGCGTGCTGGGTGAAGATGAATGGATACACATAAAGAGGGAATGCACTTTGATCGTAAATAGCAGATACTTACTAGGGGCATCAAACCACATTTATGATAAAATCCAAACTTGTTTAGTCTTGTTAAATAAAATGTCTTAGTGTGTAACATATTTCAGATGTAATCTAGATTCTTAGTCCAAATAATCTTGAGAGAGTGTGGAAAAGCTAGCAGCAATTAAGATAGAGAAGATAATGGTGTGAACATGGTTCTTTGAGGGCAGAAAGACCAAATCAAAGATTAGAAATCTTCAGGAAGATGTTCCATGGCCTCATCCAGCTCATAGTTGAAGATAAGATCCAAGATGTGCTACAGTGGTTTATCTATTAAGTCTTCCATCCAGTTTTGGGTCCATTTTGAACCTTCTGCTATTTTTTAAAGCTTAAGTCAATAATAAAATTGGTGTTAGCCACGTGTGAGCACAATTACTGCTGTAACTAGAGGCAGTCATCACTGTTAACAGTTTTGGTAATTTTCAAGTGGATACACCAACTTATTGTGGATTCTTTTTTTCCTTTTTATTTCCCTTCAAAACTCGAAGTAGACGGATAGTGACAAGAGTGAGAGTTGTGCAACCGCTTTACAAGCCGAGTCTCAAAGCCATTAATGTGTTAATGGGGTTTCTCCCTTATTAACAAGTCTCATTGCCCTTGGGAATTAACAGCTCATTCTTTGCCCACTTTTTTACTTTAAAATCTGCTGGTGCAAATTGATCCATATGCTCTGTTATGTTGTCCCTATCCTTTAAATGTTGGGGTGATGGTGAGCAGCTGCACAGAGGAGCTGATGTGAGAATTTCTGTTAGAGCAGTGATTAGTGCCAGAGCTCGAAACTGCCTCTGGCATTTTCCCAAAGTTAGAGTGCTGAAATGAAATAATGGTTAACACTGAGTTTTAAAGATTCAGTTTACGTTGACTCTGTTCCCGGTTTTTAACTATTCTTTCTCTGGTCCTTAAAAAATAGTATTTCAGCCCTTACAATTCTTCAAGACACACCGGAAGCTGTACAATAGATAAATGTAGTTATGTAGTATGTTCTATGAACTGCACGCATATGCAATACAGTTTATATTCAAATAAAATGTGACTGATACATGTATATGTACGTGTGGGCCACAGAGTATTTTCCGTTCAGCTCAGTTACATGACCATCAGACTAGCAGTACTGGCCAGGTAAATGATTATTACAGTGTAGCATTGTGTCTCTGACAATGGTTTGGCTTGTGACAAATGGTTAATATTTCATATGAAGTTTAATACAAATTTCTACCACCCCCCAAACTGCCCTCCCTAAACAGCAGTTTAGGAGTATTTACTTAAACCTCTGGGTTTAAGGAGTTGATAAAAGAACTTGTATTCACACCTTTGAATTTCAAGAACTACTGTAGGGTCTTTATTCCCTTTATATGTCTGTTGCTTTTTGAGCCCATCTATAATTGTTTCATCTAGACATCCTGTGGCAGGATAACACAACTAGCAAAACTGCAGATAATACAAAACCTACCTAAGTTTGATTGTAAGAACAGTATATTCACCTTCAGAGCAGTTCAGACAGCTGGCTGGCACAGCTAAAGCATGATGCAAGCATTGCATGCAGTGCAGCTGGGGTGATGGGGAAATGCAAAGCCTGGTTAATTCACAATGCAGATAATCCACCCACGGGGAAGAAGAGTTGATTGTATTTTAAATACATAAATCTACACCTTATTTCTGTTTGGAATTCTTATCCTTACTGTACACAGTTGGTCTGCTTCAGTTTTGTGCCTTTATGGAGGATCAATGATAAAGATGCTGCTACATGTCCTATACCTTCATGCTTTTGCATGTGCTGGTTAATATTTGTTCACATGTCAGTGAGTGAAGTTCCTGTGCTCAAAAGCATGGGAGGCTGATACAAAGTAAAGGCCATTGTCTAGTTTATGCTTCCAACCCTGTACAGATTCATGGGTGGTAGTGTAGGCAGTGGGGAGCTGATGAAATTGTGTGAAATTTTGCATCTGAGCTTCTTTAGATTTTATTTGTTTAAACTTAGGCTTGAGGTATAGTTTCATTAATCCCTTGAATTCGACTTCCAAACAGGTGGAGGTACTTCACACAGTGGAGCACTAGTTCATTTGGTAGAGAGGAGGTAGTTGCTAGGCTGAACTTTCCAGAAAAGAGGGAAAAGGTTTGATTTGCTCTAAATCTATGAAGTCTAAGCTTAAGGATCTTCTTTGCACTTCTTATGACATGCTGTTCTTTCACTCCATTTCTGCATTTCTCTTTCTTATAGAATTATTAGGTCAAATATGTTTTCTTTAAGCACATAGCATTCAGGATAGGTTGGTACACAGGTGGAAGATGCAGGGTCTAACTGTGTGGAGACCACCTTCTGTGTACTTGCACATTTCTTTAATTTCTTCCCAGCCTAAAATGTGTCTGTTTTGTTCAGGTGGTCTGTATTTTGAGTTCAAGAAGTGGTACAAAGTGGTAAAACATTCCTTGGATGTGGAGCAAAGGAAACTGGATGAAGAAAGAGCCAAGTAAGAGGTTTTAAAGTATTTTTTCTTTTTTAAGTAGACAGTTTTACGTGAAATCCTGATCCCCACAGAAATTAAAAAGGTTAGAAATTTGCTCCACCAAGCTTGAGTGAATAGAATGATTAAATCCCTATCTTAATTTTTTATTTACACTCATAATGTTTATCAAGCTTATTAACTAAATGCTCACTTTCTGTGACAAATAGCTTGTACAGCTGAACAATTAACTGATTGTAGTACATCTAGGCTTACATGCCTTGGTTTGACTGCTCTGAAAAAGACTTTCTGGGTGTGTTTGGCAGGGAGAGTGGATTTCAAAAGCACTAACCATTAGATTATTTTGGTTTTAATTTAAAACTCCAGCCGTATTTGTAAGAAATTATTGTTCTTTCATTTGTTTGCTCCAGCTTTCTTTTTCTTAACAATTCTTATGTCTCTTACGGGTAGGTACCTGTGGAGATGTGAAAAACCACTGTTTTATTCAGTCAAGAATAAATCTAAAGTTCTAAAGAGAAGACGTGAGTAAACTTTGCTTCTTCCCAGCAATGCAAAAATCTGCTCAGATTTTTCCCATCATAGGAAATCTGCAGGCCTGACTGATAACATTTACATCCTAAAATACTTTCTCTCCTCTTTTTCATCTCTGGGTACAATTAATGCAGTACTATTTTACAACCTGTGGCTGGAATTTTTCAAACACACATAACTGAAACTGCCTTTGCCAGTCTTCCCAACAACAACACAGTCTTCCCACTGAGTGATATCTGGGAATGAGTACTCTGTCCCCATCTTCACTGGTTTGTCAGCTGCCTTTACATCACTGTGTTCCTTGCGAAATGTTGTTGGACTTCCATAGCTTCCATATCCTTTGGTATGAATATCCCAGTATGTCCTTTGGTAGACCTTGCATGTCCCTCTTCTCTCCCACTCCTTTTTGGAATCTTCTGCAGAAAGTGAGGAAGGCTTTACTGGAGTAACCAGCTGCACATGGTGGAATGCAGCTACAGCTACTGTATTTTAGTAACTCTGTCAGTACTTATAAGAAATTACTGGGGTTTATGTTGACATAAAAGCAAAGAAACAAAACAACAAAACCCCACTTATCTGTGGAAATATGTAAAACCAGAATTTTATTCAACCGTATTAGATCTGAAGTTCTTCATTCTACATTTAGTATTACCTAGAAAGCAGCAGGTATTTGGAGAGAGATGTTAAGTGTGGTAAGTGGTATTTTTCCCTTTATATGCTCTTGCAGTTTCAGGGACTTCTATAAAGTTGTATAATCCCATTTGATTTGAATTATTCATGTTGGATTTCTCTTTCAAGAATACAGTGAGGGGTTTTTTTTATGTTCTTACTCTTCAAAATTCAGTAAGGGTGATCCTGCAGTCAGTTCATGTTCCATGGAAAAGCATTTTTTTCAGTCTAATTGTTGCTCAGATGCCCTTTAATTCCTGCATTTGTAATAAAAGAGATTTTCCTTGTGGAGCTAGAAGACGACTTAGATTACCACTGCTGCTGTGATCAGGAATATCGCATAATGCCATTGTAACTGGACAAGACTCATCTTAAAACAAATGCACAGTAGTAGAGACAGAGTATCTAGAACACTTACATTCTAGATACAGGTTTTCAGAAACCTTCCTAAACCTTTGGTTTTGATCGTAGATTTTTGCATCCACTTGAAAGATAAACTTCCCCGTCCTTGGATTAATTTAGGATTTTTTTTTTTTTGGGTTTTTTTTTTTTCAATGTATGAATGAGTTTCTTCAAATCCAGGTTATGAAGAGAAGTCAAAGCTCCAACAACAATGGTTTTTAACCTTCTTTTTATCCTAGGAAACCAGGCTTAGGCAGTCATACTGTGTATGCTGATCTATCATGATACCTGCTTGCCCTTCTCAGCAACTTATGGAAGTTCGTCATTCATTCAGTGGGCAAAGGAGAGTGGGCTTTTTTCTTGGTTTTCTTTTTCCCCCAGTTGAAATTTGCACTATGAAAAGCTTACCCTTGAGTCTGTGTGTGTGTGAAATGTGCTTTCTATCAGCATAAAAATCCCAGCAGGAGTGCCCCACTACTAATATCATTAGGTGTGAAAGACATGGCATTTTGAATTCTGTTTCAAAATCTTTTCACTAAAACATGTAAAGACTTGAATTTTAAATAGAGTGGCAGAGAACATACAGACTTAAAAGATTTCTCAATATTTCTCATGGAGGTTTAAAGAAAAAAAAAGAAATAGAAAACCCCTCAAATACCCCATTTTCTTCCGTATTAATCACCTCTAAACAGTATTCTGATACGTAATACTTTTGCCTTGGTTTCTTTTCTTTCTGTTGTACAGAAATGGTTGTGAATTTACAAAATCAGTTTGGCAAGCTGTCTGGTTCGGTGCGATGTGCTGAAAAGCCAAATCCTTCAAGTTTTCAGTTACGTTGGTCTGAAGAAAACACAGATGGGAGTTGTTTTCATGGGCATAGCCTGAAGGGAATTTTGCAAGAAAAAGGTGGTTTACTTACAGCCATGAACCCTGACTATTGGCTGTGTACAGTTAAACTATGTAATGAGAAGTAAGTATTCACATTTTTGTAAAATATATTTTGGGAAGTTCTCATGAAAGTAAAGTGCTGTATGTATTTTTTCACAACTATGTATTCATATAGTTCCAATCATTTGTAGGAAGGGGCATGTGTGGAATGGATAGGCTTGGACTGTGAGTAGGCAAATTGTAACATGAAGAGTGATCAAAGTGAGCTTTTGAGAAGAGAGGAGATGAGACAAAATCAACAACTAGAGTCACATGGCAAGAGTAGCAGCCAGATCAACCCACTTCTTCATAGTATTTTAGAAAAAAAATTGCACCACAGCTCTCCAGAGAATGGGAAAATGGTTCCATTCCTCTGTCCCCAGCTTCCAAAGAAAGCATAGGAAATTAATTTTCTAAGTCACTATACAACTTTTGTGTTGTCCTTAATCAAAATCAAAGTTAAATTGACAGGAGTTCAAATAAGCAGACAAGTAATGCCTCGAGAACACATTTTTAAAAGATAATTTTAAGTGAAAAAGTCTTTACCACTATTTCATCTAAGTGTATCAGCAATCATCAGTTGTATTATTTGCATGCAGAAAACACTGCAGAAGACACTTCTTTTACTGGAAAAGTGAAAAAGACGAAACGTGAGAAAAGAAAATATTTTGTGCTATTAAGGAAGTTTAGCATTTGTCTTTACTAGAGAACTGTTCCCAAATCCTGCCTTTACAAGTGAAAGGAAAATTTTTCTTTCAATTAAGTGTATATCAAAACAGTCATACTATTTGTTAGTAAAATTATTTTCTTCAGAGGACCTAAATAGGAAGGAGAATGATAGTCCAGCTAATCCAGTCTTGTACTAAGTCATATGGATATTTCAGTATCTGCCTGATTTGTGTCAAACTTCTCACTCTTCCTTTAATACCTTCTCACTTCACATTCTGCAAAAATTAGTGAGTTTTCTACTTGGAGAGTGCTGGCAATGGCCAGAGACAGACAGCAAAAGCTCTGCTCAATGAAAGTAGAACTTGGGCAGTATTTACTCTAAGGAATAGGAAATATCTAAAATAGTGTTACTCATAAATTCCCTAGGTAAAGCACAGGCTTTGGTTCTGCCGTTGGTTGTATCATGAAACCCTAATCTAGAAGAGGAATGTAGTGGTGATTATCAGTGAAGAAGATCAACTCTGTAGATGGCTTGTAGTCTCCTGAATTTTTCATATGTGCAATTGGAGGGCATTTTTTTGGGAAAGAGGTTGGGTTACATTCATGTAAAATGAGATTTCATTAGTCTGTTGAATAACATCTTAAATCTTTATCTTTATATACGTCTAAATGCTATTCTTCAGAGATCAATAGCCCCAACACAGTCTTAGTAATATGTTCTGGATTTTTCAAGCATTAGATATGCCACTTTAAAGTAACTTGTTTTTACATGTATACGGTTTTTCTGTCTTTCTGTGGATTTATTTGCTTATCTTTATTTTCCTTTTCACATTACTTTTCACGTATCCACTGTGACAGAAATGGGTTGGAATAATGTAAGCACGGTGTTACATTACAAGAGCTTTGGTTGTATGGATTCATTCTTTTGTATGAATAAGAACTTTCTTTTTTTTTAAGGGAGTAGAGGTAATAATCCGTTTACCACAGATTTGCTTAAATCTTATGTACACATTGAGTGAGTGGATATTTTGGTGTATGTTTGTGTGAATAATCTTGCATGCAAAGTCTGTTTTTAAGCCTACATTTTCATATGTAATATATGAAAATGTTAATGGCAAACTGTCATAGCCTTCATAAAGCAAGATTTGAATTTAAATTCTTACCAGTTAAATTTCCCATTATATCATTTGCAATGCAAGTAGTTAATTATACATCTGACACTTACTTAACATTGGAAAACAACATCTCCTCCTTCAGATATGAGGGTTTATCCTATGCAAGTGTGTGTATGTATAATAGAACTAAAAACAAACCTAGAAATTCTCTTTCCTCAAAAATCGTCATGGCCTAACTGGGACTACTGAAATGGTTTAATCCTAGAACTAAAGTGTGATTACAGTGTCAACAAAGCTGAGATCAGTCAAATGGTTGCTGAAATGCTTTTACATTTTCTTTTATTTTAAAACTTCCCATTTGAAATTGGATTCTAAACTGGTTTTCTGTGGAATTCTTTAAGTGACAGGAGTTGTACTCAATAATGTTAACGGTCTTTTCCAAGCTAAATTAGTCTATGATTCTATATGTGATGAGGTATTACAATGTGTGAAAAATGTTGTAATGCTATTTGGGGGTGTGAGGTAGGGCCGAGGATGGGATATACAGTGTGGGAGACCTAGTTTCAGATTTCCAATCTGCCAGACTTCGGGAGGCTTTGAACAAAGACTCTGCTCCTTGAAGTGCGGCTTGTGAGGCACTCGGGACGGGTCTGTCTGTTCCTCCAGTTTAAGGTAAAATGTAAATGTTTGCTGGGCCAGAGGGAGCGAGCAAATGACTCTATAGTCTAGTAATTAGCACACTTACCTGTAAATTGGGACAGACAGATCCCAGTCCTTGTTCTGGTGAATATTTAAGACAGCTGCTCTGAATCAGAGACAGGGGAAATTTTAAACTGTGCTTCTCCACATCCCAAGGCAATACCCAGTAAGTTAGAAGATGCATAGCGTTTATATGGTGAATAGCACCAGAATCCCCATATCAACGTATAGTACTTTTTCCCCAAACTGAAGCAGCTGGATTTTATAGTATTTTAAACTGACCACTTTTAATAAAAACAATTTTGAAACTTACTCAGAAGAGGATATTTTTCCAACCTAAGCTGCTGAACTTAATGTTTACAGAGCTATCTTTGCAGTTTATCCTCTGTGCCATCTTTTGTTCAGTCTGACAGTTGTTACCAGCAGGTCCAGTCTGCTATTTTCATTTTATACTTCATCAATAAAATCACCTCATCATTTTCGTTAACATTTTCACCACGAAAGCTGTAAAGTAATTAAGCAGAAGGCTGTTACAGCACTAATTACTTTCTGTTGAGCTGGTCAGTGTTTGCTCCAATATTTCCTGTGTTACTCCATAGACTTAGCTTTTCTCTCTTGTTTCTAGACAGGTAATTTGTATTTAGCACACAAAGGACAATAAATGAATGGGTTATTATGCCATGACATAGTGTTAGGAAGGTGAGAGGGGAACCCTATGGAGAGAGTAGGCAAAGAACGGAGTAAAGATGTATCTGTAAAGGGGTATCTGTATTGGACAGTCTTAGAAATTTTAAAAATAGGGTGAGGTAGCCATGTTCATACTTTGCTACATTAGCTAAAAGCTGGCAGAACAAACAGTGATTCCATTTAGTCCTGAAAGGCAAAGAACATATTCTTTGCCTGGTTGAGTAAGATTGTGATTCATAATGTGACAAGCTATGCAGACTTTTCCTTCGCACTTTGCACCAGCTCTGAACATGTCTTGGTCCAGTCCTCTACTTCAGGGTTTTGCAGGAGTGGATCACTTCACAGAAATTGTAAACTACATTTGTGATTTATGCTATCGGTAAAATGTAGAGTTTGCCTCTAATTACAATTTAATATATAAATGCTAGCTAAATACTGACTAAATGCACTTGTAATTTAGGGCTCTTTTTCCTTTTCCCCTCCCTTTCTTTTCAGACTATGTGGTCATCTGGCTCATTACAGAGAAGTGGACTTTTCCCAGAGTTACCATTTTGTATTAAGGTTATTTTCCTTTCTTCTGAGGATTCAGCCCTCTTATATCCATGATGAGGTGTGTATGATAGAACACAAGCTTTTTAATAAAAAACTCTATAAAAAGCTAAAATACAACACGGTCCTGAGGAAGTAAAACTGGCCTAAAACTCCCAATATTAAACCCGTGTTAATTAGTTGTTTGGATCCCAAACCATGGCATCACGTTTAAACTTATACTGATTATTTTGTTGGCATGGAAATTTTTTGTTGAGATAGTAGTGCTGAGATCTACTACTGTACGTTAGTTTTAATGTCATTTTACCTATAAGTTAACACATGGTTATCCATCTGGGAAAGGAAACTGCCAAGGAAACTGTTAATCACCATTTATTTCATGACTTTGCATCAAAGTGAACAGGAAGCTGTGAAAATAACATTTTTTGGGGCATAAGTTGTACATACTTGGAGTATACTGGACAGCATGTTGGCCTCTAATTATTGTGAGATTTTGCAATTAAAATGTCTATTTTTTTACTTACCATTGTATGACATTAAATATATTTCTAGAAAATAATGTTTGTTTTGTTTTTAAATACTATGTTAACAAATAAAAGGAGCAGTTGGTTCATGCTTTCACATCACTTTTTAGTAATTATTTCTAAACAGGCTGTTCTGGAACAACTCTGGCACTGTTTTCTACATTTCCTTGCATCCTATATATCTCCCAGTGTGTTGGTATGGCTGAACCTCTCGTTCAAGTTAACACCTTTTCAGGTCCATATTCCACTTCAGGCGTCACAGATTTTGTAGATACTTTTACACCTGATATAAAAGCCCATCCTGTTTCTTGTGCAGTGGTAACTGCCAGGTCCTCCTATTTTTCTTCTTTTGCAAGGCTACTGTCATAGCCTTGAATTTCTTCTGACTCCTTTATAGCCCAGCATCTTCAAGGTTCGCCATTCTAGCAGTTTGTCATGTTCCATCTTATTTAGGCACCAGGTTTTTACGTGTCCCAGATGACGTGTAAATGAAGTTGGGTGCTGCCACTACATGAAAGACATCGTAACATATACATATGTTGAACTGAATGTTGCACAGATACCCAAATGAATACTCCTGCTTTCAGTTGAATGAAATTAAAGTCAGCAACTCCAACCACCAGTACGGAGTACAGAACTTGCCGAGTCTATTTGATCAAAACCAAAATTAACAGCTGTTTCTAAGTAGTATTATAACTAATGGTGCCTGCAGACTTCACAAAGAGTAATAGCTTCCTCCCTGAGCAAGTGCTTCAGCGAGGTGGAATCTGGGAAGGTAATCAGTGGAGCAAGTCGACTGCAAAGGGTTTCAAATCTGTTGCAGTTCAATCCATGAAGCTGTTGTTTAAAAAATGGGAACAGGTGAATGATAAAAGAGGTGATGTGCTGCCCTACCTGTCTGGAGCTAAGTGATAAAGTAGTATTTCAAGTACAGGTAGAGCAGACAAGACTATTAAAGGCAAGTTTTAAAGAGTTACATGGAAATACTGGCAAACAAGGTGGCTCTGCTGACACAGTAGAGTCAGGAGCTAATTAAGCATGGTGTCCTGACTTGAGGTGACAGACAAGACACAGTTTGGGTGCAAGTTTTAACTTTTCCAGGTATTTTAATTAGCTATTTTAGCACAGGGATTTAGAGCAGTGGTCCTATAAAGTGACTGTGACATGCAGATGAGAAGGCATAGTTTTAGCCATACAGAGCTAAACTGCGCTTGATAGAGGAAAGAGCAGACTGAATTGTTACTTGGTGTATGTTAGAGAATTTCATAAGTGAGTACAGTTTAGTACATCTAAATCTGTGCCAGGTACCTCAGACTTCTGGTGAGGTGTGTCTTGAACTGCTGTTTACCTTAATGGACTTGGAACATACCAGTTTGAATCTCATCTTGTGTCTGGTGTTTGTGTTGTAAAATTAGCCATTATCTGTTATGTTTGACCTCACCTGAGTGAATTACTGAAGTTTTTGGTAAGTATTTGGTAAAATTATTCATTGTTCTTTTTCTAGATGAGTATTTGTATAGGTTAAAAATCTACAGAAGTGTAATACACATTGTCACTATTTTCAGCAGTGCTTGCTCAAGCGACTGTCTCATTCTTTTTACTGTACTGTCTGTTAAAGTTTTGAATTAACTATTTAAAAGACACCTTGTTATACATAAAGGATTAATTTAATTCAGAAGTCGTTATTTGAAGGACTTACGCTCTTAATTATAGGTATACCTTTCTTTTAAAACTACTGTAGTAGTAAAATCTGAGCTTCATAAATTAAAAATACTGTGTTCATTGTTACATTGTTACAAACGTAAGAAAGCTCCCTTGATGTTAGGCTAAATTAAGGCTGTACTTTAATAAACTGGAATAAAGCTTGTAGTTAATCATCGAGAGCCATGTGCCTTCTGGACACAGAGGTTAAGAGTCAGGTTTAAAATAAAGGGTGTGCCCCAAAAATGCTTAATGTTAGTTCTATCCAGTTTAATCAATCAACACTTACATTGGAGTAATGATGTTTAAGAAGCTGTTGAGCCACAGGAGTGCCTTATCTTCAGTGAAGTGTAGTTGAGCTCTCTCGGGACAGCTACTCTGGGTCCAGTTAATAGAGGCCGAAGGCGGAGCCACGCTGGTGGAACAGACAGCTGCCTGTGGGTAGCTGAAGGGTGGGGTGTCTGCACAACCACCTCTTCTATCCACTTCGAAATTACAGCTCCTTTCTGTAACTATTTGCTGATAGCATCCAGGTAAAGCTCAGTTTTCTGCTGGTTACTTTTTTGTACTTAGTCCTCTGGAAATGCTGAGTAAAGAGGGTCACCTTATTTTGTTTCTTACTCTAAAACTTGAATGACAGGCTGTTCTTAAGTATGTAGATAAAGGCAAGTGAGATTTTTTAGGGTAAACTTTTGAAACAGTGTATATTGAGAAGACTTAATTATTAACTTAGAAAGTGGCAAATCAGTTATTCTAAGACCTTTATGTGTCTTCTAAAGTAAATTTAGTTGTTTTGCTAGTTTGAATATGTTAACACTTTTTTTTCTGTCTTTAGGAGTCCAAAGGTAAATTTGCTTTATGAATTATCCTAAATAATGCAACCTTTCTGTTGTTTCAGTGGAGAAACAAACAGAAACAGAAACAAATATGACAGATATCTCATTTTCTTTTTAAAGTTATAGCCTTCAGCAGAATTTGTATTTTACCCTTCATAGTCTTTCATTACCTCAGTGTGTCTGCATTCTCAATATCAACTTAGGCTCAGTCAAATTCATTTTTCTTTTTAAAGTTTTTACTGTTTTCCAGACATGGAGGAGAGGTGTTTGACTTTCTCCTTAACTGCCTACATAGAGTGAAGGCCCTGAACTGATTTAACCAGAGAATGAGAATCAGCGAAGTCCAGTGCTTGCAACCAATGCTAGTCTAATTTACTGGCTGTAGTGAGCTGCATGGGCTTCACTGCAATTACATCTTTCCTAACCTATTTTTAGCACAAACCCTGGAACACAAATAGTGTTTAGAAGGTTTGAGAGAGCTTTGTGCAGTATTGCAGGCAAGGTAATGAATATCATAACTTCTGGAAACGCTCACAAGTCCCTTCCTCAAATGACTTTTCTCCCTTTATGAACAAAAAAGACTTGATCTGAATAAAAAATTATTTCAGGATATTTGTGGTAAATTGTCAAGAGAATGCTTTTGCAAGGTCAGGAGCAAAAGAGCCAACACCCACAGGGCCTTTGGAACAGGTAAGTCTGAAAATGTTAAATCCCTGAATAAGGTGTCTGCCCCTTTAGTTCATCTGTTCTTTCCCCATGTCAGGCTAAATAAGTTTTATTCTGCCTCACAGGCAGAGAATAGTCAGGATAGTTCTGTGTAATGAATCTCCTATTTTGATCCAAAATGAGATGGGCTTCCCAGCACATATTTCCTGTCCGAGCATGTCAGTGTGTGGATTGGTCAAAGCAGTGTCTCTCACTGCATGCACTAAATGCAGGATGCTTTCTTTGCAGCATCTCCTCCACAGTTACTGGTTTTGTTGCTCTTCATGTGTGAAGCTCCTTTGTTCCTGGCCAGATTAGATAAGGGAGCATGAAGGGGATGCCAAGAGTGGAAACAGGCATATGTGAAAGACCTCTCACTGCTGTTTCTGCTAGGATGCTCCTGAAGCAGTGAACAAGAATAAGGATTAGCAGAACAGGAGGTGGATGCTTGTGTCCTCACGTGAGGTTACTGCTGCCCTTGTACAGCTGCTAATGGCAGCATTTCCAGAGCCAGAACACATCTTCCCAGTGCTCGGCATCTACACTCTGCCTCCAGCAGTACATCAGGTATTTTACTAGGGGAATGTGGTTGTATTTTCTTCTGAGTCTCACATGGCTGCTCTCTATTGTAGAAGCATTCTGTGCCTGCCACAGACCACCCTGTTGTTGCATCAGTGGCTGCAGCCCCTGCCATTGCCTCATGACAATGCCACTGAGTGTGTTCAGTGCCTGTGTTGTGATCTTAAAGCTTGGTCTGGATGCTGGGATGCTTCTGTCATGCTGTGTTGGTATAAAATTGTAGCAAACCATTTTTGTTTGCTGAACTGGGATCCGGAGCATTTGTAACTCCTGACGGGGTGCTTTGTGTGCTGCAGAGCAAAGCAGATCAGGGCAGGGCACAGTGTGCAGTGAAGGACCTGCACATGTTGCTCTCACTGCACCAGTGTCAGCCCATGTGGCAAGACCTATGGACAGGACAGTCAGTCCTGGAGAAAGCGCAGTGCTAATTAAAGACAATGAATGCTCAGTGAGACTGGATTACATGCTGAAGATGTTATTGTCAATAAAACTTCAGGTTTCAGGCTTTTTTTTTTATATGTAGGCTGCTGCAAAATCCATTAATTTACACTGTAGTAATTTCAGAGTGTCCTCAGACAGGCTGATGGAACTGCATCTGCTGTCCCTGAATAGTCTGTATGCTTGCAACAGTGTCTACATTATCTTGAGGGATAAGTACAGAACCAAAAGGGGAATCTTTAAGGAATATCTGCAAGATTGCATACAGGGATATGACTGAAGTGAAAAGCAAACATATTTCACACATTGTGCTTTTTATTTCTTCATCCTTCCCCCCACCCCCAGCTTTTCCATCTTTTTCCTGCAAGGCATTTCCTCCTTTGTTTTTGCTGTCACTTGTCTATTCCTTTCCATTGTGCCTGCTTTCACCTCAATTTCTAGTGAGTTCAAGAAAACTCGTCTGGGCTTTTTTTTTTTTTTCTCTTTAAGTCCTTTGATTCCTTCAGGTTTTTTCTGCAGGAATCAGCTTTGGGCTCACTTTTCCAGTTCTACCCTTAGTGACCACAGGCCTGTTGAAGAGAAGGAAAGCCTTCCTGGCGTGGTCTGTAATGGAGAGTATAGAAGCTTTGCTGCTCTTTACAGCCAACTCTGCAGCCTGGCCCTTGTATCTTGCGGGCTTAGATGAAGCAGAAAGTATCTTGTTTTGACTCCCTGGCACATTTTGTGAAATCAAAAGTACTGCTACAAACCTGATGCAACTTGTTTGTTTATTACAGAGGTGTGAATGACCAGTGCGCGTAGATGGTAATTATCAGGTATGAGATTTTAAAACCATATTTGTTAGGTAAGTCATAACAGCAGCTAATTCTTGTCCGGAATAAATCTCAGTTTTTCTAAGTGGCAGTGTCAAAAGACAGACTAGGAAGAGGGGCATGCATGAACGAGACAGTGCTCAGTCAGATGCCTTCCAATGCTGTACAATTACGGTGGGGTTCCTTACGTGTTTTTGGTGGGATTCGTTTAAAAGGAAATGAATGCATGAAGAAGGGAAGGAGAATGCAGAAGGCAGGACAGAGGCAGAAGGAAAGGTAAAGGGAAGGGCGTGAAAGGCGGAGGAGAGCAGTACGATTGAGGCGAAAAGGCTGAGCGAGAGAAGAAGTTATAGCGAACACCAACCAGTGCAGAGCAAGGGGAGTCCTGCCAGAGTGCTGCCACACCAGGCTGATATGGCTTTATGCCCCAGCCAAAGCTCTGCCAAATCCCTTTGTGCTTCTTGCCTGATTTTACTTGGTGATGATGCAACCCAGTTAGTGACATCACATAAATACACCTACCAGTGGTGTTGCAGAGTCTAGATTGTGACCGGCAGATTAGTCAGTGGTGTCACAATCCGGTGTTTATATCATTGTCTCCTGAATGTGGAAGAGATTGCTGTGGCGATAACCAAGTTTTCATCAGTGTATCAGGGTGTTAAGAAAAGTCATCCCTTTTGCAAAGACAAACACCTTTGAGTTATTTGGAATAAAATCATGGTAAACTCAAGTTAAGTAGGAATACCAAGCGTGGTACATTAGTAAGATTTTAGCAATTTGGGTGCAATGTAAACATGTGACTGAACTCCAGCACGTACTGCATCTGGGTCACCTACGGCTACAGGGCAGTATTATATTTTATTGTTAATGAAAAGTTTGCACCTGTGCCAGAAAGCAGTGATTGTGTCTGCATATCCCAGAATTCTGTGAATGGACGCAGGGAATGTGAGGACTGAATGACACCTAACAAAGCCAGCAGTCCTTCCCAGAACTTGTGATTTGGAGCTGGTTTTGTAATTTCTATTGGAAGCAAAGTGAGTTATACTTGCTCGGAAAAATGTAACTTTCTGACATCTTCATCAGATTATAGTATTTTACCTGTGAGGACAGGTAAGAATTTTTTTTTCTACGTAATCTTGAATTAGATTTTTTAAAACTGTTTAAAAATGTAGAATACTTTTTACTGCATGTCATAAAGAACAATTTACATCAGTTCATTTCACTTTGTAGAGATCCTACTTCAGTAATGAATGATGTTTATCTTTTGCCATCCTAGTGGCAATGTTTGCAGATCTAAACAAAGCATTTTGTTTCTAGAATGCTAGTTGTAATCCAGTCAGAGGATATTAAGCAACTTCCAGGATTAGACCCTTAGTTAAAGTTTGTTCTCTTCAGTTTCCTATTTCCTTCGGTCTGCTGCTTGAATTGTCCTTCTATAATTTTGCATTGGAGTATATCCTGTACAAATACGGAAGAGATTTTGACCTAGAAGGAGAGACCTCTTATTAGTGAGCATGCTTTTAAATTACAGTAGCTATCTGAAGCATCTTGACATATGATAGATAGCATCGTTGCTGTATGGGTTTGATTCAACTTGTTACTTAAACAAGCAACCTCCCACCCTTATTTCTCAAGGAGAAACTGAAGATCTTTCTGATTTAACTTCATGCATGCCACTTTGGATATATATGTTGTGTTTGTGATGTTGCTGCTGGTGTTACACTGGAGGATTTGGATGCATTTGCAGCAGTAACTGCATTGTAAACCTCCCTTTCTCCACAAACCCGGGTTCATCTGTGAGGGACCAAACGACACGTGGATCCATTGCCCTTCGGCAGCTGCTGTAGTGCTTGTGCAAACGCACGGAATCACGGAATGAAACAGGTTGGAAAAGACCTCTGAGGTCATTGAGCCCACCTACGACCACTGACCACGGCGTCAGCTGGACCATGGCACGGCGTGCCTTGTCCAGCCTGTCCCTGAGCACCGCCCTGGGCAGCCCCTTCCAGCGTCTAATCACTCTTTCGATGAAGAAATGGCCCCAAACGTTCAATCTGGGTCTCCCCTCCGCAGACTAAAATTACATTAAAGACAATTCATAGAGTTGTGTTTGGTTTAGATTTTCCTAAAAGTGGGTGTAGTACATGAAAAAAATAGTTATATGGGACGGGCGAGAGGGAGGAGGGAAACACATTTTTAGCTCGAGAAAGATCCCAGGGTACTTCCCGCGTCCCTCAGCGTGAGCCCCAGTGCAGGGGCGGGTCCCGGGTGGCGGTGGTCCCTCTCGGTCGGGCCGGGGAGCGTCCGCTCACGCCATTCCCGGGTCTCTCCCGCCGCCCGTCCCGCTCCCTCAGCGCTGTCACGGCTCCGCGCGCGCCTCGGCCCCGCCCCCCGCGCCCGGCCGCCCAATGGGGGCGCGCTGGCCCCGCCCCTCGACCCGCGGCAGCCAATGGGGGCCGCGGCGCGGCGCGCGGCCACCTGCGGCTGCGGGAGCACCTGAGCGGGCGAGAGCAGCCGACAAAAGCCGTGGGAGCGGCGGGTGCGCGGCGCTGCTCCTCCCGACCCGCCCGGCCAGTTCTGCCGCCCGCTGCCTCCGCCAGACATGACACAGGACTACGACAAGTGAGTGAGCCGGGCGGGGGAAGAACCACCGCGGCCGGTCCGACCGGTGCCGCCGCCTCGCCGGGGGGCTGCGGCTAGAGGGGCTCGCCGCCCGGGGCCGGGCCGGGGGAGCCGCTCTGCCGGGGTCCGCCCCCCTCCGTCCTTTCTGTGGGGGAGTGACCGGAGGCTGCGGCGGGGCGGTGCGAAATGGCGGGGGGCCACGGGGGGGCTGAGCCCCGGTGTGGGGGGGGGGGGCGTCCTGCGGCGCCGCGGGGCGGCCCCGGCGG
>JAWMRA010000113.1:100359111-100413106 GCA_035584735.1 Pseudotriccus pelzelni
CCCCGGTGTGGGGGGGGGGCGTCCTGCGGCGCCGCGGGGCGACCCCGGCGGCCACCCCGCCCCGCGGGGCGAGCGGCGAGGCCGGGCCGGCTTTGAAACCCGATCCCCGCAGCGAGGCGTGGGGCCGCCCCCCGCCCCGCGGGGCCGCGCCTTAAATGCGGGCGGCGGCGGCGGCGGCCGCGCCGTCGGGAGCAGCGGGCGCGGAGCAGCGCCGGGAGCCCCCTGTGCCGGGGCCCAGGGACCGGGCCGAGCCCCCGCGCCGCTGCCCGGCGGCCGCAGCGGCCCCCATGGACTTCTACGAGGCGCATCCCTCCGGCAAGGTGGACTTCGGCAGGTAAGGGCAGCTCCCGGCGAGCTCGGCTGCGGCGACCCCGGAGTAGCCGAAACTGGGTGCGGAAAGAGTTAAACTGAGCTCGAGGTGTGTGTGCTGTATCTCCGTGGTGGTGGATGCGAGACGTCGCCTTCAAGCGGATCCCCGGTGGTGTTTAAAGATTCGGGTCTGTTCCTGCGCTTGTCGCCGTGTCCGTCTGTAGACGGTGGCCATGGGCGCTCGAATGCCAGAATACGGGGTAACTCTGAACTGATTTGAAGAATCGATTATAAAATTTCTGTACTTTAAATGGTTGGTGACTCAACGCACTCCTTTCTTAGGGAAAGTGTAGGTTTTTATGAAAGTTTTTATTTCAATATGCTACCCTCTAAAGTGGACTGCAGTGCAGCTGCTCCCTAACTCGTCTCTGTGATTAGGATTTTTCATAGGTGTTCTTATTTCCAGTGACACTTCGTAGATAAGGCAGTAGCAATTTGGTTACGTGCGCTTCGCTGTTCTGGCACGCAGGAGATGGTGAAGGAAATCCTCGGTGCTGCCTCAGCATTAAAGATGTGCGCTGTGCAGGAGCAGCTGCAGCGCGGCTGGGCAGCCCTGAGCGTCGTCGCCAGGTAAATTGCAGGGTGAGGGAGAAGAGGCAGGATCCTGGATCAGTGAAGTAAGTAGGAATAGTTTCTGTGATCTGAACACAGAGTGTTGAGGGCTGGGGCATC
The DNA here is from genome assembly GCA_035584735.1 of Pseudotriccus pelzelni. Classification (NCBI taxonomy): domain Eukaryota; kingdom Metazoa; phylum Chordata; class Aves; order Passeriformes; family Tyrannidae; genus Pseudotriccus; species Pseudotriccus pelzelni. The sequence continues at coordinate 100,360,153 of JAWMRA010000113.1, forward strand.
ATCGCAGGCGAAGAGGGAGTATCTGCTTTTTGTAACACTTCTCTGCTCCCACTGCATTCACGTAGAAAATAAAATTCAGAAGTTATTAAAACTGCAGTAGAAAACTTAAATCCAGCCTTTGCTGGACACATCTACTACTTTATGAGCAAATCCTCATGCCAGTTATCTTTTAAAACTTAGGGAAAATATGTTTGCCTTCTCTTATTAATATGTTCTTGCTTTCCTAAAAGAAGCTGTGTTTCTCCTAAAGGATTAAGTTCCTGCCAAACCCTGCACTTCTCTTGATAATTCTGCAAATAACTTTTTCTGCGCTGTCTGTAGTGGAGTGTGTTACCTGTAGGGCAGTGTGCGTTGTTTGTGTGTTTCAATGACAGAGAAGTCACACCAAAATATGTAGGTTTTGCATTTGCTATGTTTCTGGTTAGTTGCTGCTTTAGTTCTCAATATTTTTGGTTCTTCCTTGGTTCTCTCTTTGCATGTGGGTTGCTTTGCTGGAGGGAATCAGCTTAGTGCTGTGAGTTCCAGCAAGGCTGGCTTACCCCTTCAGCTTGGCAGGGATGGATCAAGTGAACTGGACCCAGGTTACTTCCAGTTACTTTTTCTCTAGGAGAGTGTAACTGGAGGACTTAACCCTTTTGCAGTGGGTATTTGAGGCTTGTTTTACCACATTGTATAAGAGTAGGAGCTTGTATCATGTCCCTGAAGAAAATTCTGCTTTGTCTTCTGTTGCTCCCCTGACTTTGATAGAAGGAAGATGTCCTCAATACCAGAGGTATCTGCATTTTGTTTTGTACACAAATATCTATGAAGACCTAAAGAAAGGGCTTGGTGCAAGAGCTTGTCTCCTTTGTCGTCGTCGTTTGCTTTTTGCCAACTGTATAATACTGATTTATAGCCACAAAGTGCTCTTACAAGTCCTGGAAACTCCCACTGGCTTTCAGTGTCTTCAGCTCAGCGAAGCTGTCCGATGGAAGCTCAGCAAGATGACTTGTGTAACTGATAAAGCATCGAACGCGTAATTTGCTTTGCAATCTTTTTGGTAGAAGGTGGTGATAAATGTAGGATACTGCTAAGCTGATTATAGTGATTAGGGTATTTCACAACTTTCTATTTCACAACTTTTTGTACTTGTAGTATATTTCAGTCCCTAAATGCATCTGGGTAAATAGATGCAAAGAATGCTTATCTACCGGGGAAAGCGTGTGATGGTGATGGGAACTGCTTTTTGTGGGGTTAGTTGTTTTAAAATAATTATTTAATTATTTTTAAACTATTACCAGTTCATTAAAAATGACAAGTTTGGGATTATTTAAGAAAATAAAGAGGCCTTCTCTTTTCCCTTAACCAATCTGCAGTAAATTAGTATTAACTTGCACTGGAAAGAAAACTGTTTGAACTGGTTTGAAAGTCAGATTTAAACACTATCTTGAACTGACTTGCAAAAAGAAGCATATATTTTACCAACAGAACAAAAAATAATAAGTTGTCTGGGCTGGCAGGACAGCATTTTCTACACATGTCCCACTTTTGCCTGTGGGCAGAAGGTCCAAGTTAGGTTGGAGCTTTCTTGTTCCCAGCAATCTCAAAATGTTCAGAGTAAATATAATGTCTTTTTTATATGTTGCAACATAAAGGGAATAACTCAGATGATTTTTTTATTTTTATTTTTTTCTTCGCTTATCTCTCGAGGGTATTTCAAACTAGTATCACGGATTATTTCAACAGTAACCTGGCAGTAAGTCTTTTGGTTTCCTTTGTCAGAGTAAAACGCTGCCGTGTTGATTTCAAGTCCCCTTGACCAATTTCCCTGTGTAGTCTGTAACTAATGGGTAGCTTCTAGGTGGTGTTTTTAGATATATTCTGGGAGTGAAGACACTTGAAAGCGCTGGAAGAAAGAGATGTTTTGTTAATTCCCATTTTCTGCTTCCACGTGGTACCTGGAACAGGTTGCAGCTTGGCAGTATTACATAGGAGGCTTGGTAAGTGGTAGGCTAGTGTGTGTGTAACTCTTTCTGGGTTGGATTCAGAGCATGAGCAGGTCAGGTGCCGTCTTAAACAGCTTTGCCTTTTTATGTAGGCTGGTGTAATCCACCTGAGTTTGGTCAAATTAATCCTGATTTATACTGAGCATGAGTGAGATCAGAATTAGGTTTCTGGGCTTTTTGTGTTGACTAATCCTTGTAGTACACTGAATCAGAGTGTGAACCCTGTGAAACTGGGGCAGCTTATTTTGAAGAACTTTAGGAATGTTTTTCATGTGTTCTAACAGGTGGCTTTCTTTGTTTCTTTTTTTTTTTTTTTTTTTATGATTCAAGTAAAAGACCCGTGTTGGTTCTTCAGAATGACTCTCTCTACTCTCAGCGACGTCCTTACACCAATGAAGATGAGGCCTGGAAAACCTTTCTTGAAAATCCCCTTACAGCAGCTACCAAAGCTATGATGAGCATCAATGGGGATGAAGACAGCGCGGCTGCCCTGGGACTGCTTTATGATTACTACAAGGTAGATTGGCGTGGGTACGCTCTGGCAGCCAGAGGAGCTCTTGTTCCACCTGTGGGATAGGTGTCATTCGCTAGAGGATTTTACAGAAGCTGCGAACAGATCACAAGGACTTTAAACAATGTGGTTTTCAAAGGGAAAAAATTCCGCCTCTTTCTTTCTGAAATTTGGTTCATTTTTAGCTCAGTAAAATAAGATCCCCTGGATCTTAATATAAAGGTTCAGTAGCACTTTGCTGCTCTTCAGCTTCCGCAGCACTTTCTTCACATCTTGACCCTGGGCTCTGCAGAAGGCAATGAGTTATAGAAATAGTCATGAAGAATGACACTTTGGTACCATATCCCTGTCTGAATGTAAATGTACGTGGAGAAAGAAACTTCTTTTGCTTACGTAGTGGACCATTGGCTTTTGCTGGGATTTTGGTGTGTTGCCTTAGTCTCAGCTGATACTAAGCTATAATTACAGATTTTTGGTGGTGTGTGAGGCAGAAGTGTCCACCTGAAGGAGTTGCTATCTGCATCTCTCTAACCCTCAGTGAGCTTCAACTACTGTAATCTGCTAATCCTTTGGCAATTGTGGTTCTCTACCCCAGCGTTCATGGTCTTCTTGGAGACACGTGCCTTCCTAGTTGCTCACAGCTGAATTGAGCAGTCAAACAGATTCTGGTCTGCATGGGGTGCATTTTGCTGAGCTCTCTTTCCTAAACACCAAAAGTGTAAGCCAGGGTAGTTGTCCAGGTCCGTAAAGACCAGCAGGCGTTTCCAGGCAGGGAGAGGTCCTGCTCGTGTTATGACGCCTGTGCTATGGTGGCCTGGCCTACTGGGTGGAGATGCCTGTTTTTAATTCGCTGAGCATGCAGGAGCGTGACTTGGCTCTCCTGCCTGACGTTTTGGTTAGTGCCTTTCAGCAGTAGTGAGTGGAGTTGCCAGCCTGAGTATGTTCTTCAAGCTCAAGGAGAGGTTGCCTGGTGCAGACAAAATCCTTTCCTACCCTTTTTAGAAGTTGAACACGTCTTATGTATCAAAATATTCTTGTAATGCTTAATATGGAGATTAACACTCCACACACACACGACAGAATGCCACAAACTCACTGATGTGGATGTTATTCAGCTAGTTTTGTGAGAAAACTGGCTTTCTGCTTTGTACCTGTGCTTGCTATGCTTTTGGGGAAAAAAAAAAGGAAGAAACAACAACATGCTTTCACTGGAACAATTTTAATCCTCAAAATCAATTTTGATCTCTAAACCTGTAGATTACAAAAAGAACGTTGATGTTGATCCTTCACGCTCAGCAAAGCAGAAGAGATTTGCTGTACATAAATGGCTAATTCAGGGTTTCCTCTTATGTTTGGGTATCAGTGGGTGTACAGAAAAAAATCAGTGGAAGAACAGGTATGCTGCACACCTGGGTGAAGCAAAATAGTTAGAGGTTGAAAGATTTATTGTGGGCTGTTATGGAGTAATCTTGGAGAGATGTCTAGGCAGTTCTAGTACGCCCCCTCTGCAGTATTAAAGGCAGCTGATGAGATCACTTTTGTATTTTAAAAAAACCCCAAACCAGCAAAACGAAACAACTTTCGTTTCCTTCCATTTCACTACTGGGCTACCTTGATTGCTTAACTGTGGTTAATAAGGTCTTATAGGCAACAAATTTTGAGAAAAATCTATTGTTTGGGAGCATTGACCAAATGCAGCTTGGAAGATTCTTGTTTTTCAGACTAGCTGGTGCTGGTCTCCCAGCAGTCTCCACTTAGAGGTTCTCCAAATTTTGCTGGTTACCACAGACAGTCTAAGAATTCTTGTGTTATTGGAGATTAATGGTTATGTGTAAGAATGAGGACTTAGTTTTCATGTGGAGGCTGTTTAGAATAATATGCTGTTCATGCAGATATTCCATCAGCCTTTGAGTTAGCACTAAAGTGGTAATTCCCCATGCTGGACCCAAGCTGGCAAAGAGAGGCAGGATCTGAACAGGCTTCAGCAAAGGAAAGTGGTGGGAGTTCACTTGTCCATTCACCAGAAGGTGTTTACTTTGCTTGTTCAGGAGGCGTGTTGAGGGTGGCACAAGTCCTGGGCCCTACATATGGATTGGCAGGGGAGCTTGTGTGGACTTGCTGTGTGGCTTAGGGGACCTGAGCACCACAGGCTTGTGCCAGCTGTTGCAAGAGCTCTTTGAATTGCTGAGGCATTGGCTATGTACTCCATCCAAGGAACTGAGCCACTACAGCTCCAAGAGTTCACGGTCTGTGTGCCTTGGCCTTGCAGGGCAGCCAGAAAAAATGGGTATGCATGAGTGTGGATCCGGTGACTTGTGTGATCAGTGTTGTGTTTTCAGGGCAAATCGTGTCCATGGCATAAAATACAAGGAGCAGTATTGAGCTGTCTTAAATCCAGAGCACTGGTTTTTACCTTTTGTTTATAGAATATTAAATATATGTTGGGCCAGTGTGTTGTGCGTGGCCATGCACAATATGAGCTGTAACATCCCAATATGCTTATTGGACCTGGTCCTCTACAAATCCCATGGTGCCGAGAAGAAAGGAGAGCCTCAAGCGGTCTTAGAGGAATGGCCTAGAGAGGATGTGTTGGGGAAGTGGCTATGGAACAGTGTCCTTTCACAGGCTTTGAATTCATCCAGCAAACTGAACTCGGCCAGCCTGCAGAGGGGTAAACCTGCACTGCCAGCACAAACCTCAGGAAATCTCCTGCTGGTCCTGTTTGCCCTGGAGCTGATGCTCCAGCCAAGGATGGATGGCTTTCTGCACTGGTTTTCCCACTGCCTGGTGCTGACAGAAGCCCAGGGCAAGGGGATCTGTGGGACATCTCCTGGGGTGGGCCTGGCATCCCCAAATCCTGCAAATACTGGTCAAGCTCTAATGCTAATAATGACTGGCCATCAGAGAGTAATACTTTTTTAATTCGACCAAAAGGCTGTGTTTTAAGGATGTAATTTTTTTTTGTATGGTAGTAAGAATTGAATTATAGTATGTCTTATGTTTCCCAGGTTCCAAGGGAGAGGAGATCTTCAACAGCTAAACCAGAGGTAGAACATCCTGAACAAGACCATAGCAAAAGGTATTATTTTTTATTATTGCTTCTCTGCTTATCTCCCTTCCCTCCTAGACCACCAAAGCTGCTGAAGGAAAGTAACTTGCTGCACTGTTGTGTTGTGCTGGAAGAGAGAGGTTGTTTGCTTTTACTCTGTGCCCCAGATTCCTGTGTTGTCCCAGGAACAGGATGGGGATTGGAGAACAGTGTGGAGAACTGAGGCTCAAACTGCTTCTTGTTGCCGTCCATTTGCTTTTTATGTACTAGTGTCATAGAGTTAGCATAGCAAAAGCTGCTCTCTCTAACATTAGGCACAGTCTGGTAGCACAGGCACCCCTTCCCCAGGCTGTGGAGGTCACTGGTGACCCTTTTATTTTTGCATGAGGTTACTTCAGTTACTCTCTGCAGATGTTGCTCTCAGGTACCAGCAGCATTACTGTTTCATGCATTGGGCCAGTAGGGAAGAACTTCAAAGTGCTTGTTTAGTTTTGGGTTGGTATTGCTTGGACTTCCTTTGTATCCTCTGGAACTCCTTTCTTTCTACCGCTTCCTGCCCTCCTTTTCTCAAGCAGAAAATGATATCGATTAAGTGAATATTACCAATGTGAGGTTCACTGAAGCCAGTCTGCCACTCCTACCATCCTTTCTTTGGACAGATTAGAATGCTGTAAGGACCTGAGGGGAGGTTTTGTGGTCTAGCTGAGCTGATTGAATAGCCTTTTTTTTTAGAAGAGCAGTCTGGTTCCCACTGCTCCCCTTGTACCATCTCTGTTCTTAGACTGACCCATCACCCAGCAGGGAAAAAAAGGTGGCTTGTTCCAGCAGAACAAGCTGAACTGGCTCATCAAGGAGGCACAGGAGCATCAGAATTGGTGCAAGGGAGCGGGCAGGACCACTTTGTGGGGAGGGAGAAAGGGAGGACAGGCTGACTTAGTGGCTACTAACTGTGAGGTCATCTCAGCCACAGATCTGTGTTGTCCTGGCAGAAATGAGTGTGGTGGGGTGGAGAGCGGCAAGTTATGCAAACCACTCCCAGGAGTCTCAGTGTGGATTTTCTTGGGAGGTTGTGCATGAGAGAGGGGTGTAATTTCCCTATTAGTGCTTCTCGGGTGGTGCGCAGTCCTGGGGCAGAGGAGCAGCAACCTTGCTCTCAGTCCTTCTCCCTCTGCCAAAGAGCCGTTCCATGGAGCCTGCGTGTGCCAATGTGTGGTGGGAAGGGCCTCAAAGCACTTAGTTTTGGACTGCTCCAAGCAGTGAGGATCTGGGCTGTGAACCCTCACCCTTTGCTCCAGGGTAATTCATCTCCAAGGTGGGCTGGTTAGCGGTGGGTGAGGAGTTTTTGGGTTTTAATGAGTTTATCACCTTTTCAGGTTAGGATTGAGGTATTCTGGACAAGTAGGAGAGCTGATGCCAGCTATCCTTGTCTAAAAGGCTGAGAAGTATTTCTAGCTCTTGTTTAATGAGAAAATAGGCTGTATAACTTAAACATGATTTCTTTTTGCCCTTTTTAGGAACAGCATCCCAAATGTGACAGAACAGTCTCTTATTTCTGCTGGAGAAAACAGAGTCCAGGTCCTGAAAAATGTGCCTTTCAATATTGTCCTTCCACACACCCCCCAGATGGGCATGGACAAGCGAGGCCACCTCACGACTCCTGACACAACAGTCACCGTTTCGATTGCCACGATGCCCACCCATTCCATCAAAACGGAGACGCAGCCCCATGGCTTTGCCGTGGGCATCCCACCGAGCGTCTACCACCCCGAGCCCCCTGAGCGAGTTGTGGTCTTCGACAGGAACCTCAATCCTGACCAATTCAGTTCCAACACCCAGCCTCAAAACTCCCAGAGGCGAACACCAGACTCCACCTTCTCGGAGACTTTCAAGGAGGGCGTGCAAGAGGTACCAGAAGAGGCAGTTCCTTCTTGTGTGTGTGCGTGTGCATCTTGATCTGGACAGAGAGATCCAGTTCCATCTTTAACTGTTCTTGTTACATGAGTCAGAAATCTGTCCAGTGGTTTAGGAATAGAAGACCTTCTCAGAAAGGTGCATAAGCATATCTTAAATAAAACCTTCACAACGTGAAATCATTATCAAAAGCAAATGACTAATCTTACCAGTGACAGAGGCTTTGGCTTGCATGCTGTGGAAATGGTTATCTCAATCCACAGCACTGAGCCAGGTTTTGCAAGAGTTTAGCACTCTGTAGTGCCTTTGCAGGTACCAAACTAAAGTGACTGTGTCTGTAAGCTTTCTTACTGCCAGTTTCTAGGTGTGGTGTGTATCAGTGGAAAACAGTTGGATTATGTAGGGGCCTTGAATGAGAGTTAAACCTGGATGAAAATCATGGGGTTTGTTTTATGGTACCGACTGAAAACAACAGTGTTACTGTGTTTGATTTTTAAGCCAAACCTTAAAGACCTAGGTAGCTATGCCCTTTCTTTGAGATTTGGGAAAGCTTTAAAATGTTGCCCTGAGCTGACTCAGAAGGCTTGTCAGATGTTGTTCTTAGTTGACACCCAGAAGTTTTGGATTAAAACACTGCTCAAGTGTCCTGTTAGTACAGACCAAAAATCAGTTGTTATCTGGTGATCAGTTTGCTTGCCAGAAGTTCTGTGGTAATGAGTATCGGTTTAATCTTGACTTTTCTTGTTGCTGTTGTGTTAATTGTTGTGTTTTGTGTCTACTGCAGGTTTTCTTTCCTACTGAACTGAATCTGCGAATGGCCAACATGAATTCAGAAGATTATGTTTTTGACAGCATTTCTGGGTAATGCTTTAAGGCCCCCATTTGCCCATATCCTCCTATGCTTTTACAGTCGTCCACAAGCAAACAGTACAGCTCATGCCAGTCTGCACCAAGTCTCAGTCAGACACTGGAGGGGCTGTAGATCTCAAAACCACAACAGCGTCTGCTTGTTTGAATTTCACAGCTGAAAATCCTACCTTTGTCTTTAAAGAAAACTCCTTTCAGGAAAACTGCTTGCAGGGCTGGAAACACACCCAGCTTCGGTCACTGTCCTTGCACCAGCACCCTGTCCCATGGGAAGGTGCAGTGCTGTCTGTCAGCTTTTTGGTGGTCTGGGAGTTTGCTTCCAGCTGTGTCCCTCTCCCTGGTTAGCTTCTCTTGCTCTCTCTCTGCTGGAAATCTACAGCAGAAATAGGAGGTCATCTGAATTCGAAGGGAGGGGAACAATTTAGTTGTGTGATTAGTTGCAGTTGACCAAGAGGACCATGGTCACTGAATAGCTTATTAGCTTGTGAATTTAATTAAATTGCTAATAGATACTTTCTGTTCCATGAGAGCAGCTTGCTGCTCTCAGCCTGAATAGGGACCTTCCAGTCTTGCCTGCTGATGTGTCTTGGGATTTAGCTTGCCAAGAACTTCTCTTAAATGTTCATTCATGAAGGAAATGGTTGAAAAAGGGGCTCATCCTGTTTTCCAACTTCCTTGCCTGTTGATGGCTTAATGAGTCAACTAACGACTTTGGAATTTCTCCAAATTAAATGTGGAATGTTTAGTCGGCTTTCCAGGAAAATGCCTTAGCAATCACTACCCTCTTTGCTCTATAGGAATAACTTTGAATACACTCTGGAAGCCTCCAAGTCCCTCCGACAGAAGCCTGGGGACAGCACAATGACTTACTTGAACAAGGGTCAGTTTTACCCCATCACGCTGAAAGAAGTCAGCAGCAGTGAAGGAATCCATCACCCCATCAGTAAAGTCCGAGTGAGTGGCAGCTCTTGTGGTTTCTTGGGAAAGAGGGTGTGTACAGTGGTGGCCTTAAACTCTCCCAAAGTGCAGTAATCTAAACTAGAGCATCAGCACTAAGGCCAGCTTACCCGCGCTCTTACGTCAACATTCATTCCTTTGCTGTCCACCTACTTCCAGACCAACCCATCCTGGCTCAGTCTGTTGAGAAGTGGTGTCAGCACTTGTGTAAAGGTGATGCAACACCTGGAATGAGATCCTTGAATTCTAGTTAGGAGAGCAGCTCCGCTCATCTCTGTTTATGACCCAGAAAGTGCTGCTGTCTGCCTTCCAGTTTGGCAGCAGTGTGGCAGGTACACTGTGATGCCTCAAGTGGGAAAGCCTAAAGCAGAAAACCTGATACCAATGAGAACTTCCAAAACAAATGTACTCTCTGGCCTTTTATCTTTCGCATTTTTGTTTTTCTTTTTTTTTTTTTTTTTAATCTTTCCCCCCCTCTCCTTTCAGAGTGTCATTATGGTCGTGTTTGCTGAAGACAAAACAAGGGAAGATCAGCTCAGGCACTGGAAATATTGGCACTCAAGACAGCACACGGCCAAACAAAGATGCATTGACATAGGTAAGGAACACTCTCATTGCTGATGTCAAACTTCATGCCTAATTCCTTGGCAAGGTTTGGTTTTCTGCTAAAGCTTTGTTATTTTAAGGAACACTCTCTGCTGTCTATGGGTTTGCTGAAAGCCCAGAGAAAGCTTTTGATTGCTTGGAGCTAATGCAGTTTTTAGGACTCCTTAAAGAAGCTGATCTTTGGAGGATTTTGGTTGGTGGGTTTTGCATTAGGAGATCTGACACTCCCTTTCAAACAACAGTTGCTTTGGCATATCCTGGTGCTTGCAGCTAAATCACAGCTTGTAGTCTCAGTGGCTGTCCTAAATATTCTGTTTCTTCAAAGGACAAGATCCTCATGGAAATACCTCAACACTAATGATCCTCCTTCCCACAACTTTGCTCACAACTGGTCTTTGGTACATGTAAAAAAAGAAAACGCTGCAAATTTCCACCTGCCTCCAGACAAGGCTGGGGCTGGCTGACTTCCAGCCTTCTCTGGCTGAAGGCTGGGTTGTACTCGTCGTCCCTTCCTTCTGTGAATCAAAGCAGGGATTAATCACTTGGCACTTAAAGCAGACGCGCATGCAAATCTTTGTTTGTTATTGAAGGAGTTTTATTGAGAGCCTATGTCCTTGCTGTACAGGATAGAGTTTCCCGCACATAGCAGGTTATGGCACAGAATACCTGATATTTGGGATGTCTTCCTTTCTCACTGGAGTTTCTAGTTTAGAATTTCTGCAAGTCCCATTTTCCTCCTTCCTCGTGTTTGTTGGGGTTAAAAAGCCATTTCCAGGCTTTTTAATGATCCGTTCCTAAGTACAGTTTAGCTTCCTTTGCTGAAGAGTTCCAGTTTCTGGCTACTTTGTGTGATTAAGGACTTTATATGATGTGTCTTCTTCCTCTCCTCCTTTCTAACAGCTGACTACAAGGAAAGCTTTAACACCATCAGTAACATCGAGGAGATCGCGTACAACGCCATATCCTTCACTTGGGACATCAACGAGGAAGCAAAGGTATGTGACCATGATTATATTTCCTGTCCTTTTAGCAGATTCAGGGACTGGGGGAGGGGAAGGGTGTGTGGCCTACCTGGTGATTAGCATGTAACAAGTTTGTTTACGCTCTTACATTAGGCAAAACCTTCTGGCTATTTCTTAAGAGGGTTTGGATGTGCAACTGGGAGAGCTTTGCAACTGCTTTAAGGTTCTTGGCCGAACCGCCTGCCTGACAGACAAGTACGGACAAAAGGAAGCACTGAGCGTTTCCAGAGCTGATGAAGTGGTGCGGGAGGTGTGATGGAGCATAGCTGGGCTTGGAAGTGAGCACAGCCTCCTGAAGGATCCCTGTGGGAGGCAGGGGGCAGCTTCCGAGGGAGTTACGGCTGTAGCAATGGGCTTGCCTTCAGCAGAAGAGGGAGTAGCAGCTGCCTCTGAGCTCCCAAAGCATACATTGCTTAAACCACAGGTCCCAACACCCAGTGACCTATTTCAAAGTAGAGCAGCCTCTTGGTGAACCCTGGTTTGATGTTTTCTTGGAACCGTGAGCACTATGGCAAGTGTGTAGGTACAGGTAGCATCCCTAGCTAGTACCTAACTGCAGCTGTTTGAGCCACTTCAGCTTTTGGAAACGGCCTGTGTGTCTTCCAGGTGCAAGGACAGCAGGTCCGAGAGCCGAGTTAACTCGATTCTAAAAGCATTTCCCAACAGTTTGTTGCTGGAGCCAAAGTGCAGAAGTTTTTCTTTGGAGAGTTTCATTGCTGCTTGGATTTTCATGAAAAATTGGGAATGGATTCCTTCAGTTTTTGGAGACTGGCTGTTCCCTTGCTAGTGTGTTATGTGCTAGTCACCAGCATCATGCGGAAAACTACTGATGGCTGCAGAGTGCCATGTCTGGGGAGAGCCTGGCCTGGGGGACGTGGGAGCTCCCAGCAGAGAACACAGATCCCTCTCTGGAGCAGTGTGTGCCAGTGTGCTCTGCAGGAGAAGCAAGGGCTGGTGTCACTGCACAGAGCTCTTTCTCACCACAAGCTTTGCTCTATACTGCACGACGGCTGTCGGGTTTCAGCTCTGTGGGAGGCGTTTAGGATGCTTGGCAGACAGCAGTGAGGAGCTGTGTGTGCTGCTGCTGAAAGTGCTGCCTTGCACCATGTGTGACATTGCTTGTGAAGCTGGTGTTGGATGCCAGGCTTCCCTGTTCACCAAGTTTGGCTCCAGTCAGGTTGAGAGGGCTTGCAGGGAAGGCCTTACCTGCTGGAGAATACTAAAAGGCTGACATGAGTTCTGAAACACGAAGCACTTCACTATGTGAACAAGCAGATAATGCTTCAGAAGGGCTGTCAAAAAGAGTCAGTAAGTATTCCAGAAGTGTTGTCCTGCTGCCATAGCCAGTCAGACATTTAACAAACCTGGGTAGTCAGTGTCTACAAGGTACACAAAGGCTTAGGATTTGCACACAGGGTTGGATCATGGAGACAGAGCAATTCAACTCCTCGGGGAGCTGGAAGCACTTTCTGCAGCTGCCTCTCTACTGGCTGAGCCATTCTGCAGCAGTAGGGATGGGTCACTAATGCAGGAGCAGGGCTTAGAGATGGTGCTGAGAACTATGTGGCTGCCCCAAGGAAAGCCATCCCTTCCTACCAGGTAGTTATTGCCCAGTCACTCTACAGGCACCTGAATGAGTAGTTTCAGTCTATGGAATAGCATCTTGGAAAGTTCTAAGGACCCTCATGGTGATACTTCATCTCAGGATTGAACTTCATGGGGTGAAGTGCTGTGGGGGGCTGTGAGACAGACTGGTTTTGTACCTAGAGAGGCAAATTTTCTTCCAGATTCAGTCTTCATGTGTGAGATCCATATATTGTGAGTACTGGTTTGTATGAACTTGCAGAGGGGACTGTTGATATCAAATGTGCAAGCCTCGGCTCCTGGTATCAGAATCACATTAAGATAAAAGTAGTCTCAACTTCAGTGTTTAAAGAATTGCATTTTTAGCAAGTGCTCTGTGTGTTTAAGTGTCTGTTTAACTTCAGTATTTTCCCTGAGTGGTTGTGTTTTGTCAATGGTTGAATTTCTCACCAGTAGAGCTGCAGTTCTTTCTCAACTTCTGTGATCTTATCAGGAGATGTCTGAGCCAATTTCAACAATTTTTATTGCATGGTTCATTTACCTTGCATGCTCTCATTCTCTCCTTTCCCTCCCTCGCTGCCCCCCCAACAGTAGTCTTAAAGTGTATGAAGAGAGCAAGGATTAGACAGAGATGAGTTTCTAATGCTGCAGAAAGTCCTTCACAGTAATAAATACAGGGTTTTATGTTTAATAACAGCAGAAGTGCTGCATAGATGGTGTGTTTAACCAGCCAGCAAGCTGTGATTATTAGAAATTTGCTTCCTGAGCCCTGGAGTTACCTGGACCAGAGCCAGGTGATTCTTCTGGGCTTGCTGCTTCTCCTGTTTCCCTCTTGCTTTTGCTTCCAGTTTGCTGTGGGAATGATTTGATCCCAGTGTCAAGCAGCATTGCGGCAGTGTCAGGTGGGAGGTGATGAGGCTCTGTGTCTGGGATTTCTGATGTAGTTATTCATTTAAGCACCCGAGACTCTGTGTGTCATATTTAATGTAGAAGTAGCATATTATCACAAGCTCCTAGCAGCTCTGGGACCAAGTTCTCGCCTTCTTGTGGGCATGTGCAGGGATATTGCACCTCTGCCACTGTGTCTGTTCAGGAGGGTGTCACCTGCCAGACGGAGTGCTTTGCCAGTCCCCTTAGGGCACTGTGGGGATTTAGTAAACTACACCTTTCTGGTGAAGAAATGCTCCTTTCACACAATGAGTCATGTGCTTCCTCTGTAGCAAGGAAAATGTGTGGATTTTGCAGCTGTGGAGTTGTGGGATGGAAAAAGAAGAAGTTTGAGGTGCCCTCAGCAACAAGTATTTCCCATTTCCCAGTTGCATTGTGCTGGGAGAGTTGAGAACAAGGCCAGGGCTTTGGTCACTGAACGTGTCGAACATGCCTGGCTCTGCATGGATGGGATTGTCACACAGCTGGCTGCGTTGGTGTGCTGTTTGTGAGCCCATGGGTGTAGAAACCAGGAGGATTTCATGTGTGACAGACGCTTCCCACTCTGTGACCCAGACCGTGTCCATGGATTTCAGATCAAATTTGTTCCTCTGGCAGCTCCCCTCTGCCCTCTTCTGTTGTTTTGGGACATCACAGGATCTGCTGGAAGCAGCTGCTTCATAGAAGAGGCTGGATTAAGTATTCTCTGACCTTTGCAAGAGTGTGTTCAAGCTGGAAAAGGGCCCAGGATCCAAAGCCTCCTAGCTTTGAGATGGTGAAGGGAGCTGAGGGTGGGGAGAGAAAGGCCAGGCTTCAAGAGGAAAAGGCAAACTGCCCTGAAGTGGTGCTGTTGAGATTACAAGGAGAGTGAGGTCAGGGTTAGAAAGATTGTCAGGAAACACTGTGGAGTGATGAAGTGCTAATTCAGATGGGCTTTCAGGTGTCTGTGTTAGGGGTGAGGTCTGAGCCCATCACTTCACAGACCAGGGAAGGGGAATAATTGGATGAAAAGACAATTGTGCTTTGAGAGAAGGAAAGGGAAGATGGTGAACTGGAAAATTTAGTTTTAGATGAACTGGTGAGTTGTTGAATGGGATATTTAAGAAAGCCAGTGTAGCTGCTCAGTCAGGAGCCATCCTGCTTGGGTGGAAGCGTGATTCGATGAGTCTGACAAAGATGTGTAGCTGATACTGACTTGCACGCAACAGGTAACGCTGGAGTTACCCTGAGGCTTGTGGAGACTTCAAACAGTTTCCCACCCATCCTGGATGTCTGCCGTGTTGGGCAGACAGTCGAGGTGGGGTTCTTCTGCAAAGAAGCTTTTAGATGTCTGAGCACATGCTCGTCATCTTTCACATCTATGACTTTATTAGGGACAGGGTGTCTAGAGCTGGGATGGAGCTTTCTCTGGAGGTGCCTGCCCCTTGTTGTTGACCGAGCAGGCTTGGCCATCCTCAAAATCGGTATTTTAAAGGTAGGGAAGAGAAGTCGTGTCCTTGCAGCCCTTTTTGTATCCTTGACCTCTGTATGTCAATCAGGAGAAGCATTTACAGGTTCAGATCAAGAGTTTTTGAGGTTGGGAGCCATGTAGTCCCAAGTACAACATGCCTGGTTTCCCATTACAGGTCTTTTAATGAAAATTGCCATTATGTGCACGGTTAAATGCACACTTCATGCTGCTCTTCATACTGTTGGCTGTTGTCCTGTTACCTCTGTTACGTTACCCGTTAGGCTGCAAAGCAAATTCTCTGTCCCTTAACTCTGGCCTGGGGACATGGCCTGCTCTCAGGTCAGTGGCAGCTGAAAAATCTGGACAGATTGGTTTCCCCAGGGTTAACTGGCTTTGCTGGATCCTGCTTTGCACAAATCTTGTCTGAGCTCCTGCCCTGTGGAGCAGGAGGGTTGGGGCCTCCTGTCTGAACAGAGCGAGTTGTATGTGCAGGATTGCGAGATCCTCCTTGCCCTGTTTGTGTAGCTATAGCAGGGCAAGGACCCTGCTGTTGGTGCTGGGGCACCTCTTCAGTGTTTCCCAATGGGTTTCTTCTGAAACATAGCATTGCTTCCAGCAGCTCCCAGAGAAGGGCCCCTGTGGAGGTCTTCTGTCTGGCTTGCTTAAGGCTGGATGGTGGGACTGTAGCCAAAAATGATGTCATTGCACATTAAGGGTTCTATTGTCCTCCTACTCCTTCCCTCCAAAAAGAAGGCACTGTAAGCCAGATGCTTTGTGTGCAAGGCCCTTTCTACTAAGAAGGGTGTGAGTGTAATAAGCATTTTGAGCTGGAGAATATCATGGTAGAGCTTTTTGCTGCCTTTTCACCAAGGGAAGCTGCTGTATTATCTCTTAAGTGATGCCCTGAGTGACAGAGCAATTAATCAATGCTTCTTATTTTCTTGTCCAGGAAGAGTTGAATGGTCCCATATTACAGTAATTTGGGATGGCTTTTCGAAATAGCAAATTGGGCAATGAGGGTGGTCTTCTTGGCAGATGCTCCCGTGTCTTGGCAGGATTTTTGTGTTCAGATGAGCTCAGTTTTTGGAGAGGGTGGATCTCTTGGTACAACTTGAAGTGAGGCTGGGCTGTACACTGATTTATTTTAAGAGTTTATTCTGGTGTAACCCTCTCTTGGTGTTCACTGTAGGAAGAATTTCAACTTTTTTGATTGATGAATATTGCATACATTTATATGGATGCCATTGTAATGAAGAAGCAGTCATATGCCTCATTAAAGAAGGTGTTGCCACCTTCAGCAGCATTGAGGAGGTACAGGTTTGGCTAGTTGGAAATGAAACTATGAAATGTGATGAGTCAAACATACTTAAAGGGAAGAGATTGGTGTGAGGCCAAGGCTGCAGACCACAAATACTTTGAGGCACAAGTACACACAGCCTTTGGAGCAGTGACATAGGAAAGTCATAGCAAGTATTGCTTACCTGCCTCTTAACACAGACCTCTCCCTGCTCTGTCATGGGTTTTCTGAAAAACAGGCATATGATTTTAAGCATCGTCAGCTCGAACCAAGTTTTCAGCTCACTGTATTTCTTCAGAACTTGGTGTCCCAAGTTCTGCCATTGTCTGGTCCTTCCAACTATGGGGCTCATGGTGTATTTCCTAAAGCTGAATGAAAAATCTCCTGACATTAGCTTCTCTATAGAGAAAATTAGGGTGATTTTTTTTTTTATTTTCTCCTCTTTCCTGTCATACCTGATAGCCGTTTTTGTGGCTTTGTAGACTTAATTCTTGGTTTTGTCAGGGGTTTTTTTGTTTGTTTGTTTTTAGGGGGGCATTTTGTGGTGGTGGTGGTTTGGGAGGGTTGGTTGGTTTTCTGTGAGGTTTTTTGTTTATTTGGTTGGGGTTTTTTTTCCCCCCTCCATATTGCCACTTTTTTGCCAAACTGCTGGCTTTACTTTCTTTCCAACTAACCTAACAAAACCTGGCCCCGCACCTTTATCTTATCGAAGCATGGGGTGGGAGGAAGCATCAGTATGACTGGGAACCTCTATCCCCGGGTTTCCCACATGTTGTGAGCAGAGACATTGCTATATTTCCTTGCCTTGGAACAGGTTGGAATAACAATCAGCGGTGTTCTTTACGAGCAGGAATATGTATTTTCCTTTCATTACCGTGCATTTTTGTTTTGTTGATGAGGTGAGCTTGCTAGGAGGATGTTCTCTTATCTGGAGCTGGGTCATATTTCCCATTTATCATTCCTTGGTGTGGTGGGTTCTGTGTCAGTCACTCAAATTGGGCTTGGTAGGTTTGAACGCAAACTAACTTCCTTGGGCTGTGAGGATAGTTCTGGGTCTGACTGAGCGGAGCTGGAACGGATGCAGCCCTATTGCACATCTGCCAGACAAGCCTTATTTGGAGCGTCCGATCCCAAAGGCAGGAGGCGGCTGAGGAGCCCACAGGTGCATGAATTGCCCAATTTTTTTATCTCTCTCTCCTGGCTCATCTCCTGCTGATGCAAAACCTGTGGTGCATGTGGGAGGTGAAGAAACTAATATGAGAGCAGTAAGATGAGGCACCTCTCAGGTGATCTGTACCAAAGTGTGGGTTTGGGGTTTTTTTTTTTTTCTTTTAAAGACAGAAGAGTCTTCCCAGCATTGCTTTTCTAGGACATGCCTTCACGGATGTGTGCAAGCAGACCTGTGCTTGCCCTGCCTGCACTCCAAGCTCCCTGGCTGTGACCCAGAGCCAATCCTGGAAGCCACATAGCGGGATTGGCACAAGGCACTGCCCCAGCTGACAGCTCTGCCTCTTGGAAGGGCTTGGAACTGTGCTGGTGTTATTTAAAAGGGTTTTGGACTGGAGATGTCTTGCATCCAGCCAGTTCACAGCATAGATGAAACACATGTGGACAAATGTTTAGAAAAGGCCCTTTATTTTTTCCTCTTACGTTTATATTTGTCCAAGTATTTAGACAAACCATATGCTTTCAGCTATCAGCATTGAAATAACCAACTTTGAGCTTCTGGGTAATTTTTCTTTACAGGAGGGGGAGACACTGCCTTTATGTCAGGGAAATGGTCTCAGGACCTACTGTAATCCCTCTGTCTGCTGTGTTTTTGGTAGAACATTGGAACTATTTAGCCAAGGTCAAGAAAAAAATATCCAACTGCATTTCCTGGAAAGAAGCTCATTGCAGTTTAACCTGTCTCTGCTTGTTGTATTGTAGGCTTCAAACTCTGTATTCTTTACAAACACAGTAATCCAAAATGAAAAGCATCCTGACAATTTTAAGTTGAATATAACATAGACCGAATATAATATAAGTTGAATATTACATAGGCTGGAGCATCGCTTCTATGAGGACAGGCTGAAGAGTTGGGGTTGTACAGCCTGGAGAAGAGACGGCTCTGGGGAGACCTTAGAGCACCTACTAGTACCCGAAGGAGACCAGAATTAAAGCAGGAGAGGGACTTTTTACAGGGGCTTATAGTGATATAGAGCATGGGAGAATGGCTTTAAACTGACAGATTTAGATTAGATACTAAGAAGAAATTCTTTACTGTGAGGGATGGAACAGGTTGCCCATAGAAGTTGAGGATGTTCCATCCCTGGGTGTGTTCAAGGCCAGGTTTGATGGGGTTTTGAGCAAGCTGATCTAGGAGAAAGTGTCCCTGCCCATGGCAGGAGGGTTGGACTAGATAATCTTTAGGGTCACTTAAGCCTAAGGTGTTCTGTGGTTA
Source organism: Pseudotriccus pelzelni (assembly GCA_035584735.1). Lineage (NCBI taxonomy): Eukaryota > Metazoa > Chordata > Aves > Passeriformes > Tyrannidae > Pseudotriccus > Pseudotriccus pelzelni. Next base: position 100,378,762 of record JAWMRA010000113.1, read on the forward strand.
AAATGAGTGGCTTTTGCCTACTAGTGTTAGAAAAGTTAAAGGTTTTATCTGAATCCTCAGTAGAGAAAGAAATATCCAATGGACTTGGATTGGTGAGTAATGTTTTAATCCTTTGGATACAAAAACATTACAGCATAAGTAGGAGAAGGTGAATGCAATTTACCTGTCTTCTCTTGAAATGAAAGCCATGTGGAGCAAGGTGATCAGACTGGGAAAAGTCCCAAGTCTGCCTGTGTAGGGCCTTATTCAGAATGATGTACAAGACTTCGCACCATAGTCTGACCCAAGCCTGTGTTTGGGGGCTGGTAAGAGCTCATGGTTTGCTGTACCCAGTGGAATTGCTCACCCTTACCTATGGCAGCCCCAGGTGTCACTGGTGTGTACCTATGCACCGCTGCTTTTCAGCTGTGCTCTGCAGTGAGTCAGATGAGGCTGTACAAGGTGACATTTCATCTAAAGCTGCTGCATATGTAGCCTTTGGACTAATCAAAATCACTGGTGCTTTTTGTGTCACAAAAGAGTACCGCATCCAAGATAAACCAAGGAGAAGAGATCTGGGTATGCAAGCCTTCATTTAAAAAAGGCATCTTTCATCTCGCTGACAGTGAGGTTCCTGCAGCGCTTTGATTGCCCTTTAATTATGGCTGTTTTTCCTGGTTTGTTTGAAAGGCAGATCTTGTTAGAAAAAGCTGCTGTGTGGAAAGAACTTGGCTGTCTCTGCTGCCCTTCCTTGAGGGCACACAGCAGAGCTGTCGGATTAATTTTTTTTTCCTGCATTATTAAAATGGAAGATTGTTTCTTGTAGATTTGAACGTAGGCACGGTGTGTTCCTCCCAGCTTATGTGAGGAGGGGCGTGAGGGGTCAGGTGGTTAAAGCAGGCTGCGAAATCATGAGGTCTGTCTTCTTCCCACGTTAACTTCCAGCATGATCCCAGAGGAGGTGCTTTAATCCTTCTGCCTTCGGTCTTTTGTTGTTTGCAGCTGGGCCACTGTTCATCTGCCCCAAAGGGCGCAGGAATCCCAGCCTGCTGTTGGGGAAAGGAGACTCTGGTGTGTTGGGATGAATGCCAGGTGAGGGGGGTTAGCGGTTCGTACCAGCTCACACTTGTTGTGCTGTTTGGTATTTCATCTGAGACCCCACCATTGTGGAGCCATTTGTCTCAATGAGTATCTTGGCTTTCGTGAGCAAGAGTTAGAAAAAGCATGGGAAAAATTAACAAAAAGGAAAACTAAAATAAAGCCCGAGCTGGTTGGAGAAAAAAGCCTAGATATATGATTCAAATATAGACTAAAGGATTAACTGCCAGGCAAGCAAAATAACTTGAGAACAGGTTTCTAATCCCTTTAGAAATCTCAATTTTAAAGAAAATCTGGCTAACTTTTGAGGGCTTTACTCATGTTTGTAAGTGTCCAGGCTTGACTGTGCTCTATTTTTAAGTGCTGTCTTTATGTTGAATCTTGGGAGGCAAGATGAAAATGTTTGGGGTTTTTTTGTTTTGTTTTTTTTTTAAGTAACAACAAATCTTAATATAGCTGAGAATGCGGAACTGCCCTTAGAAAAATAGGTTGAACACATGAAAAGGAATCTTGCTCAGCAGGCTGAAGACGCAGAACAACTTCTGCGGTTATGTTTTTCTTTCTTCTGGCAATTTTGGGGTGGGGATGTAGCTGGCACAGTCACTTCGCCTTATGTTCCTTTTAGAATGCAAGTCAAATCTTCCTGAACAAAAAGCACCTGGCTGAAACTGTTTTAGCCCAAACTGGAAAAGCAGTTTTCTAAAACTCTTGTTTTGTGAAACTTGAGGCAACCTCAGGCTGCTCAAAAATAAGTTACAGGATGAGTAGGGAGAAGTATATGGTCCTTTTGTACTGGGTCAGTACAAACAGAAGACAGGCTGGTGGCTCCCTGTTGTTTCAGAGAGGTGATTAGGTTTAAGTTGTCATCTCCTGCCTAGAGTCCTGAAGACTTAAATGATATGAAAATTAAGTCAGCTGCTTGAGTCCAAAGCTAATCAAATGAGGAGACTCTAAAGCAGGAAGATAATCTTTGTCATCTGACAGGCAATCTTAAATTCCCATGGGATACTGATGCAGCTCCACTGTAGTAACATGCATCTGTCATGCTGAGACTCTTGGACCTTCAGCCCAGTGTGGTGCATGAGCTTTCTGTGGCTGGTCAGCCATAAAAACCGAAAACAGACCTGAAGTCTCAAAAGAGAAGTGACAACGCACGCTGGAGATCTGGTGACTGGTGTTCTACACTGAGTCTGCTGGTGTCCAGTGATGTGAAACTCAACTGAGGGATTTCACAGAAATTTTGAGGCAGTGGTGGGCTTGCTGACATGGTTGCTTGGGCATGATTTCCTTAAGAATGAAGTAATTTTTTCGTACAGAAATGTATTTATGCATGAATATTCAGTGTACGTAAATTTAAACTTAATATTTAAAATGTAAAAATATGCAAACACCAGAGCTGAGGGTCTTTTAAAAAGCAAAACCCCTACTCAGGGAATGCAATTATTCAGGCTGTGCATACATCTGATTACCTAGCTCCTAAGGTGGTGAGAGCAGCTCTTCAGACTCCTTGAAGCTTCCCCCTGGGGTGTGCCAGTGCTGCAGGCAAAATGCCCTTGCAAAGCCAAAGGTAGCAAAAAGGGAAGCGGGGTGGATAAAAGGTGGCAAAGCCATCCTTTGAGTTGGTCTGGGGAAGACTGAGAAGAGCTTATTTTAAAATTTTCCTGGCTGTGATTTAAGATGTATTTAACGCTTTCACAAAAAGTTGTGGACTAGCACAGGCTTGGGAGAAGAGAGAGAAGTCACTTAATTGAACTATTCTTCCTCCCTGCCCTGTCTTTTTATACCGCAAAAAGATGGAAAAAACATCCATGGTGGGGAAAAAACAATTATTTTATAACCCTAATCTGGTGATAGTTACAACATTTCCATTTCCCCTCTTCTGTTAAAACTGGTGAAGGGTGTTGCAGAACCTGTGCAAAGGAGACCACGGTAAATGGCACTCTGCAAAACCAAAACCCATAAGCTTTTCCAAGCCTGGTGTGAGCCCTTGCAGCTCCGGGAGGTGGCACCAGCTCCCTGCGGAGACTTGAATGGCGCTTCCCGGAAACACCAGGATCACTGAGCCATCGGGTCGTGGGATGGTGCTGCTGCGAGGTCTCTGGGAAGGTGCTGCTGGATCCCAAGGCTTTTGATTATTTTGTGGAGCAGTGAACTCCCAGCCTTTATTCTTGAGGCAGAGAGGAGAGGAGTCATTGCAGGTCTTGGTGGCTCATAAATTCCAGGTAATTAGTCCTTGCAGCTTCTTCTGAGACGTGCTGGTAACAGGCATTGTGCCAGTAGAAAAGCCTAGCACGCTGCAAGTCCATGTTCTGGGTAGAATATACTCTGATCTATCTGTTCATACCCACATAAGGATATTTCTTCCTTCTGTTAAGCAGCATTGGACTTGTTCTCTGCCTGCACGTGTATTTTGGCTTCTTTGTTTTTTCTTATTTTTTTTCAACCATTATGAAAATTGAATTGGATATGTTTAAAATCACAGTAATTTCCCCTGTAATTAAGCTTTTTATAAGAATAATACAAATATTTCTCTTTCCCTTTCAATCTGAATGTTAATAGGATACTGCAGGTCTTACTGAGGAATATTCAAAGTGGTGTTCAACTTCTTAGTATGAAGCCCAGAAACTTTACTGAAATAATGTCATTCGTGTGTTGAAAGATAACATGCTGCCCAATATTTCTTAAAAGCTTTTAGTAACACTTACAAAAACCAACATAAAACCCCTTCAACCAAGTAGTTTCAGACATAAGCTGTAGTAGCAGCAGCTTATTTAAAACTCAGGAAAAGATGTGTTTTAACTTGCATTAAGTAGCATAAATTTTTTGAAGCATGGTTGTGTCCTTACCAGGGTGATAAATTGAGCAGTGAGGATTGAGTATAGGAGGATTCCTTCTGCTAAAAATTTGATGATATCTGAGATTTCTTGGCTGGAAAAATCTGGGAAAGATGGGTGGAGTTTTGCTAAAGTTTGGAGAGTTTGTTGAAATCTATTCTGGACAAAGTGGCTTTGTGCCCTCTAATGGCTTATATAAAGACTTAAGAATGTTGTGGTGCTTGGGGATTTTACCTGATGTCTCAGAAGAAAAAAGGTCCTGCTTATAGTGGAAGGACCAGCATTTAGGTCTCAGCAGTCACCGAGAAGTCCCTCACTCAGTGGTCGGCCAGGAGTCCGTGTTTCACTCCTAATGGGTTCTGCTTTCTTCTTCTGCAGGTTTTCATTTCTGTGAACTGCCTCAGCACAGATTTCTCCTCTCAGAAGGGAGTTAAAGGCCTGCCCCTGAATCTTCAGATTGACACCTACAGCTACAATAACAGGAGTAACAAACCTGTCCACAGAGCCTACTGCCAAATTAAAGTCTTCTGCGACAAGGTAAGGTTGGGTCACTGTGCCAGTGACCGTCTGGGAAAGGGTGTTTCACAGCTTAACACCTTTTTTTTTTTCTCCGCCTAATTCCGTCACTTGCTATTTTGACTCACTGGAAAGTCCTGTCTGTGTCTAGCCTTTGCAAGGAAAAAATTTCAACCCCTTCTACTTGGCTCATAGATGTTGTGATGACCTCAGATAAATTTGCTGCTCTCAAAATACTGGAGTGCTGAGAAGTGTTCCTGAGCATTGACTTTGGAGAAAGGTCAGTCAGTGGCAGACTGACACTGGGAAGTCCTGCAGAGTGCCTTCAGCAGGACAAATCATTGCCAATGATTGAAGCAAGAAGGAGAAGGCTTGTCTTTTTGCCCAGGCTGTGTTGTCTTGGTCCTTTTAAATTTCTTTGCATATTCTTACTGCATTTGTTGTAAAAAACCAAAAAAATCCCAAACCCATAACTTGCAGATCTTGTGAGCAGAAAATGTATCACTGTGTAATACCTTAGTGTAGCAAAGCGCCTTTACAAACTGGATGGGTGCTGTTGTTTGACTGCCCTACCTTACCAATTTAGCCATGTTCTGTTGTCCATCTATATGCCTTTAAATAGGCCTCTCTGCTTTCCTGCATGTCTGGGAGAGCTGCCTGTAGCTGCTCTCATTGTGATGCTTTCAGCAAACAATTTACAGGGAGATAGCAAAGGCTTTCCAGAGCCATCTTAAAGACTTGCCAGTAAGCCTAAGAAGCTTTGGTCTCATGGGCTTTCTTCAGGTCTTTTTTATTTTTCTCCTCCTTTTTTTAATTTTCGTCTTCTTTAAGATGAGACTGAGGCAAGCGTGTCATCTAAAGTTCTTTCATTAAAGTAATCTTGTCTTGTGTGTTACCAACCTGTGTTCTCTACAATACAGTGCATATGAACTTGCTGCAGGGTAGGGGGGGATCTTTTACTCAGAAGTTGTTCAGTCAATTACTGACACCATGCTAAAATTACTGACAGGCTTGTGCTACTGCTAATAAGACAGATCAGTTAATAAAAAGGCAGATGTGTACTTGGTACGTAAGTTGATGGAGACCGTTGGAGTCTGCCAGAAATTTCAGCAAATCTAGTAGTACAGGAATGCCAGTGCAAGTTTTATTTTCTTTTGGGATTTTGACTTATTCTCCTGCTTTATTCCTCTAGACACTGACGATTGTACCTGAATTAAAAGAGGAAGGAAGGAAGGAGAAATGCCGATCAAAATCAGAACAGGATAATAAAAAATAAGATTGAATCTAATCTTAAAGCACCTTCCCTCTCCCCCCACTTCTTTCTGGGCTCGACTTCAGTCGCTAATTATCTCCCTCCTCCCCACAGCAGCACATGGGAACAGGGAGTGGAGGTGGCAGTCAGTTCATCACATGTCTGCTACTCCTTCCTCCTTGGCGGCAGAACTCCTCACACTATTCCCCTGCTGCTCTGCTGTGGGTCCCTCCCACAGGAGACAATCCTCCACAAACTTCTCCAACTCAAGTTCATCCCAAAGACTGCAGTTCTTCACAAACTGCTCCAGTGTAGGTCCCCCGTGGGGTCACAAGTCCTGCCAGTAAACCTGCTCCAGTGTGGGTTGCTCTCTCCAAGGGGTCACAGGTCCTGGCAGGACCCTGCCTGCTCCAGCAGGGGCTTCCCATGGAGTCACAGCTTCCTTCGGGCATCTACTTGCTCTGGTGTGGGGGTCCTACATGGGCTGCAGGGGGACAGCCTGCTCACCATGGATTGTACCACAGGCTGCAGGGGAACCTGAGCTCCAGAGCCTGGAGCACCTTCTCGCATTCTTTCACTGACCTTTGTCTGCAGAGCTGTTTGTCTCGCATATTCTCCCTTGTCTTTTCTGACAGCTGCTGCACAGAGGGTTTTCTCCCTTTCTTAAATTCATTAGCCCAGAGGCACTACCACTGTTGCTGATGGGCCTTGGCCAGCGGCGGGTCTGTCTTGGAGTCAGCTGGCATCGGCTCTGTTGGGCATGGGGGAAGTTGCTTCTTAGAATAAACATCTTGTCAGAGCAGCCACCCCTGTAAGGCCCCCAAATTGCCACACCAAAACCTCACCACACAAACCCAATGTACTCATTGACCCTGATGCTGGCTGCTCGCTGCAGGTTACTGTAAGAGTATTGGCGTTTCAGAAGGGGCACCTATTTTCTGCCCTGCACTGAATCTTGGGTTATCAGTCAGCTGGTTTTGAATGTTTACAGGACCATTGTTAGTATGGTACCCACACCTGTTGCAGTCCTGAATGTGTTTGTCCTCATGTGGCCACTCTTACCTTTAGAAGTTCTGTTATCCATGTTTATTCTGTGTAGGTCCAAGCCCATAGTGTGGAGGTGTGCTGGAAAAAAAGCAGCAAATTGCAATGCTGTTGCCTCCTAACAGGGACAGCTCTGTGTACGTGTCCTCAGTTCCTTTGTCTGTTAGGGCTGTGCTTGCACTGCATGCCTGAACTGACTCTGAACCCAGATAGTGGCATAACAGTCCTCTGTCTCTTTTTTTTTTTTTTTTGTACAAATCAATAGATATCCTATGGAAGGTCAGACAGTTTAGTTGATGTTATGGGGGGGCCTTCACACAGGGAAGCAGTGAAGAGGGACGGTTCCCATGCTTGGGTGGAAGGGAAAGCTCCTGATACATGTTTCTACTTAATATCTGCTGCCTCTGAGACAAGTTTCTTCATGTATTTGTCTTTCTCCTTTGTGCTCTCTCTGTGGAAAGGGTGTCCACAGATGCCCAGGATGTTTGGTTTCAAGACCTGAGTAAAGCAGTATGGGTATAATGATGCCATCCTATTGCATGTTATGGTATGAGCTTCATTCAGGCTTGGCCCAGCAATATTTGGGCTGTGCAGGGGTGGGGCTGACCTGTCCTAGAGGAAGACGACCTTCTCTGCTGTAAACGGTACCTCAGCTGCGCATCCACATGAGGAAGATTAAATACAGGGTTTCACACATTATAGCTAGTGTTGCCCTCTGGGATCTGCTGTTACTCTGGTACCGATGGGCAGTGCTGTGGGAAGGCTTTTGTGGGATGGTAGGAAGAAGTGAGTGAGATGCTGCTGGAAGGAGTGGGTGCAAGGTGGCTGGGGGCAGGGTGGGCAGCAACACGGAGACTGTTCCTTTAGTTGCATGATCATGGAATGGTTTGGATTGGACAAGACTCTTAAGGTCATCTAGCTCAGACCTGTGCCATTGGCAGGGATACCTTCCATTAAACCAGGTTGCTCAAAGTCCCATCTAACCTGGCCTTGAACACTTCTAGGGATGGGGCATCCACAGCTTCTCATGGGTAACCTGTTCCAGTGTCTTATCGCCCTCATCATAAAAAAATTTTCTCTTCCTGTTCGATATAAATCTACCCTCTTTCAGTTTAAAACCATTTCTCTCTGAGCTCTGCTGGCAAGGCAGAAAAGCCCATTATCAAGACATAACTTGCTTTTTTTATGTGGGATTTGAGATGTGTTTACCTGGGCCCCAGTAGTTTGGATCAAGTTGACTTTCAAGCAGGGAATGAGAGGGCAGAGGTTTTCTCAAAATGTGTGCTCTTGTTGGATCAGCATATTCTCCACAAGGAAGCAGGTGCTATTCTGTAGCATAGTGTTTGAGTAGCAGAACTTTATTATTCCCACGTGAAAGGTAAAAATCAGATCTGGAGCTAATCTGATCTTTCTGCTCTCAAGCTGAGATGTTGTGACTGGTCTGGTAAGGGAAGTGATAGAGGGGTGTGGGTCCAGCTCTACTGAGGTTTGGGTGGGATATCTTCACTGTAGTAGCTGTATCATGTTTATGGGGTCAAGCAGAGCTGGCAATGCCTGTGTCTTCATTTGTAATTTTTTTCTCTTTTTCACAGTAACTGCCTGAAGCTGCTTGTGTCCCTGTCATTAGGTGGGAGAAAAGATGACACATGTTAATGTGCATCAAATATCTTGGCTAATGTTCCTTCTTATTGCTAGTGGAGATGTTCCCACTGCTACCTACCAGGCATAGACAGCCTGACACCTATAGAGCATTGATTTAGTGGGAGGTAAGGAGGGCTGTTCCCCTTCTCCCATGCTGTGCACCATTAAGAACCAATTCTGATCCCATGGCCACGTGGTTTTTGACACCATGTTTGTCACAGCTAATCTCGTCTTCCCTCAGCCCTGTGCAAGGATGTGGGTGTGTTGTGTCAGCTTTGCAGGGGTGGGAATGAGAAATGATGGCTTCCCATGGCCATGTAACTGTTGCCTTTTACCCTGCTTTGCAGGAGGGTGTTGGGAGACAGGTAGAACTCGTGTATACCAGTTTGGGCAGTAATCTGGTGGTAATACCAGGGTTGAGTGTTGTGGATCTACTGTGGGCTTATCACCTCATGGAACTGCCAACATGACATCTCTGACTTAACCCACATGTGAGTCGCATGTGAGGTCTGGGCAGAGGTGGACGAATTAACACTATTCCAGTACAAACCTTCTTCCTTCCTTCTCCCTCTCTATCACAGTTGCCTGCACCTTGCAGAAAATATGGCATTGTCCCCACAGCTACTTGGTTTGGAAGGCCAGGAACAGTGCAGGCATGAAGTTAGGCATCTGTGGATTCCACCATGGCCTGGCCCTGATGAAAAGAGAAGAAATAATACCTGCTTTAAAAGGATGCTTGTCTGCAGCTTGAGATGAGTGGAGGCTGGTATAACTGCTGCAGGCTCGGTGTGAAATGTGCAGGAAGGCATCTTGCACTTGGTGATCCAAGCATGGTGTGACTTCTATAGATCAGGATCTATCAAGTGAACTGAGGGAATGTGCAATTTTTTAATGTCTTAAACATTTAAGCTGTATTTTTATCTCACGCTTTATACAATTGTTATAGATGTGGGTATCTTTTGTCATCGTATCCCCATCTGACTTACAAGAAAAGCAAGTGTTTGCATCTTGGGTATGGTTGTTGGATTTCGTTAGATGATAGGACTCAAAAGTAGGCAGATATCAGAGTTGGCAGTCATTGACAAACCTAGAGCTTCGGTACTGTGGAGCTGACCTCCACAAACACAGCTCCGGGATAACTGGTGTTCCTGCCTCTGCCGCTGAAAAAAAATCAAAAAAATAAAAAGTCTCTCTTTTTCTCTCCCTTTCTCTCTCTCCCCCCTTTCCCTTAATCTCTTGTCTGACAGGGAGCAGAGAGGAAGATCAGGGACGAAGAGCGAAAGCAAAGCAAAAGAAAAGGCAAGTGCACTGACCCCAGCTCTCAGCTGAATGCCTGTAAGTAGAAATTATTCCATCTGTGTTTTAAATACTGGTTTTGATTTTTGGCTACAAATATCTTGTGCAGTAGAGCTCTAAAGTCAATTTGTTTTTTGCATATGGAATAGTGCTTATTTTAAACAGTTGCAGATGGAGTTGTCGTGTTGTGCAATACACTGGGGTTTGTTCTGCATAGTTCTGTCCTAGATAGGGACCTGCTGTGTATTCAGTCAGGTATGGGTTGTAGCAGTTGAAGTGACAGGGTGAGGGTGGGACCCTTGGGCACTGCTGGAGCCCCTGCAGATCCAGCTGGCAGCAAGAACTGTATCTGTTCCAAGTGTTTCCAGCTTGATCCTAACCTTAGGCTTTAACTTACATTAAAAACGTTTTACAGCTCCTCACCAAGGCAGTGGCAGCCTTGGGGCTGAGCCTCCAACCTCCCAGCCCTATGCTCACTCTTTTGGAGCAAAGTGGTCCATAGTGAATAATTCCAAAGATTCTGCAGTGTGAAGGATGTGGAGACCTCAGCACTGTAGTATGTAAAGGCTGAGGAGTTTCTTTCTGCTGAGCATCTTCCTTCTAGCTGCTGCAGATGGTGGATCCTGTGCTTGGATGCAGAGCTGCTTAGAGGAAAACGTATGTCCCAGTTCTTTGTTTGCACGGGGCAGGTGCGTGCTCTCACTTGCTCTGCTCCGTGTGCTATTAACAGCACGACTGGTTCAACAAGCAGGCGCCTCTCAGCTTGTCGGGCAGGATTTTCCTGACGCAGCAGGTACAGGCTGCTGGAGCAGCTTCAGAAGAAGATAATGCTGTAAGGGAACCCATTTGCTCAAGGGCAGTTGTGGAAAGGGCTGGGCTTTTGTGTTTTCCCCGAAGTACATGGTGAGAGGTAGGTTTAGCACGCTGTTAGCATTTCACAAATGAGGGAGCCCCAGAGGCTCCCAAAAGATTACTGCACACAGCCCTTTGCGTAATGGCTGGAAAGGGAGCACAGTTTCAATGCACATTTCCAGGATCTTATGATTTTACAAAAGCTGCTTTCCATTATTAATTTTCTCGGCTTGGGCTTAGCCTGACATGACCCTTTCCTGGAAAGTACAATCCTTTGCTCTTTAGTTCTTGTGTGGGAAGTTTTTGATTCCTCTAAGCCATAAGCTGTTATACTCACCTGCAGAATCACAAATGCCATCTGTGCATGAACTCATCAATAGCAGAAATAGTTGGTGGCTCTTGGTCACAGTTATTTTTGCAGGGATTGCTCAATCTTTGAAAAACTCAGTTTAGCAAGGAGAAAAAGGTGTATTTTTCTACTAAGGACATGAGAAATGAAGCGCGGTTTTTTTGCAAAACACTTTTTTTGTTTGCAGTTGGTTTGACCCCAGATTGCTATGTTTCCACTTGGTAAAATGAAGTCATCAGCTGTGGTAGTTTGACATAAATGTGTTTGAAATGCAGTTCAAGGCACCTCTTAAGTGGATCTTTGTGGTTGAAGTCTGCCCTCTTGGTGGCTTGTGTCGCATCAGCTGGTGCATTGTGAGAGCCAAAGTGCTCTGTGGGAGACAGTGCTGGTTCTTGGAGGAGGTGGACTAGGATCTGGCAGGTTAAGGTAACCAGGACGAACAATGAGATGAACCAAAATGTGAAACTTGAAAGTGTGGAATCAAAACGTGACTCTAAATGTAGCAACTTGCAAATCCCACAATTTGTACTATGTCTGTAGTAGGTAGTGCTCCTGTGGTCCCATCTCTTTGGGAGGTTATAAACCGAGACCACATCAGTTGCAAGCTGTCCCCTTGTCTTCTTTCTGCCTTCCTGGTATGGGAACACCAGCAAGCTTTTGATGGAACAGACAGGGAAAAGGTGGGGTGTAGACTAGTTTTTGCCCTCTGTTTGCACGGTTTGCTTGGTACATGGAAGACCTGGGTTCCTCTGTTGGGGTGAGTGGCCGGGTTATTCTCCATCCCACTTAATATCGGAACAAAGTCAAGCAGCTCAATTGGAGAGATAGAGAAAATGTTTACTATTCTGTGAAACAAGCTGTTTCTTTAGGGCCCAAGCCCTCAGCTGAGAGGTACACAATCCAAGTTCAAACTCTCAGTACAGAAGCTTTTTGCTTTGACCCTGACTACAGATTACCCCTGTTCAATAGCATATGTGCCTTTTAAATGATGGAGGAAAGCCACAGCCCCATCAGGGCCTTCACTATCCTTTCTTCTGATCTTTGTCTCTGCAGTTTCTGATGTCAAAGTGCCCATGCTTCCCTCACACAAACGTACAGACATCACCATCTTCAAGCCCTTCATGGATCTGGACACTCAGCCTGTCCTTTTCATTCCTGACGTTCACTTTGCAAACCTCCAGCGTGGCGCTCACGTAAGTAAAGCTCGTGGGTATGGGGATGAAGGGGCTCTGGGATGTTGTGTGCACGTGAAATGTCAGACTGTCTGCATCAGTGCTGTAATCAAATGCAGGCAGAGTCTCATGTGAGCAAGGGCTGTTGCGCCAAGCTGCATTGGCAGGAGTTAACTGGGGATGTTTTCCCATAAAATTAGTTTCCTATGAAGTCCAGTTTCCCAGAATCTGAAAGGATTTTTACGTAGCATCTCCACTGACTGAACTGCAGGCTGGTTTTCCCTTTTAATGCCCTTTGGGAATCCTGGTGTGCTGTTGTACAGCACGGGCTCCTCCACCCGCCTGCTGCAGGGTGAGAATCCGTCCTGTGTTACTGGCACGTGTGTTAGCTCTGTGATCTGCTGCCAGAGCGCCCTGCCTCAGTGTTCCTGGAAAGTTCCAGCTTACAGGAAACCGGAAGGGAAAAAATTAGTGTGCAACCAGGTTTCAAAGTCTTGGACTTTCCTGAGCCAGGAGTTCTGGTGTGCTGTAACGTAATCTAAACTTCACTATTTTAAGAGCATTGTCTAGACTCCTAGCAGGGATGGAGAATAAACTTCTGCACGTTTTCCTACAAAGGCCCTCGTGCTGAGGTCTGTCAGAGGACTCTACACCAGTCCAGGTAGAAAGAGGGTTAGCTATTTTTTGTTCCTGTCTCTCTCGTTTGAGAGATCCTTTAATCCTTTTTATGAAAAAAGGTAAAGAAGATGCTTACTGGCTTTTGGAAGTTTGATTGAAAGTGTCATTTGATACAGGGTTGAAAGATTATAAGAAGAAATGAATTCTAGTTCTAGGTAAAATTTTCACAAAATCTCTCCTTTGTTTTGAAAGGTCCTTCCTGTTGCTTCAGAAGAATTGGAGGGTGAAAGGTAAGAGCTGCACTTCTCCAACCTACTGATGTCTTGCTCTCAAACAGAGGGGTAAGTCCCTGTAATTGTACAACTGCTAACTTTTTGCCCTGTCAATGACAGCTCCAACCTGAAGAGAGGAGCTTATATTGGTGAAGAGGACTTCATTGCTACTCCAAATAAGATGGCCAGAATAGAAGAGCCAAAAAGAGGTATTCTTTCAGTGACTGAATGGTTGGAGTATTTGTCCATCATGATAGAGAAATGCATCTGAGGTTAAAGAGTGTTTTAATTTGTTTTGGTATATACTTCAGCCTGATTTCTCTGGCTTTGAATAGTGACAGAGTTAGTGTATCAAAATGTAGTTCAGCCCTGCAAATCTTTTAGTGTCAGAATGTTTGGAGTTTTCTGCCAACTGAGGCACTAATTGACTCTGAACCTCTAAGGAAAGAAAGTCAGGAGGAGGTGAGCAGATTACCAGTCTCCCTGGTGGATTGGGGAGGAGAATTTATCACATAATTACTACAAAATCTGGAAATCTGCTCCAGTACTTCAGGCAATACTCAAGAACTGGTTCTAGATACAAGACTGTTGCATCTTCCATGGTGCCAGGAAATGGGCTAAGAGAATATTCTGCTAATTTTAACTGTTTCAATTTTTGCAATTTCATGTGGGACTGGATGTTGCTGTGGTGTTGTGGAAGGAGATAAGAGGTCCCTTTGGGGTGGTGGTGATGGTGTGCTTGCCTGATGGACAGTCATGTGTGGAAGGACCACACCAAAGCCTGAAAGATGAAACTTGTGTTGCAGCAAAGGTTTAGTCTAGCAAGTCTGACCATAATGAGACTGCACTTCTATAGTCTGGATAAACTAGTAAGGATTTTATAAAAGGCAATTAGTCTTCTTGTTTTTTCATGTTGCTGTATGCCATAAAACAAGACCCATGGGATTCTTTCTTCTTTGTCTGGATGTCATCTGACCTGTGCTGTAACTGAGAGCAGGTGTGCTGTCTTCCTTTTTTTAGATCTACAGTCCTTTTTTAAACCTGCCTTTAGCAGAGGAAATGCATCCAGGTGCTGTGCTGTCCTGAGTTGACCTTGCTCAATTGGAAATGCCAGTAGTTGTTCTATATTGCAGGTGTGTCAAAGCTGTGGCTGATAAAACCCTGCAAAGAATCCAGGCTGCAATACCTAGCCATTAGAAGATGGATTAAAGACAGCAAAGCTGTTAAAGTCCAAGCTTTCTTGCTCTCCTGGCTTATTCTTCCACCTTAATTCAGTTTTTAATGAGGCTAATGTTACATACAGTGACTCTGTGCTAGCTTGAGAACGCTACGGATGCTCACCTAATTGAGCTTCTTACTCCTTCATTCCCCTCCTAGCAGGAGACCAAGCCTGTGTTGTCTGTCAGCTGTGGTGGTATGAGCATTACTGAAACACAGCAAGGGATAGGGAGAGAGATGAAACAGCTAGGAGGAGCAGAGGACTGTACACATAAATTATTTAAAAATTTGAAGGTGTCCAGGGTGGTAGCATCTGTGTGGTAGCATCTGTGAGATCATTTGATTGTGCAAAGTCTTATGGCAGATAACTTGTGAGATATAGAGGAACCCAAGAGTCTCAAAGGGGTTTGTTCTGTCTTCCTCCTTTCTGTGTTTCAAGTATGACCTTTTTTTCAAATAATAGAGAAAATACCAAATAGGGAAAATATTCAAGTATTTTGACAATAAAGATGCTTGAGCATGCAATAGCTTTATGTGCAAAAAAAGTGTGTTTTGAACTAACCTAGCCATGCATGTCTGCAACAGATCTTGAACATGTGTATGTCCGTCTCTTCATAAGATCCTCGTGGTGTGTCACTGTGTGCTTAGCCACTATGGGATACAGATCTTTTTGAGGACCAATTACGCAGTTAATTCCTCTCTCCAAATTGCTTTTCAGTGTTGCTGTATGTCCGAAAAGAGTCAGAGGAAGTCTTTGATGCACTGATGTTAAAGACACCATCTCTGAAAGGCCTAATGGAAGCGGTAAGTGACGAGGTTGTTTTACAGTCCTTGCCTCCCACTTGAGAAAGAGTGAGCGTAGCCCTGGCTGCCCAGTCCTGACGCACTGGACAGTCACAGGAGTCAGACTCTCAATCACAGCTTGTGTCCACATATTTCTGCCCTTCTGGATAAGAAGCATAAGGCTGATTTCCTTTCAATAACGTGGAAATTAATTTAAATAATGCTTTAATTCATTATTAAGGGACTTCGGGAAGCTTCTCTTTTAAGCACCTTTTCCTACATCTGTGGGGTCTGGGTTGTAAGAAGCCTTCCTGAAAATCCAGGTGTGTCAAACTTGATGGCTGCATGTTCCTCTTGTCAGAGAGGGTATTCTAGCCAGAAGATGGAGTGATTCTCAGAATGTGTTCAGTGGTTTGGGTTTGTTTCAGTCTTTCAAAGCCTTGTTTGGGGGCCTCCCCTCACGTTTCATAAGCAGTAATGCAGAGCTCTAAGTCCCAGCTTCTGTGTGTGCCTGAAGGCTGTGATATATCTGTGCACATGTGTGAAATTGCGTTCTGGTACTTGACTTCCAGAACAGCCTTCCACTACCCCTGCTGCTGCAGTGCAAGGGAAATACAGAGCTTAAGTCCAAGGAATGGTGTAATGTTTGGCAGGAGCTCAAAACTGACGTTTCTGTCTGTCTCTTTCTGTGACTAATGCCTTGTTGATGCTCAGAGTACAGGAGCTTGGGGCTGTACAGAAAGGTCTTGCCATTAACTTTGGGACACAGAGACGGTTCTGTAACCAAAATCTTTCTCTCCCCCTGTCTCTGAGGCTTTGCCAGCACAGACAACTGGAGGTGGGGGGCTAATGGAGAGAGGGATTGAAGGCTGTCAAATCCTCCCTTGCTCTGTGGTACTGAAATGAAGCTGCACCTTTGTTGTTACACTTGGATTTCTTAAAGCAAGGAACCAAGAGCTCACAGCTGTAGCTTGGGGAAAACTCCCTGTGCTTTTCCTGCATGCTGAAACAGCGTATTGGTTTGGTACTTGCCATTGGTGTGATGGAGCAATTTGCCAAAGTAAACCAGGCTTAGGTTAACGACCTCCTGACTTTCTGGAGTGCAGTGAGGTGCCGTGGTCAGTGGCTGTGGTTTCACATTGACATCACCTTGCTGGGTAAGGGGAATGTTTCTGATCACCTTGTGCCCTTAGCAGCAGAGCGCTGTTTTCTTCCTGCACCACCCGCTGTCATGACTAGTTTTCACTTGATCCCTCTGGCACTGAACTTAAAAGTGTGTTTCAGTATGCTAAGAGAACAGAAGTCAAGAGAGAATGAGAGTCAGGGTGTGGAGTGGGTTTTTAGTGTGTTGGCTTTTGGGTGTAAAGGCAGGAGGTTGCTGTATGAGAAGCCAATGGCCAAGTTTCAGACATAATTAAGTTTTTTTCACAGAAGTTGGCAGATGGCAGAGGAGGGTTTCTCATCTGTAGGCTTGTGCTATAGGTCAGGATTTAGTGTTGCAGAGCAGTTGTCTTCATTTGCAGGCTTTTTTTTTTTTTTGTTCCTTTCTGTAAAATAAGGAGGGGAGGATGGTGCCAGCAGTCTCCTTGCCTTACCAATGATTGCTGTCTTTCATTCTAGATATCTGACAAGTATGACGTTCCTTTTGATAAAATAGGGAAAATCTTCAAAAAGTGTAAAAAAGGGTGAGTATGTACCTATGCAAAAACTGCCTAAGAATATGAACACCTTTTTTCAAACCTGTAGGCGGGTCTGCTTTGTAATTCCTCATACACTGCACATACATGAAAGCCATAGGCCGTTGTGTGTGTGTGTGCACAACATACGCACATTCCAACATCATTCATAGAGTTGAAGACTGGAAGACTATAGAAAGGGTGCCATAGAAATATGTAGTTTAACTTCCTGGGTAAATACAAGAACCTCTGTGAGCTAATTGTTAGTTGAACTGAAGTTGATCATGTCAGAGGAAGAGGAGTTCAGTTTGGTTAAAGACTCATAGTGATGAAGAACCTCCTTCAACCCATGTTAAATTGTTCCAGTGGTTAATTGTGCTCACTATATCTGCACTTGGCTACAACTACTACATCTGGTCTTCTTTTTGTGGGCTAAATTGAAGAGAACTTTATTGTGAAGTATCTGTTTCTCATAAAGGCCACATTCCACCATGTTTTTATTTTGTAGCATAAATAATTGAATTCGCTTTTGCTTTTCCTTTTAATTTCTCAGTTATTTTGGAGGGGTTTCTCTAAAGTCACTTTGATGTTTCAGCCCCTTCACCAAAGCCCTTCTGGCCAGAAAATTACATCTTTCGAGGATTCTGCTTTTATAGCAGAATTATCACACCAGAATAGCTGCAAAAGTTTAGAATTTATGGTACCTAAATCACTGCGAAGCACAGCTTTGTACGTGTGTATGCCCACGAACACACAGGTTAGGGCCTTCCTGGCAAATGGAAGCAGTGGCCAAGTAATGGTGGTTTCTTGCCTGTAAACTCTGTAGGGTTTGGTGCTGATAGTTTGTAAGCTGTCAAGCAAACCCATTAAGAACCCCAAGTGTCTGCAGCTTCAGAAGGATTTCTGCCAAGATCTCTCTCCCTTTGTGGTCCAGGAGCCTGATCTAACCCTTTCGTTCAGACCCTAAAAGTGTGGTTGCAAGCCTTGATGGCAGGTTTGGGGAGGGGCAGCCAGATCTGCTACAGGAAGCAATGAGTCAGAGATGTGAGCAGGGATCTGGTGTTACCCCTGGATAGTCCAGGCTTTCTGAGGTTTGAGGGTGCCTTGCTGTCTTTGGCATTTAGAACTGTAATATATCCAATCTGTTTTATTTTTCCAGAATTCTGGTCAACATGGATGATAACATTGTGAAACACTATTCTAATGAAGATACCTTCCAGTTGCAGATTGAAGAAGTTGGAGGATCTTACAAGCTCACTCTGACTGAGATCTAAGATCACAGATCCTCCGTGGATTTTAAACAAAGGTTCTCAAGTGAACATTTTCCCATAATTCAGTATGTTGGGCAAAACACTAATGACCTTCTCCAGAAGAAAGCCATGTGTTGACTTGTTCTGGGGAGCAGAGCAGTGGTTTTGCTTAATACATTTGTATTTCTGTTCCTGCTCATGACTTTATTTGCACTTGAAATGAGCGAGCAAAGACCTGCAATTAAATGGAGAGCATGTATATATTTATACTAGTGTATAAAACACTAGTAAATACAGGAGGGTAAAACTCCTGGAAGGTGGCCTTTTAGACTGGTGATATCTTATTTATCTATTCAGTAACCATGTTTGAGCCCATTATCAGCTAATACCATTTTACTGGACTGTTTTCTGCTAGGTAGAGCTGCACAACTACTAATTGATACTAGTAGGAGTTGCATGCAGGTTGGACAAAAGTCTTTATAATGTTTACTCGTGACCAGGGCAGACTGTTGAAATCCATTTGTGTCATTGGGGGGGGAACATAAAACTGCCTTGCTTATGAAGAACTCGCCTTAGTAACTGTGTGAACTCTCATCAGATGAAGCTATATTGTATATAAGTGCAATATATTTTTGAAGGTTTGTAAATGTGTACATACAAGTGATATATAATATATATAAAATATGGTGTTCTGTATATACCGTGAATATATGCAATGAAGCCCATCTAAAAGGATGCCATATACAGAGAAAACATATTTAACATAGATATTTAAAAATGGACAAACCCTTAACACGCACCAAAGGTGAGCACACGTTTGTACGTTCATAGGAGGCACAAGGGACCTGCATGTTCAACATGGATCTTCCTGTGGGGAAGGAAAAGGGTATTGGCTCGCTCCTAAACCCTCCTGCACAGCCAGGTGATGGCAGTCCTGGCTTCTCTTAAGAACTGCCACTTTGAAACAGCTGGGTACTGCTGCCCTGGGAGGTAATTTGGGTCCCAGGAGGAGCTGAGCAGATGCAGTTCCCTTGAAATCTCACTTCTGGGGATCAGGAAGGTGGATTTTTTTTTTTTTTTTTTTTTGGTAGCAGTGTACTTAAGGCTCAGCTGGATGCTGCCCACACCAGCAGCTCAGGCGGATGAATCCGTGGGCTGGTGCCAGCTTGCAGAGTCCTACGATGTCAACAACTGGAAATGCACAGGCAAGGTTTTTGAGCGAGGAAGGTGGCATCATGGCTCAGCTGGCCAAACATTAGCAGGGAGTAGGGCCTGCAAGTAGGTTACACATTCTTAGTGTCTGTGCATCACATGGACCTGCTACTGAGCTGGAGAGACCACACAGGCAGTGGGCATCTTGAACCTAGAACCAGCTGGGAGTGCCAAACACCTCTAAAAGATACTGCTCTGCACTATTTACTCTTTGTGTGCATATGCTTATGAAGGAAAGGCACCCTCTGGTTAGTAGCAAGTGAGGGAGGAGCATTTAAACAGCAGTACTTGGCTCTAAGGCAAAAATGTGCATTACGTGGTAAGCAGGTGAATATGAGTGTCATGTCCAGTGTCAAGAGATTTTATTAGGGATCTGGATAATCAAAAAGGTTTATACTGTTTTCAGATGGCACAAAGGTGTACATGCCTCACTTAGGACATGAAGGCCAACCTGTAAAGCCTGGAGAAATAGTCCAGAAAAGTAGGATATGATTCTGTTTAATAATTAACGATTCCACTTGATGGTTAATGAATCATAACTTAAACTGTTCAGCTCTGTTATGGTGCTGTTTGGAAGAGGGAGGCAAATGCCACATTGAGTTGATCAGCAGGAGCATGATCTGCAGGAAATTGGAGATCCACCTTTTGCCCTACTTGGCATCGCTGAGGCCTCTGTTGGAGGGCGGTGCCCTGCTAGCAGAGCCTGGTCCTACTGGATGTCTCAGAGAGGCCAGACCATCCAGTCCTTCAGCCCGAGCTCGTGGCTTCTGAAGCGGAAGGGCGGGATGATTTGGCTGGTTAAGGGTCGTGTTCAGAAGGGACGGTTGAGGGGAGCAGCCTCCCAAGCTGTGGAAGTGTTCTCCCCATCCATTGCAAGCACAAGTAGTGGGTGTAATTTGCAGAAATTCAGGTCAGGTGTCAAGGCAGTTTTGTCTAGTGAGAAGAGCAGGTTGCTCAGGAAGGTGGTGGTTTGGCATTGGAGGTCTTCAGAGCCAGGCTGGGCAAAGGTATCTCTGGACTCTCACAGGTGTAACTGATTGTCCCTTGGTGCTGAGCCTGGGTGACCACTTCAAGTCCCTCCTCACCTAAGCTTTTAATGATTTATATGAAATACAGTATTTTGCAATTTGTATTTGGATCAGTCCTGAGCTGGTTCATGGACCACTCCATTCCCCCCTCCTTCTGTCTGGGCCCACCAGAGGGCTGACAATACTCTGGGCACCACGTGCTCCCCTCTTTGCTCTGTGGCTGGAGTTGAGCAAACTCCACATGGATGCATCTATGACTGTGGGGACGTGGACAGAACCCATGGGCTCAAAGCCGAAGGAGAGAAGCTGATGTGCAGCACAACATGCAGAGACTTGGCCAACACACGCCACCCCACACAGGAATCCACCGCCTGCAGAGCAGCCACGGGACTTGCCAACCCACCGCTTGGGCTTCCCTTCATCAGTCACGGGAATAATGTTACTATGGCAAGGGAATTTTTTTAAAAACCTGATATATAGAATACATATATATATTTACACATTTTTATTGAAAATGGAAGTTTTATTACAGAAACTCGGTCTAGGGTCAGGGAAATAGATTTAGAGTCTCCATAGAGGTAAGATTGACGTGAATGTTATTTCTTTTTACTGCTTAATGAAGTATGTGAACTAAATCTGACGATTGTTTTCCACTATAAGATACTCTGGGACATGGGTCTTATAACAGTAGCAGCAATGTCATGTATGTTTTATGAAACTGATTTTTTGTTTTGCCTGCTGTTTTTTAATTGAAAATGTATTTTAAACCAAGCTATTAAATTTTTTATGTTCATTTCTAATGATGAGTCTTTTTCATAACAAACGCATCTGCTCTTATCCCTTTGTTTTTCCTTTGACAGGGAATTTGTAAAACTCCAGTGATCACTTCCTTGTTTTTTTGCAAAAAAAAAAAATAAATCCCAGTGCCAGCCTTGCTGCTGTTCCCACATAAGAAATGGTCAGTCCTATTCTCACTCCCTGCTTTATTTCAACTCATTCATTTTCAATTCATTTTGCATTTGTGGGGAAGCTGTGCAGCATTTTGTTTCCATGGGACCCTTTGGCAGGAGAGCAAAACATCCACTGGTAAGTTCTTGTGTGAAGTTGTGTCAGTGATGCCTGGTGGCCTCTGCTGGAGGGGCGTTCCCACCTTCTGGGGCCCTGTGCAGCAGTGGAGGGGCTCTGCTGTCTCTGTAGATGGGAAGGCTCACAGTGGTGCTGGGAGCTGTCCCTGGCTGTCAGTCTGCAGTGCTTTTCGTAACTTCGAGCCCACAGTCGCTACAGGGAGTAGTTGATGTCCTTCCAGGAGCAGCTGGTTGTAATGGGCACTTCCTGGGAGGTGTGGGAACCACTGGTGAAGCGGCAGGTACTGACTTTCCCAAGCTGAAAACACAGTTCATGCTCATATCTCCATGATAACCCTAATGCCACAGTGTCTTGAGGGTTGTTCACCTCTTCTTTTTCGCTGTCAGAAAAAGTCTCAACAAGCCTTTTCTGCAGCTGGCTCCCCAGCCCCTGCCACGAGTGCTGTCCTGGGGCAGGTTCTGTGCCGGCACCTTCCCAACTCTGGGTTTGCATTGACATGCCCAGGGCCAGGTGGGGAGCACTGTGGGTGGTAGAAGCTTTCTGGGTAGGAAAAGGCAGGTAAAACTTATTTATTTCCTTATTTATTTCTAGTTCCTATGCAGGCTGTGCTGTAGTTCTGTGTCCCAGATGCAGGAATATGCTGCAGCGTGCAACCTGGCGAGTTGTGGCACGCCTTGGGTGGCACACAAGTGCTGGGGGATGCCCTGTGTCATCTCCACCTGAGTCGGTGTCACTGGAAGACTGAGTGGGGTGTTGCCCTCATAAAGTTGGTGTGTGGCATGGCGGCCTCCTCACAGCAAACCTCAGTGTGAGGCTGGATAGGCTGCAGAGTCGGCTGTGAAACGGCTGTAACTTCCTCCTCTGCCCTTGGCGTGTGAACCATCATTTTCCTCAGCCTTTCTGTGGTATGCACATGTATGTCTGTGCCAACCCTCCCTCCTCCTGACACACTGTCAGCCCTTCTCTATTCAAGTGAGTTTAAAGGAAGTGAAGGTGAGCCCCCAAAGATGCAGCTTTGAACTCTCAAGGCAGGCAGACTTCCATGGAGATCCGTGCATCTTCCCTGGGGCATGACTCAGGGCTCTGCTACAGCAAACACTTAGTTAGGCTTTTAAGATCTGACTTTTCTTATGGGAAAGCTGAATTCGCATTAGCCTCCAGCTTCTTGATGGAGCTTTTGTCTATTAATTGCAAAACTTTTTTGTAAGAGCATGGAACTTAGATGCTCCTCATTTGGCTGGTTTGTACTCTAGATCATTTGACTTATGATTACATTATTAAATATTAGACAATATTTAGACAACACCTCAACTAGATGAATTGGTCCAATATATGAGTTCTTATACTTGTTTTGCTGTTTGTCCTTGGACTACCCTACCTTCTTCACCCTGCCTTTGCATAGTTCACAATACTGTAGAAGGGATATTTGGCCCTTTTTTTAATTCCTTCAGTAGCTGCTGTGGCTGGGGTGATTGCAGGGTTTTTGGCACATCTCACAGTTTCTTGTTTGCTTAGGGCAGTGCCCCACTGACCCACTGATCTGTTGGCCTGCACACACAGCTCGTGGGATGGCCGGTGTGCCCGCTGCCTCAAGTGTTATTTATTTTGCTGTGTCCAGCGTGGCCGTCCCACAGGCTGCAGGTGCACGTGCAAATACCAGCGGGTGGCCAGTGTCAACAGTGCTGAACTTGTGTGCCCTGTGTGGTCATCTCAGGGAGCATCCTGAGCCCGGCACTGACCTGCAGGTCAGTCACTGCCACCACAGTTTGGGAAGCACACACCAAGCAGAGGAAAGGCACGTGGCTGAGCCTGGCAGCAGCTCTAATGAGTGAAACCACAGTGGAGAAGTGTGTCTGGGGATTTGATACCTGGAGGTGGGGACAATCCTGGGCTCAGGGACTGATGGCAGTGGGGAATGATGGAGCATGCTGGGTGAGTGGCTGCTGCCACCAGGCTGGAAGAGACGGTGTAAATTGGAATGAAATTTGGAGAGGGGGGAAGTGACACGAGGAGAGGTAGGCAAATAGAATCCTGTGGTTCCTAGCACCAGGGAAATCACATCCCATGGTTCTTTAGTGCCCTGTGGGTGAGGAGAGCAGACAGAGCCCCAGCTGGGCAGCGCTGGCCCTGTCAGCCTGTTGAATCTGCACCCCCAGCTTCTGAGCTCGGTGGTTTGGGGCAAAGAGGGTGCAGTCCTGCTGCTGCTGCCCAGGAGTTTGGATTCAGCCAACTTGCCTGCTCCAGCCATTGGTGTGTGCCCAGGCAGATCCCAGTCCCCTGCCTGGAGAGACGTGTTGGCTGGAGCAGCTGCCGTCCACAGAGACTGCTCTGGGGACAATGCTCAGCCCTGCTCAGAGGGTGACAGGTGCCTGGGATCAGGGCACAGGAGTGCAGGCATTGGCACTGGCTCTGCCAGGCAGCTGTGCCAGTGGCACAGAGGTTGTTGCCACTGCTTGGTTTGATGATGCTTCTAATCTTGTTGTGATAAGATTTTTTTTTTCTGAAGTAATTGCATGACCTTTGTAAATTAAGAAGTAAATAAAGGAAAAAGTGCTCACGCAGTAGTCAGCTCTGCAGGTAGTCTCTCCGCAATCTCTGCTACTTCTCAGTTGAAATGCTTTAAGCCTGTCAGCCAGCACTGGCCAAGGGATTTTGGGGGGCAGCAGTGCTGAGTCCCCCATCTTCTGGATGTCCTAAAAGGCCCAAAACCAGCCCTTGCTCTCCTCACTTGTTTCTGCTCTGTGTGCTTAAAGGAACTGTGCGCTGCAGGGAAGAGGCTGGTTGAGATTTGCTGCCTACAAAGCCCCAGGTCAGGGTAATGCATGAGACAGAAGGAGACAGTTATAAAATCAGCAATGGCAAGCTAAAAAAAAATCCATTACTGCTTAAATCACCCCTTGCTATGCTATGTGGCCATTCCCAAATGAGCCTGGCCTTACCAAGGGCTGAGCTGTGCCTGTGCGGATGCTGCCTGTGGGCTGCCCCAGCTCAGCAGGGGTGATGGTTTGGATGAGAGAAGGGCCCAAATCCACCACATCTCTGTAGAGACACAGCTTGTCCCTGTTCATCTGTACGTGCTGAGGGGCCAGGGACCACAACAGTGCACCACCCATGGCCAGCAGCACACCCAAGACCCCCTGCTGACTTTCATTCTTTTCATCGCTTCAAAATTTTAAGCCTCCCTTCGGGAACTGCAGAGGAAATTTGAAAGATGTCTCAAGAGGAAGAAAAATTATGATTTTGATCCTAAATCACTTCCCTTTGCTTGCTTTTTTTTCCCTTCAGGTCCATCTTTCAATTCTTAAGTGCTCAGGGTTAATGACGCTCTTCAACACCATCAAATTGTGCAATATTTAATTTCTTGACAGAATTTCCCCCTGTTGCCCTGCTTTGAAAACCTTCTTTCTCCTCAAGGTTTTCTTCATGCTGCATTACATCTATCCATTACCCCGCTGTTATTTTGCTCCAAAGGTACATCTCGAGGCTTTTATGAAGCATATTTGAGCTCCCTGGTGACAGCGCTCGGGCAGATGTAATACAGAGTGACAGACCGTGTGAATGCCATAAAATGCAGAGATAGCAGGTGGAAATGTGGCTGGGGGCACCTGCCTGGCTGCAGTGGTGCTGGGATGTCATCCCCTGCTGAAGGAAGAAGGAGGACCTGACCTGAGCTGGAGCAAAAACTGAGCTGTTGACAAGTCTGTGTTTGGCACTGAATGGAAGCCCAAACCTTCAGGTTAAG
Source organism: Pseudotriccus pelzelni (assembly GCA_035584735.1). Lineage (NCBI taxonomy): Eukaryota > Metazoa > Chordata > Aves > Passeriformes > Tyrannidae > Pseudotriccus > Pseudotriccus pelzelni. Next base: position 100,403,680 of record JAWMRA010000113.1, read on the forward strand.
TTACTCAGGCAGGGTACTCACAGCTCAGCTTAATTCAGTCAATCACTCAGGAGAAAAGGAGGGGTGGTGCTTGTGGAGCAGACGGAGCTGTGGCCAGGGCTCAACCATGAGGCTGGAAATTACTGGGGATGTGGGGAAGGTTTTGGGTAAAAGCAATGTTTCTCCCTAGTCCAGGGCCTTTTCCATCCAGCAGAACTGTGAGAGTTCAGCCTCAGACTACTCTTCACAGGTCACTGCATTGTTGGGGTTGGAAGGGTTGTCTGGAGGGCATCTGGTCCAACCTGTTTGCTCAAGCAGGGCCACCTGCAGCCATCTGTCCAGATGGCTTTTGAATATCCCCAGGGACAGAGATTCCACAGCCTCCCTGGGCAACCTCTGCCAGTGCTGGGTCACTCTCACAGTGAAGAAGTATTTCCTGATGTTCAGAAACTCCTGTGTTTCAGTTTGTGCCTTTTGTCTTGTGTAGGTGTGTGGTGGGTCTCCTGAAGGAAATGGTGCCAAGAGATCAGAGATGAAGTGGTGATTTTTGGGCTGCTTCTGATGAGCTGCAGCCATGGGGAAGAGAGGTGGAGCAGCCTAAAGTGGGGCACGCACCTGGGGTTATCAATGGACAACATTCACCCCTTGGAAAAGCACTGCAAGGCGTGGCACCAGCTCATTTCTCTGCTCTGTTGGCACCATGCAAGGGTGCCCAAGGGGAAAGAAATGGAGTGTAAACAGCACTGCTTGTACTCACAAAGGAAAAATAGCACAGCTACGAACCAGAAGAGCTGCAGCCCAGAACTGGAACCTGAGTTTATTTCACATTAGTCATCTTGTTGCACTTCTTAACATCCTGGAGAACTGCAGCAGTGGAGAGGAAGTGCACACCCAAGGCTGATGTAAGGATTTACCCATGCTGGATAAAAATGAGGACTTCTTGTCCTTTTAATGTAAACAGTGTAAAACTAAATAGGAAAGTACCTTTGAAGGGAAGAATTAGGATCTCCACTGTGCAAGGGAGCTAGCATTGAGTAAGTCCAAGCAAGCACCCATTATGATAAAAAGCATCAAGCCATGTTCAGCAGCCCAGCCTGGTGGGATAGTTTATCCAAACAACAAGCAGAGTCTGCTCAGCTTATGAGCAAGTGGGTGGAGCCAACTGAGTCATGTATGACCAGAAATACTGCTGAGGAGGTATCACAACAGCAGGAATTTTGCAGCTTTCTGTCTCCTTAGATGGAGCTAGGATGGGATGTGGGCATTGATGGGGTGAGACAGCCCTCCTTAGACAGTAGGACAAGGATTTAAAATGCCAATTGCTACCGACTTTCCCACCTAAACCCCCAAAGGCTCAGAAGAGGCTTTTTTATTTATTTAGCTCTTAGTGGAAAATGTATTTGTCAGTAGTAAAATCCTTTTAATATATAGTTATAAAGGAGGGGTGCTCAGGGTATATAATCATCAGTGGCATAGTTTGAGTGCAAGCACTGTGGAGGGGGGAAATTACCCTTGTAAGCAATCTCCTCAGCTCATCCCCTTCTTTGCTTTGGCTGTCCCTGCACTGCCAGGTGCAGCTCTTCTCTGGCCCCCCAGCAGAAATGTGGCTTTGGAGAGGGACACAGAAACCCCATCACCCATGAGGGAGCGTGGGCTGACTCAGCTGGACACAAGGTGCTTTTAAGAGCACTGCTGTTGTGCCCACTGAGCAGCAGCTGGGGAGGCAAAGGAAGGAGTCAGGTGAGCATGAACAGAGACCCTGCAATGAGGAGCAGAAATGAGAGTGGGCACAGCACAGCCCAAGGAAAATGAAGAAGGTGATGTCATAGCCACAGTGTTTGGTGAGGGGTTTATTTATAAACATGATGGGTGAGCAATCTCATGTCTGTTTGGATGTGTGTAGCTAGCTGTCACAGGGAGGATTTTGTACAGCAAAACTCACAGTGGCACTCACTCTGACATAATTTCAGACATTTATGTTATAGGAAGCAGCAAGAGAAGCTGAGTATGCAGAACAGGGTTACCTCAGCTTTTATCTCTGCTCATCTACTCCTGCAGACCCTGTGCATCTGTGAGCAGTAAGGTGGGGCAGACCATGATCCCACTGTGCTGTTGGCCCCACAGCCAGGTTCTCACCCCTGGCCACAGCACATGTGGAGGAAAGCAGGGCTGAGCCTTGGTGTCCATGAGGATATCCGTGTGCAGCAGTCATGTTGGGTGCCAAGGTCAGTCCCTTGAAGATGGCCATCTCATTTGTCCCCTTCTCTTCCACACAAACTCTGTGCTCACTTCTGTTCAAAGCTGCTCTGGGTAATCTCCTGCTCCTTCTCAGCCCTCATCTGTCTGATTTTCAGTGACAGTCATTAACTGCAACCCAAGATAGTTATATTTTTACAGAGATGTTCCTTATTCTAAATATTTTGCCAGGAGAGGGCCAAGAAGGGAGAGGAAGAGGCTCGTTGTGCAGGGCTGGGGAAGGAAAGGGTAAGACACGCAGCTCCAGGGAGGAGGAGGAGGAGGGGAGGCTGCAAAATGGACAGTGTGGACCAAGTATATATCATGGCTGGGCTTTGTGAATGAAGATCTGGGAAGGGCTCTACCCACGCTTGCTACAAGCGCGCTGATGGCTAAAAAGGCCAGTGTGAGACAACAAGTATATGTGAGTGATTAATTCCCCAGGAAGTGCAGGGTCAGGGGTCCCCCTGAAGGTGAGGGGGAGTGCCTAGGGCAGTAGCCCAGAAGTTACATGGACTCTTATTTTAATGTCTGCTTAGAGATGTGATCTCAAGTGGCAGCAACCTCTCATTGTACAAGAAGGGCTGGGATGTCTTGGCCCGTCTCAGGCACATATGAAGGTCCCATTCCCAGAAAGGGGTAGTGGGGGATACTTTTGAAGGTGCTTAGTAGTGTCTCAAATTATCAAAGATGATGGGATACAGAGATCATATATCTGAACTATGCAGAAAGCCCCTCTGATATCAGCCAGATAATCCAGAAGCAGTGTGTGAAGAACAGGAAGAAGTGACTGGATCTCAAACAAACCCCATCTGGTGTCAAAAAAAGATGACCCTTTGTGAGCTGCCTGCAGTGGTTAAGACCACATTGACCAGCTCTTCTGACCACATATGGACCTTGGCCAAGAGCCAGCGAAGAGAAAACTGAACACCTATGAGCAGACAGCTGGGCACCTGCCATCAGCCAAAATCCCCACCACCACCCACAGACCTCCCTTGGGCTTGGCACCATTCTGTGCTCGGTGCTGCTCAAGTACTCAGATGCACATAGACAACATCCCAGAGGAGATGCCAGTGGTGGTGCTGAAGGAGTTACTGCTAATGCCGTGTGTGGGCCACTGCTGTGCTGTTGGAACTCTGTGGAACCAGTCACCCCCAGCTGGGAAAGATGTCCAATGGTCCAGAAGTCGGCCCCTGGTGGCACAGGATGTCTTCCCAGCATCTGAGCACTGCATGAGAACACTGCAGAATTGTTAATATGTGAAAGGTGATTCAAGATTAAACACTTGTTTGGCTTGGTACCTGCCCCAGCAAGTCCTCAGTTGACCAAAACAGGGGAACATCCATCAGCATTGCTAATGCTTTAATATACTGTGTGTCAGAAAATACATAGCAGTAATACAGAGGTCAAGGGAACAGTGAAAATGATGAAGACATCCACTTAAGCGGAACAATAAATAAATAGCATGTAATTTCAATTTTTGCTTGTATTTGAATCCATCTCCTGGTGCCACTAAAATAGGATCAGGGCACAAATAGCAGTAGAAGAACCAGATGGTGCACTCAAATGAGCAGATGGTGCACTAGCATGCCATACTTATTACTGTCACTTTATTATTTCTATTACAGTGGATCTGTGGACAGTCCACACCTGTAATCAATATTTGTGGATTGCATTTTGTTTTAATTCAGTAAACACTATGTTTCACATACTCGTAACAAATCTGTTTGAGTGGTAATTTCTCCCTGTTGTACTGCCAGGTCTTGCGAAGTGTTTGATGCAGTCAATCTTTTTTCATGTAGAAACATATTTTGGGGGAGTGAAGAAAAAAAAATTGCCAGCAAGTGTTTATTCTGTAAGCACTCCATGTCCAAAATCGAGTGGGAAACAGTTTTTGTGTCGCTTCTCTTAAAGCCTTTCCTTTTGTTGTAACCTGGCTATGTTTCCTTATGCTGTGATGGCTGCTAACCCACTCCTTGGATGCTTATCCACACACCAAAAGCTCAGTCTGCTTCTGAAAGGGAATATGAAAGATGCAGGCGAGGAAGAATTTGACTTTTGACTCAACCAGTTGGGGATGGCACGTGAGGACTGTGGGTTTTGTCCTCCCCGTGGGCAAAGGCTGCTGTGTCACAGCCTGTCCCTGCTGGCAGACACGTAGGCAGTTTGCTGGGGAGGACTGGGGGGGGATTTGCTGTGCTATCCGATAGCCCGCAGTGATAAATGAGATCTCCCCGTTGGCAGCTGGCCCACATGCAGCGTGACAGGGCGGGGGATGGCACGTCCGCACCCCCTTCCCTGTGACACCCTGCCTAGCACCGCGCTCGCCTCTCTCGGCACGTTGGGAGCGTGTCCCTCCAGCTCCACGATGCTGCCGGGAACAGCCACGGGCAGGAGCAGCAAAGGCTGCATGGTCTGTATGGCTGTACCCGCTCGCTCCATAGGAAAGGGGTGATCCCTCAAAACATCCCCCACACACACACTCAGTGTCAGCTGGGCCAAAGTCTGTGTGAAACCCCATGGATTTATCATCACTTTTGCATTCAGGAATTATTCTACCAAGAAATATTCCTTGTTGGCCTGTCTGCTTTCTTTTATTGCCTTTTTCTTCCCATCTCTATTCTTCATAGTTATCCCTTATACTCCTTTCCCCCCACTATTCTTGACAGATACTCTCTGACTATAAATACCTCCCGTATCTCTGCTATTCTCACTGAGGTCAGTGCATTCACCCCTTGGATGAATCCCTTTAGTCCTGTTCCTGCCCTTGGCCAAGGGCTGCTGCTGCCGTTTCCAGCAGCTGGTGACAGACACCACCTAGAACTCCTTAGTTTCCTTCGTGGTGGGGAATTTCTTCTCTGTCTGCTGCTGTGGGCCAAGGAAGCACGTTTTGGGACAATCTGGGGCTGTGGCAGCTCTGACTGCTCTGTCCTTCACCACAGAGGAGGGGGAGGGGACATGATGCATCCTCACACACACATATCACAGTCTTTCATTTCTTCCCCTGTATCTTCTCACATACTCTGCACGGGAGCTCTGATTGTAATTACCCATATTTATTTAATCCTGACCTATTTGCTAGACTATATGTGTTTGCCAAGTAGCCCACTACTGTATTCAGCCAGACCAGATGCCGCTGCCAAATTGCACTAACTGTAGAGCTGCACCCCAGACAACTGCTTTGGTCTATTTTTAACTGCTGGTAAATATTAGGGAAACCATCTAAGCCCGTAATATTCTCCCTCTAGTCTCTTTTGAATTGTTTATGGCATAATTAGCTGGAAAAAGGGAATGGGGGAGAGCTGCCTGCATGACCTTTTGTTGTTTTCAGTATACAGTATTAAATATTTTTCCTCCTACTCACATTCGTTTGATTCTTTCTTGTCATCCCAGCTGAAAGGATAAGATAACCAGAGCAGAGCCTTCTCAACCCTCTGATGCAGCCTCTTACATCTGCTCCTTCCCAGGCTGGAACAAAGACATTGTCTATCTCCTACAAAGAAAGCTTTTCTCTGAAGTGTTTGCCAGCAGTCCGAGTTAAGCAGGCCTTTATAAAATCAAATGGTCCCCAGAGAACCCAATCCAGAGGATACCAGAGCAGCAGCAGTACTGGAGGAGTGAGATGGGGATCACACTGGCACAGCCAGGCAGGACAGGGACACCAGCGTCCTGCAGCCACCGACATGGACAGGCTCCTCCAAGCTCTTTGGAAAAGTACTGAGGGTATCTGGGCCTTGTTCCAGATTACTAGCTTCAGGAGGGAAACCACAGCCAGCGTGGATAATCCCAGTGAGCTCACTCTTGCACTGCTCAGGAAGCTGTGCTGCTGGTTGGAACCCATGGTGAAGTCAGTGGGTGTAAGCACAAATACAAAGAAGCAGGATAATATTAACTGCTTTGTTATTCACCTTGATGCAGCCTCAGGAAGGGAAAGAGAGGAGGAAGAAGTAAGAGTGGGGAGAGGAGGAGAAGTTCTAGGCTGCCAAGGCTGGAGGCTCAGGTTCCATGGGATTCAGACCCGTGCTCCGCCACAGACATCCGATGTGAGGGTGAAGATGCTCATCTAACACTGCCTCAGCTGGCAGCAGCAGAACAAGGCAGACAAGGTGGTTTTGGTAAGAGTTCCAAGGATTTATTTTAAAACTTTAGTTGCCATTTTTAGCTCAGGAAGGGGAACATAATCAAATACATTTTCCCTATAGCACAAGTTGGGGTACAGATGTGTAACATCACTTCTTTTAATTGGTCTTGCATCCATGAATTTCAGTGCCTGGTAAAGTTATGGAGGGGAATATTCTGGGAGGTACTGAAAAACACCTGAAAGACAATCCAGTCATTGGTCAAAGCCAGCACAACTTCATGAGAGGAAAGTCCTGCTTATCAAACTTGATTTCCATTTACGACAAGGTAACCCACTTGGCTCATCAAGGAAAGCCAGCTGATGTCATCTTTTTGGATTTCAGTAAAGCTTTTCAACACTGTCTCACAGGATCTTTCTGGACAAACTGTCCAGCACAGCTGGATAAACACATCATGTGGTGGGTGAGCAATTGGCTCATGGGTCAAGTACAGAGGGTAACAGTGAATGGGGGAACATCAGACTGGAGGCCTGTCACTAGTGGGGTTCTGCAGGCTTCCATCTTAGGCCTCATGCTCTTCAACATTTTCATAAAAGACTTGGACACAGGATTGGAAGGTTTACTAGCAAGTTTGCAGGTGACACAAAACTGCGAGGAGCTTGCGACCCCCTTGAAGACAGGGAGGCACTGCTGAGAGACCTCGACTAATTGGAGGACTGGGCAATCACCAACCATAGGAAGTTCAACAAGGGAAAGTGCCAGATTCTGCACCTGGGATGGGGCAACCTGGGATGTATGGACAGACTGGGGAGTGTGATGCTGGAAAGCAGTGCTATGGAAAGGGACCTGGGGGACTTGGTTGATGGCAAGTTAAATATGAGTCAGCAGTGCCCTGGCAGCCAGGAGGGCCAAACGTGTCCTGGGGGGCATCAGGCAAAGCATCATCAGCTGGTCAAGGAAGCAGATTGTCCCGCTCTGCTCTGCACTGGGGCGGCCTGACCTGGAATATCGTGTGCAGGTTTGGGCACTGCAATATAACAAAAATATAAAGTTATTGGAGAGCATCCAAAGGAGGGCAACAAGGATCATGAAGGGCCTTGAGGGGAAGCCATATGAGGAGCAGCTGAGGTTGCTTGGTCTGTTCAGCCCAGGAGAGAGGAGACTGAGAGGAGACCTGATTGCAGTCTGCAACTTCCTCATGAGGGGAAGAGGAGGGGCAGACACTGATCTCTTCTCTGTGGTGACCAGTGACAGGAACCGAGGGAATGGCCTGAAGTTGTGTCAAGGGAGTTTAGGTTGGATATTAGAAAAAGGTTCTTCATCCAGAGAGTGGTTGGGTGCTGGAACAGGCTCACCAGGGAACTGGTCACAGCATTAAGCCTGAGTTCAAGAACCACTTGGACAATACTCTCAGGCACATAGTGTGACTCTTGGTGATGGTCCTGTGCAGGGCCAGGAGGTGGATCCTTGTGGGTCCCTTCTAACTCAGCATATTCTGTGATTCTGTGAGGACCCCTGGGTGACTTAGAACATATAGGCAGTCTGTGGTACATGACATGGGAAAACATCCTGCTGGGAGTCAGGGGAAATGATCCACTCTTCTTTCCTGCAACTGCTTCTTCCCTAGCAAGGTTGCTGTGCTGCCTTCAGATGCTCTTACTCAATTAAAAGTCTGTGCTGTCAGTGACTAAGGCTGTGTGTGTTAAGTGCTCTGAGCAGAAACTGCACGTGTTACAACAAGCGCAAAAAGACAAACACAAATCACTTCTCAACTACAGTGGAACTGAAGAACATGCAAAATAGAACAGCATGGTATATTCCTAGTTTTACAATTCCCTAAAGGTTTTCCTTGAAATGGGTCTATGCGATCGGCTCTGGTTTTACAAGGATTTAGTGTAAAACTAGTGATTTATAGGAGAGGCACAAACCCTGTGTCCCCACCGTGCTTTTTAGTCACTGACAATATCTTCACAAAATTCGTTTCAGTCCATGTCACAGAACTGATTCCCTTTTCGGACCACAATTCTTTAACATTAGAGCTCAATTTGTAGTTTGAATTATCAGTGTTTTCCTTATCATCACACAGCAGAGACTGGGGCTCCAGCACGGCAGGTACCACAAAAATACAGTGAAAAAGCTGCTGGTAACCTACACACAGCACGAGGTGCTGGCCAGGGAAATCCTTTTAATTTGATGTTTGATGGATTGGGAAGTTCTAGTGCTGAGAAAGCTAAAGTATATGAAATGTGAAGTAACAGACATCAGGAATGAGCACAGTACAATGAAGCTTTAGGAACTACATGGACAGCAGGGAAGGGCGGTGATACAGAAGAACTGTAACGGAAAAGATAAACTCTGTTGGCCAAGTGAAGCTGACAGCAAAAGGAGTGGGGAGATTCAAGGTGATCCCTTCCATGTCCTCCACATGGACACTGAGGATGTCACATCTTGAGAAACCGGGGAAGGAACAAGTAAAGATAATTCCGCAGGATAAGATGCTTTTTACTGTGCACATTCTGTGTCAGGGAGGCGCTCGGGGGAGAGCGGGCATGGCCAGCAGCCGACAGAGGCCCACAGGACCGATGTCTGTGCCACCCCAGGGGCCCAAGGTCTGCCCCATCCACACGTGCCCTGGCTGTGGCTGCAGGCAAGGGGTCGGTGCCGCCACTACCAGCACTTGGTGCCACTCGGTACAGCCACAAACCGTGCTGGGAACCACAGGGCAAATACGCTCCAGCTGCCATTGGAAAATGGAAACAAGGGGCTGGGGAAGGGAAGGTGAAGAATACACAGTATTTCACAGACTGCATGTTGTGACCTTTTAAAAGACGCTTGCTGGGTTGAATCCAATAATCCACAACAAGGACTCTTCGTGGGTTTTGGGGTGGTGGCCCACGGTTATTTTTAAGCCCGGATCGTCAAGCCGGCAGAAGAGCGCCTTCCCCACCGCACGTGGCTGACGGGACCTCGACGGGAAAGCTGCAGGCGGGTGCCGGGAAGCTGCGGGAACAGGGACGGTTCCCTAGACCGGGAGAGCTGCGGGCGGGCGCCGGGAAGCTGCGGGAACAGGGACGGTTCCCCAGACGGCGAGAGCTGCGGGCGGGCGCCGGGAAGCTGCGGGAACAGGGACGGTT
>JAWMRA010000113.1:100413206-100477716 GCA_035584735.1 Pseudotriccus pelzelni
CCCAGCGCGACCGCGCCGCTCCCGCCGGGCGGGGCGCGAGGGGGCGGGGCCGCCGGGGCCGCTCCCGCTGTTCCCGCCGCCGTGCGCGCGCCCTTCCCGCTGCGCCTGCCGCTGCCGCTCCCCGGGAGCACCGCCGCCAGCACCGCCCGCCGCAGCCGCGCCATGCACGGCTCGCCCTGCTCGGACATGGGAGATGCGCCCGCGGTGAGCACCGGCCGGGCGGAGGGAAGGAGGGAGGGAGGGAGGAGGGGGCGGCGGGGGCAGAGGGCGCTGAGCCGGGCACCGCACGTGCTCGGTGGCGGGCAGGGCGCGGGGACCGCCGGCGGGGACCGCTCCTCACCCCGCAGGGAGCGGGTCGGTGGGGCCGCGGGGACGGGGCGGTCGTGCCCGGGCAGGTGTGGGCTGCCCGGGTCACCTGCGGGGAAGAGGGGGGCTGCCCTACCGCAGCGACCGTGCGGGGCGGCAGCAGGGTGGGAGCTGCCCTCCGTCTCCTCTTCCTTCCCTTCCCGCCATCCGCCCTTCGGCGGCGCCGCCCGTCCGGGTACACCGGCCGTGGGGCGGGGAAGGGCGGGGGCGGTGCGGCCCCCGGGCGGGAGGAGGCGCTGCCCAGTGGGGGGACCTGCGGGGCCCGCACGGCACTGCCCGCCCGCTCCATCCCGCCCGCAGCCCGTGCTGCCCGCATTTGCTGCCCGCTCCCCATCCTCCCTGCCCGCTCCCCATCCTCCCTGCTCGCACCGCCCTGCCCGCTCCCTTTCCTCCCTGCCTGCACTACCCGCTCCCCATTCTCCCCGCCCGCACCTCTCTGCCCGCTCCCCATCGTCCCTGCCTGCACTGACCTCTCCCCATCCTCCCTGCCCGCACCTCTCTGCCCTCTCCCCATCGTCTCTGCCTGCACTGACCTCTCCCCATCCTCCCTGCCCGCTCCCCATCCTGCGCAGCCCGCGCACGTAGTTCCCGGCGGGGTGATGTGAGGACAGGCAGCCGGTGCGGTTGGCCATTTCCCTGGAAGCAGCCGGGGAGTCCGGGTTGCAGTGCTTGCCTGCAGAAAGGGCTTTTTTAGTGGGGTTTGGGGGTTTTTTTTGGAGCGAGGTATGTATTTTTTTCGTGTTTCTTTGGGGAAAACTGCTCTCCTGAAACATAGGGTTGGAAAAAGTAAACCCTGCTGGCTTGTTTGCCTATACACTTCGAGGAGCATTTGCAGGCTCTGTGTCTGCTCAGTACAGAGCCTCACCTGGTGTGGCCCTGCCTGTCTTGCCCTTTTTCCCACTCTTATTTTTTTTCAGGGGGAATTCTTAAAAGTCTCTCTCTGAGCACTTAATTGCTTTAGAGTACTTTAACCCCTTCCTGCCCCCCAATCTTGACATCTCCATGCCTGGTACCTCATGTTTTAGGTGAAAATCCTTTACAAGTGCAGTACTGGTGTTTTGGACCCCTTATGTTTAGCGTTTTTGCCTGCACATCCCTATAGTGAAGGCAGTGTCATCTTTGAGGCACCGTTGAATAAGTATAATTCCACAATACTTAACTGGGTAACAAAACTCACTGGCTTAGGTGTGTGAGTTCTGTCACCCAATGACTAGAGCTCCTTCTAAGGCTCAAGGCCATGCTGTCATGGTGCTTTCTAAATTAGAATGCTTTCGCTGCAGTATTTATACACTCTTTATAACAGCAGCGGGCTCGAGAGTCGTTATCCATGCCTCTGAATCCCAGCCTTTGAGTTAGTTGGTGTCTGTAAAGACTAGAAGAGTTTGGAGGCCTAGTTGAGAATGAGCTGGCATGTGAGCAATGAACTACCAGCGCAGCATAGCTTTTGGAGCCACTGCCAAGCACCGTGAGAGCTTTGTGAATTTGGACATCCTTTCGCAGAGAAGTGAAGTGTTTTGCATGCATGCATACATATGCTCACAAGACTTTCCTGTGATGCTTGCAATTGGAAACAAATCAATATGATGACTTGTGTCTTCGTGTTGTTCACAGTGCCTTTTGGATACCTAGCACCCACGTATTATCGGATCTTTCTAAACCATGATGCAAACAGTTCTTATTGCACTTTGAAGACTATTTCCCTTCCATCCTTTCCTCCATTCTGGCTTCACTGTTGGTAAAAATAAGACAAAAATGCTTTTCCAAGGTGTCGTACTCCAAGTCAATGATCATACCTTAAAGCATCCTACTGTCAGCTGAAATTTATCTTCTGGATGTTACCAGAATGAGATTAGTGCTGAATAGCAGTTGTCTTTTGGGTCTAGGGAACAGCCTTGTCTAAACAAGGTTGGAAGTCAGGATTTTCCTCTTTTTTGCTTGTATGCAAGCATGGGATGTGTTTATTCAGAGTAGTGTAATCCAGGAAAGTAGCTTTGGAAACATAAGCCACACACGTATCTGTTCCTTTCCTGCACTTCACACTTCACGCTTCGTTCTTTTTTTTAATTTTAATTTTTTTTTCTTTTTTTTAAAGAAAAGGGTGTGGAGACGAGCTGGCGGGGGGGGAGAGTGAGAGTGGAGCCAGTTGGTAAAAGTCCTGCCACTGGCATGGGATCTGTTTCAGATGACCTTCATCATGAGCAGACAGTGTGTGGGTGGTGTCGGCTTTGTATTCTGACTTGTCCTAATGGCCAGTAATCCGATTACATTCAGGTCGACATTGTGGACATCTATGAATCTATCCGTGAAAGGCAGCGTCATGACAGTGAAAGGTCTACCTGCAGCACCTTGGAGCAGAACGACATTGAAGCCGTTGAAGCACTTGTTTGTATGAGCTCCTGGGGTCAAAGATCGCAGAAAGGTGACCTATTAAAGATAAGGCCACTCACACCCTTCTCGGATTCTGGGGATTTCACAATGCATGCTGAGGCTACGTCTGAGTTACCAAAGGACTACCTATCGACACTGGTAAGGAAAGCATGAATACAAAATAAATGTGCCCAGCACCTGGATGTTACATCTCTGCAGTCCTTTAGCTTCTTGGCAAGATAAGCTTGCTCAGGTGTCCCTGTGTCACAGCCACGGCACAGCCTGTGCTCTGTGTGTGTGCACAGAGTACTGAGGTGGGCATGTTGGACTTGGGTTTTTCTACCGTCTCTGGTTTGGCAGATGTAAGGAGTTCATCCCTTGTTAAATCTAGCTGTGAAAGCCCTTTCTGACTGGTTATTTGACTTGACAGGGATGTCAGGATGGCTGCTGTAGGTTTCTTGCAGCACTTTGACTAAGAATGGCAGAGTGAGCCTCAGTGATTTGGCATCAGTGTATCTGCAAACGCTGTATAAAAACCTCTTCATGACATTTGGCTTCACTCTGATCCTTATAAGAGAAAGTACACGTTACCATTATGAAATAGACAATTTAATTAGTTTCTGTGCTATGTGTTTGTACATGTAGTGCTTTATTTCTCCAGACATTGGTCTACGTCAGCTGACTAATGTCAGCTGAATCCAAATTTTTTTCTTTTGTTGCAATTTGTGTTGCAACAAAAGTAGGTATTAAAAAAGGGCTTAGTGCCTTTCAGATTTTAGATGGTTAAGGCCATTTCAACCAGGAGGCTTCTAGTATGCAGTTATGTCGAGAAAAGAGGGAATAATGGAGGAAAGGGGCTGAGATAGTATGGCAGCTCTCATCGTGATGGGCTGCTCTTGTCTCCAGCCACTCAGTGTTACCATTGTCTCTTGAGCAGCACAGGACAGTTTTCAGTGGTGAAGGAGAAAGGAGAGGCGGTGCAGGAGGAGATCATAGAGAGAAATGGGTGAATAAGAGAGGAAAGAGCAGTTCCATTTGTCTTTATTTCGGAAGTAGCCAAAAGCTGACAACTGACAAGCCACAAGTAGCCACAAGCTAATCATTGAGAAAAGACCTAGGGCTTTCTGGGAGCTTTAAATGGAAAGGTACAGTATTGCTACCTGTTGGTGCTCCGTTTTCTGTGAACAGCAGTGTGCTCATAGTCTCTCATAGCTGTGCTCATTGCTGAGGAGAAAGGAATGAGACTTTTTTGTAGTGCAGTAAGCAGACTTGCAGTGTTTTATGCAGATTTACAACTGCCTCATTGTCTTCCTTTTACTAATATGCTTTCAAGCAAATTCAGAATGACCATGAGATGAGGCAATGTACATGTCCTGGTTTTGGTTTGGATAGAGATAGCTTTCTTCCTACTAGGTGGCACAGTGCTGTGTTTGGGATTTAGGATGAGAATAATGTTGATAACATACTGATGTTGTAGTTGTTGCTGAGCAGTGCTTACCCCAACTCAAGGACTTCCAGTTTCCTGTGTGCTGCCAGTGTGGAGGTGCACAAGAAGCTGTGAGGGAGCATGGCCAGGGCACTACTGACCAAACCGGCCATTGGATATATGGTATGGATAGTCCATACCCTAGAGCATCAAAACTGGGGGGGACCAGTGCTGCCTGGGGACAGGCTGGGTATTGATCAGTGATGGTGAGCAGTGGTACTATGTATCACTTGTTTCTCTTGGATTTTATTCCTCTCTCTCTTTTTGTTATCTCCCATTTTGTTACAAATAATATTATTGCTGTTATATTTTGCTTTTATCTCAACCTGTGGGTTTTATCTTCTGATTCTCCTCCATAACAGGTCTAACCAGAGTGTGTTGAAACAAATTTATCAGCATTCATTTTATTAATTTAATAGTTGTTGATCACAGTGTTGAATTATTTGCTCTCAGAGTTATTGTGTTATGTAACAGCTTGCTTGCTGTGTATGTTCCCTGTTGTGGTGTTTATCATCTCTGAGGGTTGGGCTGAGGTTATCATTTTATTGTACTTTGTAACACTGGATTGTGATAGCATAGAATTGCTAGTCTCATTGAAATTAATTTGGTTTTCATACTCAGCATTGTCATCATCTCTGTACTCAGGGAACCATCTATTAGAAACTTCTAATAATTACACCTTTTACCTTTTCTCCTCGGAGAGCCAATCTGTGGAGAAGACATCTTCCCACATCTTCCCCTTCTCCAGGCTAATTAATTGTATTTGGGACTTTTGAAAATTCTGAATATTCTTGGGATATTGAAACCAGCATGGTCTGTGAATGACCAGGAACTGTGATAGTGGTTCGGGTCTAGTTTAGCGTTAAGTAGCTATTTGTGGCTACTCAGACCCTGGTGACAGGGACTGTGACTGGTGATGGATGATGCAGCCAAACCAGAGGATGAGCCTGTGCTGCCGTCAGTTGGCCCTGTGCACAAGAAGAAATGGACATTAAAGTCAGTTCCTTTAGTAAAGAGCCATCACAAGAACGGGAGGAAGAGACAGAACAAGAGGTAACTACTCAATCCCCATCTCTGAGGGGGCTGTGGGATATGTGAAAAGGTTTCATCCTTCATCCAGATGTGCACATTGTCACCTGGCTGCTCCAATGGGGCTAGTTAGCCTTAAATTAGAAGGTGCAGAAGCCTCCAGGAAAGATATGTCTTCCAGCCAGGTGGGCCACCATGGAGAGAGATATCTACTACCTCAGGGAATTAGCCATACTGGAGGTGATTTATTATGACACAAATAAGACACAGTCACCCATAGATGCAGAGAAAGTTCTGCACACACAACCTGTGGGGCAGAGATTTGAATCATTTGCCATGGACTCATCCCAGACTGCACTGGGAGAGGGTGAAGCTCTGGAACACCTGCAATACAGTGATGTTATTGTGTGAGGCAATACAGCAGCAGAAGGGTTGGAGAAAGGGAAGAAAATAGTCCAGATCCTTCTGCAAATTGGTTTTGCCAAAAGCAAAGTACCAAAGGTACCTGCACAGGGGATCTAGTTTGTAAGAATAGAATAGCAAGATGGATGTTGTCAAATCCCAATGGATTTGATCAGCAAAATAACAGCTGTGTTTCCACCAGTGAGTAAGTAAGAAACACAAGCTTTCTTAGGAGTTTGGGTTTTTGGAAAATGCACATTCCAAATTACAGTCTGATTGTCAGCCCTCTCTGTCAAGTGACCTGGAAGAAGAATGATTTCAGATGGGGCCCTGAACAACAACAAGCCTTTGAACAAATTAAACAGGAGATAATTCATGCAGAAAATTAACTGTGTCCCAGCCCTTGGGCCAGTCCAGGCAGGACAAGGTATAAAAAATGTGCTCTACACCACAGCTGGGGAGAATTGGCCCTACCTGGAATCTCTGGCAGAAAGCACATGGGGAGATTTGGGTCAGCCTCTAGGATTTTGGACTTGGAGATACAGAGGATCTGAAGCTCACTGTGCTACAACTGAAAAAAAGATACTGGCAGCTCATAAAGGTGTTTGAGCCACTTCGGAAGGGATTGGTACTGAAGCACAGCTCCTCCTGGCACCCCATCTGCCAGTGCGGGGCTGGATATTCAAAGGGTTGGTCTCTTACATATCGTGCAGCTGATGCTACATGGAGTAAGTGGGTCTTGCTGTTCACACAATGAGCTCAAATAGGAAGCCCTAGTCATCCAGGAATATTGGAGGTGATCATGGACTGGTCAGAGGGCAGAGATTCCAGAATGTCGCCTAAGGAGGAGGTGATGTGTGGCGAAAAGGCCCTACTGGATAATAAATCACAAAAAAAAAAGAGAAACAATGTGCCTTGTTTGCTAATGGGTCCTGCATTGGAGCTTAGAAAGCAGCTGTATGGAGTCCGCTACAAGAAGTTACAGAAACTGCTGAAGGAGAAGGTGAATTGAGTCAGTCCACAGAGGTGAAAACTAGCTTTAGACATTGCTGAACGAGAAAAACAGCCAATACTTTATCTCTGTACTGAGTCATGGATGGTGGCAATGCCCTGTGGTGGCAGTTGCAGTGATAGAAGCAGAGCAATTGGCAGTGCAGAGGTAAATCCAATCTGGGCTGCCACATTTTGGCAAGATACTGTTGCCTGGGTGGAGAACCTGTTTGTGAAGGTACATCATGTGGATGCTCATGTACCCAAGAGTTGGGCCATTGAAAAATGTCAAAACAGCCAATAGGTGGATCAGGCTGCTAAGGTTGAAGTGGCTCAGGTGGATCTGGATTGGCAACGTGAGAGTAAATTATTTATTGCTTGGTGAGCTCATGGCACCCCAGGCCATCAAGGAAGAGATGCAACATTTAGATGGGTTCACGACTGAGGGGTGAACTTAACTGTGGTCACTATTGCATGGGTTATCCATGAAATGTGGAACGTGCGCTGCAGTTATGGAAGCCAGGTGGGTAAAGCCTCCTTGGTATGGGGGCTGAAATAAAAATATGGGGAGACCTGGCAGTTAGACTGTATCACGCTCCCTGAAACTCACCAAGGCAAGTGCCACATGCTTACAATGGTGGAAGCAACCACTGGATGGCTGGAAACCTATCCCATGCCCCGTGCCACCACCCGGAACACTGTCCTGGGCTTTGGAATACAAGTCATAAGGCCACAGGGCACTCCGGATAGAATCAAGCTGGACAACAGGAATCATTTCTGAAACAACTTTATAGGCAGCTGGGTCGAAGAACACAACATCCATATATCACATCCCTATCTGAAAATCAAACAGTCCAATGGACAGTTAAAGCCAACAGTGAGAGCAATGGGTGGAACCTTCAAACAATTGGATACATATTTAACAAAGGCCACCTGGTCAGTCAACACTAGAGGATCTGCCAATTGGGCCAGCTGTGCCCAGTCAAAACTTTAACATACTGTAAAAGGGGATAAAATCCCTGTAGTGCATATAAAACAGATTCTCAGGGGAACAATCTGAGTTATTCCTGCCTCAGGCAAAGGAAAAACCCATCCATGCTTTTGCTCAAGGGCCTATGTGCACTTGGTGGGTGATGTGGGAGGATAGGGGAGTCCAGTGTGTGCTTCAAGGGGATCTGAGAATAGCCAGTGATTTGGATTGTATGATGTTCATTGCCATAGAGCACTGTATGTCATCACTGCTGTGGTGGCTACATGCAACATTGAGGGTATTAGGGTAAGAATCACCCAGATTAATGAAGAATGAACTTTGATGAAACTAGACAAGTGGAATGCCGATGGAATCAGAACTGACTTCAGCAGGCAACAATCCAACACCACATACCATCTCTCCTGAAGGACTACTGTGAGATAGAGCCCAAAGTCATGGATAAATGAACTCAACAGATGTTTTAGAGTGATGGCCTGCCCCCATAGACAGGGAATCTGTGTGTATTTATCAAAAGACAGAAAAAGTGATGGTGGTTAATTGGGATGTGTTGAAAAGTGTGGGCATAACATAAATGGCATAGAATACGGGGTGGATATTGTCCTGTTTTCGGCATAGAGTTAATTTTCTTCCTAGTAGGTGGTGCAATGCTGTGTTTGGGATTTAGGATGAGAATAATGTTGATTACACACTGATATTCTAGTTGTTGCTGAGCAGTGCTTACCCCAGCTCAAGGACTTTCCAGTTTCCCGTGCTCTGCCAGTGAGGAGGTGCACAAGAAGCCATGAGGGAGCATGGCCAGGGCACTACTGACCAAACTGGCCAAAGGGATGTTTCGTACCGTAGAGCATCATGTTCAGTGTATAAACTGGGGGGAGTTGGCCAGGAAGGGCCGATCAGTGCTCAGGGCCAGGCCTTGAGGGTGGTGAGCAGCTGTACTGTGCATCACTTGTTCCTCCCTTGTCATTGTAATTATTTTTATTACTATATTTCCTTTTATTTGAATTGTTAACTTGTTCTTATCTTAACCCATAGGTTTTACCTTTTCCCAGTTCTCTTCCCCACCTCACCGGGGGTGAGGGATGAGCGAGCGAGCAGCTGCATGGTACTTGGTTGCTGTCTGGGATTAAATCACAGCAGTACCCTTTAATCAGTTTGTCTTAAGAGGCAGGTTCTGAGATTCTGGGGAGGGGGCATAATTTTATTTTTCACAGTAAAGATAGTGGAAAACAGTGCTACGGAATTACAATGATGTACAATGGTGTTTTGTTTTTTGCAGTGCATGACCCCTCCGCACAGCCCTGACTTTGTTGAGATATCAGCGGCTACGCTCCCGTCCTCACAAGTCACTTACTCCAAACCAAGGACTGTCATGGCAAATACAGCTGCCTGCTCAGTCACATCAGCGACTGGTGCCTCTCCCGTAGCCAAGCCATCTGTTCTCAGCGTGGAGCGGCAGTGCAGTCAGAAGCCAGGGATCTCTGAATCTTCTGCCCCTCAGCCTTGCAGGGCCATGGCAACAAGTGTCATACGTCACACAGGTGATAGTTCTGCTTACCACCACATTCCTGCTGTGCAAGAGAAAACAAAGGTAACTTCAGGCTACGGCACTTCCAGAGACTGGTGTGGAGTGGATGAACGAAGACATTCCAGACTGCCACAGGACACGTGTGCTGCAGATGATTTAATCAACAAAACCTCTCCAGTACATCAGCCGTATGCACATGACTCCAGTGATATTGTGACCAATAAAGGGCAACTACCAGTCCAGCGTGTTTCACCGCAGACCCACTTACCAAAGAACTGTGACAATGACTTGCAAAAAAGAGCTACCCCAGTGACACCTGCCCCTGTTTCAAGCCCCCAAGTTCTCTGTCAAATGATCCCTTTAAGTGGACAAAGCAGTATGATCAATGCCTATGTCAAGCCTTCAACTCCAGTACTCTCAACTCCCATGAAACCTATTTTACCACAGACAGCACCGCTCTCCCAGCCTGTGCTCATGGGACCTTCTGTGCCTCAGGGGACTGTCATGTTGGTCCTTCCCCAGCCTACTGTCACACAGACAGCTCAGTGCCCACAGACTGTAATGACTGTTGGGAACACCAAGTTACTTCCCCTTGCCCCTGCTCCCATGTTCATCGCTTCTGGTCAAACCTGCGCCCCCCAGGTGGACTTTTCTAGGCGGAGGAATTATGTTTGCGACTTCCCTGGCTGCAAGAAAACCTATTTCAAAAGCTCCCACCTCAAAGCCCACCTTCGCACCCACACTGGTGTGTACTAGGGAGCTCTGGCACTGGTTTGCGTTGGGGTGCTGAATACATGGTTTTTGTGGGGAGCAGGATGGGAAGGGGAAGAGGCAGGTGATTGGGAAACTTGTGCTCATCTTGGGGAAGGAAGGAATGTTCATTCTCCGTGGGCAAGCAAAACAAGACAGACTTTGTTCTGAGACCTCAGCTGACCCTGTAGTGTTAGTTGAATTTCACAGGCTTTAGTTGGAGCGAAGCTTTGCCATCTTGTGTGCATATGCTTAGGTCTGAGTGGAATCCTGCCATCTGGACTAGATTGAAATTAATTGTGCAAGTCCCTTGTTTTGGGGCCTGGAGAGGTCTGGTGTAAGCAAAGCATAGTACAGGTAGTTGGTCTTACTAATTACATGAGTAAAAGGAAAGAGAAACTCAGAAAGTGCTTTTTTTTCCCCGGAGTTTTGTTTAGGCTAAATGGGAGAGATTTTGGGCTACTGTGTTAGATAGTAGAGATGCTACAGGAATATAACACTTTATTCAGTTACAGAATGGGAATTTTAAAGGCTAATGAAAATTAATGGAGTTAATATGAGCTGATTTGCTCCATAAAATCTGATCAGTGTAGAGACAGTATACATGTGCTTACTCCTTTTCTGGCTCCAGGATCCTGTTAAATTAAAACTATCATTGAGTTCTCAGGGATTATTTCTGATGTTGAAGGATAGGCATAGCAGGAGATAATAGTTCTATCTATTTTTGGTTTACCTTGACTTTTTTCCTCACCTGCCCTTATCCCACAGACACTGGTTTATTGGCTGTCAGCTTCCGTGACAGGATTTGCATTAGTTTGCCAGCTTGTCTTTACAGTTCCTTTGAGGAAAGAGCTTAACCTCTACATGAAGCTGATAATCCTTGTAAACCATAGCTCAGAGGTAGAATGATGCTTCTGCTTCTGGCTTTGAGAGGCTGCTGAATTAACCTGGCACTGCAGGATAAATGTAGACTAGCAGCAAGTGTTTCGCTTTGAACACATGCCATTGCTGATCCACAGGGAAGTTTTGTGTGTCCCTGTATCGTGATTAGGACTAGGACATCAATGGGAGCTGAAACATGCAGACCCTTCACATTACAAGATGAGGAAAAGTAGTTCAGCTTTCTTTTCCCACCTTTTCCCTGCACACTGACTAGCTAGACGATACGACGTACAGCAAACACAGAACTTTACTCTCAGTATC
Organism: Pseudotriccus pelzelni; assembly: GCA_035584735.1. Taxonomy (NCBI): domain Eukaryota; kingdom Metazoa; phylum Chordata; class Aves; order Passeriformes; family Tyrannidae; genus Pseudotriccus; species Pseudotriccus pelzelni. The sequence continues at coordinate 100,424,316 of JAWMRA010000113.1, forward strand.
TGTCATAAGAACAACACTCCTGTGGGGCTTTCTGCAGGTGGCTTCTGGTCTGCTCCAGAATGTCCCCATAAATTTGGGCCACGTGGTGGATGCTTATCTGGAGTTCTCTGGGAGTTGCAGGCGGTAGATCACGTTGTTCAGGATAGGTCTGATGTTAAGCAGTGGCCCAGGATGAGCAGCAGCTGACAGCCTTGCTGACTGCTGCCATTCCTGGGCATGCAAAACGAACTCCCCTGGCCATCTGCGGGATCTCCAGCTGTGGGGGGATGGCAGGACAAGGCCGTGGGACCTCCAGCTGTGTGGGGGTGACACCACAGGCTGTGCCTCAGGAGTGCTCGCTCTGTGTGGGACGGGTGATGTTTGTGTGGAGGACTGGGTCACTGGAGCAGCAGGACCCTGAGGCTCCATGCCAGGCTTCCTGTTAGCCCCTAGTACTTGGTGATGAATATGCTGCAGCTGTACAACTATGGACGCGCAGGGATGGGGGCAGAGGGTTGCTTCTAGTTCGTTAGCAGATAAGGTAGCTTTATGAAGATCTTTTTGGATTTTTGACAATTAAAAGACCTGACTTGATTAAAGAACATTTGAAGAGAGATGAGGGAATAAGTAGAAATGATACCTGTGATTTTTCTCTGTAGCTGAACTTGAGCTTAAGCTCATGTTGACTGCACAGATGAGCAGCTCTTTGGAATTCGTTGTTTGCAAGGCAGGTTTTAAGTTAGTTCTTTAATAAAACTGCAACACAGCTTCTCAAAAGTAACTCATGCTTCCTTTTTGTCTTGCAGGAGAAAAACCTTTCAGCTGCAACTGGGAAGGCTGTGACAAGAAGTTTGCCCGCTCAGATGAACTGTCACGCCACCGCAGAACTCACACGGGAGAGAAGAAGTTTGCGTGCCCCGTGTGCGAGCGTCGCTTCATGCGCAGCGATCACCTGACAAAGCACACCCGCTGCCACATGACCACGAAGAAGACCCCCAGCTGGCAGACAGAGGTTGGCAAGCTCAGCAGAATTGCCACAGCAGAGAAACCGAAAAGCAGCAGTGCTCTGAGTATGCTCATCCCCATGCCATCACCCGTCTGTCAGGGCTAGAGTGAGGAAACACTTTCTGTGCAAACTGAAGATCAGGAAGAGCTCCAATGGCTACAACAGAACTGGCAATGGCTTTTGTTTTCCCTGTGTCTGTGCATACTTTAGTTTCCTGCAGTTTAGGTCCTCGGTTGATAATGCTGTATGAGAAATCTATCCTATATTTCCTCATCCCTTCCCTGTTTGGTTTTTTTTCGATACTTGGGCAATTGCAATCACCAGCACTTCAGGAAAGCAGAACTCTTTAGAAATTATTTTGGCTATAGGTTAAAAGAAGTCACTTGTAATGCTTGCTGTTAATATTTTGATGGACAGTAAAACAGGGTGGTTTTTAATTTTTATACTACTATTTTCTATACCAAATATATTTTGTATGTGTTCTTTTTGGTCTTGTTATGCAGGCACATTACTTGACCTGCATTAGTAGGGGTGTGCTGGATGAGACCCAGAGTTTTGGAAACTCGTTTTCAGTAAACCTAAACAATTGCATTCAGAGCATTTTGTAAACATGTAAACTTTGATAACTCATATTGGTTGGTGTTTTCACACTTGCAAATCCTGATCCTGCAATGGGCTAGGGCTTTTACGCCCTCCTTTTGCAGGTGACGTTGGAGATCAAAGTGAGTCAATCATTTTTTAACACAAACCAAACCAGAATGACCTTCTTTGAGAAGACAAGTGTTGAAATCCTCAACATTTTCTGAATTCATACCCTTTGCCAGTGGAAGCCATTGTGGCTTTTGGTAGAAATTTGACATACTGGGCATTCCTGAGTCCACACTTCACAGGAGCAGTTTGGAGACCCAGACTGCTCTGATGAAGGTAGAAGCACAAACACCGTTTAGAAACTTTGACACTAAAAATTATGCTTTATTTTTGGTCCTACAAAACCAGCATATCAAAATCAAGTGAAAAATGCAAAAGCGGCGAGATAGCCCATGAAGAATTATATGGGTCTCTCTTTTGTTTTGGGGTTTTTTTTTAGAGTACAAGAGAAATAGAAAATTAAGGGATTTTATGTATTGTGGATGCTTGTGCACCTTATAGAAAATTGTTCAAGGCTTTCATTTACCTGTATCGATGCACCAGAGGAAGTACTAATTGTGTCTTGAGTTAAGAAATAGCCACCCTGTCAACTTGATGATTCTCTTCATGTGGCCTTATACTTCTCCACAGTACTTTGTATAAAATCACCCTTTTCTATTAAATGATACACTCTTCCTGTTGAATGGATTTTCTTTTACACAAAGTGTAATCATGGTTAAGAAATGGAACCACTGGGTGCAGGAGTGCTGTGTTGTAATGGCATGGTATGAGTAATAAAATGCCTGTAGCACAGTTGGACTCCTCAGTTTCCGTGGTGCGGAAGGATGTGCAAACTTACTGTAGCAGAGCTGACAGTAGAGCAAAGCACCAGGTGTTTTGCTGGAGACAGCTCACCTGCTGAATGAAATATTTCTGTAGTGTTTATTCCTTCTGGACTCCTCCCTTCAGCCACTCCTGTACTGAAGCTTAGTTGAGCACTGAGGAGGATTGTTTTTTCCTGGATGCATCAAATGTGGATAACTAGGAATGCAGTCTCTTGCATGGCTTTGTTCTGAAATCCTGGTCTTGCTGCCTGGTGTGGGCAAAGCATGGATCTCATCTGTGCAAGTGCAGACTTGCTGATTTCAGCTAGCACTCCCCTGAAATCAGCAGAGACCTGTTTTCAGTTTAAAGCAGATTTTGTCGTTATTTTTTACACTAAAGTTTATACTTATAATGAACAGTACTAAGTTTTCAAACTGCACTAAATTGAAGTATTGTGCTAAGTGTACTGAAGTTTTTGTGCCTGACCTTTAAAACACCCACACCCTGTTCACTGACACGTGCTGTAATCCCACTGCTCCCAACATATGTGCTGGTGAGTGTGTGTGTGGACTTTACAAAGGACTTGGTCGGAACCCCTTTTCCTGGCAAAGTGGATGCTTGTGGTGTTGCTGTTCCCTGTTGATACCCAGTTTTCCAAATTTGTGTGGTGAACAAAGAGATGTCGCTGCTTTACTTTTTTGGTTTTTTTTCCTTGGAAATTTTTTAGAACAAGAAGTTTGGCTTTTGGATGCTGTTTTCGCTTGCATTTAACCAGGGGAAGTGTGTCCTGTCTTATTTCAGTAGCCAGTTTAGTACTTCATGTTTTTTTACAGACCAGCCATCTATGGAGTACACCTGAGCAAAACAGTTTGAAAACTCAGGTCATAATTAAGTAAATTGTCATGTTAGTTGCATCACGGGAGGAAAATGATGGACTGGAGAACACAGAATTTTAAAAGGTGTGTCGTGTGTGTGTGTCACGATGTGGAAAAGCAATAGCTCTCTCCTTGTTGGATTTACATGGCCTGCAATTCCTGGCAGCCCATTCCAGCGCTGCCAGGGCTGTCTCCCACCACCTGCGTCCCGGACATGCGGATTGTTCTCTTGTGAATGTGCATGAATAGCTGTGCCGTGGTGTGGCTGTGTCTGCTCTGGGTGCTCTGTTCCTTCCTGCTGTGTAAGGGTTGTTCATGGAGTATGCATGACTGGGGTAGCTGATCTCTTTGCACTTTACTGCCTGAACTCTATTGTTCAGTCTTTTTATTTTGATCCTATATTTTAAGGAAATGGAATCGCGTTTTTTGTACCTGTTTTTAACTTTTATTAAATAAAATGCGTGTAATGTGACTGGTTTTAAATCATAAAACAATTGTGAAATTTCAGGTTTCATAGCTGTCCATTCCAGAACTATGAAAATCCATCTGGATTAGGTTTTATGTCTAGGCAAGCAGAAGACTCTGGGAACAACAGTCTGTACCTCTGTTCCAGCGTGGCCTCCAGTAGTCAGGGGAAGGGATGGGCTGGGTGCTGCTCTCTTAGTGTTGCAAGCTGTGCATGGAGTGAATGCTGGAAGTCAAAGATGAGAATGTAACTCAAAAGTTACATTAGCCCCAGTTCTTCCTGTTCCCACATACCTGCACTATGGTAGGGAAAGGGCTCTGGCAGGCTGGGTGTCACCTCGAGGTCTCAGTTGGGAAGGAGGCATCCAGCGATGGTGACTGCAGCAGCAACTATTTTTATACGTCTCTGCTGTTTCTTTTCCTCTGACCAGTTCCTGAACTGCAGAGATGTTTATTTCCAGCAGGAAAGGAGAGGGTGTAATGATTTCAGCTTTCTGTCATGGCCTTTCACTGCAAAGTGGCTCAGTCCCTGCAGTCAGAGCCCTCTGAGAGTAGCTTCAGAGTGGTGACTCAAGGCTTTGTCCGCAGAAGTGCACATCATTCCTGCAAGTGTGAGGAAAGTGAAAGGAAGATCTTAGATGGTTCTGCTTCCCCCCCCAGCAGAACAATTGGAAGGCAAGTCTTCGGTGCAGGATCAATGCTCTGGCAGAATGGCCCACATCCTTCAGCCTGTGGGCTCTACTGGTCTGCACAATGCTTTATTTCCCAGAGGAAGATGTCCTACCTGTCCCTACTATTATTTTTCAAGTAAGATTTTTCTGAGCATCAAATCATATGCTAAACAATAGGTTTTTTTTGCTGCCGACTTTTATATTGTCTCCCTGGTTTTGTTTATATGAAACATGGTGATGGGTTTCAGAGTTCTTTGCTCATTTTTCTGCTTCTCCTTAGCACCAAGCTGTTCCATGCAGCCAGGAGGTGCACTCCATATACATCTTAGTGGGGCTGGAGTCTTGAACAGCTTCATCCTGTGAGAGAAACAGTCTGTAGCCATTCTAAATCCATGAAAAGGAATAATTTTCTAAAGGAAAATGCATTCGTGCTCAAACCTATCTGTTGGCTTAATGCTACTTTTTGCAGTCAGACTGGCACTGCTTGTGGTCACACACACCACACTGTGTGGTTGTGCAGCCAAACCTTCAGTTTAGCTGTAGGTTCCCTGGTCATGCAAACTGATGAGCACTGATCCACTTGCAGTTTGGATACTGGAAGAGTGAATCCCTTCTGAAGCTGCAGGGCAGAGTGGGCAGAGGTGGGCCATGCTGCCAGGTGGTTGCACGCTCGGTGTGCTGCTCTGGCTGCGGCCACAGCTCTGGCTACCTCTCCTTTCCAGCTGTGAAAGCTGTACTCAGCATCCTGTGACTGATCAAGGTGGCCCTTCATCCGTCATCTCATGAGCTGAGACTGCCCCAGGGTTGCACCTGGCTTGAGTACACCTGCTAAGTTAAATCTTCCAACTGGTTTTGAAGTTTCATCTGTGAGCCCATCTGCCTGTTGCCTTCCATGTGTCTCTGTCAAGGCATCTCTAGGCAGGCAGGCTTTGGCTGTGAGAAGGTAAAATAGTTTCATGCAAACAGGAAGAGTAAATCATTACTCAAAACACAGCAACCTGCAGGCTGAGGGAACGGTGAGACAGTCCAGGAGGAATCTGTAAAGCCTCAGATACGTCTCCTCACAGTCTAGGCAGTCCTGGGCTTCACTTTCCTGTAGTGAGTACATTAGCACAGAGCCATTTTTTTCCAGATTGTTTCCATTCTCTGTCAAATGCAGCTTTCCTCATTTTCTGCTTCAGTCCTTTGGTGCAGGAGAAGGAAATTGGTGACTTACGTTCTGATTTGTGTAGGCACACATTGGCAGACATGCAGAAAACTTGAGGAGTTTGGAGCATACCGTTTCCTGGGAGAGTCTTTCCTGGAAAGGAAGAATACCTTAGGTTTAATTGTCTCATTTGTAGCATCTCCTGAGTTCAGAGTGACTTCTTTTCTGTGTGTTATCATTGTCCAGATAAACTCACGTCACCCTGTGCAAATAATTGCCATGCTCTGTGTCCAGAGTTGGATGAGAGGGAACTGTGCTGTGGATGTGGTCTGTGCCAGGCAGCTGGTGTTCCAGCTCTCTGCCAAGTGTGGTGGGGAACTCCACAATTCTCCCATGCCACAGCTCCAGGCCTGCACCTCGCTGGGGCAGAGGCTCTGTTTCGACTCCCAGGGTTGTATGTGTGAATAATTCGGCTGAAAGCATGTTGGGGTTTGACCCTCAGAGGAAAGGGGTTGGCGAAGATCATCGTTGGGATGGTGAGGGTGCCACCCTCCTTTTTCCTCTGATATGAAGGTCAGTAGAGGACAGCAGGGTGCTGGACAAGGGAACTATTAGTTGCTCTGCTCTTGGAGGTCTTGGCAATGGGATGGTGGCAGAGACACTCCCCACTCAAGTCTATTTACTGCTCCCAAATGAATTCTTGAAGCTTGTAAGAGATTTCTGGGTGACTACAGAACAGGTAGAAGATAACTCGCTTCCTAAAACTGCTCCACCACTGATCTGTTTTCTTAGGTGCTCTCTGGGAAACAGTTCTGCCCATTTACTGGGCTACTGGAAAGGCAGAACTCTGCAAAGAAAGGCAATATGTGTTGCAGTGCTGTCACAAAGAAAAGGCATCTATGAAGAAACAGGGGGAAAGGATTCAAAGTGTTCGTTTGCACGTGAAAAACAGATTTGCGGGAAATTGAGAGTCTGAGTAAGTGTGCAAACTGGTTCTGTAGTTTCAAGTTTGTTTGTTTTGTTTTTTAAGATCTTGAGTAATTTAGAAAATATGGCTCGATGTTTTCGCCACCAGATCCTTTCAGCTGGCATCTTTTTGCATGGCCAGGTAAGAAAACTCCCGAACATGTGGAAGTGAAGAAGCTCAGAAGTGGCAATATCTTCTCATGCACTAAAGAGTAATTTTTCATGATTAGCTGAAAAGATTACCCTCTTCAGTCCCCTCAGCAACGGTAGTAATAAGAGGTATGTAGATACAGCTAGCTGACTAGCAAAGGCTTTCTTACTTCTTTTGAACTAGTGCAAAATTCAGCATGTAGCATTTGTCTTTGTTAGATGAATAATGTAGTGATTTGGTTAAAACATTGGCCTTTTGCTGTTTAATTAATGGAGATTAATAATGTTAGCTGAAAAGCCATGGTCAGCTATCCTGTCTTGTACTGCATGTATTAAACAGGAGGGTAGTTTCTAAAATGATGAATGAGAAACTCTCCAGAACCCTGCTTACTTCCAGAAAACTGTTTTAGGGGCAGGAAGTACTTGCAAGCTGAATAATTTTTTGTCCTTCAAGCAGTTGTGATTTGATGACAGTTATAGAGAGATACCACAGAAAGAAAATGAACTTTCCAGTAATTCATCTGGTGACCTCCACTGTGCAATTGTAAAAAAGCCATTAATTCAAGAAGTTTCTCTTTATATTAGTCATGGGCTGAACTACTGCTTCAATGTGATTATTTACCTGCAAATGATCTAGTGTCCTATTTTCCCTGAGCAAAGGATGGATCAAAAATAGAGTTACACTCTACAATTAAACTGTGATTGTGCTTTCCTAGGTACAAGTCCCACTGCCACCACCCTATTTTGGTGTGCTGCTGGGTAAAGGTTTGACACAGGGAGAGGGACACAATCCCATTGACGCTTGGGCAGGCTGGGAAGCTGGCTGGGTACCACCGTCCTGTTCTGCATGGTATGAAAATAAGACAGATGCTTCTCAGTTTGTGAACTGCTCTGTCCTGGTCGGCTCTCTGGTCAGAGCACAGTGCTGAGCACACATCATTTCATGGCACAAAGCCTGCAAGACCATGGCACAGTCTGAGGCCCCTCCTTGCATCCCCAAACTCCTTTCTCCCATCTTTTCCCTGGTGCAGTGACTGTCCCAGCTGCATCACTCCTTTCTGGACCTTCCTGTGTTCCTGCAGCTCTTCTGTTTTTTGCTGGTGATACTGAAAATTTACTTGTGAAACCCACTGCACCTTAGTTCCGGGTGCAGAAATATGCTTGTCTCTTGGCTATTTCAGAAGCTAGTTTTGTAAAGAAGTTTAGTAATTCGCTTTGTTCACTCAAGAGAGATTTCTCGCAACCTAACAATGCATTCAGTTAAGGTATTACTTTTTTGATTAGTCAATTTCTGTAGTTGTTAATACTTGGGCTTTCTTTTAGGAGAATCTGAAATGGGTTGTAGAGCTGTTACCTGGGCCAGTCATCAGATGCAGCCTCAGAGAGAAACTCTGTGAGGGGAGGCAGGGCACAGGCAGAGCGATCCAGGGGGGAGGCAGAGCCCTGGTCCCTGCTTGCTCCTGTTACAGCATGGTCTGACAGCAGCGTGGCTTCCCTTCTGGCCCAAAAAGGGTTAATCCTAACCCTGCTCTTGTGATGGGGGGATGTGACTGAGCTCCTCAAAGCATCTCCTCACATGTGCCAGAGACTCTGGGGACCTTGGCAGAAGGTCTTAGGTGAAGGAATGAAATCCAAGTGGAAGGACATTCTAAACCACTACAGTGATTAGAAAAGACTATAGAGTACTGTGATGCCCTATGGCGCTGGGGTCTGACGGCTTCCCATGTTTTTTCTGCTCTCTGCAGGCAGATTTTGCTCATCCCAGTAGGTCTTTCAGAGCTGCTGGAAAATAACATAATATCTGGGAGATCTGGTCACGACTCGTGACACACTTGCAGAGAAACTGTGTTCCAGCCACAGCTCAGTGGCACTAATAGGTCTAAAAATGATTGTTCCTATCAAAAAAATAAAGTGCTAGCATTCAAAATTGGATTTTTTTCAGGAGTTTTGGAAAGCCCTTGCTGCAGAGGGCTACCCAACTTCCCCCAAGCAATGCATGGACATCTGCTCTCTATTCCAGCTATTTCTGGGCCATGGAGAATCAGAATGGCCTGGGTTGGAAGGGACCTCTCAAGATCGTCTAGTCCCATGTCCCTGCCATGAGCAGGGACACTTCCATTGGAGCAGGTTGCTTAGAGCCCCATCCAACCTGGCCTTGAACACTTCCAGGGAGGGGCCATTCACAGCCTGTTCCAGTGCCTGACCACCCTCAGAATTTCTTCCTTTTGTCCAACTTAAATCTACCCTCTTTCATTTTAAAATAATTATCCCTCATCCTACCGAAGTCCCCCGGGGTGATGTGCTGCAAGCTCTTGCCTCTGAGTCTGCGTAGCTTTGCAGGAGGTTGGCTTCCTTCCTTCTATCCACCTCTGCTGGCTGCCTGGCAGTTCCTCAGTCCCCAGGCAGAGCACCATGCCCAGCCTCGCTCTGCTGCAGGAAAGACAACTTGGGTATGAGTACGCATGCCAGGGGTCATCTAGTGCCTGCCTTACAGCATCCCTCCTCCATCCTCCAAGGATGTGTTCTGCTTAATCTCTGCAAGTACCATATTAGCCATGTAACCTAGAGAGCTTTTCAAAACATTTGATGCCTTCGCTGAGAGCTACATAGAGTACAGATGCATTTATTTCTGTTTCATAGGTACCAGGAATCACAAAATACTTAAAATACAGCATCTTAACATCCTAAAAGGTGTCCCACTGTTTCCTCTTGCATTTACACATGGTGAAGATTATATCTGATGTCCTTTATGCTTCAGCCGAAGGTAGAAATAAGGTATTCTTCTACCTCTGATAACAAGCAGTTGTTAAGATACAGGTAAAATAAAAGCAGAAGCCCCAAAATACCAGGCTTCCCTGTCTGGGAGAAGTGAAGATGTGCTGTTTCTTTGGGGAGACAACTTTCTGTTTTACTTTGCAGTCAGCTAACAGTAAAATGTAATGATTTTCCTTTTAGGTTACCTATCAACAACACAAACACATGGGAAGCCCAGATTGCTAACAGCTGCTTTCTACAAGAGCACGCAAGTCCCTCTTGAGGTGGATGATTGAAATGGGGATTCACGCCATGGAGCCCCAAATAGGATACCTATGCTGGGACTCTGCCCCAAAGTGATCACACAAATCCTATGTTCTCTGATAGCTCCCAGGAGCCTCATTTGCCTCTGTGGTGGGATTTGAACTCTGGGATTATACTGCCTGTGTACTGGATGGTGGGCTCAGTCCCCTTTCCCTCTTATGCCCCATACTTGGGTACCACACTGAAAGAGGCAGTGCCAAATTCAGACCTGGACCTGAGGCTTGCGTAGCACAAGGAGTACATTTGGCACATTTTAAGTGGCAGGAACATGAATTTCATGTAACATCCTCTTAAGTAACTTCTGGATCAAATGATATGGCTGCATTTTTCTTCTACTAAATCAAAGCAAGATCTTCCTTCAAAGCATCGTGTTTCAACACTCTAGTATGGCCCTTCAATCCTAGTACATGTCCATTTGTAAATAGCATTTAGAAATGAGCTTCTAAATATTGGTTCTCAAGATGAATTGGTCCCTCTTCCAGTGGCACTGATCAGGAATCAGGAGTTGGTGAGGATCTTTACACTCTCACTCAGAGCTGGTCTGCGCTGTCCGTGCTTCCTAAGCAGCCGTGCTGCCTCTCACACTCCCCTACCCTTCACCACCCACCCCTCCCATGCCATTTCTCTGTGTGAGTGGTTATTTTGTCAGTAGCAGTTTTGCTCCAGCTGGGCTTCCAGGATCATGCCTGTGGTTGTTGTGGCATGGGACTGGACTCAGCGGCAGTACTCCCGCTCGATGCTTGCCATGAGCTCCTCCTCCGAGTAATCGTAGGATATTGTGGACTGTCCTGATGGCTTCTTGCTGTTGCTTTCTGGGCTCCTGTCACAAAAGGGAATGAGTTATTGGTGTTGTGAGAGCGAATCAGGCTCTGAAGACACGAGAAGACCTTTAATTTTTTTTTGTGAATGGAAAGATTGAGCTGCATGTGGCTTGCTGAGACACAGATACTCTGTCACGTCTGGTTCCCATACCCCATGGGCACATTGCCTGCTGACATTTGCTATCACTTGGCACCTATTTCAGTCTGTGAGTTTATTACAGTACAGCACTTACAATGCTCCAGATCAAACACCCAGAACCTTCCAGTTAGATTCAGCTAAAGGACCACATAACATATATGCTAGTTACTAGTTTTAAGGTTTTATGCAGAAAGAGATTTTTTTTAATTTGCATTTGTAAGGGATTTGAGTTTCAGCCAAAATATGAATGTAGCTCCCTCAAATTGCTCTTATTTATTTTTACATCAGCACAACTCTCCTATGAGTGGGAACTGATGTATGTTTCAAAAAGAACTGGTATGGGGTTTATTGGTGTTTTCAGAGGTGGTTTATGTTGGGTACAAGAGAAATCTGTCCCTACCTGCATGAGGGAGAACAGTGAAAAGGCTTCTGCAAGTTTTGATCACTGTACCTCAATGCTACCAAGTAAGTGTACTTGATCTTTCCCTCTGGGAGTCAAGAGAGGAGCCAGGAGCTGGTGAGTGCTCCTCCTTGGCCCAGTAGGGAACTGGAGGTGAGCAAGGCAGGCTGTCAGGCTTGTCACCTCTGGAAGTTGGAGCACGTGGCTCCATGAAATGGAGGTTATAGTGTGGTGCAGAGCTGAGTGGGGACTTGAGTTGGTAAATCCACACTGTAAAGTGCTCTGACATGCCATGTCAAGCAAGACTTTGTGACCATCTACTGGTGGAGAACAAGCAAGAAATAAATGAGTTTGTCTCATTTATTTGGCAACCAATGAGCTGGTTGCCAAAGAGGCAATAATATGGCTCCAGATCTGTCCTAGTCTCATCATGTAGCATCTGTTGAGTTACTGTTTCTCTAAGAATGAAATCTATCTCGCTCAGTGTCTTGCAGCTGGAATGAATTTTGTCATTAGCATCCTTAGTGAAAAAAAATGAGGACCTGTTTATTAGATGAAATCACAGAAGCTGCCTCAAAGCAGGTAAGTAAATGTAGAATCAGAACTGAAGAAAATAACACTTTGTCCTATAGAGGAGGTGCTTTCATACTGCTCTCCTTGGGCCAGGGAGCATCCTCAATGTTCCTCCAACAGGCAGCAGCCAGCCTCCTGCTGCTGTCCTGCTCCTTCCTCTGCTCCCATCTGCCTGCTCTCATCAGATCAGAGAGGTTCCAGCCCAGCTCTCTCATGGAGCTGTGCTTATGCCATGCCCCCTGCGTGTCAGAAATAGTTTGATGTTTTCCCCGCAGTCACCTGATGACCAGCTGGTGCGGCCACTGGGTCGTGTGGGTGTTCTACACTTATTCACATTGCACAGTGCCCTTCATGGCAAGTTTTACTGTCAGGCAAGTGGGATTTAGCAACTGGACTCTTCTGCTTATTCCTTTTATTAATTTTCCTTCTGAGGGGGTCCAGGCAACCTGATTTCCACTGCAGTAAATAAGACGCGAGAAGAAACCTACAAGTCCAAGAGCTTGAACTGTACAGGAGCAGCTACAAAACGTGAATGGGAAAAGGAAGTGCAGAAATCTGACTTAAAAATACAATTTACTGATTTAAACTCTGCACTGTGACAATCCTCAAAGTAATTTTATGTGATGAATAAGAGGCAGAGCTCTTTGGCAACCTGCTTGCGGGCCCACAGAAGAGCCATTGTTTCTCTTAGCAGTTACATAATTTCCCACTGTTAATTATTCTCAATGCTTTGGTTTGCATGGATAAAATCTCCAGGTAAAACTGGAAGTCTTTGAGACACAGACATGCTTTTAAAAATACAAAAGTAAACTCCACTTACGATGCACACCCCAAAACCGAGAGGAAAAGAGAGGGCTGAGTTTGTTTCAAGAGCAACAAAAAAGCAAGTTGCTGTTCATATTCTGTCTATATTTGTGGCAAAGGTCTGTATCATTTAATATGGGAAAACTGAAATAAATTTAAAAATGAGAGCTTTAATCTGGATAAAAGGAGAAATTTCTGCACCCTGAGGACAGCAACCAGAGGAACAGGTTGTGATAACACAGGCTCTATCCTTGGAGGCTTTCAAGATCTGATGGGACAAAGCCATTCTACTTTGACTTCACAGCTGATCCACCTTGGAGCTAGAGCTAGGAGATTGGATTAGAGAGCTCCTCAGGCTATTCCAACCTAAACCTCGAGCTCAAAGGCATATTGGTGCAGCTGTTTCTACTGATCCTGGAATTTAGTGAGAGGCTGTGGCAGGGAGATCCTGAGCTCAGGATGTGCATAGGACAAAAGCTGGTGGACCACAAGCCTGCTCCCATGCCCCTCCAGCTGCTCCAGCAGCAGAGGAGGCACCTTGCTGCTCTCATCACCGTGTGCCAGGGCTGCAGGTCAGGGCTTCAAACACACGGAGTCCAGCTGAGGGCTGTTAGACCTTCTGATTTGGAAAATAACAGGTCAGCACGTTAAGGGGAAAAATTTTCAGATCCCAGATGTTCTGGAAAAGGAGATAAACCCAGGAAGGGGCAAAACTGAGAGAGAAAGAGCTAACTTAAAAGAGTAAAAGAGGGGTATTCGCAGCATGGTAGTGCAGCAAGGAAAAAAAAGGCTAATGCAGTTACATCAGGATTACTGTGCAGGCTTCTAGGTGTCTCACTACTAAAAAGTTATTAACAGCTTGGAGGGAGTTTAGAAAGCAGCAATAAAAGTGATTTAAGAAGCAAGAGCAAAGCAATTTAGGAAGGAGGAAATCAAGAAATGTGTTCCATTTCAGCTACAGGCCTCTCGGTGTTTAAAGATTCTTAAGGGAAGCGGGAATTATTTGTGGGTTTTTTGTTAAATGGAAAGACAATGAACTATGCAATGTGGAGAAGGAAATGCAAAGGGCAAAAGTGAGCAAAACCACCTGCATCCCAGCAGTGAGTATGGCTGGCAGTGCCACATCCCTGGTGTCAGCTGCCTGGTGTGGGAGAGACCTGCCTGCGGGCTCTGCTGACAATGTCCCTGATGGGTGACAAGCAGGCAGAAATCTGAGTTAAGTGGCTGAAAAGTAGGTTGGGGTGAATCTAGGCCAGTGTTTTTTATGATTTTGCTGAGGACGGGAAAGTCCAGGGTTAATCATTAAAATGCCTTCTGCAAGACCTTGCAGCTGAAAAATGGGTCAAAACAACGCCCCGGTAGCTCTGCCAGTGACACGAGCCTTGGCAGCAATTATAAAACCATTACAGCGTTCCTGGGCTGTGTCATCCACCCATGGACTGCCAGATGCTAGAGAGCAGTTCCCAGAAGATCTGAGAGGGGGGTGGGGGATAAGAGGTAACGCAGCCCAATCAGGAACACCTCCAGCTGTGTTCCCGTGCGCATCCAAGGTATTTATCAGGGACTGGTTTAGATGCTTATGTGGTGTCACACAGGCATGTCTGCAGCACAGGAGGTGCACACCTACATCTGTCTCACGTGACTGCTCTCCTGACACACACTATTAAGTCTCTGTCCCTAGTTTTTCTTCTCCTTGCTTGACATTTATTTTTCCTTTAATTGGCTTTATGGGAATTTCTTCAGTCAGGAACTCTATCAAGACAAGAATGACTTTTGCTGTCTGTAACGTGAGTGTTTATCTAGAATGACTCCAGCCACAGAAATATGAAGGATGAGACACCTACACACATTAGCCTCTGTTTCTGGGGCTTGATTTGATTTGATTTCTTCAAAATGCAGTTTTGCTGGGTGCTGGGCCATTTCCCAAAAAATGTTTGCACAGTTCTTGCCAGCAGAACCTGCTTATGCTGGGCAGTACAGGCACTTCACACATGAGCTGTCTATGGGGCTCTGCAATGCGTGTAAAGTAAATGTTATCTAAAGGAAAATAAGATCCTGCTGTGTCATCCCACATCAGAAACCAGTTTCTGCTGTCTTGAGTCTTCCCTTTGTGTGTCAGAGGAAGGGAAAAGGAAAGCTTTGGCAGGGTGTGAACCCCCAGAGGAGACTGCTCAGTTGCCAGCATAGCCCAAAGCCCATTGAGGACACTGGAAAGCCCAGGAGAAGTTAAATCCCCATGAGAGCACCTGTACAAGCCTTGCTGTCAGAAAAGCCAAGGGTAGTGTTTTGTGAGTGCTCCTGAATCCAGCAGCCTTGCCAGGTGAGCTCCCTGCCAGCTGGGAGGGGGAGGAGAAGGGGGAGGGAGGACAGTGGCTGGTGCCTGGGCTCTCCTGACACATCCACTGACTGCTCAGCATTAGTAGGTCACACAGCCTGATGGCCAGGACCTGCAGATTAGTCTGCTCTTGAGTGCAGCAGAAGAGGGGCTGGATGACAGCCAGAACTTAACGTTGAAAAGAATTGCTCTCTAGTGTAAGGAGGTGACATTTTAAGATGTTTTTTCAAGCCTCTTCATTTCATCTGGGTTTCTTTAACACGTGTTAAACTGTCCCCATTGCTCATGGTGCAGGCAGACCTGGAGGCATGCTCTGCTCAGTAGCTTTTGCATGGTAGCTTTTGCATGGTAGCTTTTGCTTGTGGAAAATTTCGGGTTTCGTCTTTTTTGGCACCCAGTGCAGAAGGTCCCCATCATTCCTCATCTCTAAGGGACATTCATATCTCTAACTGGAGTAGCATGGGAGCATCTCACAGGCTTTCTCTTATGATTCCTGGGGAACAAAGAGATGGTTTTCTCCTTTTCCACATACTGCAGAGCCCACAGGTGACTGGTGGGTGAACCAGAGTCTGAGCGACTCATTAGAGCAATCCTCCACAGCTTTTCACCAGCTCTTTCAAGGTGTCTTTCTGACATGGGGACAGTCCTAAATTCTGCATTGCTCATGACCAGGAATGAATCTCTATACTGTACTTAAGATGAACCCTGATTTTTTTCAGGCAGCACAACTACTGGATTTTTTAAAATTGGCGAATATGAAAGACAGCAAAATATTTAAGGCTATAAACCATTTCACAGCATTCTCACCCCTCTTTTGCACAGTGTGAGGGATGCAGAAATAGCTTTCCCCTTTATGGTCCCTTCACCCCCTGAAGATACAATGAAAGCAGGGGATACTCACTGATGGTCAGCATTGTTGTTCTCTGAGCCTGGTGACAAAGCCTGTCAAACAAGAAAAGATGGGTATTTCAGTTACAACACTTTAAAGTCAAGGAAGGTGATTCTGCCCCTCTATTCTGCTCATGAGAGACCCCACCTGGAGCTGTATCCAGCTCTGGGACGCCCATCACAGGAAAGACATGGACCCATTGGAGTGACCCCAAAGTAGGGCCACCAAAATGATCAGAGGGCTGGAGCACCTGTCCTAGGAAGACAGGCTGAGAGAGTTAGTGTTTTTCAGCTTGGAGAATAGAAGGTTCTGGGGAGACCTTTCAGTACTTAAAAGGGGCCTCTAAGATGGGGAGAGGCTTTTTACCAGGACCTGTGGTGGCAGGATAAGGGGCAATAGTTTTAAACTGAAAGAGGCAGGTTTAGATTAGAATTTAGGAAGAAACTTTTTACTATTGAGGTGTCGAAGCACTGAAACTGGTTGCCCAGCAGAGTTGTGGATACCCCATACCTGAAAATGTTGAAGGTCAGGTTCAATGGGGCCTTGAACAGTCTGGTCTATTTGAAGATGAAGGGGTGTTGGAATTGGATAATCTTGCAAGGTCCCTTCCAACCCAGACCACTATTTCTTTCTATGAAACCCATCTCTGTCTATAGTGGGGTTTGTCTGCCCTGATTTAAACCCCCAAACAACCTCTGTGGAGATAACACAGGTACAAGAGACTTCCCTTTATTAGCCCTGCTCTGCCTGCTCTGTTCCAGCATTCAGGGCAGCTGGGTGGCTGCAGGCTACAGAACTGAAATCTCTAAATGCTGACTTGTTAGACCTCCCAGTTTTTTCATGAATGAGCACTGCCCCACTGAATGACAGGTTGCACTATGAAAATACCTGCTAAGGAAAGAAGTTACTGCAACATGGACCCAACTCTTTTCACCAGACAGAGATGCTTCCCTGAAATGATCCATCCGTAGTGAAACATCCACATTCCCTATGCTGGAATCCACAGGCTTTCAGTGAGGCATCTGGTAATAAAATGAACGACCTGCAACCAGATGCTACTGAGAAGAATAACTTTCCCCTTTTTCTACTTTTTCACTGTACTCTCACAGGCAAAAGGAGTGGAACAGGGACATGGCTTTGCATAAAACTAGATCCATCTTGGCTCACCACTATTTTTTCTGAGCTGCAGTCCTAAAGCTGGTAGGCCTCTTTGTACAAGCAACCCTAGATCTCATGACAACACTAACATGTTAAACAGGTAGCACACCAAATCAAAGTCAGGATTTGGCTTCCAGGAAATAGATTAAAAAAAGTTGTTTAGTCAGTGTGGAAAAGGGGAAATGTACAAGAATATTTCTTTCTGTACAAGAAATGGAAGCAAAGGAAGCAGGGAGAGGTGTGGAAAAGCTTGCAATTCGGAACCATCACCTATGCCTCTGCTGCATGGTGTTTCTGAAGGGCTGGATGGGATTAATTGATTCCTCAGTAGGACCACGTATCTGATCTTGAATAGCTCAAACTTGCACTTCCTCAAGGTCCATCATGGGACAGCTGCTGGTAAGGGTGGGAGCTATGGAGGTGAGATACCCCTCTACAGGCAGCACTGGTACAGCATTGATGCCTTCATGCACAGTTTTGAGCTGATTTAAATCAGTTGGTATTGATCAGGCTCTTATGTGCCATCCTCTGGGTAGAAATGTCCGAGTGTCTGCAATTACTGCATGGCACCTGATTCTGATTTGAAAGGAGATGTTTTCACTACACTCCTTCCTCATCTGCTCCTCGTGGGGATGGACAGGAGTTGAGGTTTAAACACCGTGGTCTCAGACACTGCCAGGCAGATAGAGAGGTGCTTGGCAGAGAACTAGTCAGCTCTTCCCTGCTTCTGGCATGGGCTTCGTGCTGCTGTGGTCACCTTTGGT
This sequence comes from Pseudotriccus pelzelni, assembly GCA_035584735.1. Classification (NCBI taxonomy): domain Eukaryota; kingdom Metazoa; phylum Chordata; class Aves; order Passeriformes; family Tyrannidae; genus Pseudotriccus; species Pseudotriccus pelzelni. The sequence goes on from JAWMRA010000113.1 coordinate 100,441,988, forward strand.
TGCCGTGCTTGAGCCAGTGAGGACGGCTGCAGCAAGGACACCTCCCTCACGGCATGGATCAATACCTCTTCCAGGTAAACCCTTAGCAGCTTCCATTTCTGGACCTGGGAAAGATATCTGTCACCCATGGTATTTTACGTTCTAGCTGCTTGCTTAAAATGAAAAAAGATGTTACCAGTTTTAAGTAGAGTTTTAGTTTGATACCTACCAAAAGGCACTCCACGTACTTTCAGAAGAGTCCCTCCTCTTTGGCAACACTTTATTTTCTCTGGAAGAGCCTGAACTAGTCTAGAAACAGCTCCTGGGCCCAAGTAGAGACAAGGGTATGTGAGAAAGCTGACGGTGAGGGAGGACAGTTCCTGCCTGGTTATTTAGCATAATTTCTTGGCAATCTCCCACAAGCAACAAGAGCAAGAAGCAGTGCCAGGAGAACACCATGCTGAGCTCCAAGGGCTGACTTCTCCTGGGATTGCATCCCACAAGGCAGCATCATCCACTGGGCTACTGCTGCTGTCCTGGTTTCCCTCCACCAGGCGAATAACATTATTTATCCTCAGCACCAAGGGAAATAGAGTTCTTCAGGAGTGCTTTGATGCTGTTCTTCCCACAGTGAGAAGCCAGCTGCCAACACTTCTGGGCAAAGGATGGGTTTGGATCATTTTCGGGAGGAGTTTGAATTGTACAGTAGGTCGTCTGTTTTTTATTCCCTTGTGGCTTATTCCTCCATATTACGAGCTGTACGTGTTGTGTGGGTGGAACACAGGATTAATTAGTCATCAGAACAGAGCAGCTCTGGTTAGTAAAATCTGCTTCTCTGTGCAAAACCTGCTCCCACCTTCTCCAAGGGATCTGTCAGCAACAATACTTATTTCTCAAGAGAATTTGGCATTGTTGCAGGTAGATCTCTACTGACATTTAATCTGGTGCATGAGTCAAGAATGGTGGCGAGGAAAATAAAAGGCACCTCTAGCCTTTTTCTTTTGCCTGCCGTCAGAGCCTCTGTGCTTTGGGAGCTGCTCCCAACTCCTCCAGGCAAAGTACACACGGCTCCACAGCGCCCGGGTGACACTGTGTGCCAGGCAGCAGGCAGGATGCGGAGCACCGGCTGTCACAGGCTGTGAGACACAATAAAAACCGACCCCACCCAGCCTGCTCAGGATTGCCGTAATCTGTGTGTTGCAAGTTCAGCACATAATTGGTAGTAGCCCTTTATGTGGGTTAGGACGATGCACACATCACGACACTTTAATATTATGGGTTCCTATCCTACAGCTAAATAAGCAATTGCTGGCCTGGTTGGCCTGTGCTCTGTTAGGAGATAAATGAAGTCAGCTTCTCCTTTCTGCAGCTTGCAGTCATCTTTTTATTACTCATGCAGATCACAGCATGTCTTCTTTTTTTCCACCTTGTCCTCAGTGTAAGTAAGCATTTGTGCTGAGGTCTGTTGTGCCACAGAGCCCCACATCACCCCCACTTCCAAGTTTTAAGGCTTGGATATTAAGGTCATCCAGCACGTACCCAGATTAAATTCAGTGTAATGAGATGTGGAGTGGTTTGACAGTCATTGCACATGCAGTTCAGCTGTCCTTTGTGTTAGGGCAGCAGCTCCTGGGAGCAAGGCAGAGCACAGAGCTGGAAGGAAGAGCTATTCCTCTGTGCTGAGTGCATGAACCAGCACTCCTGGGATGCAGCTTCCCACTCCCCCCAGCCCAGTGCCAGTTCCTCGTGCTCCTGCCATCCAGTAGCTGTGGGAGAGCTGGATGAGTACACCGTCTCCTGGGACCTGCAGGGCAATCTGGAGCTGTGCACCTTTGGAGGCTCTGAGGGGCCCCTGAGCTGCACTGAAACAGTCAACTACAGTCTTGAGTACTGAAATCTCCAAAACCAGGAGATCAAATTCAAGCTCTCTTAGAGATGACCCCTGCAATGGTCCCTGAGCCATGCCCAAGCATTTTCTGGGAGACTGCAAGTTGGTCCTGACCAAAACCATGCCAGCTCAGTGGGGCAGACCATCATGGTCCAGTGCCAGGCAGCTGCTTTGGTACAGTTTACCAGTACAGATACAGCCCTGACATGCAGCAGAGATACAGACCTGGAGTAGTCCTATCACAGCCAGGGCAGCCTGGAGAGTGATTGAGACACCTAGAACATCTACATGGGAGCAGTGTTGTCCCTGACAGTGCTGATCCACTGGGTTGTGGTTTCATAGCGTGGCTTTTCTGCAGGATGCAAGCCCGTGCCTCCTTCCCTGCCTCTGCTCCTCCCAAATCCCTCTTCACTAACACCCCGTGAACTAGACCAGGGGACTGGTCTGAGCTGAAACGCAAACCCTCTGCCTGGGCGGGGAGGGAGGCAATGTCTGCTGGAGAGCATCACAGGTACATGAGCAGCAGAGCACGGATGGCTGAGCTGGTACAGCAGCAGGGCAGCACCCTCCAGCGACGCCAGCACATCCTGTGGGGGCTGAGCCAGTCCTCCCTGCCGAAATCAGCCTCTCATGAACCCGCAGGCAGTTACTGCTGGCGAAAAAAAGGAGCTTACCTAAGGTGTCAGTAGGTACCAAACGGGATGTGTGGCCCCAGCTGCACCCCAGGCAAAGCACTCCCAGCCTTGCTCTGGTCTGCAGCAACATCCTCTGGCCAGCAAAGGAATTAGGAGCAGGTGGTGAACGGGAAGTGGGCAGGGATGTAGGGAGTTCCCACGCTTCTCCTCTCCTGCCAAATAAAACACCAGCTCCCACTGGCTCTCAGCTATTCTGAGCATGCCCTGAGCATAGCTTTTAGATCAAGATTAGTTTCAGCACAAAAGCAACCCATGCTCTGCCAAGTGAAGGAGGGGAGTTGTGGAAAATAACTATTCAGCAGTTTTCCAAGTCCAGCTGCAAGACAGCTGTTCTGAGAGGGTGACACTTGCTGAGGGGACAGCACAGCTCGCTGCTTCTGGGCTCTGGTCGAGTTTCAGCTGCTTTTAACATGACAAGGAATATTATGTGTGTGAGAAAGGGACCTTTAGCTCAGCAACTGCCAGATCCATGCCTGGACATTAACTGCAAAATCTGAAATAATCTGACTTCGGGAAGTTCAAGGAGTCCCAGATGTTCAGTTGGAAAAGACCTTTTCTGAAGGCCTCCCACCCCTTATGCAACTGTAGCAGTGTCTTGTCTTTAGGGCATTTTTGACTATTAATACAACTGGAAGAAAATGCTGAAATAAGCTGCTAACAATGCTGAATTAGAAAGATCAGGTTTCTGTTTGAGGGAAGCACATTTTAACACGACTAGAAAAATAAACCTGAGTTCCTGTAAGAAACTAATGGGGCATGACATTAAATGTCCCTTCAGGACCCTTATGTGTTTGCAGCTGGGACCAGCCAGCCACGAGATGACGCTGTGCCACATCAAACTGCAGAAAAGCATTTATTTGGCTGAAAGAGTCAGGCAAGGCTTTGAAGACTTGGGTGTTTTAAAAGTATATGATAGTCTAGAAGTTGGTGAATGCACCCTCTACCTGTGTTATTCCCATGCTGCAGCTTGAGTGATTTGCTTACTGAAATCATATCCTGTCTCCAATCAGGAGGAATGATGGTGCTATGGAAAAAGCTGTTAAAAGCAAGACCCTAACATGTCTGCGTGATTCTTCTATTTCAGGAAACCAGTGGGGAAATGCCTGAGGCCACAGTCTCTGCTCTGGCTTCCACAAAGAGCTGCCACTCTGCCCTGAGCTGAGGTGCTGCTCTGAGATGCTGCTGAGGCAGCACCTGCAAAACCACAACTACATTTTTCTGTCTTGAGCAATGAGACAAGGAAAAAGCATGTACAACCATCCAGAACAGAGGGCAAAGCTGAAAATGGACATTTGATGCTGGTAAGAACCTGCTCCAAGCCAGGTTCAGGTTCCCCATCAGGATTTGGTTCCCAGCCCACTGCTGTGATGTGCTTTTGCACTTCTCACTCCCAGGTACTATTTGAATGTAATACAGGTGGCTCAAGCCTCTAAATGCAGCTGCATCCCTCTCTACCAACTCTTGCCACCTGGCCTGACTGCCCACTGGTGCTGCTAGCTTGCTGCTTGCTGACAAACTGCACTGGGGCTCAGGTGCAAACCACAACACAGATGCACATCATGCCCAGGAGAAACTCAACGATGACATCAGAGAGCTGAGTCCTGCTTGCAACTCTGCTCTCTTCTGGCTGGTGTCAAACCTCTCCTCTACTCCTACTGCCCAAAATCTGCTCCTCCATGGGCTATTTCTCACTAGACTTTTCTCCTGTAATATCTCCCTGTTGCCTTTTCTCCTCATGCATCACCTTTCCCTTATTAACTCTGTTGAATCAATTCATGCTTTTTTCTCTGGAATTTCTTTGCTAATCCTCCATTTTGCACAGCTGAACAGAGCAAAGCAAGTTCCCACCACTAGACAGAAACTACAGACTGAGTAGTTAGAAAGTGAGTGCTTGAGAAGCTGGCAAGACTGAGAGAAATTGCCCACAAAATTTCTAGCGAGGAACTGGTCATGCAACAAAGCTGATAACCTTTTCCAGAAACCTCCTCCACCAGCCTCATGGGAAGGGTGGGACTGCAGTTTGTACAACAACCTAAAAGACTAAATTGCACCCAGTAAACACCCAAAATCTGGTGCTGCAAATGGTTTCCTCCCTCCTTTTCTCAGGCTATTGACATTTTAGGCCCTAAGGAGTCAGAATGGTAAGCCCATGACCACTGTCTGTACCATCATCATCTCAGGTTCATGTAAAGGAAGTGCAGCCAATAAAAAAGCTTTGAGTTTGCCCTGAATGTACCTAAGATTTCTCTTGTATGCCTTTTAGATATTTGAAAAACACTGGTAGTTCTTTGCTGTCTTTAAGACAACGTATTTGAGTGCAACCAGAGGTGTGGACTTCCTCCCACACAAGCGGCAGCAGCAGCAGCTGGACGAGGGGACACACAGGAGGTTCAGCATCACTGTTGCCTCGTGGGTGGCACAATCGTGTGCTGCACCCAGTTGGCCTTGCTGGACAACTAAGGCCCCACGTGCCTGCTCCAGGCTCAGTTTTGAGGACCCTCACAGACACCTCTGTGCTGTACCAGGTCTGACCACAACCCGGAGTGGCTGAGGGGATGTTCCCAGGTTTCTACAGGGAGTGGGGCACAGTGACTCCCCAAGGGCAACATCCTAAATTGCTCAGCCTTTCTGGTTTGCTCCTTGTCATTGGTTCACTGGCATCTAATGCTGTAGTGGACTGTCTCTCTACTGATACTAGTAAAGAAAGATGAGGGCAGCTCCATTGCCTTTCTGGTATGTAATTACCTAGGATATACATCACTTCAGAATAGAGCTATAATACTACTTTATTCACAGGAAAACTCACAGCTTATGTAATTATTATTTTTAAAGATCCAGCCATGATATTCACAAGTGGAAACTGAGGGAAAATGGATACCAGCAGCCCCTATTCCCTTAAGTAAAGATAAATGGGAGAAGTCAGGAGGATTGTTCGTAAATGAGAGTCCCTCAGAGGAGAAAGCAGCACTGGACTGAGCTCCTGTTCATACTGCAGGAGGGTTTGGAGCAGAAAGAAGAGCAAGGACAAAATACGTCAATACAAGACGTCTATTTTTTTCCTTTCCATTTCCAAGCCTTACTTTCTTTGAGGCTTTTCTTTAAAACTTGTCTAAAAAAGGATTCTCATACTGATCCCTGCCAAGTTTCTTAATGGAAAAATTATTTTGTATTAAAGTTATCCTTACCTCATGGATGAACAGTTTGGGGATGGAAGTAATACACTTTGAAAGAGCAAAACTGAGGCATGCAAGGCAGAAAAGTTCCTGGGTCCTTAATATTTCTATTTTTAAATTTATTACTTTAATCTGACGACATCTGTGCATCTGTGGGGAGCAGCATTTATCTTACAAACGACACACAACTTGCAAAGCCAAACTAAGATGAAAGAAGCTGGTGATTTTTGGCCTCATCATCAGATGGTATAGATGCTGCTGTTATTTTTGGATTGGAAAAATCCCACAAAAGATAAATCTCAACTCCCTCGGTGGCAAATCCGTAATTTGCTAAACAGAAACACACTGAAATGTGCAGTTGCCTGGACTGGCAAACATTAAAGGGCAACTCTATGTTCACATTTTTAAACTTCTGTTTACAAGGCTGACCCAGAAGCCTAACTATAAAGTCGAGCTATTTCCACAAGGTAGGAAAAGAAACTTCCAGTAGCACCGGGAGTCTGAAGAACGGGATGGCGCCTCTCGGGTGGGTGTTTCCCTTGCACAAGAGACTGAAAACGCAAAGAGAGCAGCAAACAGAAAAGGAGAAGAGTGCATCGAGCCGGGCTCGCAGCGAAGATCAAAGGAATCAATGCGGTTTATGTTCGGAGGCAGACGCGGCGAGTGGGCTATGGCAGGCGGGGACCCCCAGGCTGAGCTGGGGGGTCCCGGAGCCGCCGCCGGGAAGGTCCGGGGTCCCGGCCGGGGCCGGGGCGGGCACTTACCGCCTGCTGGAGCGCGGCCCCGCCGCCCGCCCGCAGCTCCCCGCAGCTCCCCGCAGCCCGGGGCTCGGGAATGCCGCCGGCGGCAGGGGCTGGCCGGGCGGGGGCGGGCGCCGCCGCGCCCTCGCTCTGTGCCGGCGCCGTCTCCGGCAGCTCCCGGTTCTCCGCAGCTTTGCCCTTGGGCCCCGCCGCGCCCCGCCGGCGGCTGCTGCCGCTGCCCATGGCCGGGGCCGTGCCGGCACCGGGGCCGTGCCGGGAGCGCCCCGGGCCGCCGCCTCTCCCGGGCGGGGCGGGCGCGGCGCTCCGCCGCTCCGGGAACCTTACGATGGGAGAATCCCAGCCCGGAGCGCCCCACGGCCGGGGGAGGGAGCCGGCGCGGCGCAGGGGAGGGATGCGCGGCCGTTTCTGATCACGCTTTTTTGGGCAGGGTGCCGCGCTCCCCTTTTCCGTCCAAAACTTTCCATCTCAGCCCATTAGTTCAGGCCTCCCTAGCTCCAAGTCTTTACGTACATCTCCCGGAGCTGGGGAGAGGACGTTGTCATCTTCGGGGATCACGCAGCAGGAGCAGTCCTGGGCTGAACTCAAGCACACCTCTCGCAGACGGGACTGGGAGACCTTGGGAGAATAACGCAGCCTGGCGATGCCATTTGGGTCGGGCGTCGGGCACTGAGTGGCGGTTCTGGCGGTATTCCTGACTCGGTGACTAACAAGGGAAATGAATGGAGTTTCGGGAAGTCCCCCATACAAAGGATGGGCACCTTCTTAGCCCATCCCCACCGATGGAGTCACTGCTTCTCGACAGGCTGTCAAGCCTGTAGAGTTGATCCCTCAACCATCCTAAACTGCTTCTTTCTGTGCTTTCAACAGTAAAATATTTGTGCAATTGCTGGGTACTCTGGAAGGTATCAGTCAAATTAAACAGCACCAATTAAAGGCAAGACTGTCATTCCAGCCAAGGAAGGAGAGTAGGGGGTACAGTGGCTGCTTGGTTTCCAGTCCCTGTTTGCAGGATGCAGGTGAGTGGGAAGGAGGGCAGGTCATGCGGGGCTGATGCTCCCCTCCTGCGAAACCAGAGTCTGATAAACACAGGAGAGGCAGAGCTGTGACTCTTCTTGCTCCTCCTCAGCGCTGACTGCAATGGTTGCATCTAAGAGCCTTTCATTCTTTTTGTTCTTCCTAAATCACCAAGCAAAACCCCGAGAGTTCATGACAGAGGGGCTGGAGGAGGGAAGGACACGAGCGGTCAGATCGCTGCTAAGATGATCTCTTAAGAATGGGGGCTTACAAGAAAGACGGGGACAGACTTTTTAGCAGGACCTGCAGCAGTAGGACAAGGAGTAATGGTTTTACACTAAAAGAAGGGAAATTCAGACTAGGTATAAGGAAGAGATTTTTTTTAAATGAGGGTGGTGAGACACTGGCACAAGTTGCCCTGAGAGGTGACAGGTCCATCCCTGGAAACCATTCAAGGTCAGCTTGGACTGGGCTCTGAGAGGCCAGGTCTAGTGGAAGGTGTCCCTGCTTATGGCAGGGGCGTTGAACTGGATGACCTTTAAAGGCCCCTTCCTACCCAAATCATTGTGTGACTCTGTGAAGGATGAGTAGATCATCTGGAAGTCTGGGGTGTGGTGTCACATATCTGGGTCCAGAGCTGTGGTGGTCACATAGAAGTTGTTTTGGATCTGAGGCAGGTCCTAGAGAAAGGAGAAGTGATGAGGCCTGGTTGCTGAGGAGGAGATGCAGAGCTGAATGTGGGATTAAATAGCCCCAAACAAAATGTCCCAAGCGGGCAGGCTCTGCAAGCATCAGAGACAAAAACTTCCCAACAAGAAGTGAACAAATTTCTCCACCTCCTCCATCCCTGCAGGCTGTCTCTGAAGGACTGGAGCCTCCTGGAAAGTTTCCTGGCTGCCCCCATGGAAACAGTTCATTCCAGGACAGTCCCTCAGATTCACTTGGAAGTGAATTTACTTGGCTCCATAAACCAGCTGTCAAAATGAGCCAAACGCCTTGTGTTTTGAGGCAGATCACTGCTGGAGCCAGGAAAGTGTTTGAGCAACAGTGACCTCAAATGCTGCCGTGGTTTACAGTGACACTGTAGGACTCAGAGACTATTCAGTGATACTTCTGTGCTCCTAAAGGACTGCTGAGAATTAAAGAGAAGATTTTCAAAAAGCTAAAGGCCTGATAAGTACATGACTCCTCAGGAAAATTAACGAAAATCAGCTATCAAATTCCTCTTTATGATGGACTGGTGGCTTTTAACCAGCAGGGCCAGTGGATAATATCTTGGCTGATCTTCAAGAGGAAGGGTTGGAAGTGTGTAGTGCAAGTGCCAAGTACAGCATGTGGATCAATTTTGGATGGCACACAGCCAAGCCAGCAATGAGCCAGGAGCCTTTGCATCCAAAGCACAGCGTTGAGATGGGAGCTCCTCTGGATGATGATGCTGGACTTACATGGTGGGTGGCCTCTCCTGACTTGAGCTGTGCTGGCACCCTCAGGCTCTGCTCTGGGAAAGAAAAGGATGTATGCTGTGTGTCCAGTATTTGACTGGACTTTTAAGAGCAAAGGCCAAAGTGGAGTTGACACATGCAATTGCCAGAACAAAATGTGAAGGTTTTTTTCAGATCTTATTTGCAGATTGCTCATTCCCTGAGTATGTGAATAAGTCATACTGACTCTACCTCACCCCATATCTCATCCTATCCCCAGACTACAGGCAGGACTGTCAGTCTTCTCTCTCCTGACAGTCTTTCACCTGTGAAGGGACAGGGCACAGGAAAAATTGCAGTCAGTTCCAGTGAAGTTGTTTGCTCCGTGCCTTGTCCCCAACCCATGGTCACTGTGGGATGGTCTCACAGACCCTATCCCACTCCTCATTTCAACCTCAAAGTGAGATTTGATAGTCCAGGCTTTTTCTCAGTTGAAGCCAGGGAATTTTTCTTCCCCTCTGATGCAGAGCCTGAGCTTTTTGCTTCCTCAGGTTTTGCTCTCTGGCTTCAACCCCTGAAGCAGCGCCCTGGCCCCAGTACAGATCTTCATGGCTCTAGCCAGTGCAAGGACCAGCCCAGCCCAGCCCTTGCACTTGGCAGCATTGGTACAAGGAGCAGATGGGGAGGGTGGAAGTCAGACACCGACACATCCTGTGCCACCCAGACAGGTTCCCCGGGCAAGGGCAACACCCCACGAGGGTCCCAGCACCAGCATTTGGGAGGGGTGTTGTGCTGGGCTGTATTGCTGTTACCCTGGCAAGGCATGATGAGTCGCTGCAGCCCTATCAGTAGTTATTATGGGAGCACCAGAGAGCCAAACACATGAAGAGTTTCCTTGCTGGTAAAATAACAGGCACCCTCTGATACAATAACCAAAACAGAACCTGGGGAGCTGTGTTTTTTCAGGTTTTTGTTCCCAACAGAAGTTTTTTAGGCTATTTGCAGTTAGTTCACTGAAGGAGCTGATTTTGTAACAATATCACAGCACATGTGTTTAGGATTTGTTTTCTTTCCTAATACTTGATGTATTTTCAGCAAGTCTTCAACAGAGATAGATATGATCCCTTGGCATAATAGTTCTGGAAACCTATGGAGTTTTTTTGTGGTCACCTGTATTACCCACAAAAAGGATTAAAACTCAAAGTTAAAATAGATAATATCAGATTGCATCTCTCCCTCTCGCTTGTTGACTAAAAGGGTGGTTTCTCACATGCTTCCCAGGATCCTAAGGTTCCCTCACAGGGTATCCACTTCCCTGGGACGTGGCATGGGGAGATGTTGCGTCTTCTTAGCTGTCCTCCACAGCATCACAGATTCTGGCTGACCACTGCCAGGACCTGGACACTTCTGTGTTGCACCATGAGGACACCCTGCCACATTTGGAGGGAGCCTGGAGATCTTGGTTATGATATGTACTGTGGGATTGTTAGAAGCAGACCAGTGAATGTCCATCAGAAGTTTGTTTAGATGTCAAACTACCTTAGACAGCTTTTGCCACACTCTAAGAAGAAAATAGTAAGATTTGGTCTCCATGGTGCAAGCAGGAAAACCTTCATCTTCCCCACTGTGAACAGCTGGACTGGTGTTACCCTTCAGTGAACAGGTTTATATATTAATCTGCCTTTCTAGCATTAACTTGTGTGTAGCAAAGGCAATGCAAACATCTCAAAGCCAGCCTCCATCACTTAGTTTTTCAAACGTTTTCCCAGATGTGATATTCATTTGGGTTTTTCTACAGTTCTGACCCAAAAAGTCCTGCAAAATTTATTTCTAATGTTTACAGTTCTTCAGGTGTTTGCTTTGATGCAAAGACCTCAAGTCCTGTGAATCTGACCTGATACGCTGTGAAATAGGGTATGGAAAAAGCTGGGCTTGAGAAGAGAGCACAGAGCCAGCACTGTCTGCTGCCACATGCTGTCCAGAGAGAAATAACTGCAAGAGAGAGGCCAGTGAGATTTAGAGAGGGAAAGTCCAAGAGGCTGAGTGGGAAGGTGATGGTTAGGAGCAAATGTTCCCAAGCCTGCTTCGTCTCATTTGCTGCTCAAGGTGCTGTCTTGTGCTGAATGTACCTTTACTCAGCTGAGATGAGCTGGTAAGGTGGGTGCTTCAGAGCAGGGCAGACCAGTTCCCTTGCTGAAGAGCCGTCCTACAGCAGGATGGGGCCAAGACAAAATGGGGAAACCACAGCTAGATGAGGGATGGTGGTAGACCCTGTGTAATAAACAGAGTTGGACTTTGGCCCAGGGTTGGGGTTTAACTCATCTAATTTGCAACAAAACTGCTGAGAACAGATGTTTAAATATGAAAGGATATTTTTTAGGAGTGTCCTCTCAACACATCTTGGATTTTACTGCAACCTAAGCATTGCCAGTAAACACTTTTTTCCCCTCTGCTTCCCACATTTTAAGGGAAGGGCTGTGCTTTGTTCAAAAACAGAAGAATAAAGACTCAGCCCAGCAAAGAGTTGCATTTTATGTCTCTCGCCATGCTGTCTTTCTGCAGTCTTGCCTTTGGGACCGTGGAGGGCTCATGCCATGGGAGCGTTTGCGGCAGCTGCAGCTGGCTCCTGCCTGAGCATCTCTGCACCCAGGAGAGGCAGCTGTCACACAGCTGGAGTATGATGGTATGTACTGTATGAGCAGCTTGTGTGCTGGTAAGACAAGCCCTTTCTTTTGAGTCCCTGCACGAGGCTTAAACTATGTCCAAATGAGGAAAAAGGCCAAAATCCCATTGTTACCTGAAGCAGGGCAGGGAAGCTTTCTGGCACAATACCACGCAGATGAGCTGGTGTCCACGTGGTAGTGCTGTGTTCTCATCACTTAAAAAACTCAAGCTGCAAATTCCAGTCAGTGACCACAGTATGGATGTAGTAGCCAAAGTGGAGATGACCAAGATGTCTGCATGGTGTACTTGCCTAATCAGTAGCATAAATGCCCCCCTTGGCCCCACTCAGATCCTTTGAGTTTGTTCCAGCTTCCTTGTTTCAATCCTGGCTTCTACTGGCCTTTCCCACAGTGACTCCCAGCCCCACCGTGTCTCCAAATAGGAATGCTCTGTGATCCCCATGCCCCTGCCCCATCCCCAGTGGGCTGCCCTTCTCCAGAGCCCTGCTGGGCTTCCCTCTGCAGCTTTCCAGTTGTGTCCATCTCCTCTCTTTTTCCTGGTACTCACGGTAGGATTTTGTTTGTGGCCTTTAGAGATGGTTGCTTCTAACTCTGTTGGGTAAACACAAGGGTGTAGGGAAGCAGAAGAGCTCTGCAGAGATCCTGCGGTGTGTGAAGCTAATCAACAAGAGATGAACTTCCCCTTCCAGCAGAAACTTTGTTCTTTTTCCAGTTTTGTGAAAATTGTTTCTCATCCTCAGTGGGGGCAGGGTTGAAGTCTGAAGACTGGCTGACCCCAGGCAGGCTGACATCCCCAGTGTTCAGCAGGCTGTGGGGTTTCCGCTAAGGCGCCATGTCCCAGACCTCAGAAGAGTCACAGCTGCTGCAGGGCTGCTGGGCTTGGACCTCAGCAGACCTGCACAAGCCTGGGATGACATCTGGCAGGGTGTAGGGAAGCAGGCAGGTGCTACCAGGCCTGGCTTCATATGGCAGAAACTGTTTTGCTGCCTGGACAGCAACCACATTCCTGTGGCTCTTGCCCTGTCCCAGCCTGGAAGAAGGCAAGGGGCTACAGGAGCACTTCCTCACTGCCTGCCTGGTGCAGAGATGCTGCAGCCTGGTGATGCTTTGTCCAGAGAGCAAAAGGCAGCAGTGACACCTGGCATTGCTGTTGGTCACCTTTGCCAAGTTGAGCTATTGTAGATGTCTCTGATCAGGGACATCTCTTCTCCACCTCCACCTCTGCTTTCTGTTCCAGCCTGGTGGCCTGGAGCCCTGCAAGAGAGGTGAGAGGGGATCAAGGGCATGTGTAAACTACTGTGATTTGAGACACTGTTAGGTTGGTTGGCCTCCAGCCCTGTGCCCTTTATCACCACCAAACTGGGACTGCTGTTGTTAAATAAATACTCACCTCTTCAGCTCTACAGAGCCAGAGCCAAGCCCTGGTTGTGCAGGGAAGCCTGACAGAGACCACCAAATATAGATGCAAACAAACTGGTTTAACTTGCACAGAGGAAGAAAATAGCTGAGGTTAGTGCCTTACCAGCAAGTAATAAAACTGACCTGGTATTCAGACACACATCTGAGTTCTGGGAGCTGGCAGGGTTGTCCCCTGACAGTAGGGCTATGCTGGCTGTCACTCTGCCCACTCCAGGCCCGAGCTGTGTCCAGGCCTCACAGATGACCTGAGTTAAATGAATGCACTTGGGTAATGTTGGGTTTTATGGCCCAGGCCGTGGAATAACTTGCTGAGTGGCTCTAATGGGATCCTGCCCAGTGCTCTCATGGTATGCATGACCTATCCTGGTGCTAGCAAACTTGTGTCTCCTAACCAGCTCCAGAGATGGGTGGGTGTGTAACAAATATCTCTGAAGCTGGACTGTGATAGAGCATCTCCATCTCCTGGATGGAGTGAAGAGGGGACCAGATTTGGGTGGCCTGAGGGAGAAGGGAGGGCAGCACTTTCCAGGGTTTTATCTGGAAAGGGTGAGGTGAACAGGATCAGATTGTTTGTGAAGCGACCTTCCTTTCATCTGCCCTGGCTTTAATGTGCAAAATCGTGGGCTTTTACCTCCAGAGGAAGCCTTTTCATTCTTCTAGTTGAAAGAACTTGTACAACTCTTGGTATTTCACAACTGAAGGTATTAGTGGCAAGGAAATTTCTTTTATAAAAAACTTGACCTCTTCAGCATGTAGCTAATGCACAGTGTGCCTGACAGCATGTAGTTAGAAATGTCAAGCTGTGCTTTTCCAGAAGGCAGGCCTGAGGTATGGGAGCCCAGGGGCTGGCATTGCCTTCACCTCCATGCTGCTGGAAAGTTACAAAAAGGAAGGAGGAGAGACAGGATTTCTCCCCAGAAATGTGGGTAACAAATCCAAGGGTTTGGCTCTTGTAAACTCAGTGACCGCAAATCTGGAAACATGGAGTAACTTGACTGGGAACAGAGATGATGGGCAAATCAGTACTGCTGGCAAGGAAGGTTTTTGCTTTTCCAACTCATGAAGCAGCAGAGACTTCAGCAAACTGTGTCTCAACTGAATTTCCACATGGGAAACAGAACCATTTGAGATGTTCCATGTGGAAGGGTTTCTGCTCCAACCCTCTGCTCAGTGCAGGTCCATCCAGATCAGCCTGGCCAGGGTCTTGTCCAGTTTTGAGTATCTCCAAAGATGGAGACTCCACATCCACTCTGGGAAACTCGCTCCAGTATGTTCCCTTGTTCCAGTGTGTGGCTGTTGCTTCTTGTCCTGTTGCCAGGCTCCTCTGAGAAGAGTCATGGATGTTGTGACTGAATAGAGTACTGACACCAGCCTATGACTGGAATCACAGAATCATAGAATACCCTGAGTTAGAAGTGATCAACAAGGATCAGTGCTCAGCTCAGCTCATGCCCACACTCCCTGCAGCTCTGTCCTTTCCTTGGCCTCCACTGGTGCTAGAGAGGTCAGCTTTACCCATCCTGGAGACTGCTGTTGCAAAGACTGGAGCTGTAGACAAGTGGCCAGTCTGTGTCAGGTGGCTTCTGGTCATGGACAAGCCCTATCCAGCTTTATTTACCAGTGCAGATGGACCTTCTGAATCTTCTCTGAAACTGATGGAAAGTTGGAGGTAGATATAGATGTGTATAAATGACGGACTTAGTGGATTTGTCACCTATTTGTGGCTGAAGGTTCAAAACCCAAGCAGAACTGGGGAGATGGTACCGTATGGGGGCAGAGATTCTCTGCATAAAAGATATTTTCAAACAAAACGATGGGATCTGTCAGATTATGTACTAATTGCCTTTAATTTCACACATGTTTTTTCTTCTAACACTACCCTGCTTTTCTGTAGGCCTGAACTCTTTATTACTGTTCCCTCAGTCATGATCTTAAATAACCCCTTATGTCCTTGGTTATAAATATCTGTGTACAATATCACCTGGACATCATCTCTGCAAAAGTCCTTCCTTTTCTTCCTCTAGGGCTCTTGTCCCTGTTTAGCTAGCTCCAGGATGGCATGAAATGTCAGCAATACTTCAGCAGTGCTTGCAGTCAAGTCTGTGTTAGCAAAACTCGGGGAGAAGTTCACAGAAGAAGGAGGTCAAGCGCCCCGGGTAGTTCTAGGGATTAGTACTGAAATGGCATCTGACAGTGATCAAATGGAAACATGGCTTTGTCCAGAAGATATCAAAAGATGTATCTGCAGAGAGCCTCTAATGACCTTCATTAAGTAACCATATGGAAGCTCCTTGTCACCTCTGCTCAGGTGCCTGGAGCCCAAGAGAGAGCAGTGCCTTGCCCTGGGGCCAGTGACACATTGCAGTGAAGTTACAGCTCAGGTCTCACAATGAACAGCACAGATTTGGCATCTCTGTTGACCAGTTCTGAAAAATATACTGGGTTTCTTAGCCGAAAGGACACTAATTCATTAGTCTTTCGTCCACTCCTGTGCTCAGAGCCAGGCTTGTTTCCAATGAATGCAGAAGATTCTTTTTTCAGTTTTTAATTTTCTTTTAGCAGTGGGATAAATAGTGCTTCCTATATCAGAGCAAGTTACTTAAAGCAAGTTGATTTAATGTCACTGAATCATGAGCAAGTCAAACTTTTGCCTACTCCTTGCTTATTCTGAGACATGTCAGGGCATCTGTAAGAGCCAAGTGTACTTACATGGGAATTGCTTAATAACAAGGAATTTTTTTTTTTTTTTTGGCTGAGCTTTGTGAAATGCCCTTTACACAAACTGGGTATTAAAGTCCTGGAGACATTGCTGTAGTATGTGACACTAATTATGATAAAATGAAACTGTAAAACGTGGCTTTCCTGTGAAACTGTTGTGTAACCATCAGTAAATGAAGCTTCCCTGCCCCTGTTGGGATTGATGTGGTTACCTCCACTTCGTAAAAAAGGGGAAAGCAGAGAGCACAGTGATGCTTTGTTGGCTGGTACAAACACTTCCCTCGTCCCCAGAGGACTTAATGATAAATCTCCTGCTAATGTAGGTAGGGTTTATTTTTGAAGTAAGCATAGCTCACTTAACTAGAAGGTTTTTTTGGGGTGGTTCTTTAAAACTGCAGTTACAAAGGCCATGGAAGAGGCTGCCTTCACTGCCTTTGCTGGCAATGTGCTGCCCAGCTTACTGAGGAGACGGCGTGTTCTGCCTTACAGAGGCCTAAAGCAGTGATTGTTGGTGAATGTCCACAGTGCTTCTGCCTGGTCGCTCACTGAGGTGTAGTTACAGGCAGAGTAACTGCATCTTCTCTAAATGCACATGGTCAATGGATTTAACTGCAACGCCTTCAAAGCCTGTGTATAACAGAGCAGTGTGACTGTGGGTTTTGTGCTATCATGATATGGCTTCCCATAGAGCAAGGCAAGGGTTTATGAACTGCTGGCCCTCACAAACCAAGTGGTCCCAGCCTGCTGGAAGAGTAAAGATGTGAGAAAAGAGGGAAGCCAGGCATAGCTGCACTATTTCTGGCAACACACTGCTCCGAGCAAGAGATGGAAAGGTGAGGATTTAATTGCAAAGTGCTAATGCCAAAGCAGCAGGCTGTAATTTTTTCCCCCGGTCTGAGTGGTTTGTGTGCTGGGAGGAGGGTGCAGGGCTGAAAATGAGCATAGCTATTAGCATGATAACTGCTGCCGTTTCATCTTCAGGATTACCTTGGTGTAATAAGGATGGAAACAATAAATCGTGTGCTATAAAACCTTGTGCGTGGACTCCCTTTGTGCTGATGGTGGCGCATTTCCCCATGAGGCAGCCTAATGCCAGGCTGCATTTAGCTGAGTCAGTGCTCAGAAGGAGCCTTGGCTCAACAGCTGGCAGCAATTCAGAAGCTGTTGGGTTGGATGCAGCAGATTTTCACATTGCCTTTTGAGGTGAGGGGTCCCTAAAGGATGCTTATCTTAGAGGTGCGAGCCTCAGCTTCTTGTGGCAATAGGTTTTGTTGATTTTTGAAGAGCTATTGAAATAGCAGGGAGATTCTTGGGGTCTATGGAAAACATACAGTGGGAACCACAGAACTGGGTCTCTGCCTTGGGGTGAGAAGATCAGTTTTTATTCTTCATTCCACTGTTGACCTGCTCTGTGACTGAATTTATCTTTCTTTGTTTCAGGTACGTGCCCTTCATACCTGAATCCAGCACCCAGCAGAGTGGCTCCTGCTGTGCACAGTTTGAGCTGTGCAGCTCCTGGTCACTCAGTGGCCTGAGCAATGTCCCCACCCCAACACTGCTGCCTGGGGGATGCACACAATGCTAGACCATGCTGTCCAAAGTCCAGGAAGCATGTGGCAAGCACCAGATCCTCCTGTGCACTTGTGTCCATCCCTATGAGTCCCAGTGGTGAGGCCTCACCACCCATCTGTGAGGAACTCCCTCATCCCTGGGCTACTCTGTGATGTGACTGGCATGGAACGCTCTGCCCCATTAAGGCAGCTGGACACTTAGGCAAGGCAAGACACTTACAGCCTCAGCCACCATCTCTGCCTGCTTTTTGCAGTGTTTCTAGCTCTCCATTGCAAGAGCAAATCCAATGAGGCCCTAATCTGAACGATCTACCACCTACTGAGATGGAGAAATCCTGGACTGAAACCCGAAGGTCCGTGCTGAGGAACGACCACTGCATTCCTGCAGTGCTTTGGATGCCTCTGCAGCAGGATAGCTTACAAACCCTGTAATCATTAACACTGACTGCTTAATATTGTACAAAAGTTACCTTGAGTTTATTAGCTAGAAGAATAATGAAATGATTTAGAGTGTGCTGCTTTTACAGGTGATCCTTAAAATGTCATTGAAGACATGAGGGGAACAAAGCTCTTTTTAAAGTTGGATTCAATAACTTTTTATAAAGGAGAACTAAATTTATATTGCCTGCTGAGACATGAGAAATTCTCAGCCCTTTGATTTATTACTTATCTTTTTTTACCTTTTTTGATAATATTCAGATTTCTATATGAGTTTCAGATGTGGCTTTTGCAGAGACATTGTTTTAAATACTATTAATCATACTGAAACAACACCATAGGAGCCTGCATTGTGCTACAAACACAAGCTGGCATTGACAGGCATCTTACTGAAGATTTCCATTGCTTTTCATCTACTTTCATTTAAAAAATGGGAAGACAAAAGGAAAAGTCTGGCCTTTTAAAACAGTTGTATGATGGCTTATTCCTATTAGTTTTGACAATTGGGTACAGGTATTTATAAGAAAGTTGTTGCTCTCTTGCAGTCTCAGTGTACTTAATTTTCATCTTATCATAAATAAGTCTTTTAACCTTTAAATAATAAATGCTAATAAATGCACATAGGCTTGGGATTTGCACATGGACTAGGCTTGGGATTTGCACATGGACTGAGCTAAGGGGGATCCCAAAGAAGGCCTCTTCACTATAGGGAGGGTAACTGTAGCAGAGGTCAGTTTTGGGAAGAAGGAGGATATGTTTTCTTCTTCTCTTTCCTCCCCCCCAATGTTTATTTTTATATGTTTTCAGAAGAGCTTCCCATAAAGAGGTTATTTGAATTTGAAATGAAGCTTCTGTTAGCTCACCAGACAAAGCTTTCCCCAAGCTCTTGTTTAACGTGGATTAGACCCAAAAGTAGATTTTTGAAGGCATTTTAAGTAGAATAATAATAATCTTGAAAGGATTGTGAGTGAAAAACCCTCCACCCTCTCCCCGGTGAATAAATTAGGCATTTAATGCTTAATAGAGACCAGGATTTTCTGGATTAGAAACTTGTTTTTTCTAGCTCACTGCCTGGAGGCTAGTTAGGCTTTAGGTCCAAAAAAACCAACAAAACCCCCAACTTCACCATGTTTTTTCTCTTGTTAAACTCAATCTGTCAGGAGTTTTTTGGTTTTTTTTTTACAATGCTAAACGTAAATCAACCCTAACTGGTTGTACAATGTTATAAATAATTGAGCTGGCTTGAGCAAAACAGTGAGAAAATATGCTCATAAAATGTCACTTCTGGAAGCCTGTGAAAAGGAGATAACACAGAGCAGGGAAATGTTCATCCAATTTGGTTACAGAAGTCGCTGTTTTCTGTCACTTCAGTAGATGGTGATTTTTATGAGCACTTCTCAGACACCAAGTATCTAAAAAGTGTCACCTCTTGGAGTCAGGAGTAGACCCCAGGGGAGCAGCCACCAGTGCTTTCATCTCTGACACTACACAGTTTGAAACACAGATGTACATGGAAATGGGCTACTGCTTCAGTCAATATCAGGCACTGAGGGAGGATGAAAACCTGACAGTGACAGCGGCGCATGTCTGTGAAATCCTGTGTTTACCACCAGGACATGTCACTGATGGTACCCAGGGTGGCTCTTGCCCAGCGCTGTACCTGACACAGAGCCTGGACCAGATCCAGGAGCAAAAAAGAGAGATGGAGAGGGCTGTCCAGCTCAGCAGTACTTCCTTTTGCAGGACACTGTCCTCCTTGCCAGGTCCTGGTCCCCTGGGAGCTAACACCACTGCTGACTGCTTTTGTTGGGTGGTTTGGCTGTGCCCACCCAGTTTTGAAGGCTGTTCCCCTTCGTGCTGCCTGTAACCCCTGAGGATGCTGTGGTTGTGGCCTGGGGAGTGGCAGGAGATGGAGGATCAGGCTTTCAGATTGCAAGGTTGCTACTCAGTCCTGACAACGGGAAAGCAGTGCCAGAGCCCCTGAGGGGCCAGCTGCTGCTTCTGCACTGGGTACAGAATTCCCAGCCCATGGCACATGCCACTGCCTGGCACTTCAGAAGGAGGTTTGCAGCTCACCTGCTGCTGCCACCAGCATGGGTTTTGTTTAATGCACACGCAGTCTGTGTGTAAGCAGAGCACTGCTGTGCACCTGACACAGCAGGGATGTACCTCCTCTGCCTCAGCAATGGACAGGGCTGCTTTCAGCCCCTGCCCTAAATTTAATTGGCGCAGAGTAGTTAATGGCCATAGGTTGGTGCTTTAAAGGATTTTCTGGAAATGCCCACATCTCACCTCACCACCTCTGGAAGTTAGCAATGCTTTGTTCCCATCTCTCACCTCAACCTCGAAGGTATTGCTTGCAGGGGGACAGCACATCGCCCACTGAAGTCTGGGCTAACTCCATGAAATTAGGATCAAAAGCCCCATCTGACTGGAAGCTGAGTAAGAGATGAGGAGAGAGGTGTCGGTGGCTGCACTGTGCCCCTCGAGGCCTGGACCATGGTCAAGGCAGGCAGCCAAATGCCTTTTTTAGTTTGACAGCAGGATGGTGGTTAACTCTTTACATCATCAGATACTTGTATAAATGTCCGACTGCTAAATATGTCTGGTTTTCTTCTATTTCTGTTCAGCCTCATCAGAGCAGATGATAGCTGTTCACCTCTCTCCACAGTCAATGGGAGCAGGGCCAGCTCAGCCCCGCTGAGAAAGGTAATAAACTTCTGAGCCATGGTTACTCCTCCCATGCTTGCCAGTCAAGCTCAATACAACTTTCTTCCCTATTTAACAAAGCTTTGAATGATTTGTGGCTGCAGTCAGTTAGACTGACTTCAAAATGAAGCAGTTGTGGGTCTATGTTCCTCACAATCCCTAACATCTTCCCATTTTATTAGTGCTTCCATATGAAACCAGCATGAGCTGGTTTTAAGGCAATTGCTATAGATTATTTAGGTGGCACTGAGAGACATTTTGTAGGAGCAGTGTGATGGGACACATTGCCCTGAGTGGAGCCTTCTTCTCCCCTTGTGCCAAGTGAATGGCTTTGAAAATACAAAATATAACCAGGCTCAGGGTGGGTGGCAAGTGCTTGAGCTGGGGCTCGGCACCATGGCAGGCCCCAGGCAGGGTGGGATGGAGAGGATCCTCACCCTCAATAGTCCCATACGCTGTGTCTGAACTCCAGCAGCTGCAAAAGGTGTGTGACTTCATGCTCTTCTCTGGCCTTGCTGATGCAGAACCTTGTCCCTGGTGGCTCAGCCCTACAAGGGAACTGCCTGAGCTTTGGCTCCCACGATATCTTAGCTTTATTACCAGTTTCTTGCTTTCTATCACTCTCTTATTATCTCCCAATAGCAACAGTTGCGATAATGACGAATTGCTTGGGAATAATGCTCCTGATCCCAGTGCTGCTCCCACATATCACCCTGTCCCATAGCCTCCCCCAGAACCTGCTGGCAGACACTGTTCTAGGAGCCCTGGCACGCACCTGTCTGCAGTATCTCAGGAAGTTATTTGTCTGAGAGAAATAAGGGTAAGAACTTCAGGAAAGGAATCAAAACATGGTCAGAGAAGCAAAACTCCAGCAGTGGTGCTCTGTGAAGACACAGGACACAGGCTGGTCTTGCAGGAGCTGGAAAAAGCAGAAGCTTCTCTTTTGTGTCTTACTGTGGTCTGAAATATTTTCTTCTCCCTCAGTAGTTGAAAATTATGTTGCCTGTGAAGCAGCCAGCTGAGAAACTTCAAACCACCATGTTTTACTAAATATTAGTAAATATTAGTATTTTTTACTAATTTTAATTAAATTTTACTAAATTTAATTAAAATTTTCACTAAATTTAAATTATTTACTAAATATTAGTAAACCTGTCATTTCAGAGTGGAGGGAAGAGCTGCCAGGGAGCAGCCATGTAGTGCCTGTTTGCAGGTGGTGTGGCTGGCTTGGCTAGCAAGGCTCCAGCTTGCACACCTTTGGCCCATCAGCTGAGGAAAGAGGAGAAAGTGATATGGAGAATGGAAACCTGAGTGTGAGAGGGTGTGAATTTAACCCAACCCTTATCTCCATCTCTGGAATTTCCTTTGCAAAGTGTTTTGATAATTGCCAGCACAAGACAGGGGGAATGTGTGCTCATGGCCAGGGCAGCTACTGGCAGGAGCTTGGGCCATTTTAATATTATTTCCAAAAAAAAAGCACAAGGGTGCTTGAACTTCAGGAAGACCAGAAGGAATAAAGAAAGGAGCTCTGGTCTCTTCTACTCCTACTCCCTACCTTGTGCATGTCCAGTCTGGTAATCGAAAGTGAAGTCTTGCTCTCTCTTCAAGCAGAGCCCAGAGATTTCCAAGCATGATTACGGCTTTATTGGACTGGCTTACTAAGTCCAACCAGTGTAGATCCTCTGCCTGGATTTGAGGCAATTGTGGAAAATGAGAACGGAAGCCTCTGAGGAAGCCTGGCATTCAGGACCCCCTCAGACATGAGCTTCAGGACCAAGGTGTGGAGGAAGCAGGATCCCAGGGAAAAGAGTATGCAAATTTTCTTGTCCTGAGAAATTCATGTGGCAGCACTGAAGAAAAGGGAACTTAAAATTAACACTAAAAAATAACAGAAAAAGATAAAGAAGAGACTGGGACAGCCAGAGGGAAAGCAACTATTGTAGAAAATGGTAGAGGAGATGCAATTCTGCAATGCAGTGTAGGCAAAGTGTAGTCATATAGTGCCTTGCTCTATCCATCTGTGATTGATCTAGGATGCTTACAAACTGGAAGCTTTCCCAGTTTCTGCTAGGAAGGAAACACCAGTAGTAATTCAGCTGCAGAAACATATCTGTTAATAAAACAAAATAATCCCTCTCCTTCCCTAGGGGCTGGTGTGGGAAAGGAGGAGAGTGGATCTGTTTAAGGGTTTTAGAAGCAAGGGAGTATGGAAAATGCTGTATCCTATAAAGGACCGATTTGTGTCTCAACTTCACTGAAAATGCTAGAGGTCACTGAACCCCCAAGAGGGAGATGTGGCAGTATGTGTTGGAGGCTCTGTTGGCAAGAGTTGTGTCCTGTTTAAATATCTTTTTTCTGCTGGAGTTACATGAGACCAGAGTGTTTTGCTGTAACAAAATATCAATGATTAATTTATTGATGCTTTTGGTGTTAAAGCCTTATCTTGAAGATTTTTTTTCCTCCTTTCTTTAGTTATGTGTGCCAACAGGCACAGCTGGGGGGCACCAAGTTCCTGGCATGCCCTTGAGCTTGCTGTGCAATGAAAGAGCATCTTGATGGATGCCAGACAAAAGGACTAATAAAATAATCTGTCATAATCCTTTTATGGTCAGTGAAACTTGTCAGTAACTGCTGAGCAAAACATAATATGCCTGAATAAACCTGTCATGTGAAGTCTTGAAATCATGACTGGGAAGTGAGGAATCTACTGTGTGCCCAGGAAAGCTGGTTCAGTGCATAATTACCACTGGTGAGAAATATTTTCTTTCTGAAACCCATGTTCTGATGACTGCTCAGAGCTGTAACATCTTATTCCCTTTTTTCCCAGCGGCTGATTACAGCAGTGCTTGGTCAGGGTGCTTACCTGGCTGCTCCCCAGCTCTCTCTCAGCAGCAGTGAATAGGACAGCTTGTCCAGATTCTTGCTCGAGGGCAGGCTTGTAAGCCTCTGGTCTGCCCTGGAGCTGCTTTCTGAACTGCTCCCACACCTTCAAAACCCTCTCCACCCTTTGTCGTTAGGACTGGGCACAGTGATTTGGTTTGGTTTGAGATAATGAAAACACATTTGGATATCCAGACATCTCATATCAGATGACTTGACTCAGTTGCCTAAATATGGATATTGGTATTATTTGAGAGACTTCAGGGAGCATAGATGTGTGGCTGGCAGGAATGGCCCAGGAAGAGTGAAAGGCCTTTGGGGATCAGCGAGGTCACGCAGGATGCTTTAGAATGTCTCAGTGCCTACACACCCCACTCACCTACATTTGGGTGTCTGGATCTTGAGCTGACCCCCCTGGGGCTGCCCCATGGGTGCTCTCCCACAGGATGCAAGAGGCAAGCAGTCGTGCTTCCCGCTGTGATCCCTCTGCTGATGCAGCAGAGGACTTGGTGTGTTCCCTTGACCATGGATTAGCCTGGGAGGCTGCTGATGGAGCTGATGAATCATCCCGGGAGACCCTCTCTGCAGGGCCAGTCCAGCATCTCATAAATGTGATCTTCAGTTTTCTTCCCTAGTGCATGATCCTGCATTTAGGCTTGTTAATACCAAGGACATAGTTAGACAGGCCACTTTTACACTCATTATTTACCACCTACCACATGTACCATGTGAGAACTTTGCAGACACCTCAGGACACTGAGCTGGTAATGATATGCCCCTACAGTGACTTTCTAAAATCTATCAGTTAACCAGTTTTAATCCTCTCAATGTCACAAAGCAGTGAATCAAATGTGCCCCTATAAAGCAAGGGATTTTTTTTTAATCAGCCTGACTGTACTGCCAAAATGATAATGGATGCCAATCCTTTTTTGTCACTTACATTCCCATATAGGCCTCTATCCCATTTAATATCAGACCTGCATCAGTTTATTCACCTTTGAATACAAGTTCAACACAAGCCCACTTTTCTGTGTTCTCATGGTCCCCTGAGTGCTGCAGACACTTGCCTCTCTATATTATTCTAATTTCCATTACACCTCTTTTTCCCCTGCTTACAGCTCCTGGGTCAATTACTTCCTTCATATGTAGGTGTATTCCTAACTCATCTTTCACTTTCTTGAATGTATTTGGGATCTTTTCTGCTGCCTGTTTGTGCACAGGGGCTGACCAGGTAAACAGTCCCTTGCACCGTGTCCTATCACCACAGGGTCACTGCTAGACCCCACAATGAAACCTGCCCTGGCAGAGCAACAGGACAGGCCATGGAAGAAGCCTGCTTTTCCCAGTCCCTTCCTTGGCTTAACTGTAATTGAACCCTGACAAATACTGAACCTGCAGGGAAGTGTCTGGCAGATGCCACCAGAAAAATGTGCAATGATAAGTCTCCCTGTTTTCTCTGCCCTGCTGGATGAGTGTGGATGTTATGGGAATCTGGAGTAGAAAGGGGCCAAAATGTTGTACTGTCCCAAAGGTGGGAGGCAGGATCCTTTCTCAGTCCTTTCATGCCAATCTTAAATAGGTGATTTCCTGGGGTAGGAATGCCAGGGTACACCAGGAAGTCTGGTGGCAGGAAGCGTCCACTTGGCTGAAGATAATCTGCATTTTCCAGAGGGTAAAAAAAAATCTCTGCTGAGGAAGAAAAGGTCATTGAGTGCAGACAGACCAGGGATGGAGAATACATAGGACTTCCTTGTAGATGAGTGAGGTCTGGGTGATAACCAAACTGCCTGCTGCTGATCCAGTTAAGAAAAATGGTTTGCAGTCCTGACTGTGTCTCTTCAATTATTGTCTTTCATGGTTTGAGGGTGGTTTTCTTTGGAATCATTCTGAAGTACAGGGGTTCCCTGGCTGCTTTGCTAGGATGGCAAGCTTGTTTTCTGGACCAAGAGGGAAAGGGCAGCTCAAACTCCTGTGTGTCTGCTGTAGCAATAAGGAGATGCCCCAGAAATGCTGATATGTAAAAGTCCTGCTCTTCATAAACAACAGGCCTGCCCAGAAATGAAGGACCTGTGGCTGCAGGCGTGAACAGGCAGTTTTGGATGAGTAAGTGTTGGTGAATGTAACCCCCAGGAAACTTCACTGTTCTGTGGTGACTGACAGGCTGCTAGAGCTGGAATGACATATAATTGTCCCTGTGTGGCAAGAGATCAGCCACAGCCTCCAGAACCACAGGAACTGAGAACCAGAGCACAGGACCTGCTTGAGGCAAGTAAATAGTGCAGCCATTGCCTTCTGCTGCAGGAAACAAGCAGGTGGTTCCAGCAGCTAGAAAGAGAAACAACCTTCTCAAGCCCAGATATGAATGCATTCTTGGAAATTGCTATTCCAGCTCCACAACGTGCTCATAGATCCTGAAGAAGGTACCAAAATCAGTGGTGCTCTTCTGTATTACTGACTGCTGATGACTAGCAAGTGCAGCTGATTGAAAAGCTTCATTTTTCCACTTCTTGAAAGTCTTTTAATGCTGGATCATCCACCTGGCACTTGTGGGCCTGTGTCTGCAGCACTGTGCCCAGTTTCATGAACAACAAAGAAACATATTCAGCTACACCATTACAACCCCATATGTGGTCATACATTACCTGAAGATTTTGTCCTAAGAGATTTAGATATTGGGTAAGGACTTTGAATAGGCAAGAAATGCAGTTTTAAAAAATTAAAGGCAGTGGGGATGCCAAACACATGAGGGCTTTGCTTTCCAACAGCCACTCATTATCTCCAGAGAGGCTGATCATCAGGTAAGCAGGTGGCTAATGATGGTGCTCTCAGACCCAAAAATTAATGGGCTACATCATTGGGAAATGTGATATCCTGCCAGAATCATGCTAATAAATACTTGTTTTGTTCTGCTCTAGATTTCTCAGTGAAACAACCTGTTAAAGTACCTTGGCTCAACAGGTACCTGCAGCTCAGTTTTTGCACAATTATAAATCTTGCAGTAAGGGGAGGTCAACCACCTCTAAAGACGGACGGAAGATATTGGGGCAAATTTTTCATTCACGTTGTTGAAGTTTTGGTCTAAGTTCTGGAGGGTTTCTGGAGCATCCTTCTCCTCAGCACAGCTGGGTGAGCATGCTAGGAAATGCTGAGGGCTACCTCCAAACCTGCTGGAGAAAGCGGAGGTTGTTGAGACCACTGTTTACCATCTCGGAGGTATTGGCTGACAGCCTCCTCCTGCTCACCTACCCTGTCTCAGCCTATATTTAGAGTATTTAGATTTCTTTTTGCTGCATGTGGAACTCAGGCTTAAGCAGGGACCCTTGAGCATGATGCTGAAATATCAACCCTGTCTGAGCAGTGGGTGAGGATTTCAGGATTTGCATGGATGAATGTGGCTGGATGAGACCATACAAACAAATCACCTTCTTCAAATCAGGGGAAAAGCACCAGCAAACACTGAGTCCTCAGCTAGTGATGAGTCAGTTATTCTCACTGTCATCAGATCAGTTGCTGCAGTGGTGGGAGGCAGTCAGCAACCTGGAGTCACTGTCTATCTGTAATGTAGGCAATCTGTATTAAAATGGAAGAAAACCAACCCTCTGAGCAAGTACAACACTGCCCTGACTGTTACCCAAGGCCAGCACGTTGGTCAGCTGAGAGCCAAGACAATACCAGCAGGATTGAAGCAGAGGTGTAATGGGGACATGAGATCCGGGGGTTGTGAGCTGTGCCTGGTGGGAAGGGGCTTTGCCGTGCTGGCAATGGAATGGTGGTTCCACAACAGCAGTACCTGGGACAGAGGATGTTGCTGAGCTCCATCTGCAGCTGATGAGGCATTTCAGGGCCTGGGTAGGGGTGGGTGCTGGGATTTGAGGGTGAGCAGTCTGGAGAGAGACCTGTAAACAGTGTGATTACACAACACCCCATACCCACCTCACCCAACTGCCCCGGGCTGCTCTTACTTCCAGCTTTCTGAGTGTCTGAATTCCTGTGAACAAAGAAGGTGAGAAACTAACTCAAGTTTTGGGATGGGGTTTTTTGTTTGTTTGTGTTTTTTTTTAAACACACAGTATCCAGAAGCAGTGGCCAGAAGTCAGAAGGGCAAAGCATCCTTTCACACAACCAAAGAGAGGGCACAAGCTAGCTAACAGCATCTCAAAGCAGGGCAGCAGCCTACTTCTTGAACCCAGCTCTGGCAAAGACGTTGCCTTGAACATGCTGGTCCCAAAAGGCAGTTGCATCGTGGAGGAGGATGTACATGAAGGAGGAACAAATGCAATTGAATTAAACTGCTGTAATAAGAAAATTCAGTGTGGACACTCATTTCCAAATACCAGCAGCATAGAGTTGCAAAATGGTTCCTCAGAGACCCTCTCCATGGTCTCCCTGGTATTTCTCTCCTTGCAGAGCCATTGTCCCTGGGGTAGGGCTTTGATGCCCTGCTCTCAGCTTCTGGGAACAGCAGCCGAACCACAGAGATAGCACAGCTCTCACAATGTGACAGCCCTTGGTCACAGCCCAGGGTGGTGGCTCTGGGGTCCTTTATTGGGGTGAGAGGGTAAATGAGTTTGGCTTGGGTCGGGAGGGTGCTGCTGCATCTCTTTGGCAACTCTCCTAGCAGCTGTAGAGGTGGCATGAGATAAGAGAGTGTTACATGGACAGTGGTGAGCCGTTTGGGAGCTGCCTGGTGCTCCTGCCCCTGGCACCTGCTTCCTGGGACAGAGCAGGAGCATGTCTGTGCCTGTTCAGGATGCCTACTAGGATGGGGTTTTGTGGTGCTCACTCTCCGGAGATGGAGATGTGTATTTAGATTTGTGTATTGGGTTGTAGATTTAGCACAGAAAGTCCCACAGAACATCTCCTGGGTGGGGGTCTGCACTAGTCCAAGGTCCTAAATAGGACCAATAAAAGTCATACATCTAATCTCTCTCTCAGAATGTTGGCCATTTCTGTTGAGTTGCAGCTGAGGAGAGCTTAGAGCCAAATCTGTTACCTTGGGACTGACCTGCTGAAATGAATAATCAATTTGAATTTACAGTGTCAGACGTGATGGTGGAGGGGAGTACTCTTGTTTTTCTTCCAAATTCACTCATTTAAGCAGTAAATTTAACGCAGTACCATTATATAGTTCTGCTGCTCTCCTGCTCCTGAGTCTCCTCCAGCCAAGCACAGTGCAAAGCTGGGACACGTAACTCATCGTGATCAGATGACAGTGACCACTCGGACTTATTCAAGACCACTGTACCCCACACATAACAGAAGAGCCTCCAAGTCTCATGCAGCTCCTGGTTTCATTAAAATTGCTTCAGGAAAAGCATTTTAGTTGATAGAAACAGATCCTTTGTGGAGCTGGATGAGGAAAACTATGTTGTGCAAAACAGGCAATTTAATTAATATAAAATAAGTGCTGACTTTTTAAAGATTATAAATTTAATCTCTTCTTCATACCTGTGTTCTCCCTTTCCTGTGCTATTTATTTAAAACGTGGCATATGGAGTCAGTTTCTCTAGGAAGCCAATTTCTACCTCCAAATGTAGGTCTGTGCTATCCAAACGCAGGGATCAGTGTTGAAAGTGCGTATGAATAGATAGGTAGAAGGGATCAGAGAGAAGGGCAGAGCAAGGCAGAGACAGGGACAATATGGTATTTCCAAGATCTGCATCCCAAACCCAGGTTATTGCTGTTCCCGTCTCCGGAAACGAGTTCTGGATTTTGCCGCCGCCCCGAATCATTCCCAAACAGGCGCCATAGACAGTTCCCGCATTCCGACCTCTCTTCCCAAAGGCGGGGGGAGGGGCTCGGGGCGGGGCCTCCTCGCTCTCTCTCCCGCCTTTTCCGCGCGCCGCTGGCGCCAAAACGAAGGGCGGGTCTCTTCCTCCCGCCACTGCTGGCACAATAGGGGGCGGGGCCCCGTCCGGCCTTCCAGCCAATGGGAGTGCGGGGGCGGGCGGCGGTGGGCGTTACGAGGGCTGTGATTGGCCTGCCGGCAGTTCTGGCGCCAAGTTCGAAGTAGATATAAAGGGGCGGCGCAAGTTTTCTCATTTCCTGCCGCTCTTCCCGCCGCTGCCGCCGCTGCTTCACCCTCATCCTCAGCCATGCTGTCTGCCCGCGCCCCGCTCGCCACCCGCCACGACCAGCCCCGGCTGTCGCCCAAGAAGGGCCAGTCTCCTATGCAGAGCCTGTCACCCATGAAGGGCCTGGCGCTGAGCGACAAGGAGAATACGGTGAGCGCCCGCCCGCCCGCCCTCCCGCTGTCCCCGCCCGGTAGCGCGGCAGCGCGCTCACCCTGCCCCTCTCTTCCTGCAGCCCCCCGCGCTCAGCAGCGCCCGCGTCCTGGCCAGCAAGACGGCCCGCAAGATCTTCCAGGAGGGCGACGAAAACCCGGTGAGTGCGAAACGCCCCGGCACGGCACCGTGCCCGCCCTTCTCCCCTTCCCCGGAGGCTCCTCCAACTCCCGCTCCGCTCTCACTTACAATCGGTGGCTTCTCCTTTCTCGGAGCTGTCAGAAATTGCACCGAATGTTCTGAGTTGGAAGGAACACACAAGGATTATCAAATCCAGCTCTTTAAATAAGTATGGGGATCGAACCCACAACCTCGGTGTTATCAGCACCACGATCTAACCTCCTGAGCTAATCTCAGGTTCTGTCCCCGCCGGGGGCTGCGCTACCCTCTCCCTCTCGGGGGTCTTTTTCCCCTCTCCCTCACGGGGGTCTCTTTCCCCCCCCTTTCCCTCTCCCTCACGGGGATCTCTTCCCCTCCCTTTCCCTCTCCCTTACGGGGGTCTCCTCAGGGACTGCCGCCCTCAGTCTCCCTCCCAAGCGCTGCTCCGCCCCAGCCGAGCCCGAGCCTCTCTCCCGTTGCTCCAGGTGCCGCGGGGCGCGGAGGAGGAGCCGCTGCTGCGGGAGAACCCCCGCCGGTTCGTCATCTTCCCCATCCAGTACCACGACATCTGGCAGATGTACAAGAAGGCCGAGGCCTCCTTCTGGACGGCGGAGGAGGTGAGGGGCGGGCGGAGCGCGGGGCGGCCCCGGCACTCGGGCCCGGCCTCCCGCCTGGGACACCGCTCCTCATCTCCTGCAATGTCTTAGGTGGACCTTTCCAAAGACATCCAGCACTGGGAGTCCCTGAAGCCTGAGGAGAAGTACTTCATTTCTCACGTCCTGGCCTTCTTTGCTGCCAGCGATGGCATCGTCAATGAGAACTTGGTGAGTCTACAGAAACAGTCCTGACAGGAATACCACTTTGGGAGGATAACCAGATAACTCCATGGTCAACACTTGCTGTGGGTGATCCCAGCTTGTTTGCTGGATCATGGGAGTGTTGCAGCATTATGATATATAGTGTTGTCCTATGTTAATTAGCAAATTGGGGTTAGTTTTGTGATCCACAAGTTTGTCTGCTCCCCATAGGGCCCTGAGTGCTGCCTTACAGTAACACTTGCCCTGGTTCAAGAGCCCTTTTTCTGCTTCCACCCTCTCAGCGCTCTTCTCCCTTGTAGGGGATTGTAAAGCAAAGACATTTTTCCATTTCTCTCAGGAGCAAAGGCTGCCCCATGACTTGGAGCTGTGAGGGGTTACTACTCTGCATATTACATGTCTGGAATTAATCTGAAAATTCTGTGAGCTGACCAAGAACCTGTCTACACAGCATCAATGCCTCTAACCTGCAGCTTATAAACACTTACACAAACACTCATTTATTTCCTCTAGGTGGAGCGGTTCAGTCAAGAAGTACAAATCACAGAAGCTCGTTGTTTCTATGGCTTCCAGATTGCCATGGAAAACATACATTCGGAAATGTACAGTCTTCTTATTGACACCTACATCAAGGATTCTAGAGAGAGGTTTGTATTGCTTGATGGTGAAAAGTTCAAAACTTGCTAAATATTCAGATTTAAATGCTGCATATCAGTCGTTCTCTGACTTGCAGGCTATTTTTAGAGTGTAAACTAGACTTATATAAAATACCACTGCTGCTTAAGAGCAGTTTTACTTCAGAATATCTTTTTAATCTGAAGTGCAAGAACATACTTAAGTTAAGAGCAAAACTGAAACCACTCAATACTGCAAGGTAGGAATGAAACTACGTAAAAGGTGGAGCCTTCAAATAAGGGAGGTATGTTAAACTATAGTAAGTGCTCATGTGGAGGACCCCTGCACCTAGGAGGAAACTATGTAGGAAAGTTTCTCTGAGAGCACTAGCCCTTCTATTAAAATATTTCTCAAACCCAGTGCATTTATTGAACAGCTAAACACTTAAAAATAGCATGTGCTGCCCTTACCCCATACTATTTTCTTTGGGGGAAGAAAGGCATGTTGCATTTGCTGAAGAGTGGCCTTTGGTCTTGATAAAAAGTAAAACAGTAACTGTAAAATTTTCATAATGAGATGACTCAGTTAAGGAATGATGTCTTAAAATTAACAGTTTGGAGCAGTCCAGGCTGAGTTGTTCTGGTGTTGTCAAACCAACACCCTGTTGAGTGAAATGTCATGTGGTATTGCAGTGCTATCTGCAGTTTATATGTATTGCTACTACTTAGAAATCTGGCCATGCCATTTCTACTCTTGAGATGCTAAATTCCAGCAAGAATTGCTTGCATGAGAAGCCTGCTGCCTTGGCACTGAAAAGTGAAGGTTGATTTATAGTTTTTGAAAGCTTTGTTCAAGTGCAGCACTTTGTGAAACAGTTCTCCCCTTGATATGGTCACGGGAATTCATGTGAACTGGTGTTAATGTGATGGGTAGGTGAAGAAAAGATAGTTAATTGGATGAAATAAAGCTAGATTTGTGCCAAGTAAGATGGGGAAGGAGAAGGATGAAGGTGCAGAGCATGTTTGAGTGATCAGACTCTTTATGACAGTGAATGCTGATTCTGCTGGTTGTGCCTATGTCCATCCTAATGAGTTTTATCTTTTTCAGGGAATTTCTTTTTAATGCTATTGAAACTTTACCATGTGTTAAAAAGAAGGCTGACTGGGCCATGTGCTGGATTGGGGACAAGAAAGCAACATATGGTGAGTTCATCTATTGGAAGCAAAGTGAAATTCCTTTCCTAAAGGTGGAGGAACCAGCATTTCTCCAGACTTCACAATTCATAGGGATGGATTATTGTTGTCACAGGGAAAGTCCATGCTCTCCAGTATAAGATAGTGGTAAAACTGTGGAAATGAAGAAACTATTTAATCTTCAAATGAGCTACTGACAGGCATTCTTGTGAAATTGCTGGCATTGTGAATAATGAGGTCATGTGGCAATCATCACATGCCTGACTATGTGATCAAATTGTAAATTGCTGTCAGGTGTCTGGAGCTGCACTGGCCATCTATAGCCAGCAGGTGTGTCTGGTTGGAGGCTGTAGCTCCTTAGCCTTGCTAGTCGCTGCTGTCTTCAAAGGTGAGATGAGATGGTACAGA
This sequence comes from Pseudotriccus pelzelni, assembly GCA_035584735.1. Taxonomy (NCBI): domain Eukaryota; kingdom Metazoa; phylum Chordata; class Aves; order Passeriformes; family Tyrannidae; genus Pseudotriccus; species Pseudotriccus pelzelni. The sequence goes on from JAWMRA010000113.1 coordinate 100,474,752, forward strand.
TCATTATTTCACTAGCATTAAAGCATTCTTCATGGCCAAAGTTCCTTACTTAATCAAAAATGAGCAGACACTGGCTTAAATCAGCTGCCAAAAGGACTGCTTTTTCAGTGAGCTGTCTGAAAAAGGGCGATATTGATGGTTAACCCAGGGAGAAGGAGCCTTGGCTTCAGCTACTTACTAGCCACTCCGTTTAGTTCTTGCTTCCACTCACATTTGTTTTGTTTAATGACTAGAAGTCCTTACTGTAATAGTTTTTAGGACAGGCCATAGCTCACTTAAGCAGAAGCAACTTCATTTGCCTTGGAGGATGCAGTTCACTGATCTATTTGCAACTTCTGGGTATTTATTAATTGTGCTAAGTTTCCTATGTGAGTAAATATTACTATCAATCTTCTCTTAACAGGAGAACGTGTTGTAGCCTTTGCAGCCGTGGAAGGAATCTTCTTTTCTGGCTCGTTTGCATCAATTTTTTGGCTGAAGAAAAGAGGATTAATGCCTGGACTCACTTTTTCTAATGAACTCATCAGTAGAGATGAGGTATGAGTCAAATTCTAGCAGTTTAAGATGGTAATGTGCCACAGTAGCTCAAAGGAATGGTACTCAATTGGAGTATATTTAGAAACAGGCAGTAAGGCTCACTACAGTGTGCAAACGTGTCACTGTGGATCTTGCAGCAGGGAATGAATGAACTTGACATTTTACTTCCTCTAAAGTAGTTTAAGGGTTCTCACCAACTCTTGCAGTTGTTGCACCTTACCATTTGGAGCAGGTGCAGCTCATACTGGCTGAACTTCCTTGTGTAGTGTCTTCTGGTGAGATGGAAAGTTGTCTATAGGGAACACTAAATCATGTGGCAAGGGCAAAGGTGATGCCACTGACTCTGTGCTCTTTTAGATCTGTGTTCCTGAAATAATTTTCTGAAAATTCCTTCCAGGGTTTGCACTGTGATTTTGCCTGCCTCATGTTTAAGCACCTGATACACAAACCATCAGAGGAGAGAGTAAGGGAAATCATCATGAATGCTGTTCTCATAGAGCAGGTAATTGTCTGCCCCTTGTTTAGGGACTTGATTGCAATTAAACAAAGCTTGAAAGCTGCTGGGCATAAAATTAACTTGGCTAGCACAGAGTGCATGCCAGTTGCTGTATGTGAAATGCTTGTTATCTGCAGGAATTCTTGACGGAGGCACTGCCTGTGAAGCTGATCGGCATGAACTGCACTTTAATGAAACAGTACATAGAGTTTGTGGCAGACCGGCTGATGTTGGAACTGGGATTTAACAAGGTAATGCTCTAATACATAATACGCAGACTATTTCATGGGGAAAAGGTAATATTAATTTCCTTCAGAAATCCAAATTGGCTGCAGTAATATTGGTTTAACTTGTAAAATCATTGAGCAGTCCTGCTGCTTGGTCCTGTGCGGAGACCCACAGAAGGAAGAGCAAAAGAGTGCTAATAGAAAAAGTGTTATGAGTAGCTGTGCTTCTGTCAGCTGCAGCTAAAAGACAGGAACAAATACGGCAGAGAAGACTTGGGGCAGAGATAGTGAGCCTGTTGATACTGCCATTAGACTCCTTCCAGCTGGTCTGTAGTGCTCTTGCATACTCAAGATGTGAACATCAGCAGTGACTATAGAATTGCCTGTGTGTTTCAGATCTACAAAGCAGAGAATCCTTTTGACTTCATGGAAAACATCTCTTTGGAAGGCAAGACCAATTTCTTTGAGAAGCGAGTAGGTGAATATCAGAGGATGGGAGTCATGTCGAAGCCCACAGACAACTCTTTCACCCTGGATGCAGAATTTTAAATGAACTGAGACCACATGCATTAATGTACATAACACCCTGTTTACAGGGAAACATTCAATATATTGAGTCACAGTGTGACTTGATTTCTGTGCTAAAATCCCACTCTTGTAAAGTATGGTGATATTGGTATATTTTAGGAGGCTGGTGTAGCTTCAACAGTAAAATCCGTTTTAGACTTTGCCAATGGTGTTAATGCCTAGAATGTTTAGATGTATCTTACAGTACACGCTGTTCCATTTCATGAAAGATACAGCCACTTCATTCTGCAAGAGGTTGTGGGCACTGACCCCTGGCTTCTGCTGTTCTCACCATAAACAAAGGAACTCTTGTAAATTTGTCAAATAGTCTGTAGAAAATTCTGCAGGCAACTACATGATCTCACTGCTTTCTTAGCAGGTTTTAAGTTTACCTTTTTTACTATTGTTTTAATAGTTTGTACATAAACCTGGCACTTTAATGTGTAAAATAAACAACTGTCTTGTAATACTCAACAATAGTAAAATGCAAGTAAAAACCTTTTTTCATGACTTGTGCTTCTTTCTGGGTAAAAAATTGGAAAATGGTGCTGTGCATCAAACTATATATCTTAAAATGTATTGAAGAACAGGAAAAAGCTTGGTATGGAAGGTAAAGGACTAAGTTGGATATTCTGAGTACTGAAAATCAAGATGCAGCTGGCTTCTGGACTTGATTTCTTCTTTAATATCTGGGAACAGTATTTCATGTAATGAAGAGGTGATTGGATTCGATGTACTGGCTTCAGTGTTCCAGTGGGCAAAGCTGTGTGCTGATTTCCTTCTGAATCACAGACTTTGTGAGGAAATGCAAGTTCTGCAGGAAATTGTTTCTTAGTCACGTGGTTGTTGGATGTCAAGTGAAATTGTGGATAGCTCTGACTTCCAGGTAGACTGCACTACACACATGATGTTTTAGGGTAAATTCAGGCAGGGGCAGCATTTAAGCTGCATCATTCAATTTTTAATATATAACAGTAGTGACAACTACTGCAACATGGTAATGTAATGGCCAGTCTTCGCAAACGAAGATCCGGGGAAGGTCTTTACACCTTCCAGCCTGTGCATTGGATTTTTCAGGTGAGACACAGTGTGCGCGGAACTGAGCCCACCCTTTAATCCTAAGGTTCATCTGCCGGGG
>JAWMRA010000113.1:100477816-100512715 GCA_035584735.1 Pseudotriccus pelzelni
TCCCTGGCTGGAATCGAACCCAGGCCTCAGCGGTGAAGGTCCTGCGATCTAACCACTAGGCCACCAGGGGCTCCTTGCAACATGGTACTCCCATAGTAAACACAGCAGTGAGAGTGAGTATGCTTAATATAACTGGTGTAAGGTATGTGATCTGTGAAGGAGCTCCCCGTGGTCTCAGATTCCTGCAAATGATCTGCAGTGATCTTAAATGACGGTGAGATAGACTAAAATTGGCTACTGCCTTGCTGTTCAGAATTTAGTTTATCCATGATCTAATCTACAATACAGCAAGGACTGTTCTGCAATTTTGCCTTTCTTTACTCAAGCATAGTTGATGTGAATAAAAAGCTTTACAAAACTCAAAGCATTTCCTTCATAGGAAAGGATGCTGGAGCTTTTCTTGCTGCTAAAGTGCTCCCACTTTTAAAGCACAGTATTTGTGGTGCTTCTTGGAGAGGTGCTGCCTCGGTATAAAGTTAACTGCCTTGCTGGTCTTTGCTTTGCTTTTAATTGCACTGAAGGTGATGGTGTGTGACTGTTCTTCCCCCAAGTGTGTGAAGCTAGCAGGGATGCACATGCTTCCAAGGCTATCCTAGGGAGAACAAACCCCCATAAATAATTAAAAAATCTCAAGCCCTAAAGTCTGGAATTCAAAGTAGAAGGTACAGGACTGCTAACAGTTCTCTAATAATGGCCTTGCAGTAGCAGTGTTCGTAACAGGTCAGTGATTGCAGTGGTCTGAGAATAATGTATTAGGAACTGGAATAGGGATGTGCTGAATTGGATAGCCGGTCACATTATTTTGAATCATTGAAACTTAATGCTTGTTTCCGCTTAAATATCAGCATTTTGTTCTGAGCAAATTGTGCTTTGTGCTTTTTCTTGGCTTCCCTTAGCAGTAAAAGCTTTGATCAAATTAGGTGATACAAAGCATCAGAACTCAGGGTGTTAAGGGGACGTTGCCTAGAGCACAAATGAGGCAGTAATGAAATACTGAGATAGTTTGGACCCAGCTGATTTAGCAGCATTCAATTTATATTCAAATCTGATCATTTATATCCTTTGGTGATGTAGAAAGACTTCTGACCTATGAGTAGGGTCTACCTATGTTTTAGCAATCTTTTCCTGTTTGATTCTTAGTGTGTGCCAAGGATCAATACACAGAAACAATTAGGATAGAAAGCTTTAATCTTCTAATCCTGGGAGACAGGAACTGGAACTGTATTTTCAGCATAATATAGGAGAAATGCTTGGAATGGATGTGTGATGGCCAAGTAATCGTTTATAATGGGAGGTAGGAGGAACATCCCTTTTAGCCAAGCATTGCTCTTATGGGGTAATAGATATTACAGTTGTGGACGCATTAGAGACAGATTAGACAGGAAATAGAAGTGATTCAACATGAGAACAAGACTTGCTGTGGCTGTTATTAATCTTATCCTTGTGCTGCTGGTGTCTAAATGCCTACTTAGTTTTGGTACATGTACTTGCTATAAGGCAAGTCAGTTTTTCACGTACAGTCTGGAGAAAAGCCTTGCATCTGGTCCCACCTACTTTAGTTCTCCATTCTCACAAGGATTTAAATGTCTTGCTGTTGCTTGAACAGATTATGTCCAAGTCTTGATGAAATATGTGTTCACTGAAAATGGATTAGTTTCCAATTTGACTAAGATACCAGTTGTTTTGACACTTGATCCCCATAAGCATTGAGGAGATAAGTCTTTTATTTCTTACAAAAAAATAAATTAATACTCCCCAAAAGAAGTTTCAATAAAGATTTAACTGACCATTTGGAATATGTTTTGGAATGGAGTTTGGAGAACCTGGAGAGATTTGAAGTGATGAAAGCGAAGAGGTTTTTATCCATGTGTGAACTGGAACGGCTGTCTGGTAAGGGTTCTGCCACAGTAATTGCCACAAGTGGGAAATGATTAGGCTAGTAGAGATAAAAATACTGAGGGGTAAGTAAAAGTGGGTGTATTTGGTGATGCAAGGCTCTGATGTCTGGGAAATTTATGCAGAACTGATCCCTAGCTATCCCCTGTGTGTTTTTTATTCCTGCTAAACTGAATGGCTTTTAATAGCAGCACATAAAATGGGAGAACAGTAACCTCAAGCACAGTTTGTCATGTTATTTTTTTTAATTGTAATTTGATAAAAAAACCCAAACAAGTTATATGGGTCCAGGTAAGAAAGCTTCCATAACATTTTCACTTCGGGTTACGTGTCAAACACTGAAAATCTTAGATAATGCGGAGAAGTTAGAAAAACAACCTAATGTCAACCTTGTCCTCAGGAAGCAACTGCTACATCAGAGTGTAATGACAAATATCCCAGAAATCCCCAGATTTCTCAAATTTCCTGGGGGCGATTACAGCAGTTCATGCCCAGAAGAGGTCAGAGAACAGTTGCAGCTGCTCATGCCTGCTGCAGGGCACAGCCAGACGGTGCATCTGAAGACACTTTAACAGTCCGGTGTGATCCCTGAAGGGTAACCATTTTCCCCGCACCAGTCAATAACTGGAAACTTTGCCTGGCAGAAGCAGTAAGTGAACAGAGTTGTGCTCATTCCAAGCTCACTTCTCACAGTCTGCCACAACTTGTTTTACTTTAAGCTGTTAATTACCTCTTGGAGCTTTGGCCTCTCTTTTTGTCCATCATGCATTATGAGAAGCAAATGCTTTCATTAGGAAGGATTGGATTTGAGAGCTACAGAGAGCTAAGTCTTGTGTCCTGTTTGCTGATGGACAGCTAGTTTTCGGTTAGGAGTTCATCACTTGTGACTGTTTCTGAGATCCTATGATCTGCAGTCTTTTGGTTTCTGTGGTAAAACAGTCTTTACAGTGAAAGATTAGGCTAACAGGAAAAAAGTCTGATGTGTGTCAGATACTGGTTTTGCATTTAAAGTTATGCCCAATTGATCTTTGAAATAATGATAATATTGCTGCTTCCTGAGTCTGCAGTGAAACAGGGGGAAAGCTCTATCCCTTTAGGGAGTATCACAGACCCCAGTGACGAGATCTTAGACATCACTGGTCAGCAGATAAATGGTGTGGTTTGGTCATCTGCTCTTAGAGATACCTGTGGGACATGGGGTGGGGTGAAGGAATGCCAGTTTTCGTTCCATGTCTGGTTGTTACTGATGCTCTGCAGGTTAGCTGAGAAACCCATGTTGCTGTCATGATCCAGAGGTAAGGCCAAGTGAACACAAATCCCAGTGCCTTGTCTGGCCACCAGAGATGTGGCTTTGATTCCTGACTTTAGGTTTCTCCACACCACACTGTGCTTTCAAATCTGCTGGAGAAAAGGGTTTGAAGGTGAGTGCTTCATGCTCAAAAAGAATGGGTCGTATTGGAGCCCTCCCTGCTGTGGATGCTTATTCTCTTTCTGCAAGTACAAACTGAGATGCATCAGAGTGAAACTGAGCTGTGTTTCTGTTCTGTTTGTGATCAGGGGGTCCTGCTACTTCTGTTACAAAGTGTTACTGATATAATCTGGGATGGCCTGGCCTGTTTTTGCTCCCGCTTGGATCAGGCCTAACAGAGAGTCGAGGTTAGTTTTTTGCTAGCTTTTCATTTGACCAAGGATCTAGCAAATGGATTGTCAGGTAACTAAGACTGTTCATGGCATCCAAATGAATTGTGGGGTAACAAACCCAGTCTGCTAAATCACTTTTATGAAGACTGAGGTGTTTGGCCCCAGAGGAAGGTGTTTGCAAACATCAAGCCTTGCGTTGCTTGTGTTGTCCAGCATCCTTCTGCAGCCTTGTGGGCTGCTCTACTGCCAGGAGCTGCAGCAAGTCTGCCTTCTGGACTGTGTTGGCCAAACCTTTCCTGCTTCCCTTTGGAAGATGTTACCTCATTAAAATGAAAATATTTTGTCAGCATTTATCTTCAAAGTACTCAACCAGCAAAATCCTGATGTGATTCAAAATCAAGATGAAGCATTTGGCTTCAGCAGTGTTTTTTGTGGTGACTTTAGCACTTCTTTTGTCCTCCTTTTACATAATTATTTGGTTTGATGTGGTCCAGGAGTTTGCAGTTAGTATATTTAAGTGCTTCAGAATGGATCTCCATCTTCCTGGCCCTGGATTTCTGCTCTGGGAGACATTGAAATCTGTTATGCTGGTTCAGGACATGAATAAATAGTAGTTGTGAGTTGCCACCTGCTTTAGTTTAATCTTGGTAATCTCTATTAAGTAGCAGAGACTATGTTGACAGCTGGATTTCCATATACCTCTGTCTCTTCTTGGTATTTAATTGAATGATTTACTCTTCTTGAATATATTTTCGGAATGACCTTCCAAAAAGAAAACCCAAACCCCCTACATTTTCTTGCTTCAAAAGTTAACTTTCAGCAGACAGCAGTGACTCGGCAGGGAAGCTGTGGAGCAATAAGCAGTTGTTGGGTGAACATAAGCAGGGTTTGAGGCAGGGAGTGTATTAGAAAGGACCATTTCATGATAGGGAGATGTTAATTGGGCCAAGTTCAGTGTCTGTTCTGGCTGTAAATTTCTGTGATGCCACTTAAATGTAATCTCAGCTGTAAGGAGGACTAAATGTAATTCACTCCTAAAAGGAATTGAAATGTTAATTGTATATTGGATTTGGTAATAACTTTAAGCAGACCACACTGTAGGTTTATTGAAGGTTTAGCAATAACTTTGCTATTTCATTTACTGCTTCTGAAAATTGCATCTCATTCTACTGATATAACTATTGCAGTTACTCTTGATGATACTATAAATATGTACAGATATACAGACTTTAGAAAAGATATTCTGATATGGCTTTATTGCAGTGTGTGAATTAAGACTGGTAAATGTTGGGCAACCTAACAGGATTATTTTTAATACAAATTTTCATAAAATGGTTATCCCTTGTCAAATTGAAAAGCTATTTAATATGCTAAGTAGGTTAATTTTATGAAAAGTTTTTAATATTGCCACCTTTGCATTATTTAGCTGTGATGCTGCATTTCCTGCTACTAAATCCCTGGGATTATATATGAAATAGTTGGATGTTTGGGTTGTGTTTAAATTAACTAAAGTAAAAATGTTGCAAGTAAAATGTTAAATACTGCTGTGTAGATATTTAAGAAACAGATGTGATTTCACCACTTTCATTCCCAAATAACACATGCAAAACCAGACTGAGACACATCTAAATATGCCTATACGCTCAAGCGTAGCTCTTCAGGCTCCCCAGGGGAGGGAATTTTGTGTGGCTCAAGGAAAGCTGTTCACCACAGTGTAACAGAAGTTTAGAGAAGGCATTTTGGAACAAGCTTTCCAAAAACGATCATCATGTGACTGGTTCCAGTGGTTGTGTTGAGGTGCGCAGGCAAGGGCTGATTGGTGGGGTGCTGCTGTGCCATTGGGGTGGCATGTCTAGTTCTGGAGACCTCCAGGAGATGGGTGCTCCCATGACCTGCCACCCCCTCCTCTTTCTTGCCTGTGCACACACTGTTGCTCTGCTGGCTCAAATGTTATTTCTCTTTGAGTTAGGCCCCAGCTGCAGCAGTTAATCAGAACCCTTCTTTTGGAGTAATTTGTGCTGTATCACGTTCCCTGTTGCAAGCAGTACATCTGGCTGTCAGCAGGGGGGCTCCTTAGTAAAGAAAGCAACAGCTGCTCCAGCAGTTCAGGTGACATTGCCAAACACTGGCTGTTTATGAAGTGCCAGGTGACTGTCACATCGGGGGGGAACGCTGGGCTACAGGAGCTTTCCCTCCCTATGTGAATATGAGGACGGTCCACGTTCATTGGTTTACTGAGTGCAGGGCAAGATTTGCACATGTGGAAGTCCTGTGGAAGTCCTGTTCTGCACACGATTTTGTAGCAGACTTGCTCCTTCAGTGTGGTACAGGCTACAATGTTCCTCTGGGGAGCTGCCTGTTCTGCAGCACGGGTGCTTTTCTTACACCTCACAGACATGGGACCACATGGAAGTGCATCATATATGCTGATTTGCCAGGCAACACAACGGCTGAGGATAGGAGTGGTTTTCTAGTAAACGTGTTGTGTTTTAGTGAATGCCGGACTTCTGTTAGTGCTCTCTTGCACCCATCTCTCTGGGTGCCCTTTCTGGTCAGGGCTACCCTTGCAGCCTTCAGCAGATAAAAACAGTCCAAGCAGAAAGGTGCATTTAATAGGGTGTGATGAGAAGAGAGGAGAGAGAGACTCTTCATTTCGTCCTACAGATGCTCTCTTCAGGGTTGGTTCTTAGTTCAGGGTAGTGTTAGTCCAAGAATAATTCATATTGGTGTAATCACGCAGTGAATTGAGTATAGGGGGTTAAAGGTGAGTTTTATTAGGCCTGAACATGGGTGCATGCCCTCCCTCTGCTGCTGAACAAAGCACTTGGTGATACTTAACTCAGGTGGAAGGTGGGTGCATCTGATTTGCCATGAAAACTGTGTGTTGCTGTGCTGGTAGTTCATTTAAAATGGACAGTGCCATAAACTGAGAGGTTACATCTTCTGACCTGCAGGGTGTTCCCTGTGCTGGGTTTAGCTGGGTGGCCTTGAGGACCAAACCTTTGTTCACACAGCTGCCAGCACAGGGTGATGCTGGGAATGTGGCTGCAGGGGATGGAGCTGGCTGCAGTGAGAGTGCCCAACCCCAGCTCCTCCTACTGCAGCCTCATCACACCTGGGCACAGCAGCATCTGCCTCTGAATGTGACTTGCACCAACAACACCCCTGCAGGAAAAGCTCTCCAGCAGCCGGCCCTGTGCTTCAGAGCCTCGTGTGAAAACTCAGTTTACCTGGGCTTAGGTGAGCCCTTTAAGCTGTTTTATTTGGGGGTCACCTGTGCCCTGCTTATCACATATTAAAAACACAGTAGATCTATCTCTCTTCCTACACATGCAAACAGGCAAAATCCAACTAGAAGTGCCATGGAAACAGGCTGAAGAGATGCAGTGCTGCAGGTGCTGCACCTACAGCCGCTCTAGGTAATCACCATGCTTTGTTGACAAAGCATGGGCTTGTGAGTCTTGCTCTAAATATTTGCCAGAAAGTTTTCTTGGGAACGGTGAATATTATGACACAGGATAGCTAAAAATAGAATTCTCGCTGGTAATTTTTCGGGCTTTGGTTTCACAGTGTGAGATGTGATTTTCAGAAGAGCCGTACATCTGTGTTCCTCCCCTCCCCATTCAATCACAGCATCTTTGCAAATCAGGCCTTTTGTGCCCCCCAAAATCAAGTTCTTAAATAAAATAGAAGACAGAATGATGGAAAAAAATAGATCTTGAAGTCGTAATAGAGAGGGTGTATTAGGGAGGCTGTTAATGCCCCATGTGACATTTTAGAGTTCACCAGAGGGAGACTGGAAAGGAAGTCCCACAGTTGTATAGGGCTTGGGAACTCAGTTCACAAGCTTTTCAAGTTGTTTGTGCCAAAAGGAGACAAAAACCTCATCAAGAGGAACAAGTGGGCTACTGTGAACCACAAATAACTTGATCTTGCCTTTGCTGAAATGAATGGTTCCACTCTGTATTATCAGAGAGAGAAGGCTGTGAGGCTCTTGCAAACCCTACCCTAATTAATTGACTGCTGCATTAATGCTTCCCAGGAGCTTGAGGTGAAGCTCTGTCATGTGCTGTGGGAGCCCACTTGTTCCTGAAGCAAATCATGTTAGAGACCTCCTGAGATGTAAGTTAAAAACATGATTTATTTTTTGGGAGCCTTCAGAGCCTTCTGGTAAGGGGGCTGTTTCTCTTTTGTGCTGGAGGCTCTACTTAGGCAGAGAAGAGGCTGAGAATTGTTTTGCTGTGGACTTACCTGCTCACCTGTTCCTCTGTTTACCATTAATATCTTTTCCCCTTGGGCCTGGGGACAAGGGTCCTGTTCTTATGCATAAGAGTCAGGCTTTGGGATGGAAAGGGGTGTAGTGCCCTTGAATTTTTCCTGCTAGGCCTCTAGCTCTGTACTTTAAGGTAGAACTGACTTGCAGGAAAATTCAAGCCTGTGTGTCAAACGAGCAGGACTTTCTGAACTACTGACCTTGTAAGAGTGGAGGGTGTGGACTTCTGATTCACTCTTGACTAGAAATGGTCTGCCTGGCCGTGTAGGATAATCTTGCTGGAAGCACGTATGGGTGGGAAGTTAATGTGCCTCTTCCACATGTGGGATGGATAGATGTTTTAGTGCTGTCTTTCAGGGAGTGGAGATGGTAATAAAAGCCACTGTCTCTAGGCAGAATGCTGTGTTTCTGTCTGCGTGTCACTATGGTGTTCCAGCAACTATGAATTGCCAGGTACTCTTTCAAAATAACGGTTTCTTTAATTATTTATACCTTAAGGGTCAAAGAAGGTTTTGTTTTGCCAGGTTACATGAACAGCTGGATGAGTCAGAAGAACAATTGTCAGTGCCATCAGAGGAACCTTGATATTTCTAACAGGAAGTTTATAATTAAACTGACTCATCATTCTGTCACTTGTGTTACCCAGACCCATGTGTCCAAAAAATATTATTAGCCTCATCTTACATTACAGGGCTGTGACTCCCTCCACAGAGCTCAAGATTACTAATGCCTGGTTCTGTTGTTAGCTCTGCTTGTGGTGCTGATGTCTTGGAATGGGATTTGAGGTGTGGAAACAATGGGTCAGTGTTGAAGCGTGATGGTACGTGTTGTTAGCTGAGCTTTCAGCGTGTGTACAGCCTCTCTTCATGATGCTTTGCGTACAGATTCCTGAAAGGGTGGATTGTTCTTCCTTCAAAGTCCATAAGAGCACCTCCCCCAGTGCCCCCCCCGCTATCTCCTAAACCTTTTTTCAAAATCAGGCAGTTGTTTCCAAGTCTTCAGTTTTCAAGAGGCTTCTTGTACTGTCTGCAAGAAGAGTAATTTCCCACACAGCAGCCACATTTCCTTGGTGTTGACCTTAATTAAGACAAGTGTATGACAAATAACATTGCCCTTAAAATTTAATGAATATTTCACCAAACAGTTGTCAATTACTCCATAAAGCTACTGCCCTCAGACTTGACTGGTGTGGTATGAAAGACACATATTTTTAAATATCATTGTCAAAGGGACAGTTAGTCATCTTGGGCAAAGAGCTGCTGGGATGGAGCAAGCATGCGGTAGCATGACAAGCATCATGTGTGAGTTATCCTGGGATTTGTTTTGTCTAAGTTTCCATGCTTACGACAGAGAAATTTGTGTCTGGGCTGGTAAAACCAGGTTCCTATTAGGGCTGATGAAGGGGAAGGGATAGCTCATTTGGTCAGTGTCAGACAACAGCTTCCAGATGGATGGAAGGTGCCTTATAAATGCTTGTTTCTTTCCATGAATGGCACAGGTAATCTTTGGGATTAACTCTTGTTTTGGCATTTACGTCTAGTGAGATGAATTCCATCTTTACACAGCTGGAATCTCATTGTCTCCCTGATGCATCTGAAGTTTATGGGTTTTGTCAATGGGATTCTCACTGCTGCCCAGCTGCTGGTCCCCTGTATTACACTGTCCTCCCCTGGTTCCCTCTTTTGTACCTCACATAACCTTTTTCAGACCTTTGCTGAGCAGGCACTCTGTTTGCTGCTTAATCCCCAGGATTATGTGATGGCTAAAGTGGTGAACCCACGGAGGGCAGCTTACACTAATGCTCTGGCCTGTGAGTGGCAGCAGGAACAGTGAGAGCCCCTGCGGCCAAATCCAGCCTGGCCCATCTGTCAGAGCCGCCCTCTCTGGTCTTGCCAGGTTATCATTGAGTTTTTAAAGGCTGCCTGTTTTCCTGGGCTGGGAGCTGCTGCATCCTTTTCTCAGCAAATGCAAATAGAGAGGCATAGAGAAGGCATTCGTGTGGCAGCCATTTGGATGGGAACGAGAGCATCACAGTACCTACTGAAACTCACAGTCAAGTACTGGCTCCTTTCATAGCTTCACCTGTCAAGCTCATGAGTGCCTGTCTCCTGAGTTTGCCTCTTTTGCTGCAGAGCTTGTCTATTACACTTTTTGTTTTGTGTTTTATTTCCTCTTTGTGTGATCTGTTTCCCCTGTCTCTTTCTGCACTTGCTCCCTCCCACCTTGCCCTGATGTTCTGCTTGCCGTGTCATCCAGGCAGCTGAAATGAAGAGAGAAAGGAGTGTGGTGTTCATGTTGATTTTTGTGGGTTTTTCTTTTGTTGTTGTTGTTGTGTTTGTTTGTTTGTTTATGTGATGTCTGTGTCTGCAAAATGTGGCTGAAAGGAAAAGAAAGGGATGTTGGAGTATCTCTGCCCAGGTGGGTGCAGGCAGTCCTCAGCTCACATGGAGCAGATGCTCATGCTGTGCCTGTATTCATGCAGGTGGATACCCGAGCTGTGCAGCAGCCCCTTTGGGCACAGAGGCCATCTATTGGAACCAGAGCTCTCTGAGTAAAACCTTTGTCCTGAGAGAGCACATGAGATGCAGAAAAAAATTTAGGTCATGTTTAATCTGTATCAAAGATTAACTTGTTGAATGGCTCTTTATAAGCTTGTCACGGATGTGAGGAGCATGTAATAAAAGTCAGATAAAAGTAGGTATTATGGATAGGCATATAAACAATTTATATGCTAGCTTGTGTATTTACTAACACGTGTAAACATTTATGTGATGATTATTAACCCTTCATGTGAAGACCTTGAATAGAACTGTCATGTAAACTTTCCTGCAGTAAACAGTGGCCTCCTGCTTACAGAAAAATGTTTTTTTTTTTCTTTTTTTTCTGTGATTTCCTGCATTAACAATGTTGTAGTGTCTCATTGTGAAAAGACCTCAAATGGAGAATTCCCTCTATTCCTTGGTTACTAATGAATTTTGCAGGTCCTTGGAGCAAAACTCTGTAACTTGGGATATTTTTTTCCCTTAATGCTGGTAAGACCAGTGATCAGAACAAAGACTGCCCATCTGATCCCATCTACTGCTCAGAGATGCACTCTCTTGCAAAACTGGGCTTCCTTTCTGTGGCAGCTCACTCCTGAGTTATACCCGAGACAACTGGGGACCATTCATTAGCAAGCTCTGTGTTTGCAGAGGTGCTCAGGCTTGCCTGGGGCTGTGGGACAGCATCTTCCAAGGAGTATTGCAGGTGAAGCCTGGGCTGTTTGGGAAACATCGTTCTGGGCAGCTTAATGTGTGGAGAGAGCAGCAGTTTGCTGTGTTGAGGATCTAAAATGTAAGATGCAGCAAAGTTATTACCAGGCTACTCCTTGCAGTAACTTTTTTCAAGGTGAAGAGATGAAGCAGATGATTACATCTGTGAAGAAACAGAATGGTGATGCACAGCCTTCCCTAGGGTGGGAATTAGAAAACCAATCAAGCACATCTCTGCTGTCTTGCAAAATAAACATGCTTCCCTCACAGACTGAAGGAACAATCTGGGCCTGGCTGTGCTTTGCTACAGTGCTTGACAACTCTTGAACGCTCTATTATAGGGCAAACCCCCTTGTGTTTAGTTCATTCCATTGAAAAAGCTGTTTGCAATCAGCAAAAGGGGCTAGAAATAACCCTTCACCACCCCTGTTTTATCCATCTGCTACAAATCAGCCAGAGACTAACCCCAGCTGGAGCTGTCCCTTAGCCTGAGCCTAAAATCCCAAGGTATTCATTCTTCTTACCAGCTAGATTTCCTCTAGGCTTGCAGTGCTGTTGCAGTGCAATGAGCAGCTGGTACCTGGCTCTGCTAGGCCCCACATGAGGTATCCCCCCCTCGGTTCCCTTGCCACTTCTCATTGTGGGATATCCCCCAGGAATTTTCCCCTGCCTGTCAAACTTTTTCCTTCTTGTGTTCAGTAACCAGGTGTTTTCTGGGCCAGGAGAGAGCCTCTGAATGTGCATCCATATCTAAGGGCAAGTGTGGCCAGCTCGCAGCTTGCGAGTGATTTGTGTGGGGAGAGTAGGAGCTTCTGAAGCTGCAGAATCCTTGAAAGGCAGCCTGGCTTTGCTCAGCTGCTTCCAGCAAGTGACTGCTGTGGCCTTCAGAAGCCGGTGCCTCCACTCATCCTTGCTCTTTAGCTTCCTAAGGAATGCAACATGAATTTTGGGGCTGGCTACCTAGAAGACGAAGTCTTTCAGGATTAGGAAAGCCTGTTCTCCCTATGAGTTAAGAGCCTGATGGGGATCATCCATTCTCACCTGAGAAATGACAGAGTGAGCCCAGCCCTCAAGGACTCTGCAGACTGGGCTTAATTTAAACAACCAAAATCAAATGCCAGCTTGAGTTCCTTAGGCAGCTGAAGAAATTGTACCAGACTCTCCCATGTTCCCAATAAAGCTTCCAGCTAATGCTGTGTAAGAGACTTTTCTGCCCTCACCTCTGGCTGGGAAATGTGGGGAATATTTAAGGAATGTGTCTTTTTGCCCAGTCCCTGTCTTATTTAGAGCTTTCCATCTGTGTTTAGTTAGTGCTTCATTATACCACTAGTGGTGTTACTTTTGGAAAGACATGCTCAGGTAGGACACGAAATATACTTCACATTACATGAACTCTTCCTTGTTCTCTTGTCACTGAGTCTCTCTGCTTGTCCTCCTCCATCCTCGCCCCAGCAGATGACCGCCTTGCAAAGGTGGTCTGATACCACAGTGGGAGAGAAAACAAAAGCCTGTATCAAGAATAATATGGCCAGCAGGACTAGGGAAGTGATTGTCCCTCCGTACTCAGCCCAAGTGAGGCCACACCTCAAGTGCTGTGTCCAGTTATGGGCCCCTCACTTCAAAAGGGACATTGAGGTGCTGGAGCATGTTCAGAGAAGGGCAACAAAGCTGATGAATGGTCTAGCAGACATATCTTATGAGGAGTGGCTGAGGGAACTGGGGCTGTTTATCCTGGAGAAAAGGAGCTCGGGGGATACCTTGCTGGTCTCCATAACTACCTGAAAGGAGGCTGTACTGAGGCTGGGATTGGTCCCTTCTGCCTGTCTCAAGTGACAGTACAGGAGGAAACAGCCCTAAATAGCACCAGAGAATGTTCAGATTAGATATTAGAAAAAAAAATTTCACTGAAAGAGTAGTCAAGCACTGGAATAAGTTGCCTGGGAAGGTGGTGGAGTCTCCATCTCTGTAAGTGTTCAAAAGGCATCTGGATGTGGCACTTGTGGATATGGTTTAGGGACGATTATGATGGTTGGACAGGATGGTTTTCAAGGTCTCCTCCTTCAACCTTGATGATTCTGTGAAAAACTAAAGGACTGTGCTGAATCTGTTGTGGTCATTGAAATAAACAGAAGCACTTGGGATTAGGTGGATTAATGGATGAAATTAAACAAAAATGAATAATTACTGAAAATACTGAGTTGTTCTGGAATGCTTTAGAAATGACATTAACAGTGAAATGAATTGAAAGGTAAATCAGCCTGGAAGACAAATATCTCATGATCTTCCTCTATCTTTTAGAGTTTTTCCTAGGGACTTGCTTAGAAGAGAGCTACAGTGAATGAAATATGCAGAATATAAACAAACAGGTCATGTTTTATTCAGTTCAGGGAGCAGCAATTTTTAAATTACGCAGACTTGAGTTCTGAATCTGAACCTGGGAGCTGCAAGTCCTAAGGATGGTGTAATTTACTGCTGTATCTTTATTTAATGATATTTAAGTGCTTGCAGTCCATGGACGGTATTTTTTAATTGTCTTGCAGATGTAATTTAATTCAAATTTTCTAAGTCATCTTCATCAAGATAAGGTCAAATTCCAAGTTGGGGAAACATTAATATTCTGGTCATTATGGAAAGATGTAGCTAAAAACAAAAATCTGGTTTTGAATGTGTAAGGTATAGCAGTTATTTCAAGTGTGAGTGGTCTGATAAAGCCTTAATAATAAAAAATGTCTTTTGTTTAAGTATAAGTATGCTGGTTTTGGCTGGGATAGAGTTAATTTTCTTCACAGTGGCTGATATGGAGCAGTATGTTGGATTTGTGCTGAAAATGACATTGATAATATAGAAATGTTCTTGTAATTGCAGTGCATTTTCTGCCCTTCACCCCACCTCACCAGTGAAGAGGCTTGGGGTGCACAAAGAGCTGGGATGGGGCACAGCTGGGACAGCTGACCCCAGCTGACCAAAGGAATATTCTATACCCATGCTTAGCATATGAAGTGGGGGTAAGAAAGAGGAAGGAGAAGATGTTTGGCATGAGAGCGTTTGTCTTCCAAAGTCACCAAAATGTGTGATGGAGCCCTGCTGTCCTGGAGGTTGGCTGTACACCTGCCTGTCTGTGGGAAGTGGTGAATGGATTCCTTGTTTTGCTTTGCTTGCATGTGTGACTTCTGCTTTACCTGTTAAGCTGTCTTTATCTCAACCCATGAGTTTTCTTACTTTTACCCTTCCAGTCCCCTCCCCTGTCCCACTGGTGGGGGAGTGAATGAGTGGCTGTGAGGTGTGCAGTTACTGGCTGGGGTTAAACCACAGCAGATGGCTATGTTGAAGAATGGTTTCTAGCAGCGCAATCCCAATTTTAGCAGCTACCTCTTAATGATTTCTTTGTCTTCCAGTAGGTAGATTGTTGAGTATTTTCCCTTTGGGTGTTCACTTCCCCATGTAATGCTCCAGGGCTTGTTAAATTCATTGTCACTTTGCACAGACCTCTGAGCTGGGATGAGACCATGCGGCTGGGATCCCCCAGAGCCTGGTTGGGTATTGGGACCATGAGTTTCTAAAGATGCTGTGACCTTCCTGGCCTTTCCGTGGTTGATGATGACTTAAATCAAAGATTTTACCAGATCTGGGGAGATCAGGTGCCTCTCCTAGTTGCAGGTATGGTTGGGGGACATACCAGGTGGTCAGATATTTGCCTGTAAGTTGTGTAACTGAAGTGATGTGGTTTCTGAAGGAGCAGGAGGCATGAACAAAGCTTCCTCCCTTTCAGACCCATCAAGCTTTGTGTGCTAAGAGTGAGCTCCTTCCACACAACTTCTCTGGGAGGTGTTTTGCTCACACACTGTACATCTTTACCACTGCAGCACTCTGGGACCTCAGATGTTGGATGTGGCTCTGACTTGCAGTGAGTGGTGGATGTGTCTGAGGAGAAGACTGCAGAATCACAGCACTGACGGTCCATGCCAGCCACAGCCCTTCATGCAGACAAGCTCTCTGACATGGCTGGCCTGGTGGGGGTGCACAATTCTCCTCTTCCAGACTTTGTGAACTTTCTTTCAAGAGAAACTCAGAGCCTGATTTATGTATGCTGGAATTCAGACAGGTACATTCACAGTTGTCACTGCTGACTGCAGGGAAGAAACCATATATTTTTTAAAGAAAAAGAGGCCAGAAAACGATGAAAGAACGAACGAAAAGAACACATACAGGACTCCACTAGTTTGGATTAAAACCCAGACAAAGGACTTTTGCTCTTTGTCTGAAAGACTTGCTTAAATGACTGAGGAGGGGGGTGGCTGCACAGGGGAAAAAAAAGTTACGTTAATGCTGCTTGGAAATGTCACTCCTGGCTGTACAAATACCACATTGCACTAAGGCTTGTAAATCACACATCACCTCCTAATTAGAAAATGATGAGCGTAACTGAGCTTTCACTGCTGCTGCAGAACCTTGTGCAGACAGACGTGCTCCAGGGGTGCAATCCACCATGTCTGCCTTCTGCTTTCCTTTTTGGAGCTAGGCTCATCCAGGAAAGAGGTTAAGCATGTGGCCAACTTTCATTACTGGCAAGAGGATGTTAAATGACTGATTGTAAAGAAAAAGCCCGGAAACCCCATTTTCTCTGTGCTAAGCCTTAATTTGGAATTGTAGTCCAGGCATAAACTACCACTACAGAAGAGTGCTGAAAAAACTGGTTGGCTTTCTGGATTTTGGTCTCTTTGGAGAGAGTGTACCTGTATTACTTGCTTTAATGTAGCATTGGGATTCATAGTGCCAGTTATGAAATGTCTTTCTAGATATATCTGTCCTAAGAAATTTTAGAACTGTATTTTCTGCTTTGGTGCAACTCTCCTCAGTAGGGAAAACACTGTGCCACGTAGACAGCATGTGCAGAAGAATACTTACAAAATTTATGGGCAGAGGTTAGGCATTTTTGATATAGGCCGTGGTAGGCATTTCAAATAAAGTAACAGTGACTGTTTCACAAGCCCTGGTTGTATTTCTTTGTCTCCTTCACTAATTAAAGTAATGAGTGTTGCTTTAGATATCCTGCTGTGAATAGCAAGCCACTTGGGGGAGAATTAATATTGACAGGAGCTGTTAGATATTTGAGAATTTTTGTGTGTGTCTGTGTGTCCAGTGAGGAAAAAGGGTTTGTGGACCAAACATAGCACAAGTAGCTGTGGCCTCCCATGGAGACTACCTGCTGCCCACCCTCTGGAATCTTTGCAGCAAAAAACTTCATGTGCTGCCATGAAGGCACTTAGCCAAGCTAAGCTTCCCCTCTGGTGCTGTTGGCTTCTTTCTGCTCAAGTTTCTTTTTCAGATGGTTTAATTTCTTCCCAATTAATAAGTGAATGTGCTGGTGAGGTCATGTTGGTTTGGTCACTGCTAGTGAGAAGCCAGCCAGTGTCTCTCCTTACCAACCTGCAGCCCAACAGGCAAAAGGAATATCTCTTCCAGGTTCCTTGGATGTTCTTCCCAACTGTGTGCCTCTTAATGCTGGTCAGCAGGGCTGATCTCATCCTCATGTGAGCCTGAGTACATTTTGGAGCATGATGAGAGCTGCTCTGCCTTTAGATACTCCACAGAGTTGTTCAAAACAGGCATGGGTTTGTTTACCTGCAGAAGTCAGAGGCCATCTCTTGTCCCAGGACCGGGTGGGCTCTGACTGAATGACCTCATCTTTACTTACATGCACTAAACAAAGGCTTTACACCTTACTCCCTGGTAACCTGCTCCATATCTTTACTATCCTTACAGTTAAAAAATCCTTTCTCTTGTCTACCCTAAGTCTCCTGATTTAAACCTTTTGGTTATCCCTCCAGAGAGCACAACTCATCTTCTCTGCTTGCTAGCTATTCTTTATGTCTTTAAAGGGGATTATTACATCTCTCCTCAGACTTCTGCCCCCTTACCTGCCTCACCACCAGTTAGTCCAACCTTTCCTCTAAGGCCTTTTGTTCATGGTTACTGGTGATGTCTTTTGGCCTCCTGGGTGTCTCCTCAGTGGGTACACATCTGAAACACATGTCCAAGGCTACACTTCAGTTTCCTGCTGAGATCTTAAAGCTGTTGATTCCTGGGTGGTACTTACCTCCAAGCATCCCAGCTGTTGTAGGATGTTTGTTCATTCTGCATGGTATGGATGCGCACAGAGCTTGCAGGGCACTGCTGACTTGTGATCTGTGGTGATGCCCTGATCCTTTTCTATTAACTTGCTGCTTTACCATCTCCTTCTCATCCTGTATTTTTCCAGTGTCCTTTTGAATTGCATCCAATTTGTTTTCAGCTTGACATTAGTTTTTTTTCTTGTTTTGCTTTCTTCTCATCTAAAAATATAAGCTATATAGCCAGAAAATACATGGTTATACTTCACGTAAGGAAAAAATAACACTTTGCGTGTCACTCTTACCTTTCAACAGATCTAGATAACTGCCTGCCTTCTCTGAAGCTGCATGAAATTGCTGTTAGCCGTGTGGAGTATTCCGTCAGAATGGTGCCAGTTTCATTCTGCAGCCTCTCAGAAGAGCTATGTTGTCATATTGGGCAATTATGTTGCACTTCTATTGCCATTTTAACCAAGGGTACCATAACTTTGCTCTGAACTGGAAATCCCCAAGGAAAGCTTATACCTGCATCCTGGCCTGGCAGGACCACAGCCAGGGTGCTACTCTGAGGCAGTGGTGCTGGGACCAGCACTGTCCCACAGAGCATGTACCGTAAACACTGCTCTAGAGGGGGAGATAAGCAGAGGGCTGATGAGCATAGATGGGTCAACCTGGTGTTGTGTATCACATTACAGGGAGAAGTACGGGCTTTGTGGACTCCTGGGTCTGTGCTTGAGCTTCTATGGTAGGAGTTGCCTGTATCACTATGGAGATGAGCTTAGCATCCGAGGTGTCTTCCCAACGGTGTGGTCCTTTAAAGCACATACCATACTTCCCTGCTCCTCTCTTTGGCACATGCTCTTTAGGTTTTATTGAGTGTTTGATGTGCAGTGATGCCATGACTTGTGTTACCACAGCCCACAGTGAGCTGTTTGCCACATAACCCTGAGGGGGCAGAGAAGGGCAGGGGCTGTGGGCTCCCTGGCCCATGTGCTGGTGTCCAGCCTGCACGGTGTATGGGGTTTGCCAAGGGACTGGGGTTCCCGTGCTGGCAAGGTGAGGGGGGCAGACAAGATGCTGAGGGGGTTCAGAAATGAAACTGTGACTGGGGCCTCACTGTGCTGGGGAGGTCACTAAGGCAGGTACAGATGTCTCCTGCAGGAGGGGACAGCAGCAGAAGCACATGAAGATATGGGCACTGTGCAAGGAGCTGGGTGTCTTTGGTGGCTCCTTCTAAAGTGTCTCCAGGCATTTAGCAGAGGGGACCAAATCCCTGGTGTCTCCTATATCAGTAATGGAACAAGACCAGCAGAGTCTCTTGAGCAACAGTCCAGGCTGGCCACATTTGCTTTCAAGGCCAGCATGCTTAGCTCAGTTTTGGAGAGGGGGAGGGACACACTGGATGGAGAGGTGGCAGATCCTGTGCTCCCATTCCCATTGTTTCAGAGTGAGATTAGATATTAGGAAGGAAGAAATTCTTTGCTGTGAGGGTGGTGAGGCACTGGAACAGGTTGGCCAAAGAAGTAGTGGATGCCAGATCCCTGGAAGTGTTCAAGGCTGGGGTGAATGGAGTTCTGAGCAACCTGGTCTAGGGAAAGGTGTCCCTGCTCATGGCAAGGGCATTGGAATGGGTGATCTTTGAAGTCCCTTCCAACCTAGGCCACTTTATGAAACACTGCTTAACTCTTGCCTCAGATTCTTGAGACATGCATTTCCCAGGGGTATGGTGAGACTTAACTGTTATAAAGATTAAAACAGATACAGAAACAGCAAGGGCTAGAGTGATGTGTCTGTTCAGCAGAATGTGGGGTCTGGCAGGAGGCACAGAAAAGGCAGTTTTAATTATAAATGAATTTATAATGCAATTTGTACTTAATACATCTGGCACAATATTTTTTCCGTGGGAACTTCCAGGATGCTGGGCTGAACAAATTGAGTGCAGCTTTCACTAAGTTGTACTAAGTTGCACTAAACAATTGCATTTGTAATTCAGCAAATTCTTGACCTTTGCTTGGTGAATAAATTTGGACAGTAAGATGAATGCACACTCACAAAGATGCTTTTTGCTTGACATTTAGATACCATCAATGAGCATGAGTAAAAGAATAAAATTCTAAAAATTGCAGGATATTTCAATAATTGGAACAGTAATGATTCAAATTTAATTTTATATTTACCAGTTAATCACTCATGTGAAGTTTTCTAAAGGAAGCTGCAGAGCCAGAGACCAAATTAAAAGTAGTAGGTTGGCTTTCTGTAATGGAACTGCCTGGAAAGAACCTGAGAAGAGTTTAAAGTCAGCCCATGAATTCAGGTTCCTGGCCTCCCCACTGTGCCATTGAATTCCAGATAAAAAGATCAATAAGGTCTAGTTCCTTGTCTCTGAGTTCAAATCCAATTCTGGTTGTGGTTGCTAGTGATGGCTTTTTCAGGGGGTTGGTTGTGGACTCGACGATGTGGGTGGTCAAACACCGTATCTTAGGATCATGCATCATTTTAGAGGTCATTCAGTTGAGGGCAGGGACTCTGCAGATTGTTGTACCAGCTATTGACCTGCAGAGAAGTACTTTGTGTTTGTTGATTGTATTCTTTCTGTCCTTTTTTTTTTTTTAATGGATGGAAGGTGAAAAAGATGCTGCATATTTTCATCTTCTATCTTTGACACCTCTCCAAAAGTTAAGCTGTAACAGAGGGTATCAGAGAAAGATGTTTTATCCAGATCTTCTCTCTAGAGATGGTATAACTCCAGCAGGATATAGTGATTTTTTGTTGTTGAAACTATTGACAGTTTTAACAGGGAATGAGGTGTTTCTCACACTGCTGTAAAAAGCTAATGTGGTTAATTATAAGAAGGAAGGGAACAAAAAAAAAAAAAAAGAGGAAGCAACCTCCCCTGTTCATCACACTGGGTAAAACAGTGAATCAGATGGGGAGGAAAAGTGGAATATCATTCATGGAGAAACTTTATCAGTAAATAGACACATTACATGTAGACAACTATGAGCAGATGATTTTTGTTTGGTTTTGTTATGTAGGTCAGAAGCTAGAGGAGGATAAACTTTCTCCTTTGGACATGGATTTGAGACTCATGTATGTGTCATTGCTTATCCAGTCACCCTGTGACTGGGAATCGCTCCTAAGTTCCCCCTTGCAGAAGATAAAAACAGTGATGACTGTTTAACTATTTGGAAACTGCAAGATTTTGTAAACAGGTAAATCCTTTTATTTTCTAAAGAAAGTGAAGTTATAATGTATTGGTAACAGTAGTTGGACAGTGCTTGTTTAGTCTGATTACTTCTTCTGCTCTGATTGTCTCTTGCAGGTGCCAAGGAAGCTTTCCACTTGCTGGCTAAAATGCAGGACTCCAAAGTGGCCAACATCAAGGCTGTTTTCTTGGTGGTGCCTCTGTATCTTGTGCTGTGTCCCGACTCTGGTCCCACTGGAAATCATTGCCGTCATTTAGTGCTGACTGTTAGACTGTGCTGACTACATAATAGTATGAATATGCGTAAGTCCATGAGTTTCTTTGGTGATTTGTGGGCGGTACTTCTGAGGGCTCCCCTGGAAATTTTGGTGTAGATGGTTTGGTTCAGCAGCTCCTTACTTAGACACAATCGTAGAAGCCAGATTCTGATCTGCAGAGTCTGAAGCTGAGAGAGCTGCAAAATTAATGGTTAAGCTGTTTATTGTTAGAGGCAAGCAAACAAAATGTCATGGATGAAAGATTTCTTATAAGGGTAATGCTGAAGTTTTGTTGGCAAACTTGGAAACTTGTAATTGTTTCAAAGATCAAGCCCTTTCAGGCTGATTTTATTTGGATATCTCCCCCATTCCTGAACTGTACTCCTCGGACATTTCCTTGGCTGGATGCAGTGATTGTCGATTGCTCAGTCAATAGGCAGCCAAACCAGCTGCCCTGTGCTGGATGCTAACAAGCACAGAGGCTGATTTTGAAGAGTCTCCTAATTGAATTTTGCTTACAACACAACAGTCAGTCATTTGGTAGGATGAGACCGGTAAATGGTCCCCATGTCTTTTTGTGTAACTGTCCATGGACTGTCACACAGCTATGAAAGCATGTGCTAGAGAATGATGCCCTTTGCAGATGACTTTGTAGTATAAGAGAAAGACTCAGAGGTAGGAGGATGTTAGCTGAGTGAATGAACTCCAGGGTTTTATATCTTCCATCAAAAATCTGGCTGGATTCAATAGGGACAAAGTAATTTTGAAAATAAATTACATTATCTAGATTCTGAGGCAATTTTGTCATTTGCATGTGGTTTCTGGATAATCTTAAAGAGAAACTAGTTCTCCATTAAATTCTAAAGAGTACTCCATGTTAGATGTCATGTGTAACATCTGTGGGCACATTGCTGAAGGCAGCTGGTAGCTCTCCTGCAGGATCACAGGAGCTCGGAGCAGAAGCTGGATGCCTTCATAGCCTGCAGGGATTTGCTATACAATGACTCCTGGTTTAAAGATTTAATCTGGGCTGATGCAAGATCCAAGAGATCACAAAATCACAGAATTGTTAAGATTGGAAAAGACCTTTAAGGTTATCAAGTCCAACTGTCAACCCAGCACCACCACCAGTCTGGCATGTTTAAAAACAAAGATTCCTGCTCCTCTAATTTTAGCACACAGAGCTCTGCCCAGGAGTTCACAGTAGGCGATGGCATTTGCTTGCAGTCTCTCAGTCACATTGCCTAGTTTTTTAATTGGTACCGAGCTGGGCTTACAGGAAGCATCCAGGTATTTGGTCTGAAAATCTCCACAAAAGCCCTCTCTCATAATGCAGTTGTTTTTCATTAGTCTTACCCAAAGTAACATTGATGAGGAGACTGATAGTGGAAAAGATTTTCTTTGGTGTTGCTTGTAATTAAACACAGCGACATGGATGGCACAGCTTTTGCAATGTGACTGCTTTAATCCAGTCTGGCTTTAAATCTGTGTAAATCATTGAAAACCAAAATAAGCTGTGTTTAATTAACAGCTTCCAACACAGTGCTTTGGAGTGTTGCATCTGGGACCCTGTGGCCCTGAGATTTGCTCTGTGGGGGGCTGGCATGTTTCCTATTGTTATTGGACTCCTTTTGCATCGCTGGTCTCCTCCCAGATGTTCCCAGCTGTCCCGTCTTGTGTCAGGTACAATTGTCCAGCAGCTTTGGATTGTCAAAATTATCTGGGTTAGGGGTAAAAAAACAAACTAAGAGAGAACAACTTTTTTTTTTTTTTTAAGCTAATCCAGATCATTTGATTAAACCAGGTTTAGGGACTGATTACATGAGCTCTTATGCTCTTATGGATTGGAGAGGGTAAGAGATGGGGTTGAGTGGAGGGTGATGTTCATTGGAGGGGACTGTGACTGAGCACAGTGCTGGAGACCTGGTGAGGTGCTGTCTGTGGTCCAGCCAGGATAGCGAAACTGGATCTCCTGGCCCAGGGACTTGGTGAGATGCTCTCCCTGGGCCAGCCACAATAGTGGACTGGAGCTCCTAGCCCAGCTCCCTGTGAGGTGTTCACCCACCAGCGCTGCTACAGCCATCTGTGGATGAGGGTGGCTGACTGCTGAGATGGCTCTGCTGCTCTGGAATCTGTGTGTTCCTGAAGGGGTTGACCAGGTCCCCTGGTCTGACATAACTGGGTGGTTGTTGTCTGAAGCAGATTTTTACCTTCCCTCAAACTGCTATCCTTGTTGAGGAAGTAGAAGAAATCTGGTGAGCAGTTGGGAACCGATCTCTGCTGATCTCACTAGAGCCAGGAGAAGACAATTTTTAGTTGCTTTAAAAGTCATTTGAGCTTGTGCCAGTAGAAAATCTCCTGGCTGTTCTCCTTTTTAATGTATTTTTGTTTTCTAAGCTTCCTTTCCTCATCTCAACAACTTTCCTACATCTTTACTTGAGCAAAACATTTCTTGTTTATAGACAGCACTGCTCTTCTAGGGTTTGGAAGGAAGCGCCGGAGCATTGCTGGGAGAGCATCGCTCCCTGAGCCAAGTAGTTTCCCAGCAAAGGAAGTCTTGGATTTATTCTGCTGTGATTACCAGACTCTACCCTACTTAAGACACTCCGAGCACATGCAACCTGAGCAGCTCTCTTAATGAGACCCTCACATATGTACGCTGAGACTGCTTTCTGTTACTCGGAGTGTCTCTCAGTGATACTCCAGATGCTGCTTTGCCATTCTTGAAGGGATAACTATAGTCTTTTCCAGTCTTTGAGTGAATATAGACATGCACTATGTGCATCTGCTTTGGGAAGTCACTGTGATCTTTGTGTTGATTTCCCAGGAAGGATGGCAACTCAGGACACCCAAGATGTTTCTGGCAACAGTGTCAAATGTCAGAATTGCAGCAGGCCTGTTGGGGCTTGGCAGAGGTGGGTTTTTTCCTTCATGAAAGAAAGAAGAGCTGTGGGGCAATCTGAGCAAAGCAGCAGTGTCATTACTGCTTTATCTAGTAGTGAGATTTAGAAACAGGATTTGGGTAATAAATACAGGTTTCATGCTAGTTATTAAAGCAAACACAGAGTAACAGAGATAAGCCTGCTGCATTTATTCATGGATAAGAACATAATACATAGGAACACAGAAATACTTTGTCAGAGGAAGTCTGCTCCTCCTGAGGGTACTGTTTAATTGCAGTTGCTTCAAGGCAGCTGGACCCCATTTGTGAGGTGCTGCATGGGAGAAAGAACTTGTGACCTCTTTTGTCCATGATCAAGGGCTCAGACTCAAGTGACTGCTACATAACAAGTTGCTGCTCCTTGGATATGTTTTTAACCATGAAAACCATGGACTAATTTAGCTTACTTCAGAGGCACATGTGAAGTCTAATTGCCACACATGACCCAGAGGTTTGCAGTGCACACAGACCATTGCTGGGGCCCAGAAGAGGCTTGTTAAGCACAGCGTTTGTATGAAGACCCTAATGCCTGCTTTAAGATGAGATATGGCAGGTTGGTGCAGCAAAAGGAGGGTGCAAAGCAATAGTGATGCTACTGAATCAACATGTCTGTGTTGATAAATCCTACTCCAAGTCATTGCTCCTGGTTCACCAGGGGCATACAGGGGTGAAAGAGCAGTTTTTTGGGCTCCATTCAGTTTCATGAAGTTGCAGACCAGGTGGCATGGTAGGAAGGAATTTCTGGGGGATCTCACATGTCTAAGTGGGTTGTGACTGAGCATTCTATCAAAAATAAATCCAGATTGTCCTTGAAAAGTTCTGAGATTCTGCCTCTCAGGTCCTGCCTCTCTTTTCAAATTTGATTCGGAAGGTAAAGTGGTGGGTCTTGCCTGAGGGTTTTAACATCTGTCAAGGAGGAAGGACTGAATTCAAGCCTAGGTTTGCTTTTGGTTTGTAGTAGATGATGCACAACACACATTACCACAGCCTGCTCTGGAAAGAAACTCCAGGATTTCTAAGAATCGATTAATGGATGTTAGTTTGGTAATATCCGTTAAGACCATTTGTACGGCTATCAGTGTGTGGTTTGTTTTTTTCTCTGTGGCAGTGCCTTGGAGCTCTAACATCACTGTGCTAGATTTGTGTAAGCAGAGAATAAAAAGGTGGCAACAAAGGTATCTGTGTAAAGATAGGTGTGTTTTGAAGAGAGAGGATGGTCATGCGTGATAGTCTTTGTTTCACATAAATGCTGAGGTAAGCAGTGTTTGACTGACTGGTAGGATAGAAAAAGCAAGCTATCAATCTTTATTTGATTTAATGTCTTTCAAGCATTTGCTTTAACACTCAGGTGCATATGCAGATCTTTCTGAAGTGGGCTGTTAACCTGACTCTTAATAAGGTCAGCAGTCTTAGTGTAATCTGATAGAGCAGTACAAATGAAAAATGCTCATCTCATATGGTCTTTATTTTCTTGTCATGTCATATGACCCAGTCACTCAAGTTTGTTCACTTTCATTTCACAAAAAACAAACAAACAAACAAAAGGTAGCATGAAAGAGAATGATTTCCCTTGGAAACTGGAAAAGGTTGTGTAGAAAAGTAAGCCTGAAATTCTGTCCTGGATTGAAACTACCTCCCAGGGTTAAAAAATCTCAGGTGTAGTGTGTTGTCTCACCTCATTAGGGATGCAGTCCTATTTCTGGTCCCAGCCCTTCTTAGCATACCTCTGATAGAGGTCATCACTGAGATGATTTTGACAAAGGAAACAGTTTGAGTCCTGTTTGCTTTTGAAAGTAGCTGTCCCAGCCTCAGCAAAACGTACTTGTGCTGGTTTTGGAGTAGAGTAAATTTTCTTCATAGTAGCTGGTGTAGGGCTGTGGTATAGATTTGTGTGGAACCAGTCCTGATAACACCAGGATGTTGTAATTACTTCTGAGCAGTGCTCACACAGAGCCAAGGCCTTTTCATTTCTTCATCCTGCCCCACCAGCCAAGAGGCTGGGGGTGCACAAGGATTTGGGAGGGGATACAGGCAGGGCAGCTGACCCCAGCTGACCCAGGGGATATCCTAGACCATATGGCATCGTGCTCAGCATACTGAGCTGGGAGGAAAAGGAGAAAAGGGGGGATGTTTGGAGTGATATTTGTCTTCCCAAGTCACCATTATGTGTGATGGGGCCCTGCTTTCCTCTGGATTGCTGAACACCAGCCTGCCCTTGGGAAGTGGCAAATGAGTTCCTTGATTTGCTTTGCTTGTGCATGCGGCTTTTGCTGTTCAACTGTCTGTACCTCAACCCACAAATTTCCTCACTTTCATGCTTACAATTCTCTCCCCCTTCCCTGTGGTGGGGGAGTGAGCAAATGGCAGTGTGGGGCTGAGATGCTGGCTGGAGTTAAACCATGACATACACTAAATACCTGAGGGATTCAGGTCTGATGGAAACAGCTGGAGGGGCATGTAGAAATAACATCCAGGATGCCTGGGATGGATGCTCACTAAATGCCTCCTCCAAATGTGGAGAGGGCAGTGATGAGGGGATGTCTCTTATCTGCTGCCATCACCATCTGCTGCTTTGTCTATTTCAGAGTCTTACCTCAAGATGTTCCCACAGACCTGTCAGAGCCGAGAATGATATCTAGGCTCCTCCATATTTTCTTCCTGTCTTATGTCCATGTCAGTCTTCCTCTGGTATTTCTTTTAATAAACCGTGTTTGAAGGGACAGAAATGGATAAAGATGATTTTGAAGTGAAATATAGCCCTCTGGGGCATCACGGTCAGAGGCCCAGAAGGACTGATCCCAGAGTAATGTCTCCTGCCCTCTGGGAGAAAGGGAGGGAGGGAAAGGAGCCAACAAGCTTTTACTTACTCGGTCTAGATATTTCTATATGCTTTAGAACTCAGAACTAAGGAATTTATATAATTAATACCATGTTTTTCTAATGCTTTTATCTAGTCATCTACCAGTTACCACCAGCTACATGAAGATCACATGCAAATAAGATGAAACATTAGCTGTACTTCAGCAGGATTTATTTTTATGGGTAGATTTTAATGAAGCTGGTGCATTGCATTGACCCATTGCTGGCTATCACTTGCTTTTCCTACATTTCAGTGTGTTGCTGCTTAGGGATAAGGCTGTTTAATTGATCTCCAGTTGCTCTTCAGTGTTTCTGTAATATTCAGAAAAGCATTTCTCACCACTGAAGGAATGGCATCTGTAGCAGATTAAGGAACTGGGCTGGTATGAAAAGAGACAAATGTGGAAAGGAGACATGCTTGGCGCTTGTGATTTCTCACAAGTATTTTTTAGGTGGAAAGCTGATTTCTCTCTCCTTTTTAGTGCTGCTCTTCAAGTTGAAATGGAGGGCTGGAAATGGAAAAATAAATGATTGCACTGGAAAAATGCTCTTACACATTTGTGATTTGACCTTGTGCCAGTGCTGCTGACTCATTAAGCAGTGGATTGACTAAAATGACCCCTTTGAATTGCTGAAATCACATTTAAGATGGCAGCTTGATTTTCTCCTTTGTCCCTTGCCTGTTGCCACCTTCCCCTGGACTGCGTGTTTAAGCTGCAGTGCTGTAGCTTGTCTGTGTGATGGGAGTCTCACCTGTGTCCTGGTTACTGAACAGCAGTAAATAACAGATAGGAAAAAGTGACTTGGAAGAGGCAGCTTCTTAAACCACTTGTTAGCAACAGCACGAGTGCTCTGTGCCGTGTGGGGACCTCATCTTGCTGCTGCCGGCTTGGTCTGAGCCTTTCGCCTCCTCACAGCTGCCCTGGCTGGATGCTCGGGACTGTGTGGGGAGGAGAGCTCGATGGCAGTGCCACACGGTGCTGTGGGAGCTCGGCCATGGGCCTGGCTCACACACCAGAGCTGGAGGTGCGGGGTGAGCCCATGCATGGGCTGTCTCGGCCAGGTGGGATTACAAGCATGAGGCTGCCCATCTAGTCAAGGTCACACTCTTAGTGCAGGTGCCCCAGGCAGGTGCCTGGAGCCAGCTGGGGTGGATTCAGGCCCCCCTTAACAAAATGCACAGCAGAGGTACGGTGGGATGAGCCCCTGTGGCTGACACCATGGGGTTTTTGTAGAACGGAAGATGGGGCTGTCTGGTTTGCAAAGGAGCTGAGCAAAATAGACTGGGAGAATGGGGTGGAGATACTGTGTGAGGGTGCTTAAGGTCAGCTTGGTGTCCTTTACTCTTGTTCCTAATCCAAGAACAGGGAGAATGCAGTGAAGATGGAAATTAGTGAGTCTAATGGGACTGAAGAAGGTGTTTGAAGAAGGTGTTTGTTAGCTCTCTTTACTGAGGCCAGGAGCTTAGCATTTTCCAAAAACTCAGACACCCACCTGGGTGCTGAGACTCCCTGTTTCAGGGTAGACAAAGATGATACAGTTTGCATGTATCCTATTTCATAGAAATGCCAGTGACAGCAGATTCTTCCCTCTGCAGAGGGTTAGTCAGGGCTGGGTCTCCCCAGATAGCCTCCCAACCTGTCCCACCTCAGCAAGCTGCTGTGGGCATCAGACATCACAGGATGATGAGGGGGCAGAGCCATGCAGGGCTTTTGTGTGTCCTTGCTGCTGAGGGTCAGGTTAATGCATTAGGCTGTTTTATCTGCTCAGGTGGAAGTCTAACAGAGAGCTTTCTGTAGGTGCAGAGCCAATGAACCAGACCTCAAAAATCAGACTTTTTGAAACTTCCAGCAAGGCTCTTTTTGTGTCAGCTTTTTAGTGGCCACTTTGGCACTTGAGACTAACCACACCTGTGACCTGGCTCAGGAGAACAGCGTTTGTGACAGGCACTAGTCTGCAGAACCCTTGTTGGCTGTTGAATCCACCTGTTTGATCCCTTGGAACCCTTTTAAGCCCTAAAGAAAGCAAGGTGATTATTTGGAACTTATTTAGCGAGCTAGATGCACAGAGGTTTTTTGCAGGCCCCTGCCCCAGACCCTTCACTCTGGGCTTGGTGCAGGGCCACCTCCCTTCCCAGAGACGCTCATGGTTGGTCAGAGGAACCATATACTTCTCTGCCTGCCCTATGCTGGGATCAGACAGAGGATCAGATAGAGAATCCTCTGGCCAGTCTCTGTGATCCTTGGGCAGGCAGGGAATGAGCTGGTCTCCCCACCTGCAGAGGGTGCTGGTGACATGGCAGGATCCATGACTGTTTTGATAGATGAAATCTAATTTTTCAAAACATGGGTTAACGTAAAAATTTTCAAGCTATTCAGTTTGGCATGTAGTATTTTTCTCCTGCTCCAGTTTCCTCTTTTCCCCCTCTTTTTAAATTTTTTCCTCTTTTCTGCCATTTTAGTCTCTGGGCGTGAGGAGGGCTGGAATCCACAGAGAGCTTTGAGTTGGTGTTTGCGCTGCATTAGATGCTGAGGGAAGGAAACCTTACCACAGCCTGTCCCTCTGCCAGGCCACCTCCGGCAGCCGTCCCCTGCGGGAGTCTCCAACAGATGGGTGATGCCTAAACAGCAGCTTTGTGTTAATTGAGTTAAAATCTGCACAATTTTGTAGAAAAAAACTAGGCTTTCTTAGCTCTGGAACTACTTTCTTTTCTTGTCCTCTCTTCATGTTTTGTATGTTTCGGTTGGAGAAGAGAAGAAAAAGCAAAACTCAAATTATTTTTTAAGGAAAAATATTTCCTTCTTGATGTAAAGAAAAAAGCAAGTGTTTCCCCTGACAGTTTGGAACGGTGTGATTTAGCCACTTCCAGAAAACTTTTAACATTCTTTTGAACTGTCATAATTTTTATTTAGTTGAGCCAGGAAAGAGTAATTTCAGTTCTGTCCCTCAATGAATCTGCCGGTGTGGTGGCCATTATTTTCTCTCCCTGATAGAAGCAATTGCCATGTTTCTTTCTGCCCTGGGAAGCCTCAGCTGCCACAAAGGGCTGCAGTCTGATGGGATGTCAAACCACATAGCGCTTGTTAAGCTCCCGTGACTGGCAGCATCTGTGCATTTGCAATGACATCTCTGAATCCATCCAGGATACAGAAGTACTCTAAAATTGTAGCCTTTGTGTGTGTGTGCTGTATGTTTTATTTATAAAGCTTTTAGAGATAGCAGCTTGTTCTCTAATTTATTTTGGGTTGGTGAGGAGGAGGAAATCTCATTGGCAAGATAGGGAATTTGCATTCTGAATTTAAAAGGAATGTGAAAAAAAAAAAGGAATTAAAAAAAAGTCTAAGGTTCTGGGACATGTTTGTGTGAATAATAATGCTTCCAAAATGATAATGGATTGTGTGTCATCCCTTTGTAGAACTGTAGAAACTGCTATGATAAATAAAATATGTCACATTTTAAACAGCATGGGGCCTGTGTGTGTCACTCATCAGATACAATTAAACAGGAGAATAATTGCCTGCCTGCTAAGTGAAAAATGGCAATGTCACAGTGCCATGCTCAGCTTTTGTTTGCTCAAGGGGCACTCGCTCTGGACACCCAGCTAAGGGTGATATATTTGCTCATATTTGATGGGGAGCTGCAAAGGCAAAGATGGGTGCGTGTTTGCCAGACTCTCTGAGGAGCCAAAGCTGTGTTGTTATGTTCAGTGTTTAAGACCTCGCTTGTGTATTTGTAGGGGCTTGACCATGACTGGCACTGCTGGGTACATGCTCCCTGCTGGGTGTGTAGTCCTTGCAACACTAAGCCTCCAATTGGTTTTGAGCCACAAACCCATTGTTTCTTCACAGTGGTTATGTCCATCTCATTTGAACCATGTTGTTGGGTCTTTCCAGCAAAAGCCAGTGAAGTCTTTTGCTCTTGGAGGATGTTCTAATTTAGTAGAGGAAGAGATACTCAAAGATGTGGCCCCAGCCCTTGGGAACCTCTACTAGGAGCATTGCTTTTGCACCGCTTTGGGAGTAGATCAGGACCTGCTAGAGGAGACCTGAGCCTGCTTTGAGGAGAAAGATACAGACTAGCTGATTTCTGGGGTCTCTGCCATGTCTGTTTTTATGCTGCACCATGGCGTGACTAAACCTATGGTGTGACCACATATAGAGACTAAACTGGTGTCAGAGATGTGGTGTATGGGATGGTTTCTACAACTGATGGAAGGGCAGCAGAACCTCCTTTTAAAATTTTTTTTATTCAGCTCTGTTTCTTCTTGTTTCTTTTTGTTTCCAGTTGCTGGCTCGTGCTGGTGCTAAAATTAGTACTCTGAATTGCTGTCTGCTCATTAACTAATAATAGTCAAATGCTTAGATGCAGATCACGGGCAAGTGCCTATTAGCCATTCCAGGTTGCACTGTCTGCAAATATTTTACTGGAGACAATAAATGTTTCCATGAAATTACTTGAAAATGACTTTTGGGCTCCTAGGTGTTCTGGTCAGAGGTGAGAGAAAATGTCCTTTTTTCATATTTTCTTTTCCTTTGATGAAGTCTTTATTGCTTCTAAGTCCTCCTGTGCAGATTTAAAATGCTTTTTGTTCTGTGCGGGTCTATAACACAGCTTTTTGAAGATTACCATCTGCATGAAGGTCTGGTGAAAAATACATAATTGTAATGCCAAATTCTGCTTTTGTCATTTCAGAACTTTGAAATAAACATTAGTCTCCTTCCTTCCAGCTAATGAAAGTTCCCATTTACCTTCAGCTGTGTTGTCATCTAATGCCCAAGGTTATGTTGGTCTAGTAGAGGATATTAGCACTCATATATCTTAGTAGTAAGATTATGAAAGTATGAAGAAATCAATTACTTTGGGTTTTGTAAAACTGCTATTCTGCAAGGTGTATGAACAGATAATGTTAACTCCTGACCATAACTTGATGCTGGGTGCTGTGCTCAGAAGCAAGGCTGGCTATGGATAGGACAGTCATGTAATGTTATTTTCCTCTCCTGTGTGTTCTATGTTGAAAGTTCCCTGGAGCACCAGTTTCTTGTGTTTGGCAGAGAGTGCTCGCAGTAGTTCTAGAGTCTACTGGGATATGAGAACACAATGGATCAGCGCATGTGATGGGCTGCCACTGGAGATTGGTGTCAATGACAGCAACCTCAGTGACATGGCACCTTATCACAAGAAGACTTTGCGTCACTGAACCGTGTACTTGACAGGAAAGCATTACTTGGAAAGCTGAGCTGTTTCCTTCAGCATGTTGCCTGGGTGTTATGAGGAGGTGGTAAGCACTGAGCCAGTGTAGATCCTTTGGTCCTTTTGCCTTTCAGATGTTCCTACTGGAGCTGAAAAGATGCTGCTGCTGCCCAAAAGCTAGCAGCAGCATCTTGCTCTACTGAACTGTTAGAAGCAACCTGATCCCAGGGCAGGACGGCTCCCTTGGCTCCATCCCCATGGCAGACCCACTGCATACCTGTGACTGGAACTCTGCTTAGCCTGCTGGGAGTGCCAGCAATTTTGCTCACAGTTCTTATCAGTCCAAGATCTGGCTTTAAGTGTACAAGTGTTTCTCCTCTTGATGTTGCAAATAATCTTTGGAATTGGATACTATGAAATGGTGAACCCCAAGGGCTGGGTGATGGTGAAAGCAGGGATGGGGGATTTGGGGTGTTGAGTGGAGCATCTGTTCCAGGCAGTGCATGTTCTCTGGGATTTGGTTCTGTGTTCAAGCCTCTGAGGGACAGGATCCCTCCCTGCAAACCAAGTGAACTTTGCTTTGCTGCAAGCAAAGAGAAGAGCTGAGAGATGCAACCCTCATCATGCCTTTCAACTGTCATAAATGCTTCCTTCTGGTTTGGATGAAGGAGGGTTTCGAGCAGTTTTTATTCATGAGGCTCTGCTGGTCCCTGAGCAGTTTTCTATGTGGGCATCCTACAGCAGACATGTCAACAAAGAAGGCACATATTTTTCTTAATTTAATGGAGATCAAAGAAAGTCACATTTGAAAAAACTGTGTGAAAATGAAGGTTTTTCAGAATTAAAGATCAGGATGAGGTGTGGGTTTTCACATCACATCATCTCTGAATGTTTTCATGTTGGCAGAAAAAACAGGAGCGAGGCTTTCTGACCTTGAAAGAAGTGCCAGAGGGAAAGACTCCTTCATGAAATTTTTAATACTTTTCCTAGTGACTTTTTTTTTTAAACTGCTGTAGCACGATACAGGTTTGAACTAATGAATGTCACGCTCATATGGGGCAGTTCCAAAAATGAAAGACCTTGACTGACTGAATGCTATTATTGCACTATCCAAAGATGTTATCAGCATCACCTACATTTCTGACTTTCAAGTGTCTTGGTATCTTATAGTTAGCCTGTCTGATGCGTGAGAGACACATTCTAGATCTAGTTTTAAACCTATCACATAAAATTTTACTAAAAAAAAAGTATGTAAGAGAGAGCATTAAATGCTGATTATATTTTCATTATATATTTGCTTGATCTCCTTAGTTTAAAGCAGTATGCTAAAGGTTGTTCTCAGCAGCAATGTCCCTCCCAAATAATGGGGGAAAAGGGGATAATTTTCAGATCCCTTTGAAAGATCCATTTTTTTGCAGGACTTTGGAAGACATTAGGTTGTCATTGTGGTACAGCCTTGGGTGCATTTTGTGCCTTTAGCAAGGTACCTCAGTCATACCACTTCTTTCTTGGAGAGGGAAGACCTCCTTCCTTTCAAACATTCCTTGTAATGGATGTGTTAACAGCTTGAGGGAGGCAGCAGACACCAGTTCTTGCACAGGTTGATTTTGAGGGTTCTCTTCCGATGACGTGTTCAACTCTGGCACAGAAAATTGAAATTATGTGCTGCTCAAGTGAGGATCTATTGCCATCAAGGCAGGTGTTAGGGATGCAGCTGGGTCCCTGCTGAAGTTAATGATAAGATATTCCCTGTTCTCACTGAAGGCAGTGTTATCCCTCTGCTTTGAGTGGGAGTATGAGGATGTAGGGTTTAGTTTACATAGCAGGCAGTATATAAAAGGCAGTGTACTGGGACTCAGGAGATTTAGTCCTGACTATGCCACTGCCTTTCTGGAGCACTGAAATTAAGTTACAATACTTAATTCAGTCTCAGTTTCTCCAGCAAAATTTGTCTCATTGTAGAGATTCAGCCACAGTTGCTAATTCCCAGACTAAGCAACTTCCTCAATTCATGCTAACTCTTTGCCTTCATTTCTGCTTCTATTTCAAGACCATTGCATTAGTTGTGTCTCTTTTTAAGTCTCCCTGGCTGTTTTTTGTCTTGAAGTCATGCAGAACGTTTCTCTACTAAAATTAATTTTCCTCTTCCATATCCCTTCCCCTGCTGCTTCTTAGGTAAGCAAAACTTTTCATGAATATCAGTCAGGTCTTAAAAAGCTGGATAGAATACTTGTCCTGCCTGAAAGCTGCTAAAGTGAATGGGGGTTTATAGAAACAGACAGAGCATATACTGAGGTCAAAACTGATCTTAGTTCAGCGATGCAGAGGCACTTGCCAGCCAGGGGGAGGTGGCTAGAAACTTTGGTGAGCTGCAGTGTGACCCCTGGACCCTCGTACCAGCGGAGGTGTGAGCTTGCAGAGTGCAGTGAGGTGTCTCATCTGGCAGAGATGCTTCTGCAGTACGGTTTCACAGCTCCTCAGATTGAGTTCGCTTCAGGTGTTTAAGCTGCAGTTCTACAATGATGTGCACAAACTACAAAATCACATGTTTGCACCACAGAAGAAAAAGATTTGAGGAGTTTTGGCTATTTGACACAGATGCATATGTAAACAGACAGTAATATCAGCAACACCACAGATTTCATGGTCGTGAATCTCCTCTTGCCTTAGGAGAAGAGATGCTTAGGTTACTTTAGCATGTGAAAACAGACAGTGCACCAGCTTTATTTAGGAGATCTGTGCTGACTGAATTATCTGTGGTTTTGTGTGGTATAATCTGAAAAGTAATGAGAGGATGTTGTTGCGCACATTCATTCATTCATTCATGTCTGGGCTTCGCGAATGAAGATTTGGGTGTTGCACACATATGGGCTTTTGATTGACAGATGGCTAGTCCAAGGAGATGGACTTTTGCAGATGTCATGGATTTGCAAAGGTTTCCCCTCCCTGGGGGCTGTAAGTAGTTTGTCCAGATGAATTTCTGGACAAAAACCAATCAGAAGTTTTGGTGATGCCTTTGCTAATTATCTCTTTAAGAAAATGGAAGGGAAGTCTGGTGGCGCAGATGAAATTGGCAGCCATGTGAGGCAGGACACAGCAGGCCATGAGAGGGGCCAGGCCTCCTTCCTCCCCCGGCCCTGGGCTGGGGGCAGGGGCAGGACTGCAGCCCCCCTGACTGAGACATGTAATGGAGTGAAGAAAAAAAACTTTAAAGAAGAACTTGGACAGGGCTGCTGCAGAAAGAATTCCAGCCAGAGAGATAGCGGAGCCTTCAAG
>JAWMRA010000113.1:100512815-100541959 GCA_035584735.1 Pseudotriccus pelzelni
GGAGGGAGGTAGGCCCAGCCCTGAGGTTGACATAGAAGAGAGAAAGAGACAGAGAGAGAAACAGTTCCAGCTGCAACAAATTGGAGTTGTCGTCCTAGAGATAACAGAGAGGAACTTACAAGATGCTGCAGAACTGCTTAGAAGACCTGAAGCTTTAAAAGTGGGAAAAAACTTACTTCTCCTCTTGGACTGATACAAAGGGGGGAGGAGTGTTTCTGTAAATACATAGTTCTTTTGCTTAATTAGAATTGTTGTAGATGTAGTTGTTTAGTTTCTATTTTTGCTAGTAATAAATCCTAATACTATTTTCTCCTCAGTCAGGTTTCTTTGTCTGCATAAACCTTCTCTCACCTTAGAGCAATTTGTGGAGGGTGTGGAAAAAATTGTCCCTAGAGAAACCCATGACAGCAGAAAGCTGCACTCAGAGCCTCATGGATGATCCCTTCTTGGAGATGCTGCTGGAGCCTTGCCCGGGATCTGCAGCCTGAGGCCACACAGAAGGTCCCTCCAGCATGTGGTTTGCAGCTGCTGCAGCAGGACCCAGGGAAGCTGCTCTCTGGTTTCGCTGCTAGATGCTACTCCCCCCACTTCTTAGTGCTATTATCATCCAAAAAGGCTATTTCAGTAAAATCCCTGTGTCACAGGAGTAGTGAACTCAGCTTATAGTGCAGGGCTGTTGTTGTGCTGGGACCCTGAGCCTGTGCTTCCCAATCTCACTTCTGCTGATCAGCAGCATCTCTTCTACCATGCAGATGTGAAGGAGCCATGGTTTTTTCTTTGCAACATCTCATGCAGCAGCCAATGCATGATGTATTATCAAACCCCAGCTACAGTCTCATTTTCTTTGTGTGGCTGCCCAGCACAATGTCCCAGGGTGGCCTGGCAAGGTTGAGAAGTTTTCCACCAGCAATGTTCCTGAAGCTATTTGCTGTTGGAGCTGGAAAATTGAATTAAAACAATCAATCAAGCCAACTCTGTAAACCAGCTTTTTAGTGTTTGGCAAGGTGGTTTTGTGATGAGAGTCCTGGGCTCTCAGTTCCCTTTTATTTTCACAAAATCATGGAATCACAGAATCATTTAGGTTGAAAAAGGCCTCTAAGATCATAATGTCATAACACTAACCCAGCATTGCCAAGTCCACCACTAAACCGTGTCCCTAACTGCCACATCTTTAAATACTTCCAGGGATGGTGACTCCACCCCTTCCCTGGGCAGCATCCTCCAATGCTTGACAACCTTTCCAGTTAAGAATTTTTCCTAATATCCACTCTAAACCTCCTCTAGTGCAACTTGAGGACATTTTCTCTTGTACTATCGCTTGCTACTTGTGACACTTGTGAATAGCAAGAAGAGACCAACCCCCACCTTGCTACAACATCCTTTCAGGTAGTTGTAG
Source organism: Pseudotriccus pelzelni (assembly GCA_035584735.1). NCBI lineage: Eukaryota > Metazoa > Chordata > Aves > Passeriformes > Tyrannidae > Pseudotriccus > Pseudotriccus pelzelni. The sequence goes on from JAWMRA010000113.1 coordinate 100,514,212, forward strand.
TTAAGGCCTCCCCTTGAGCCTTCCTTTCTCCAGGCTAAGCTCTCCCTCAGCTGCTCCTGGTAAGATTTGTTCTCTAGCCTTGCTGTAGCCTTCCTACATCCTCTTAACAGTTCCAAATCAGTAGTGGTCCAGCCTGGAACAGACTGCAGTTATTTTAGCCCCGCTGGTACAGAAAGTGAAGGTTGTGGCTACTGGGGAAGCACTTGGAAGAGGTGCCTAGTCCCCCTAGACCACACCACCAAGGACATGCTTCAGTCCCTTGCTCTAACAAAATCTTTCAGACATCTTCTTGATCCTCACTGATTGCACCAGGGTTTGTGTTTTCACTTTGGTCAACAGTATGGAGGGGTCAGCCAGCAGCTGTAGAGTGTCTCTCATTTCCTTGTCTTCTAACAACAAAGTTCTCTAAAGATAAGATGGAAATCACTTGGAAAAAAAAAAGGTGCAAAATGTGGTTTAGCTATATCTTTCTTCCTTCTTCTGTAGTTTCCCCCTGAAATAGCTCTAGCAAGAAATTTAATCTTAGCCTTTGCAAACTACAGTTTTGTGTAGAAAGTGTAACTCAAAAAAGAGCAAAAAAATTTCCAATAATCTTGTTTTAAAATAGGCACACAGACTGGTTGTACCTGAGTTATTTTAGACTGTATTTTTCTACACATTTTGCAATGGCAGAAGAAAATACAATCTATAATTCTGTGAAGATTGTTTTCATCTGAACATTTCTCATTTATTTTAAATTTACCAGGAAGAAATGCAGCTTTTGTTTCTTTCATTAAATTGAAAGTTTGGTTGGGAATAAATAATATTGTTGAAAGGGAAAAAAGACTCAATGGTTAAAGAGCTTCTCTTCAGGAAGAATGTTTTCCTGCATACAAAATAAAATACCTACTTTTTTCATAAGGAAGGAAAAAAATATTAGGTACTGTCACATTAAAAATTCCTATATTTGCAAATGTATTTTTGCAAATGTATTTTCTTCACCAAGAAGAAAATGCTAATGGATATGCTAAGGATTTGATTACTCAGCTGTACTCCCTCATGCCTCACCATTCCAGTCAAGATGCTCAAGAATTGCTGCTAGTAATAAAACAGCCTTGGTAGTCCTGAAAATTACAATACATTATAAAATTTTACAGTATAATTTTATTAGTTAAAAATACTCCTGCCATAGTGGAAAGTCAGACTTTTATTTGTTCTGTGGAGAAGGTCAATAGCAGAGTTGTTTCAAGGGTAGAGACACCACTGGACAGATACTGAGGTTTGTTTTCCTGGGTGCAGAAGATTGTGCCCCAGTTAGACACATTTTGTGCAAGTGGGAGATAAGTCCAGCAAGGGGTTACATATTTTGAGTACTTGGTAAGTGGCTGCTTTTCAAAGAAGAAAAAAAAAATAATATGAAAAGATTATTTGGATGGCTAGAGAAAAATGTTTTGCTCATTGATAAAAGTGAGTTTGGTTACAAAGTAGTTCTGATTAAGAGGTGGTGTGAAAACTTCTGTAAACAAATCAATATTTAATAAGGGTGAAAGGGAAGCTGATGGAAGTAATTAGCTGGACATTAGGAAATGCACCCACTTGTTGAGGTAAGATACAAAGAGAAATTTAAAAAGTCTGTGAACGAGGTTATTTCCATACTCAAATACCATTTATATCTTAAACCCTGATTAAATGACACATCCAAAAAAGCATCTGTTATAATTGTGCAGCAGTGATTAGCTAGGATATGACTTTTTCTTGGCCCAGAGTTAGTGAAGTTTTGTATCTATGAACATGATGTGCTAGACACCTGTCTGAGATGAGTCTCCCTCTGAAAGTACCTGTTTCTCTTCATTATTATTAAAAAGAGTGCTCACTGACAGACTAGATAAATGGATAAAGCTGAGATTAACCCTCTCCTACAGCATCGCTAGGAGCAAGAATTCTTGGTCCATTATGACTTTGGAATAAAAACTGTATCAGATTTCAGGGGAAAATACTAATGATGCTCACCTTGGTTTCATTGCTTTTGTTTGCTTTGCTCATGTTCCCCAGGTTTCTTCCGTAGACAGAAAGGATAGAAACTTCCTTTATAATAAGAAGAAATATAAGCAAAGATTCTCCCTTCAACACTTGGAGCTGCAACTTCAGACTTCATGGAAAAATCTCTGCCGTCACCTGACCGCTGATTAAATTGTATTGCAACCATAACCCCTCTCTGTTCATCCACCTTGAGTGTGGTCTAAGGATGCCCTGGGTGTGGATAAACTCAGTCTCTATGTGCTGTGCTGTCCACCTGGGAGAGCACAGGGCTTTACACATTAAAGACAGAACGGTTCAGGAGTACGATGAGGTCCTCTATGGAGAAGGTGACACCATGGGCTGGGCTATGTCCTGCTGCCAGCAGAGGTGTTAGGGCATTGGGACACTGCCTGCAGTGCTGGCTGAGCCCTGCTCCGGAGGTGTAGCAGAGAAGTCTGTGCCATCCTGAAGATGCGGTGTGCTAAAGCCAGGTGCCTTTCAGCACTTCAGTGGTCCTGGGAGGCCCCAGGGTTTCTCTAGAACACAGATCCCTGCAGACATTGTGACCTACCCACTGCTAATGTCTGCAAACACACTGAAAACTGTGAAATGGCACTTTGCAACTCTGGTTAGAGAACCAAAATGATCTCTAAAACTCCATGGTCTATAGTGGGGGTTTATACACTCAGTGTAAATGTAAGCATCTGAAATTTAGGCTTCTTAATCTGAAATTGAATCGTAACCAAACTCTCACCAACATCATTCGACAATGGGCACAGCATGACTACTGCGGTTAAATGGAATGTGCTGTGTTTGTCAGGAGAGCTAAGTGACTTTCCAGACAAACCTTTCTCCACTCTGAGGAGGCAATCCTTTCAGCCCGCTTATTTCCAGTCCCAGTTGCTGAATGTTTTTCAGATATAAGACGGGAAAGGAAAAAATCTTCCTAATACGTGCCAAACAGCCAGGGAAGCACAAACCCGGACTGCCTTGCTTAACCCAGCAGATGTTCAGGGACTTGTAGGCACAGTAGCTCTGTTTTGCTGTGCCCTCACCTGCCTCTAGCCTTTTTCAACACCTCACAGTTTGACATGAGGGTGGGGTGGACACCACGGGGCAAATACAACAGGTGGGAGTGGTGAAGGAGTTGCTTTGTGTATGAGCCATCCTCTGAAATCCCTTATTTCCTCAGTTGCTTTCGGGCAACAAACCTTGCTTTTTCCCACAAACTTAGTAGTTGTAACTCAGATGCTTTATTAGACTTCAGAAATGTTCTTAGTCTCCTCAGAAATAACTTTTTGGGGTCAGTGCTGCCACATTCATTTTGAGTCTGTCACCTGTTTAAAGCAATCATGAGAGGATCCTTCAACCCAGGTGCCTTTTTGGGTTCATCCTACATAGTAGATGCTTTCCCAGACTTCCTCATCAGGTTTTTTCTCTGGTTCCTTGCTGCACACTGGCCTTCAGCTCACTCAGATGCTGCAAAATGCCTCGTGTCTCAATATTTCACTTTGCTGTGGACTAGTGTGCTTGTATGTATGTGCACATGGGAGGAAGAAATGGTATTTAAAATTCATCATCCTTCAACTTCATATTGCTGCAAACCCCAAAATCATTTATTTCTAGTCTTCTGCCTTGATTCCCAGACTTCTGATTTAATCTTAAAATATTTAATCATTTCCTTGGCAAATGACACTGAAATTGGACAGATGGTTTAAACTTAGCTCTCTTCCCTGGAGAAAAGATGCTCAATTAATACAACTGTAGCTCTCACACATTCAATTCATCCTTATCAGGCTGTCCCAATTAATCCTTTAAATGCAATGTTACATAACGTAGGAACTTCTCTCCCTCATTTACTTTTCCATCTTGTTATTATTTCCCCTGTTTTTACTTACCTGCACGGTGTTTTTGGGAGTTAGAAGAGAACTGCTTCTTAAGGAGAGGTGTGTGACATTTCTGAGTCACATGTATTAGACCAGAGGGAGGGACGTGCGCAACAATCGCACACAGTCGCTTGTGCTTTTACTCTCTGATGTTATTTTTCTCCTTGGAATAATGATCTTTGCAAATCCTTTAAAAAGCAGAAATAAATTTCTCTTATGCGGTTTTCTGAGTAGCTACATAATCCCCTTCTGCTGTTAGTGCTGGAATTGCTTGGCTTACAAGGTATTCGCTGCTTGTGAAAATGTGTTTCTGTGTGTGCTGTGGGAGTACAGCTGGTTTGGCTGCTGGCCTCAAAAAGACTGATGGAAATGGCCATAATAAATCCCACTGGAGACAGGGAGATATAACATTGTTAGTCTCACCTCTGTATAGTACTGCCTGCACCATTTCACTCCACCACAGTACTAAAAGTAATAATTTAGAATGAATAGGCCTGGATATAATTCATGCAGTCTGAGAGGACAAAGTTCTGCCTCGAGGAGCCTGGCTGCCTGTTTCACTGATGTAGTCCTGTGAAGGGGAGAAAAGCAGATCTAGTAGCAGGCACACACACATGCCAGGACTCCTGGCTCTCTGCTGCGTGTAGCTTAGCTGTGTGCTGAGCTCAGCACACACTGGGGTGAGCTGGTTCAGGGTAGCTGGCGGTGGCTTGGGCTGCTATGCACCCTGTGTGCCCTTTATGTGCCCCGTGGGCATCCAACAGTGTCAAAGTGGGTCTGTAGAGGGCAGGCTCAGACTGGACCCCTGGAGAGCATCACTTGGGGATCTCATGGAAGAAAGACTTGGGCTCAGAGAAGAGAAAATTTCATATATGGGTCGGGTTTACTCATTCTACCTTCTGATTATAATGGAGGAGACTGACCCAAAATGGCATCTCTGGCCACTCTGGTTCTGCTCAAAATGTTACAGGTAAGCACCATGTAGCTATCTGTTACTGGACCAGAGCTGATATAAAAGGCAATAAAACCTTAAATATGAAGGGCTTTGAATCTAGTCCTGCTTTGAGTTGGACTGAGGACTTCTAGGAGTCCCTTTCAGCTTGGATTTTTCCATGATTCCATAGCCAGAGAATTTTAAGTGCAGTTATCCCTTTAATATTTGTATTAGTGAGGGCAATCATCAGGAAATGCCAAACAAAATCCAGTGTATTTTTTCTCTAAATAAATAATAGAATAAGACAATCTGCTCTAAGTATTTATTTTTCTTCCTAAAATGTTTGTTTTGTTGTTTTTTTTTTTCCCCTGAATAATTCCTTTGATTGCTGACTGTACTGAATGAATGGCTCTGTGGAGAGGGGAAAACCCCACATCTTCCAACATCTGGAATTTCCTTTGGATTCTGCAGTTGCTGGAATCACTGAAAAGGACCAATGTGCGTAGAGCTTTTTTACTTGTTCTCTATATCAAAAAAAGGAAAAACTTACCTCATAATGCTGCAAGTCATAAATAGAAACAATTTATTGACAGGACACTTTTTCTTCACTACAGTTTGTTTTTCCAGTCCTACATCCAAGGCTGTAATTAAATTTGGAAGGTAATGGGAAACTACTTACCTGGGGAATTATTCCACTACTTCATTTTCCAGAAATTCTTCTGGGTATTCAGGGAAATTTCAGGATCTCTTAATTCCTTCCTGTTATTTTCAGATTTATTTCTATTTATCAATATTAAATCATTAGTATCTCTAAACGGCATACACTTGAAGTAAAAACAAAGACAAGACACATCTTCATGGCCAAAGACATCTGTAAGCTTTGCCAGGGTTTCTGTTGCTTGGGAAGGTCTAAGCACTGATCCTCCACAAATGAAAGCAGTTATAACTATGCCCACAGTACCCCTTTGTAACAAAAAGTCTGATGCTGTTATGATTAGGTAATATGTTAGCAGGAAAAGCATCTTTGCCATTTAAAAAGGGTAATTCTAAAAGTATGAATTGAAGCATTGATCTTATTATCATTCTTGTGGATTTTTCTCCTCTTTTTACAAAAGTGTTTCGATCTAGATTTTCCCTGCTGCAGTTCCTATTACAAGGCTGAATTGAAACACTCACGTTTTGTGTCTCAGTCTCCCCAGCTGTAGAAAAATTGTATTTTGGCTGTGGAACAATGCTGGGAATTTCATTTTGTTTAGATTCACCAAGGACCCTGTGGTCCCTAGTGACAATGAGTTTTGAAGGTATAAAGTCTCCTTGTTGCCTATTGGAACAACCAATTTACTACAAATATTTTGAAATACATGAATATAAAGACAAACTCACATAAGACTCTGATTGTTTCATTCTAAGCAACCTCCTCTGAATGCCCCTAATTTGTGGAAATGAATTATGAAACACAACCATATGTCCCTGTAATTAGAAGCAAATAGATGGAAGATGAGGAGCCTGACTGCACCCTATGCATGAATAAATCTCCTCACCAACGGCGTCAGCTGTAATCCCTCCCTGGGGGAATTCAGTCCAGCACACACCCATGGCTCCATCCGTGGCATCCCGCCATGCTGCCATGCATTGCAGTACCGCCTAACTATATCTCAGAAAATATTTGCAGTAATAAGCTGCTGAGACTTCAACTCAGAAGTGGAGGAGCAAGGGCAGGTTTTGCACTGGTGGCTGTAGCACTCACTGCCTTTTCACAGTGACCATTAGCTCGCATGTCCAAGTCACCTCTGAAGCCTGGGGAGCAGTAGGAGAAAACCACCATACATAGTGTTGAAGCTCATTTGTCCTGAGGTGCTCAGGATGAGCAGGAGCAGTTCAGTGCCAGCTCAGCATGGACATTGCCTCGTGGAGAGCAGAGGCTGGCAGCTGCCTAAGCAATTGCTGCCAAGGCATTCTGGAAATTATTACTCAGTATCTTTTGGTTTTCTGCAGTCAATATCAATGACGGAATGTACACATCTGACTCAGCCATTGTGTTCCATGCTTAATTTATTGACTTGTATGGAGTTACTACTCCTGATCCCCACAGATGGTGGTGGAACAGAGCTCTGTAACGGTCTTGGTGCAGGTTACAGGGAGGAGAACCACACCTCACGCAACTTAAGCATTTACCACCTTGTGGGAGCTCTTTTCTTTTGAATGAGTGTGCTGGGAAACAGCAAGGATATGCTCTTCAAAGTCTGAGTCAACAAGAAAGCCTAATGACTAATCTTGACCCAAGCAACAACGTGTGTGAAACTCTTTCAGACTTTCCTTTGATCTCTGGGAGATGATCCCTGGTTATTGAATTTATGTCATCATCCTGCTCTGCCTTGGACACTGCTGCCAGTCTTCATTGGTTGGTGCTTTCAGTTAAGTGACTGTCAGGAAAAGAGGACAGGAAGAAATCTGAAGCTGTGTTGCTCATGACAGGCTCAGTATCACAGTATCCTCTTCAGGACTGTCATCACCTCGCATGGAGCCTTTGTTATTAGAGATGATTCCCTGTGACACCATGTGATTTAAAAATTATTGCTCAGACTTCGGCATTACTTTGCTCATCTTCTGTGTGGCCATACGTCCATCAGAGGCAGCTTGAAAAATGGATGTGCAGCTGAGCACAAAAGCATAAAGTCTTACACCCAATAATTTTGTTTAAAAAGCTGTGCATGAAGCTCAACTCCCTTACAACTTTTTCTCTCTGGACACTCTGTTGTTTTTCTTTTTAACCACTATAATGTGTGCTTTATTTAGCCTAAAGGGTCATATTTTTTTTGCTATTTTTTAAAAGCTTTGACTATAGTTAAATGATTGCTGTCAACCATCTTTCATCTCCAATGAATAGCCTGAATAGATGCAAAACCAAGCATGTCTAAGGAGCGCAGACTTGAGGCCCAGAACTAAGTCTTCCAAGAGAAATAGAAAACATGGTGGGACCAAAGAAACCCCACAGCCCTACTGTGCTTGTCTAACAAAAGTTCAGCCAAGGAAATTCTTGGTAGAACCTCAAAAAACAGAAGCAGATTATTTAGTGGTTTGTGGTTTTGTTTTGTTTTGTTTTGTTTTTATCTCAGGACTGCCTGCAGACTTCATGACAACCCATTATTCCCTTTTTTATTCCTCCAGTCCCACAGGTGCCCCCTGTAGTAACCTTTGGCTTTTTGTATCCAGGGAGCAGGATGTTTCCTGTAGTGTGTCAATAACCATTTGGTTTCTCTGATATCAAATTGAAAAATTCAGCTGACAAGTCCAATACCTGCGATTCAGCTGACAAGTTCAATACCTATGGCTTAAATGTGTGACACATGAGCTGACTTGAACAGTGATTTCAAGTGACTAAGGTGACTATGGCCAGTCTTAGCGAACGAAGAACCGGGGAAGGTCTTTACACCTTCCAGCCTGCGCATTGGATTTTTTAGGTGAGACACAGTGTGCGCGGAACTGAGTAACCTGTCAAGATATTGAAGTTCTTGGGTCAATTTGAAAATTAGAGAAAAAAACTTTAATATCTATTAATGCAGCATTAGCACTGAGAGAGTAGTATGCCTTGAAATGGATTAGAGAGAAGCATTTGACCAATGTGTTTGGAAATAGTTTGTGTTGACTAGAGGTAGGTGAATACTGAATGCATAGCCCTTTTATTGGCAGCTTGGGTTTTTGATTTTATAATTTTGTTATACAATATGTCCTTTATTTCTCATAGCATCATATGAAATTCACAACCCCAGAGAAAAAACATGCTCAGATTTGCCAGCAGTCAGGTTGCATTTTTGTACTTAAAACTATAATTGAAATTCTGCAATTATAAGAAGGATGGAGTTAGAGGTTGGTGTTACACAAACCCCATCAACTGAATTTCAGCCCACTGAAATGGTAAGTACTGCAAGACATTCCAGCATTCCAAATTTCTCTCTGTCCTTAACTGGGGTGAAAAGTTGGAATTTTGAAATGTTTTGTGAAAGAGAAAAGCTAAATGTTTATGGTGGGAAACACCAGATGGATTTCTTGAAATGCAGCATTTCAGCAGGGTGTCAAACTATGCCATGGATGTCAGGCAGTTTCATCTAATAAAGTGAAAAATACATTCCACCCTTCCCTGTTGTGCTCTGTTCTACTGTCAGTGCAATGGAAAGAGAAAACATCGGCAGGACATGAAGCAAGACAACAAATTTTGATTTTAAATTATTCAGAAACTTATTTCAATGGAACGTATCAAATGGGAACTCTTTTGGGGAAACAGTGCCATTCCCTGGGTAGTTTAGCAGTGGCAGATAAGTAGCTTTTTCCCTGACTGCTCATCTCTGCCAGCACTTCTCTCATTCTTTTCTCTCCTCCTGCTCTGCAATATTGGCTCATCCTGCAGACAAGGCCCACAGCTGCTTTTGACTTGGGTTACTGGAGCTGTGGTGGGTCTCTGCTGGGATGGTCCCATCAGAACATGGCACTGCTGTGCCAGGCAGGCAGATCCTCCTTCAAATAGAAGGGATTCTTATACCTGAAGTGCACACAGCCTAAAGAGAGTCAAGGACTGTGTTAACCCATCTCATGAATCTGGTTGAATATATCTGGATGATATACATTTGAAAGTGGAGGGCTGTGTTGTCTGGGGTTGTTACCTTCTGCCTCCAGCACTCCCTGAGTGTGGGCTGTTTTGCGAGAGATGTCTTCTGCATGGAGCTGGCAGCTCTGTCTGAGTCCTCTTTGGACTGCTGCTGGGCAGCCTGGAGGTGTCATGTCTCCCACTGCTTTGGACAGACTACCAGAGCATGTCGTGAGGTTGCCTTGCAGCGCGTGACCAGTAAAATAAGGTGGTCACTTGAGCAGTAGCTCTAGTAAGTGAAAAAGCTCGAGTGGCAGTGGTGGCCAGCACCTCCTTTTGGTAAGTTTGTCAGTCAACACAGCTGCAGGGGGAAAGGCAGTCAGAGTTTTACTGAGAACTAGATTTTAGTGTTAATCAGAGAGCAAACAGGACTTGGTGGGATTCCTGTGTGTGCCTCAGTGTCTGACTTGGATGCTACTGGGAGTTGGCCTTAATGTGATGCTAGAAAATCTTACCAGCTGCCACCCTGCACCTTTGAGAGCCAAATATGAAAAATGTGAAAACACGGTTGATTTGATTGACACAAAGTCTCCCTAGACGCAGTATATTCCTATCTTCGGGGATGGGTCCTCCATTTGTTCCCCACTTCAGCTCTTCTTTGCTAAAAATCTACATAGTCTTAAGTGAATGTGTCTCCAGCTCTGTTTTCTCTGAGTGTGTAGGCATGGGCAAGCACTTATCTATGGAATTTACAATGAGAGCTCTTCAAGAGTTTTAATTGTAACATTAGTCTTGTGGAATTTGGAACATTGTCTTTTTAACAAATTGGATACAGAAGCACTAATTAGTATTCCAATGGGGTGCTGTTTGTGTGTGTGCCTGTCTGCCATGCTATGTCCTGCTAACAAAGCACAGCACTCACATCTGTCCAAGGTATTAGTCATTCTTCAGTGAGAGAAAATGCTTCATTTTAATCTCTGTGCCATGCTACACGTCTCATTAGTTAGCATTCTTACAGCACCAAGAGCATGCCTGGTGCTCTGAAGTACCGGGCTTGCAGACTCAGCATGGGTAGATATCCATGGGTAGATATACTGAGGCAAAGGCCATGCTGGCAGCGGTGGCCACCCAAAACCAGAGAGGGAAATTGAGCCTTCACTCCACAGACAAAACAAGGACAAAGTGAGTTTTTTGCAGACTCCATAAATTCTAGTTAGCTGAACACTGAAACATGTTTGAGGTAGGGTTCCTCTCAGTGCAGTAATAGGGCGCAGGGACTTTTAATGTGGTTGGTTTTGGGGAAGGAGTGGAAATCATTCTGTTCTCACTCATAGTGTGGCATTAATCAAGTATTTGGGTCCAATGCAGGCTCTGCATGCCCTAAACCTCGATTTCTGCTTTGATGGTGGTGGTGATGGAAAGCACAGTGCTGAGTGGGCATTGGACAGCTAAAATCCTTGCTCTCATTGACTCCAGTGCAACTTTCTCTCCATGGGGGATTCATAGGGCTGCAGCAGGCCTGGACACCTATTAATGACAGACATTGGAGGAAATAATTGTATCTCACTGATCTGACTGTACGTAACCACTGTTTATCAATCTTCCTGTAAGCCCAGACGCTGGTGATTGTAAGGAAAAAATACTGTTGCAATACATGGAATTAACCAAGCAAATGTGATCACTTAAAAATAAAGGAAGACCTGATCACAAAGAGAGACAGCAGTTTCAGTGGCTTGCTTGGCTGTCATGCTATCATTATGTTTTAATCTCAAATTCAGAAGTAATAGCAGGGATAATTTTTCTCCACTAGGGTGAAGACCTATTTTTTATTCTTTCAAGGGCTGTTTGCTTTTCAAGTGGTGGACTCCATTGACAGATGATTTATAAACTCTGATCAAGAACATGGCGAATCGTCCTGCCCTTTCTGGCTTTTTGAACACCTTCCAGCTGAGAGAGGCAGCGGGATTACAGGGCAGAGGTGGAGAGGTGCTGATGATGCTGCCATGATGCTGCCCAGCTCCTGACCCGGACACAGATGGGCTTGGCCAGGTCACACACAGCTCTGGGGTGTGTGCCCCCTCTCTGGGGATGGGCTGGGAATGCTGCTTGAGCAGGGCCATCTCTGCAGGGAATAAGCCAGAAAGCAATGCATGGGCAGTGGAGCCTTTGACTTTGGCTTTGAATGCAAGCTCTCAAATTAACAAGCCGGTGGGTTAGTATGCTATCTACACTAGCACTGTGCTCCTTTGCTGCCCTGGCTCGAGAAAGAGAATATTAATATTAATACTGTTGCGGCATTTATTTCTCGTGTGACATTCAAAAAAGTGAATGCATAATATACAGAGGTCAAGGTAGGCTGGTCCTGCCATTTCAAAGGGAGGAGGAGGAGAAGATAGAATAGCTCTCTTCTGTCAGTTCAACATTTTCATAACGGCATTTCTGACTTAATCTTTTCCTCACTGCAGGTGACTTGTAGGCACTGCTCTATGTATCTGTACACACACATATATGCAAAATATACATGTATATGCATAAAAACTGCTATAGCTCAGGACGTATCTTGGTTGACTTGCAGTTCTACACTTACATATGCTTTTCTTTCAGTTACTTGATCAGGGAGCAATCACTAACAAATCCCTAAACCTGGCTGAAAGATCCTAAAATGATAAATCTCTTTGCTCCAGACATATGAGGTTTAATTTTGGCTGAACAATCCTCCACACATTTGGGTTCCCAATGATCCACTTGTAGCTTATCAATTAATTTTCATATTTCTGCCCCATGAAGATGTGGAATTCATTTCCCGCTGGAGAGGTTACTGGAATGATAATGTGCAGGTGGTTTGAGACATGGCATAAATATATTATGCTTTGGTATGTCTCATTTATTATGTAAATATGGATATGCTCAGTGCAGATGAAACAGCTTGGTACTGCAGCAGGGTGGTGCATTGTGGCAGACGCTGGTGAGGCTGTTCAATAATGCAAGACAAGCAGTGACCACAGACGCTGTGGCTTCCCTGTGGAAGCTGGAGGATGAGAGGCTGTTCTCTTCATTTTGTTGTGATGGCATTTATTGTTGCTTGCAAGCTCTGAGTGAAGGGACAGGATGCAGGACCTCTGATGTTGTGAGGCCTGTAATGACCTTGTGTATTTACTGTCCTTGGAAAGGCCCTTTATTTCCTGATTTTTCTATAGCAACCCTCATGTATTAACCATGGAGAATAAGGCACCACAATTCAATGCCCAGATTAATGTGGGGGCATTTGGATAGTATTTGCTCACTAATTGTGGGACCTTTAAGGTGTTTTCATTGGAAAGGTGGCCTCTCTCAGTTTCTGTTGGCTGTATTTTGGGAGAGAGATTCTCATTGTTCTGGGAATTGAACCCAAGGAAACCCTAGCTCCAGCCAGAAGACTTTGAAGAACAAGTCTGCATTATTTGTCCTAAGATCATTGCTTTGGAGGGGCTGTGTCTGTCAGTCCCTGTATCCTGCAGCTGTGGTATCATGAAAGAATCACTGTTATATCTAGGAGATGGCATCAGACTTGGTCATGATTTTACAAGAAGGAAGCCTCAAAAAAGTGTGAATTAGAAAAAAAAATGCAGGGAGGAACATTTTTTGTGCTATGCTCCATACAATTCATGATATTTTGTCTGGGCAGGATGAGGTGAACTGGCCTGTTCCCTGGTCCTGGGGTGAGGACTGATCATTTGCAGGCTTCATGGTGTTACTTGGCCCTGAGTGACGCTCAGGTGCCACAGGAGCCCTGCCTTCTGGTACTGGGCATGGCTACTGCTCTGGATGCTAATACTGGGCTGTCAGTGAGTTTGGTGTGTATTGACCATGTTTGCAGGAAACATTTTATACCACCATGACAGTTGGTTTCCCCACCTTTTTACGTAGGTGCATCCATAAACCAGGCACTTTGGTAGAGTTATTCTTTGCACAGGGTTTGACTTGCAGCTTGAAATGGCCCTCTTGTCTTTTCTTTTCTTTCCAAAACCCGTTGTTTTGCATTCTACTATGCTCAACAAAACCAGCTGAGACAAATCTGCCGCTGCTGCTCAATTCACAATGATTTGCAAAACAGATCTGAGCCTGAACAGTTGTTACACAAATTGAGACTCAGTGCGCAAATGAAAACTAGAAAACAAACAAAATGCAGCACGTTGTTGCTCTATGTGCCTCTCCACAAGACAGGCTCAAGAAGGGATGTTTGCTCTTCTTTTCCTCAGGAAGGCATGCAGGTTGCCAGCTGCTTTCCCTGTTGACAAAACAGCAAAGCCTGGGAGAGGCTCATTCTGCCATCAGATAAGTGGGAGCGCTTCCCATTGCCGTCATGACTGGCAAAGCGCATCCTACGAGGGCAGAGTTTGGCATCATTATAACTAACAACTAACTCCTGGAATTTTCCCCTCTGCTTGCAGTTCGCAAGATGTTAAGAGATTAAGCTGTGTACATGCCTAAAGCTTTGAATATTCCTCTGCAAAAAAATACCTCCCAGAAATCAAGAATTGCTAATACAATGGGGGATGCTCTGAATGTCTGCAAGAAGGAGAGGAAGGGGCCATGTGATGAGCAGATGGGGGATTGTTATTACAATGACCTTATCTCCCTTATACTTAAAAAAAGTTTCCGATGAACTCCTCTCTTTCATGCCATGGAAACAATAGTATCTGCCAGAATAAACACGGTTCAACCTAATGACCATTCTCTTGAAAATATCACTATAAAAAATTCAGCACCTGCGAGCAGTTTATGAAGTTCTGGTACAGCCTGACCTAAAAATTCAAATCAGACTAGTTTTTTTGCCTATATTCACTTTGACTGAAAGGCTGATGCACAGCTGTTGGTTTGGGAACTGGGTGATTTTTCAGCTCTTTCAGTTAATGACCAAAACCAAAAATAGTCAAAAGACTATTTGAGTCAAATGACTCAAGCCATGAGCTCCCTTGGACTGCCTTGATCTTGGTAAGGAAAAAAGTCTCTTCTACAGCCTAATTCAGACAGTTTCTGTGGGAGGCAGTCCCAAGAAGTGTCAATCACAACTTAAATTCAGATTTCATCTTGCAGCACCCTGCCCTTGCAGCTAGATGGTGGAAACATCAATTAGGTGGTGGAGAGGGAACGTAATGGTTTCTGGTGAATCAATCCCAAACTAGCAAGAAGATTGCGTGTTTCAACAGCCTTTGTAGTTCCCTATCCAGAGACAGGAACAACAGGTGATGCAGAGCAAAGGAAAGAGCTGACACTCTAATGCCAGCTGAGTCTGTACAGAAAAAACCTGACCTGAAAGAAGTGGTAGTGACAGGTATGTGTGAGCCAAAAGCAGGAGCTATTCCCAGCTTTGTATGTGGCAGCTCTCAGGCTCTCTCTGTTCATCAGCTGCCCAGCAAGGACAGGGCTAGCTGAGATGGTTGATCAGCTCCTGCAGCTCTTCACTTACTACTGTTGTACCTGCCTTAGGTCAGCTCCTCCTTGGTGAAGCACAGTGATTGAGTAAAACTGCAATTTCAGAGTGTTTGGGTTTGGATCTGGGAATTTTGTAGGATAAAATTGTTCTTTAAGCCCCTGTGGATTAAACCATCATTGAAATAACAAGTAGAAATAGTGTAAAAGAAATTCCCTTACCCTTTCATTACATCTGAAGTACTGCTACTCTTGGGCTTGTCTGGAAGCACACAGATTCAGGAAACTTTCTTGTGATACTCTTCTTGCAGATTTGTATAGGCAGAAAGTTTAGGTGTTCTGTTAAAGGAAAAGATTACCTTTTTTGCTTTGGTTTTAGAATCACAGACTCATTTAGGTCAGAAAAGACTCAAGATCACTGAATCTAACCATAACCATAGCACTACACCAATAAACCACATCACTAAGTACCTGTCTATGTATCTCTTAAATAAGAGCGATGGGAAAAGCATCTGAACATGGATTCTCAGGGAGTTTATGCATTTTGAAAATGCCTGTATTGGGAGAGGTGCATGTACAAGTGTAATTTTCAAACATAAACCAGAATTATTCATGAGTTTATAATAATCACTCATGCCTCTCATCCCAAGCTAGTTCTTCTCTGGTGGCCTTCTTTCATCCATCTGCAGACAGCAGTTGTAGAAGAAAGTGCTATTGCGGTGTGATGGTTTTCTATTAATAATGCATATATTAAAAGTGCATTTTCAAAGGTTTGCATGCCTTTTCCATAGAGTAGGGAAGTAGTGACAAACATAATCTATGCTTGCTCTTGTAGGTCTTTGCTCTATGCCCCATGGCAGGGAATTTTCCATGTCTCTCTCTACCCCCAGAGCCTGCTGGATGTAGGGAGAACCAGTGTCCTCTTGGCTGCCACCATTCTCAAAGAGTAGCTCACCCCTTGTGTGGAACAAGTGGGAGTATCAGAGGGAATGGAAGGGATTCCAGTAGTTTGTGCATACCACAGAAGAAAACATCATATGGAGTAGGCATAGCCTGTTGCCTTGCTGTTGGTATTGAAGGAGTGAATGGTAAAACAATGACTGCACTTTAGGCATCCCTGGTGGTCCCACTGGTATTGATGTATTTTCCTTCTGATCTCAGAGCATTTCTGTTATGTAGAATCTCTCTGTTATCAGATTAGCTTTTGTGATACAATAGGTTTGGAAAAAAAAATTTTGTTGCTACAGAAAATTGCACCTTTTGGGAGAAATATCAAGAGGAACTGAGTAGAGCGGAACCTTGTGAAATTCAACAAGGAGAAATGCCAAGTCTTGCACCTGGGGAGGAACAACCCCATGGCCCAGTGCAGGCTGGGGGCTGACCTGTTGGAAAGCAGCTCTGCAGAGAAGGGCCTGGGGGTCCTGGTAAACAACAAGCTGACCATGACCCAGCAATGCACCGTTGTGGCAAAGGCCAACAGTCTCTTGGGCTGCACTGGAGGGGTGTTGCCAGCTAGTAAAGAGAAGGGACCTTTCCCTTCTGTTCAGCATAGATGAATACACATCAGGATTTCTGAGTCCAGTTCTGGGATCCTCAATACAATTGAGACATGAACATACTGAATTGAGTCTACCACAGGGCCATGAAGGTGATTAACAGAGAGGATCATCTCTTCCGTCATGAAAGGCTGAGAGAGCTGGGACTGTTCAATCTAGAGCAGAGAGGACTCAAGGGGGGCATAAGTGCCTGATGGGAGGAAGTGAACAAAAGCGAGCCAAACTCTTCTCTTTTCTCAGACTCTTGTTGTCCTGTCAATGCCCACTGACAGGACAAGATGCACTGGGCACAAATTAGAATAAAAAAGAGAATTTTATCTGAATGCATGAAAGCAATTCTCTCCTGTAAGGGTGGTCAAATTGGCACAAGGCTGCCCATAAAGGTTGTAGAGTGTCCCTCCTTGGAGCTATCCAAACCCCAACTGGACACAGTGCTGGGAAACCTGCTCTGCCTGACCCTGCTTGAACTGGACAGTTTGACCAGATGATCTCAAGAGGTCCTTGCCGACCTCAACTGTTCAGTGATTCGGTGACATTTTAGTTATGAACATCTGCCTGCATCTGATAAATAAACAATGTTTTGATTGAAATAATTATTTTAAATGTAAAACTTGAAATTCAGATAAGAAAGAAGCTCTTAAAGGAGCCCCAATATATTGGTCTAATACTCACTAGTGGTGAGACTCGCCAGTTTTTAATGTTTTCTAAATTGCCACCTGGCACAGAGCAGAGATCCTCATCTGAAAGCAGTGGCTTTCAAATGGGTTTTCAGTGTTGTTTACACTGTGATAAATGGAAGCCTGACATAC
Source organism: Pseudotriccus pelzelni (assembly GCA_035584735.1). NCBI lineage: Eukaryota > Metazoa > Chordata > Aves > Passeriformes > Tyrannidae > Pseudotriccus > Pseudotriccus pelzelni. Next base: position 100,531,389 of record JAWMRA010000113.1, read on the forward strand.
CTCCACACACAAGGAATTGTGTGTTCCCCAGATAAAATATCTGTCTTGGTTATTTTCTGAAAGCAGCACAGGGCAGATATGCATATGCAAAGCCTAAGAGACTAAGGAATTTTTTTGATTATTTGTTGAGCACCGCTTTGTTTCTAATGCATTATAAATGAATAAACCTGTCACTGAGCTGAGATAAATTGCTCGAAGTTCCTGGGAACTTATTACTGGCATCCCTTGCTTCACAGCTCTGACCTGCCCTTGCTAATGTGCTCTTGTTCATCTGCAGCATGCAGTGCTCTGCTCCCTCCTGGACGGCTCCTCTGTGCCTGCAGCATTAAGCTCAGAGTTGGATGACATGTTTTCCTCTCACTCCAGCTTGCATATGAGGGATGTATAGCTATATAAACACAGTATTTATTTTACAGATTGACTTTAAAATTTCCCTCTATTTAAGAGGTGGTCTTTTCATTTCCTCTCTCCTCCACCATTGTAGTCTATGTTTATAATATGGCTTGGATCATTGTCAGTCACATCTTTTATTCCTCAGTATTAGTTGTTCCATCACCTAGCCAGGGAGTCACTAAAACAGTTGTTCTTTGGTTGTTTTTTTATCCCTACAGTTATTTACATAGCCTTACAAATCTATAAGGATGCACCAATTATAGTGATGACCAAGACTCTTATTCTTAAGCCCTACTTCTGCTAGAGTAATTATTGGAAGGACATTGGCACCCTCCTGTTGTTTCCATTGATATCTAGGGTGTGACCTTGCAAAAGACAAGTCTCACATTTTCAGTACTATGGGACTGACTCATATGTCTTCAAACGCCTCTCACTGCACAGGATGGAGCAGCAAAAACAATGCTTGTCAATGGAGATTAAGAGCAGGATATTTGGACGTGCCCAAGTCCTGCTTTGAAAGGTGAAACAGACTGTTCAGCTTTTGAAAGGTCAAACTAACTGTTCACCTTTTGACTCTCATTGTAACTCAACCTCAGTTAGCCTTGGAGATGTTTAGATCACCTTTGAAAATGGAACTTAGGCTCTGAAATAAGATACGTTGTTGAAAGATTGCCTTTGGTGTTTAAAGAACAGATCTCCTATATTTACCTCCAAAGTGTGCAAGTCAGCCAAGCCAGTGCACACACAAATGCCTTTACAGGGCGACAGATTCAGTACTGTTGTGCTTTCTGCTCCAGCGCAAATGAGTTTTCTTCATTGTATGCATAGATAGGTTTTGAAGATGAAACTCCGACATCTCTGGTTTTGGAAATTTATCCAAAGTCATCGTATCATGAGAAGCCTCTCAATATTTCTCTTTTGAAAAAACTAAACCATATTTTAAGCCAATTAATCTTTCTTCTCATATCTCTAAAAATCCTCAGATGCTGTTTAAAAATCCACCCATTTCATGCCTACTTTTGCCTTCAGACATCACATTTCTGCTTTCAACCTGTTACATACATAACCTTTATGAAGACTGCAAGATACCTTGTATTTGAGGGGCAGCAGGGCCAGCTGGTGCATCTCACAAATAGCATCCATACACCTACATCTGTTTGATGGTATTTTGCACTGCATATACATAAAAATATTCACCACTTGTTTCTCTGCTTTTGATAAGAAGTTATAATCAGCTCTGAACTGTTCAACAAAACTAAATAACTATTATTTTTAAGTTCCTTGGGAAAGGGAGGGTTTCAGACAGTGTGAAGGGCATTCAAGAGTACGATTCAGGTTGAAAAGTCAAATGAGAGTTGAGGGTTGACTTTCTCTGCACACCCTCCAGTCATGGCTCCCTGTATCAATAGCTGTCCAGGTTGCATTGGACCTTGTTCATATGAATATCCTCAGAAGGTTGTGAGACCTGCAGCCCTGACTTCTCAGGTGTTGCTGTCTGGGCAGCTGACTTCCTCCATGTGGTCCCCTGGGCATTAATTATTTCCGTTTGCCTCCCTGTCAGCAAACAGGTTGCGTCAGTAAATGTTTGGTGGGTGAAGCCACTTCTGCCTCCATCCAAGTAGATGCAGTTTGGGTCTGTCTCCCTTCTCCATGCTGTGTGTCATCTCACTCCAGGAGTGGCCCACTGATGGCCACAAGAGGAGGAGCCCTTGGTCTCTTGAGGCAGACCCTGCTCCTTTGCCCTTGTGGTGCAGAACAGATGAATGTGAAGCAGGGAGAGGTCTCAGACCTGGAACAGCTGATGACAATGGCTGGTTTTGCCTGCTCTTTGTGGTCTTGTGGGGCACCAGGGAGAAACAGGTTGTACAAAATGGTAGTTGCTTTTCCAGGGTCAACTTGATTGTCAGCTCTAGAAAAAAGTGGACAAGAAAATACCTGGTATCTGTGCAACACCAAGTCACCTGAAAGGACTGACCCATCCAATGATTTTCCTTGACGAATCCCACTGTTTCCATAGAGATCTTCGATTTTATTTCTTAGTGATGTCAAATGAATCAGAAATAGCTGGGTTGTATTGTTGTCAAGACCTTTCATCACTTGATAAAGGAGAAATAATGGAATAGGAATAGGAATAGGAATAGGAATAGGAATAGGAATAGGAATAGGAAAGGGTAGAATAGAATAGAATAGAATAGAATAGAATAGAATAGAATAGAATAGAATAGAATAGAATAGAATAACATAACTATTGCAGCTGGATAGGATCTGCAATGATTATTTAGTCCAAATCTACTCCATATTACTGTCTGTATGTCTGTATCATAAGACCAGAATCTCACTAGTGAATTTCTCATGGCTGGGTTGGGACAGGGCAGTTTCCAGGACACTGATTCTCATGATGAAGCAGTTTCTGTTTTATAAACAACAGTTTGTTTGCAATTGGTTGGTTTGGAAGACTGGCACCTTAGCTGTCCCATAGCCTAAAACTGCCCTGTAGACATATCTTGTGATAGGGTTTCATGCAGTGGTGCTCCCTGACTCTTTCCAACAAGAGGCATGGACATACTGGTGCTCCGCTGTGAGTGGCATCTTCTGGAGAAGAACTGTTACAAAGCATCCCCTTGCCCTGCAGCTGGCAGGTGAGGATCTTTACTGTCCCAGCAAGGTCCTGCCAACTGCCCAGAGCCTGGGTGCTTGGTGGGGCTGTGTGTCCACGTCACCAACTAACGCTAAAATCTGTATTGACGCATTCAAGGTCTCAGTCAGATGATCTTGTGTGGATGCCCAGAAATGCTAATCTAGCTGGCAAGTGAAAGGCACTTCTGCAGCTGGAACTGCTACCAACCACTTGGCCAGACCCCATGGAAAATTCACAAGACAACAAGCTTGTTCTTTATTAATAAATGCCAGGTGACAGGTAGATAGTGAGACAGAAGCCTGGTTAATTAATTGCTTATATTTCCTCTTGAAAATGACAGCATCTTCTTCTTTAGCTGGCATAAAACAACCACGAACTGAAGGTTAAAGCATGCAATCAAATTTTTTCAATTATTTGCCCTGGTTTAGGGCCAATACTAACCTTGAAACCCTTGGATTTAACTAGTTAGAGGTGCTGTGCAGGCAGTGATATAATGAGAACTGGAGCAGCCTGGAGCTCAAGGCAGCTGCTGGCCAGCTCTGCACCTCTGCCAGGCTCCCACAGCTGAACATAAGGTGGACAGGACTTCTTCCTCTCTGATCTCTATCCCTTTCCTCACCAGCTCCAGGAGAGAGGATGTCCCTGTGTGCCCAGAGCTGCAAAGGTGGCTCTGACTGGAGGCAGCTCAGTTTTCATTCTGAAGGTAGATCCCAGGGCCATGGAGTTGGGAGTAAAATTCTGCAGGCAAGGCTTTTAGACCAGTTTAAGACCAGAAGTCCTCACAGCAATTTAAAATGCTGAAAAAAAAAGGCACTATATTTCCCCAAAACTGTGAAACATTGTTTTGGCTCGTTCCATCCATTGCCTTTACCCCAGCTGGGCTGAATTCAGGTGGAAGAGAGTAAATTGGGACATTAAAAAGAAAACAGGCATTTTTGTCTTTGCTCTTCCTTGGTAGGGAAACATCTGAAATTCTGACAGAAACATTTATGTGATTTTTTTCCTATGAATTAAAAGAGAAATGATTTAATTTCTTTCCTCTTGCTAATATGTATTTTAGAATTTCTTTTATTAGTTAGTTATAGTCTCTACAAGCATAACCTTTCTTTCGCTTAAGTGTCATTTACTTTCAGAATTTGGATTTGTCCTCCACATATTAGAGATAGAACAGGAGGCAAAATATAAATTTTTCTTTGTTTAGTGTAACTTCATCTTTACCAAACAGCTATTTAAGACATTATTTGAAACTAAATAATGCATTTTCATTTATTTGATGTTATTTATAATTTATATAAATATATAAAATGTAGAATAAATATAGAAAGAATAAATAAATAATATAAATATAATATATAAAATATAACAATAAATTATATAATTTCTTTAAATCTTAAGAGGTTTTCTCAGCCATGTTATTTTACATGTTTTCTATTAGAGCAGAGATCTAAGACCACAGAAATAAGCTTATCCCATGTAAGAGTTAAAAATGTTGGCACTCCATCAGTAAGGAACATCAGGGAAAAAGAAGCTGCAGAAATGTATCGTATTGTTTGGAGCATGAGATATCCAGTGTTTGGAGATCTTCCTGTAATTTGACAGTTCTTCTCTTCTGCCTAAACTCCTGTGGTTTCCCAGTCCTTGCTGTCAGATTTCAAGATCTTGGTGCATGCTGTAGTTTAGGCACAGATTAATGGAGGGTATTACCAAGCTGAAACAGAATCTGTCAGAAATTGTCTGTGCTGTGATATTTATGAAACATGGATAATCTCAAAGGTTCGAGAAGTGTCCCACCAGCTTCAGTGCTTTAATTAAAAGTATCTTCAAGCTAATTGATCTGCTACTGTATTTTCCATATGCTCTTCTTGTAGAATAGTCTGCCATCACCATAAAGTTATGTAATTGCATGATACACATGACACCTTTCTGAGAATACCTGCTATTATCTAAGCTTTATAGGGGAGCAAGTCTTAGCATTCACAAAGGCCCCTGCCTCTGCCATTTGTGTGACTTGAATTTTGGGATCTAAAAAATGGAGCAGTGCTTGGTGACATTATTTACAATGCCTCGGGGAGAAATTTTAAATGATGGCTCTGCCTGTGATGAAGTAAACATTAGAGCTGTTTGGGAAAAGATTCTTCCCCCATCATAAAATTTCTGGCACAGACTCCTGTTTAGCAGAAATTTATATGTAGTCAACTAATTATTTTCAGTGGAAAATGTTATGAGAAAATTTTCAAGGACACTTACCATGAAAAAGGCAGCTCTGGATGTAAACAATGTATTCAGCTGAATGACACAGGAGACTGATGTAAACACATCTGGTGCATGCTCAGTGACAGTATTTAGATTTTTGGAGATATAGCTGGGAATATTGGCTTTATTTTTTTGATTTTGTTTTTCATGAACTGACATCGCTCTGTGATGCGTAGTACTGTAATCTGACAGTCAACAAAGAAGATGAGGTGCATTAGTAAAACCAAAGGAGGGAATAATGAGTGTTTTTCCCTATTTCCTTTTTTTGTTAATGAACTCTGATGTTTCTGCTGATTTGGGATACCCGTGGACAGCCTGCATAAGACAGTGGTGATGAGTGATGGGTTCACATCACAACCAGTTCCAGGATGCATAAGGAAGACCATCAGCTTGGGTCTGGTCTTCAGTGGTGTACAGGGTTCATAAGTTGGAGAGCTGGTTATAGTGGCAACCACAGTACAAATAGTTTTAATGCTGTGGTGAGAGAAAGGAGACAAATTGATTCAGCACACAAATGTTAAATTCAGAAACAGGGAACAACATTAAACAGCGGTAACGAGTCAAAAAATCCACATGGAACAATCTCAAAAAAACCCCAAACAGTCTGAAAAGCTAGCAACACAGGTGAAATGTGTGCCACAAACCAAAAAGAAAACAAAATAGGCCAGTAAAGCACAACATAGTAAATAAAAAATTAGGGTGGCTTTAAAGAAGAAAAAGATTAGTGTCCAAGAAAAACAGAATTATTTTCTAAATAAGAGTAATAGCAAAGACCATTAAATATGTGAACTCAAATGTAAACAGGAGAATAAGAGGGCCAAAAAAAGCATGTGGAAAACACCTCACAAAAGACACTCAAACCAATAGTAAAAAGCTCCTTTGGTACATCTAAAGAAAGATAAGGAATTAGTAGGAAAATATAAAAGGGATCTAACAGATAAATGGGACTTCATGGACAGCATGGCACAGCTGACCACCTCATTGAAGCTTTATGAATGCATTGCTGAAAGTGTTGAAGATGTTCCCATACTGGATGCATTCCTCAGGGCCCATGGGTCAAAGGAGTGAATTCAGTGTGAAGGAAATATGTGGGCAATATTAGCTCAAACAGATGAATTAGATACTGCTGGCCAAGGTTTGTAACCTCTCTTTACAAAGTGCCATTACGCCAGATAATTAGTTAATTGTCAATGTAATTCTCAGCAAGCCAAGAGACCATAGAGGGGATGGTGAACTAGTGACCCTGACTTCTATCACCTCTAAAATGATGGACTTAGTAACAAAGAATAAGTTTTCTGAGTATTCATGAGCTAAGGAGTTGTCATGTTTCCATAATTCCTAAGAAGGAGTTGTCATGGGAAGGGAATCCTGCCCCATCATCGTGCTTCAATTTTGGAAAGGTATCAGGAAGTATGTGGGTAGAGGGGATCCAGTGATACCATGTGTTTGGTTGGGTGGATACTTGGATGAACACCCAATGTTGCTCAAGGAAGTAAGCAACATCCTTGTTTACTAGAGGAAAGTCCTGGTACTGGATGAAAGCTGGTTAACTAACGGGAAAGTTGGCAAATGGGAAAGCTGTTTAACAAATGGAAAGGAGAAGATAGGGCTTAGTGGTCACTTTGCATCAGGAGAAGAGTTAGCACTGGGAGTGATGCAGGCAATGGATAAAGTGAAGACAGAACTACCATTCACCAGATCCATCGGAAAATAGAGGACATTCAGACTGGATTAGAAAAAGTGGTTAGGCTTGCATGCTTTCCCTAAACAGCATGTCCTATTGGGATACTTTTTCCTACCTATCATGGCCCCTCTTTTGTTGCTGCATAATGTCTAGAGACAGGCACACTAAGAATACAGCCTGGGAGCATCCCTAATCTGTTCAGGCTTTTGAACCCCTTTTTGGCTACTGAGGTGGGCACCTCCTGGTTTGTGAGAGAGTATGGTGGAAAACAAGGCTATGCCTTCTGCTCCTAAAAGATGGTCTGTGTTTGAGAGCTGGTGGCCTCACTCACTTTCCGAGGTTCAGTCCTGGGGCACTGCATCTTGTAGAGGAGGAGGATTATAGAAGCATTATGTACTTCAGGCAGAGAAACAGGAATGAATTTAACTCAGAAATATCCTAATGAAGTGCAAGGTGGAGGACTGTGGGGTGGGGGGAATAGTACCCTCCTGGGCAGTAAAAGAGCTCCTTGGAGCCACAGATGGACAGACAATAAGCTGTAGGTCCTCACAGCTTCTGTTGGATGAACAAAGCAGAAGTGTGAGGTATCTGAGATTCTCATATTTGTGTAGCACTGTAGATGTCTAACAGAGACTCACTAAAGAAATGCCACTTGCTTGCAAGCTGTGTGTCATCACCAGCCTCTCCTGCTCATTTCCCATTCAGGCGGGCAGACAGCACTGGGCGAGGAATTCACATGGCTCACCTTTAACCGTGGCTAATGACAAATTTATAAGCCTGCAATGCTGGTTTTTCTGATCTGCAGGGGGAAACAGTAAGGATGAACTTCTTCCTGACAAGATTTATTACTCTGTTTTCTGCAGTTTGGAGGCTAGACTAGTAAATCTGAGCACATCAATAAGGGATTTTAGCTGATATAATTTGTTTGGTATGTATGTTGATGTCTGCAGAGACAGTTGTAGTCTTTAATGAAAGGGTCCTGTGAAATAATGCAGATTTATTTTCCTGGTAATGCACTGGATTCTGAAATAAATTGTCCATTTTTCATTATTTAAGACAGAGTAGGGAAAGAGAGGTGTGAGATATTGTTTAGAAGAGCTCATAAATATATAAATTGAGGTGCTGTATAGACTAATGATGACTTACTTTTGAAAAGTTTGGAAAAATGTTAGTTTCATGGGTCAAAAAAGCATGTTATTGGTTTTAGGCCATACGGGACGATCATGCTAACAGTTATCCCTTTTGTAAGAAGAGAAGGAGTAAATGTTTTTTAAAAGTAGCTAAAAATATCATTATAAGAATAGATGTACTTCTTAGCATTCAGCTGTTGAAATGGATTCCTGTCATTTGTATCATATGAATACAGCATCTAGCAGTAGCTTTTTCGATATTTGTTCAGTTATCCATGGGCTGCATTTGAAACTTGTTTCTTTTGTTGTGTATCGTAAATACACTCCTTGGACTCCCAACTGGAAAAAACTGTGGGCCTTGTTTGAGGTCACGTCTCTCATCCCTTGGCAACCACTCCACCCTGTCCTTCAGTGAGCTCCTTAATGGTATCACAACAAGCTGCATATGGCTCTACAACAAAAGGAATTTTTATATTAGTGGAAAGCACTGGGCTATCAGAAATAAGGTCAGCCGAAGGTAGGAAATTACTGTACTATTATTTTCCAAATACTTGCTAATGATTTATTTTAAAGGAAAATGAGAGTGTTCTGTGTATTCACACTCAAATTATCAAAGGAAAAGGCAGAAGCTACCACTAATCTTAGTTATTCCAGTAAATCAGCTTCCTTGCCAATAATGAGACTTTTTTTGTTTATAGTTATTTAAGAATTGTGTTCTTAAACACATTTTTAAAGGAAAGCACTCTGGAGACTTTACAGAAGAAGAAACAACACAATTAAACAGGGTAGTTTAGTGACCATAAACCTCACATCTGATCTGACTGAAGCTTGTCAAAGCCTAGACCAGATCCCAGCAGGACCACTTTAGCTTTTCAAGACCCTCCACGGGAATAAAATGTACACAAGAGTGGATTTTGTGTCTTGATTTATATCTGTCATACATGGGCATGAAATATCTGCTTGGGCTTTCAGTTTGTCTTCAGTATTTACCCCACCACTTTGCTTCTCCCTCCAGAGTGGGTGCCTAAAGCTCCACGGACTCGTGTTAATACTGCTCCTGACATGCTGCACTGCATCGAATGTTCGTGGGAAGCAGCAACTGTGTGCAGAATATAAACCAGTCCAGGTCAGGGCAAGCCCTGGGGTCTTGATCTCTCAATCGTTTCTATCAGTGAGTTGACTGAAACACATCCATGCAATCTGATTTTCTTCCCATTGAAGTCTGCTCATGGGAGGCTGATTCATGGCCTGTCTGTATTTCATCCTGATGTTTGATGCAGATTAGAGGGGCCCCTGGGTCTTGCTGTTCATAGTGCCCAGTGATGCTGTCAGTGTTTGGTTCAGGAGCCTTATTTTAAAAGCATTCTGGGATGAAAGATCTGTGGTCAGAAAGGTGGTGTCAGAGGGAGAGCTGTGGGTGTAGATCAGTCTCTCTTTTGGAAGAAGGAGCTGCTAGTAATAGCCTGGCTATATACGTATCAGCACTCAAAGTTTATGTACAAAGTAATCTGGCTGGTGCTAATGCTCTCGGGGAGGAAATCAAGGAGACAAAGAAAATGGCAGGAAATACTCATCAGTGCAACGATTAATGCAATGCATAAATCTTCAGATGGTTTGAGGTGCCTTATGTAGCTGGGAAATGCACTTCAATAATGCCAACCTTTGTCAGGTGTTTGAAATATGAGCAGCCTAAGTAGCTGTGTTGGGTGCAGGGGTCAGTCCATTTTAGTGCTGGTCCAAATAGTGTGCAAAATAACCTTAAGTGAGAGAGACTAGATCCAAATAAGTTCTCTTTCCAAAATAAGGGAGTTCGGCTGTTGTTCTCATATCAGGCAGTTTTGTAAAATTTCTGCTTGTAAAGAGATGGTCTAGTTAAAACTATGAGCATTGCTTTGGAATTTTAGAATATTTATCATTTTACAAGACAAAATTGAGGTGGGCATTACACATATACCTTTTTTATTTCAATTGGTCTTATAATTCTCCTGTCCCAAAAACAAAGGTAAACATTTTATTGCAGATATGAGACAGATGTGTGCTGTGTATCTCCAAGTAAGGCAGATTAAAAATAGCCCTTTATCTATCCCAACAGCTTGTCCCTCAAAACCATTTAAATCAGTGGAATTAGAAGCTGCTTAGTCCAGCTGGGGGCACATTACAAGAAAATTCCTGTCATCTAGTCTTCCTTCTGTACCTTTCTTTATCAGATTATTCCTTTATTTTTAGTTATACTCTGTATAGCACAAATCTGCTTCACTATAGGCAGTTTTAGAAAGTGGTTTTATGGCTCATACGACCACACTCCAAGGACTCCATTCCTTGGAAAGGTCCCATTTCCCAAAGGCCTTGCAGGTGTATCATGGCTAGGCTTCGCGAACGAAGATTTGGGAAGGGCTCTACCCACGCTTGTTACAAGCGCGCTGGTGGCTAAAAAGGCCAATGCGAGACAGACAAGTCCGGTCGCAAAAGGCAC
>JAWMRA010000113.1:100542059-100569562 GCA_035584735.1 Pseudotriccus pelzelni
GTTGGGCAGGGCACGTCTCCAGGATGAAGGACCACCGACTCCCCAAGATTGTACTCTATGGTGAGCTCGCCACTGGCAGGTGTATCAGAAATACTCAAAATACACCTTCAGGGATATCATATTCTTATAACAGACTTATTTTAAAATGACATTTTGGTAGCATCTAGCAACTTTAGTGGCAGAACCTCTTGTGCCAGAGGCTATTGATTATATTTGCTATAATCAATGGACAATCCCAGCCACAAATGCACAATTACAGGGTCTGTCTACACTGCAACTGTAGTAAGCATTTTCAAATATGCTGTCACCTTGCCAGCTCAGCTGTGTGTGGTGGCAGGGCAGGGATGAGCTATGAAACCTACCCAAGTATTCCTCCCCAGGCTCTCCAGGGAGACAGCAAGGGAATTCAGAGATGGTGATGCTCAGATAGCCTGTCCAAGTTCAGGATGTGACTGGAGGTTTGCTGACCTCTTAGTTTACCAGCCCAATCTCTCCATTTTAGATGACCAGCCCAACTCCTTTTTTTTTTTTTTTTCTTTTTGCCTGTTCACCTGAAACTTGCAGGCATTTCTCTGGAAAGTAGAGGTCTCCAAAGACACCTAAGAAGTTCCCGTGCAGGGTGAACCCAGAGAAGCCAAAAAGGATAAGAACCAAAGCCACCCAACCCTGTCTAAGCTTTCCTATAGTCGTCTGTTAAACTTGGCATAAACAGCTTGCCTGAGGCTCACAGGAAGTCTGTGAGAGATGAAAAAACAGCACTCAAACATCCAGGCATAGCTTTCTTCCGGAAACCACTACTATTGGTTGATGAACAGTTTCTCTTCTCTCCCCACATATGCAAAGATATCTCACTTGCCTGTACAATCAAATATCTCCCTTGAAATCACACCAACTTCAAATGTGTGCTGAAAACTAGAGCGGCCTGCAAGCTGCTGGGAGTGCTATGTGATTACTCTCCTTATTTGACTCCAGTGTTGATGACTCCTATGATTGCTGGAGCACAAAAATGTCAGCGATTGTACCTCTTCAGTGGATTTTGCCAGCAATGACCCTTTGAACAGTCAATGACCAGAAACAGGAGATGTGAGGTGACTGTCTGGGTCTGGGGATATGAATGGCTTTTTTATCACACAGTGTTTCGGAAATGTCAGCTGTAATTGAAACTTAATCTTCCAACAGGTTTCAGCTGGCTGCTATTTGCAGACAATGTGGATGTTGCATTTAGAAAATGGCATCTAAACTGAAAGGTTCTGTTGATTTATCCTTTTTTTTTTTTTTTTCTCTAAAGGACACCGACAGCCAGGGTGTGGGTTCTAGCTTAATTTCACTTTCACAATCAGATACTTTCTGCTCTCCAAATGTCATTTTTAAAAAATAGCCTGGGTAGCAAATAAAACATCCCAAAAATTTGACCTACTGTAGCAGGACCTGCAATACTGATGCAATTTGGGAGTTGGCACACCTGAGTAGTACAAGCTAAAAGATGAATCTAAACATGTGTCTGCAGCTAGCTGGTGGATGCTGTACAAAAGCAAGGAGCAAGAAAATTTAGCTCAGTATAGTTAGAATTTATGGAACACCTAACTATAAAAGAAATAAGTTGTGCTTCTAAAGGCAGGCCTACCACCAGAAAAGTATCCAGCTGGGATACATAGTGCTTAAGAGGTTTCAGAAGATATTTGAGAATGTATGCCCATTGATGAAGACAGGGATTCCTCCTTTCCCTTCCTCTACCTGCCACTTCTGCAAATGGAACTTCACTTTTTTAGGAAGCTGGGATGGTTTCTGTTTGTGCCAGGGATAACAAACTCCAGCTGGTGTGGATGCGACTCACCCCCTGCAGCAGTCTCCATGGGCATCATGGTTTGGGCTTTGGTTGTCAGTTTTGCCATCAGTCACAAGCACGAGCTGTTCAAATGCAAAAGAGACTCTCTGTTAAGTTGAAAAAGCTTTGTGTGAAGCCCAAGGAGTTTCTACTCACTGTGGCCATACTGGTAGATGAAGCAGGGTGTTGGAGACAAGGACATTTCTCTCTGGACAGATGCTGGCAGCCCTTGCAGGGCAGGCTACCTGGGAAATAACCACCCTGGCCAATCCCCTCTGTCCGGGCTTTGAACCACCCTCCTCTTCCCCTGTAGGTCATGTTACCTGACCAATCCTAGGTCCAGGTGTCCCCCTATCCCAGACTTCCCCACTTCTGCCCTTATAAACCCACCGTGTTCTACCAATAAACGAGATCAGCTTTAACCTTCACCCTGCATGTTGTGTCTCTGTCTTATTTCTCTGGGACCATACACGTGGAGCTACAACTCAGCAAAAGGACCCTCCGCTGGTCTTGGGATCTACCCCTCTCCCATAACCAGGACAGCAGGGGTCCACTGTCAAGTTTGGATGCAATGAGTCCCATGTCTCACGTGCTTTCTGCCCATGCTCTGAGCGCATGTGAAGGATACACGATTTGGATGCAGAGTGCCCATGCTGAAACAAAAAAAGGAAACTTGTGGGCAGATTATGTGACATAATACCTACGCCTGTATTTTATAACTGTCCTAACTTCTTGGTGTCATGGTGTAACCCAGCAGGCAGCTAAACACCACACAGTTGCTCATTCATCCCTGCTTCTCTCCCGGCAGTGGAATGGGAGAGAGAATTGGGGGGAAAAAAAGGAAAATTCATGGGTTGAGGTAAAGACAGTTGAATACAACGGAAACAGAAGGGAAAATAACAATAATAATGATACAAGACTTAGAGTATACAAAACAAATGATGCACAATGCAATTGCTTACCACCGGCCAACAAATGCCCAGATAGCTCCTGAGCAGTGGCTCCTGGCCAGCCTTCCCCCTAGTTTATGCGCTGAGCATGAAGCCATATGGTATGGAATATCCCTTTGGCTAGCTTGAGTCAGCTGTCCCAGCAGTGTCTCCTCCCAGCTTCATGCCTACCCCATACTACTCGCTGGTGGGGTGGGGTGAGAAGCTGAAAGGTCCTAGACTTAGTGTAAACAGTGCTTAGCAACAACTAAAACATCAGTGTGTTGATAATAATCAACATTATTCTCATCTTAAATCCAAAGCATAGCACTATACCAGCTACTAGGAATAATATTAACTCTATCCTAGCCAAAACCAGAACAATATCTACCCCTTATTCTATACCATCTGTCATGCCCAAGTCCCACCTTTTCAATAGAATCCAAGTAACCACCATCACTTTTCCTGTCCTTTGATACGTGTACACAGATATCATTCCCTTAGTCATGCCTCTAGAAAATCCATTGACTTTATTTAGTTCATGACTTTTGGCTCCGTCTGTCGTAGTTGTAGTCCTTCAGGAAGGAGAGACCATGTGTGGTGTTGGATTGTTGCCATGGAGTATCCTGAGTGAGTACACTTGACACTGTTCTTGCCAAAATTGGTCTACTTTGTATCCATTAAGACAACTGTCATAAGTTCAGGTGAGGAGCAGACTAGAAAAGACATCACTTGAGCCTTGGAGTTAGGCACCCTTATAGGACAAAGGGAGTTTGACTGCTAGACCCTGCTTTGGTTGTGACTGCATCTGAGAAAACAAATCAGTGGGCCAGAGACAGTTATTTTGTGCTGACAACTGGCATAGCACAACTTGCTTTCAGACAGCTGTATTCCATTACTCTCCAACTGCAATGACTGCACCCTGCAATGGCCAATACCATCCCCAAGCCATGCCTGCGTGCTGCCTGAGAAGTGCTAACTGCATCGAGCCGAGGGTGTGCCAGGGGAACCACTGCAAGGATTTGATGGTGGGAGATACCCAGGCCATGTGCAGTGTGTAGGGTTAGTCAACTGCCCTTACAGACTTCCCTGGTGGTGAAGGAAGGTGTCCCCAGCTGCCCTCCTCCAGCCCAGAGGGGGTAACACGGGCCTGGGTCCATCCACCCCCTGGCTGTGACATCTTCTGGGTGGTCTCTCAGCCTCCTGGGCTGCGGTGTGGCAGGACCATGTCCTCCCGTCCTGTGCGGCCAAGAGAGGCAGCAGTCCAGGGCTGCCTGCATCATCCCCCCAATCCTCAACAGCTCTTACCCTTCCCCATTGGCTCCAGAAGAAGAATCCAGAGGGGCGTATCAGGCTGCCTGAATTGTCTTCTTTCCCCTCCTCTCCTGGGCCAGATGTCTAAAATTGCAGTGGAGCTTTGCCTGCATTACTCACCTAAATGATACTGACTGGAGCCTGTCCAACGTGTCTGTTCTAACGGGTGGTTTTATTGCCTCAGCCTCAATTGTTTTGGAATGCGCTTTGTTTATAGCAATAATTGATCATGCTTTGTTACAAGTGAATTAGTGGCAGCTGGAAGATCTAAGATATAATTTTCCTTCAAACAGGGAGAAATTTTATAACATCCATTGCTCATGCATAAGAAAACCTCTTTACTTTTTCCTTTTCCCTTCTAGTTTTGGAAATATATTTCCAGTGTGTAACCCACAGCGGGACTCCATCGTATACTATGGTGAATTTGCTGCTGAGGCCAAGTCTGTCATTGGTCTCTTTGATTTAAAAAGTTTGTTTGATGGTGTTTCATTAGACAGAGTCTAACAAAATATTTTACAAATATTACTCCAATATAATTTAGCTTCCACAAGGCAGCTGAAGGAAAGTGTTCCCAAATGCCACAAGAAGAGCAGAAGCTTCTGTGCTCAGTATCACTAGCAAGGGCAATTTTGTATGCACAAAGAATAAGTTGACAAGGGGACCAGGAGGCATGTTCTGCAACTAGGGTACCTGCTTGGGCTCATCAAGGTCTGTGGGATAGTCAAAATTCCTGTGAGATGAATGAAAACTTCCAAATAACAAACCCCTGGCATTTGGAATAGAATATTTTAGTACTGTCTTCCAATTTAATGGTCACAGAAAGCAAAGTGAACAGTCCAGCTAAATTATGTGGCATTTCAGAACTCACTTCAGGCTATGTTCAGACCTACCACAGCTCTCCAGTGAGCCCAGTTTTAAGCACTTAACAGTGGCCCTGGGTTAAGCACAACTCCCAGTTCTGGTTGTCTGTATGGTTCTGAAAATAGATGGACACTTCCCAAGGTGGTCTGTATCTTGGGAGAGCTGAGTTGTGCTGAGGAACTCTTGTTTTTTTTCCACTTGTTCCTCACTGCCGCAGGTAGGATAAGTCTGTGTCCAGGTATCCCTATTGGTTTGGAGGAAGATGTTTTGCTTTCCTGCCTCCATTTGCCTGCCTTAAAAAGTCAGCTTAATTAAAGATATTTGCTGTATGATTCTGACATGAAAATTAATGTACATGAAAAAGACTTGGACAAAGACAACATGGTTTGAATGACAGATGGTTTTTAGAGCACTGGCTGATGTTTCCAATAATGAGGGATTTTCACTTTAATTTAGGGAGGGTCAGCTGCAGACCTGAGTTTAGGTCTGAAGCATCTGAACTGATTCCTCCTCCTAAATAGTCATAAAAAAATTGTTTTTCTGGGCTGGAGCAGGAAATGAACAGAAGCCAACGACAACACAAACCAACTGCCAGACTCCATCAGATATAAGGAATGAACAGGTGTCACATATTTTCTGATCTTTGATCCCTTTACTTTGAATGCCTCACTGCAAAAAAATGCTTAAAAACTCTTGAAGACTTTTGCTGTGCTACATGATATGCCAAGACAAGAATGATGCTATGCTCTTCTCTGATGAAGGAAAATATTAGACAAAGCAGCTGTTCTGGTGGCTGTTACTGTGAGTTTGAAAACATTGTGTTGACTAGTTTGACATCTTACATTCACACTCTCATCCTATTTTCATTTGCAGCAACAGAGCCTGGTGGAAAGGGTTATTCTTAAAAGCAGTGAGTTCAAGTGCATCCACCAAGCTTATTGACAATGCTCTTTTCAACTTCAGAGACATTGTAATTTCCTGGCAGGGTCTCCTATACTGTCTGTTTGTGCTACTTGGACACCTCCCCCAGGAACCCAAGCTGTCATTTCAGACACCTATACAAGTTTGTCTCAAAGTTTCAAGAAATCCTAAGCTTTTCTGCATCTCCAGGCTGCTGCCCGAGCCAAATGTCATTGCCTGCCCTGTTGATGTGACAGTTTTGCAACAGTTCCTGTCTAACCCTGTGCACTAAGCTCTTTAAAATATGGGACTTTTATTGTTTGCTAACCCTTTAAAAATGACCTAAGTGACTTAGAAGCCTGAGAGACAAGGTCACCTTGAAAATGGGTGTCTAGTTGTGAAACCAAATCTTACTCAAAATTTCTGTCATGTCTGATTTGAAGATATCAGATTGCTCTGATCCAATTTCTGAAGATATAGCCAAGTGCTCTTTAAAGAGTTGATTACAGCTGTGAAAAAGTTTAGTGCATGTCAGGGGATATTTATACAGCTGACTGAGGGATTTAACCTTGGGCACCCAACACCAGACAGAGAAAGAAAGGGCTCTACAGAGGGTGTGCTGGAGCTCCAGAGTTTGTCTCTTGTTCTGAATCACAGAATCATAGAATCATAGAATATCTGGAGCTGGAAGGGACCCACAAGGATCATCGAAGTCGGACTCCTGGCTCTGCACAGGACAGCCCCTAGAACCACAGAATGTGCCTGAGAGCATTGTGCAAACACTTCCTGAACTGTGTCAGGCTTGGTGCTGTGACCACTTGCCTGGTGAGCCTGTTCCAGTGCCAGACCACCCTTCAGATGGCTCTGTTAGGAAGAGTTCTTCCTCCCACCACTGACCATAGAGAGCCCAGCCAGGCAAATGGGGCAGGCAGTGTTGGACTGTCCTGCTTGGTCCTAAGGCATTTCTGTTTTTGGTCACTCTCCAACTGGGTTTCTTCCTTTCTTTTGGAGTTGGGATTAAACCAAATAAAAGAAACAGTGCTTTAACATTGAAAAATTGAAGGCCAGGGTTGATTTTGAAAAATGAGTCCTTTGCATTTTTTAATAGACCCCTTTTTATTCAAGTTTAATGAAGATAAAGGAAAGAGCTCTGAAAAATGCAGTCAACCATGACAAAATGTATAAAGCTGCATCTGCATGTTGGAATCCTACTGTGTAGTGGTGTATAGAAGAAGCAGGAGGAAAGGAGGCAATTTTATCACTACTGACAAGTCAGAGAGACACATAGAACAGGTTTAACCCCTTCAGAGTAGATGTCGAGGTTTTGAAGCCATATCTTTAAATTTTTCTTGCCGTTATCTCTCTTTCCACTTCTACCAGGCAGCACAGTTGTCTTGGCAGAGTTTGGGTGTGCTTGGCTGCCTCCTCTATAACTGCTTCTGCTTGCTGCTGCTGCTGCTAGGTGTATTCTGCTGTGACGGATGAATGGAAAAGTATTTGTAGCACTGGGCTCTCCAAGTGGCAGTGTCGAGATTTGGGGTTCCCCTCTCCTTCTTACTTCCATCATGTGATGCAGGGAGAACTGCTTTCCAATTTCTGGGTAGGCTTTTGCTGGCCTGAATTTTGTCTGGTCAGAAAAAGCTGGCCTGGTAATACCTGGCTCTGAAACGTGTAACTCTCCCCTAGGTGAAAGTGTGTATTGCATGTGGGTGCTTGAATGAAGGTGTTTGAATTCCATTTCTGTTTTGCTGAAATCCTGTATTAAACCCAAAGTTGCATGAGATGAGCTTGGTCTCACCTATTTTAAAGTGCTCAGTTCACATATCCTATTGTCCTACTGCACTAGGCATCTGGGCACAGGCAGTTAAATGAAGACCTGGATTTCTCTACATGTGCTGATCCTGATTTTACAGAAAAATTCATTCAAAAACTCTCCAGTGTGTGCACAGGATTAAATGAGTTTTTCTCCATTGACTGTAAAAGGAGTTGGCCATGCTTAATGAAGGATACAGTGTCTGTATTTGGCCAGTTGAATCCCACCGAGGCACAATCCCTAGGTCCCCCTAGCACCACCATGCTCCTGGGATATTTCTAAAATGGAGAAAGTCCTCAAGGGCAGCCTACAACAGATGAACCTTTCACTGATCTTTCAGTAGGTTAGGAGGCTGCACCTCTTAGGAAGAATGAATGATTGTAACAATAACAAGCGAAGAACCAGTAAAATGGTAAGACTGGTGTGACAGGTGTGTAAAGTCCCTGAATTATGTACCTTAAAACTAATCTGTATCCTATGCAGAGAGGCAGCCAGTCAACTTTACAGACAGCTTGCTTTGGGAAAGTCATGCTGCTGCTCACATGGTGAGCAGCTTAGGGTTTCTAACAAAACTCTTTAGCATGTACTTCATTTTAAAACTTGAGCTGTCCTGATGATGCCTTGGCCAGATGGGCTGGGGTGAGCTTGCTGACACATTCCTCTTTTCCTGCACATACTCTCTTTCGCCATGTGGAAATTTTGTCCATGGGGTGAGTTTTGGGATGATGTCACATTTGCACAGGCTCTGAAACCCATCACATCCTTGAAACAAATCCCCTGGCACAGTGCATACACTCTGCCTTGCTTGAGGGGCACAGGCATAAGTGTCACTCTGGTTTTGGAGGCTGCAGGGGTCCCTCTTGCACACGTGGGACACATTTAGCAATCTATATGGTACTTCCCAAGCACGTGCCCCTCACCAAGGCATAATGCTGCGGTGAAGCAGCCAGAGAGGTTCCTGGGCAGCCTGCACAAGCACGTCACAGTTTAATGCTTGTTGGCATTAAGTCCTCTGCACCCTAGATCTGGATATGGATTTTGCTTTGGCACTTATGCACCTTTTATATAGAGGTATAAATATCCCTTTCCAACACACACAAAATTAGGGGCTCTTGCCTGGCTCACATCAGGCTCCCCTTGTGACTAGGACCTGCATATTTGCTTGAAGTCTTATTTGAAAAGTTAATCTTCATAAGGAAATGTAGGATTTCCTCTATTCCTGTGTGCATTTCTCACTGAGTAGAACCATTGTTTGTCCATCTTATGCTCCATTTCCCACCGTGATCTTATCAAGTTTCAAGTGGGAGGGAAAGGAAGCAGTCAAATGCAGGAGCACAGCAATACAACCAATACAACCCTGGAGCAATACAACCTTATTTCGAAAAATATCCTGACTTCTGGCAGAATTTTGACTACTGGTAACATTTTATAACAACCTGCAAGAAATAATCATGGAGACTTCTAAATATGACTTTGCTTCTAAAAGACTGTGACCCTTCTTGTTTTAGTGCTCTGAATGCTCATCACTGCGTCGTGCTGCTTGTACAGACATTCCTGGAAACTGTGGTTTGTGCCTGTACCAGAGTTTTGTTTCATGATGAAACCAGAGTTGGAAGTAGTGCACAATAAACATAGTGCGACTGGGATTACTGAATCACAGCTCTGGGGCACTTCTGGTCTGCTCTGTAAGCAAATCTTGAACTGGTGCTTTGAGCCTTCCTGGGGTAAAAATTAGAAAAAGCAAAATTTTCCAGGTATTTATTATCTAAATAAGAGGAAATGAGCAAACAGAAAATGAAAGCTGATTTACAATCTTAAAAAAGATTCCACATTTTGCTTCAAACTGTGTTTAAAAAAAGATTTTAAACCCAGACAGTTCCTGTTCCAGACTTCTTTGTTGAAGTCAGTGGTTTCCATAGAAGCCCCTTAAGACTTCACTGCAGAAGGTATAGTTTTGCCAATTATAGTTTTGGTAGAATATTACCTTTAGTATCAAACAACAGCATATGCCTTTCTGCATATAGTTTTGATGCTATTACTGAGCTCATGATACATTTGTGTATGCATGTATTTTGTATTCCCATTCATTCTAAAGATATAAATCCTTGATGTTACAAGTTCCTGCCTTATTTGAATTACTACAATGAAATGCAGATACTTCTTTTGCTGTTAATAGATATCTTCTTGGGATAGACATTAGGAAGATATATTTTATTAATATAACACTGTATTTTGGCTTACCTAACAACTTTCTGAGCTACTAATGATGATGTGTTTTGCTGGAGATGCTAGCTGCTGGTAGGCTATGGTCCTAAGAGATGAATTTCAATTTATGCTTAACCAGTTGGAAAATCCAACTTTCTCTGAGAAGCAAAATTATTTACTTTTCTATTAAGTTAGGAGTTTATTTGACACAGGACTGATTTTCAGTACTCTCTGTATACATCCCTACTACTGAATAAAAGAGAGCCAAGGACTGATCTTTGTGTGGGAGGGCAAGGGGAACAGGCTGGTTCATGCCTGTTTTGCTCCCTCCAGAGCAGACTGCCTGCATCTACACTTAGCACTTGGCCCTGGCTCCCCCCTGGGCCCCACCAAGGAAACATTGTACATAAAACTATGATTATTATTTTACTGTGTTTTTCCAGTTCCCCTTGTCTAAAGGAAAATGAGCAAAGTGCGGCAGTCCACCACAGCAGTGGTTTTTTCATATGATCCTGGTAGCTTGTTTTGCTGACATTTAGCATGAGGACATGTGAGGTCACAAAGCCACTGGGATAGTGCTGGAGAGCTGGTGGGGCAGAGGGAGCCAAACACTGTGCTGTCTTGTCAAATCAGTCTAACAGCCACATCTGGGAAATTCCTGCAATGAACCATCTCAGCATGTGTGCCCAAACTCTGCTCTGAAGACAGCTGGTGGAGAAGGTTCAGGACGAAGCCAAGAAATGATCTGACTGAAGCAGTGCTTGATAATCGGGGCTTAGTGATGGGCTTTTTTCCCTGTCCTCTTCACATAGGATGTAGATATATTCTGTGAGACAAGTGCTTTGCCAGGGAGGTTTTTGTGGGAGTGGATGGCTTGGGAGGGTTGAAGGGCTGCAATTTTCCCCTCCCCAACACCAGCACTGCTTGCTGCAGTTTGGACCCTGCCCCTGTACGTGATCTGTGGTAGAGATGATTGCTTGGAGATGGCAGGTCAGGGGTGCTAACTCACTGGGAATGAAAGGAGCCACCTTAAAGCCATGTCAGAGCCTGGCAAGGCTACCTCAATGGAGTTTTCTGTCGAGTTTTTAGGAGGAACAGGATGCACCTTCTCACCAGCCCTGACCTCAGCAGCTGATGGGCTCTAGGTGAGCTTGATCTGGAAAAAGGCTGTTGTTCTCACCTTTCTTACCTGCAGTAGACACCTGTCAAGAGAGGCAGGAGGGCATACCTGGGACTGCCCAAGCTGGAGAACTGTGTGTCAGTGGCAGGATGCATCTGCAAGGCTCCAGGCTTGTGGTAGGAGTTGGGTTAAAATCTTCTAGATATGATTTCCCACTGCTGGTCAAACAGATGCTGAAACAGTACTGCAGGAGGTAAGGATTAGGATGTGATCTGGCTGAAAGCTGCTGTAGGAATGACTGAGCTGTATAAAGAAATCTATTATTTTTGCAGATATTGCTGCTTCTCTTTTGTTCCCATCATCTGAGAAGGCAACTCTTGGCATTCCAATAAAACTACGGAGTTAATTTTAATTACTGACAAGTGCAGCTTGGGTTGCTATGGAAACACAAAAAACTGCTACTTCCACAAGTTCGGTCTGTAACTTGCTGTCTGGAAATATCATATGGGGGCTAATTCCTCTCTTCAGTCTAGCAGTAGCAAAAAAGGCATGGCCACTGTATCAGCCCAGTTTAAACAATGCACAATCAGTTCAGGCAAGAATAAAATCTCCATCTTTTTTCTTATTGGTGCCATTTCTCTGTGATTCTGAAATAAAATTGGTATGTTCCTAGTTTCCTAATGACTTGAAAAACAGCCCCCAGTCAGCTGATAAAGGAAACTGGAGCACAAAATCATTGATATTAGAGTTGAAAAGAAGCTTTTAGGTCACGCAGTCCTCATACAAAATTGTTCCTATGCTATTTTTTTCCTACTACTTTTCACTGTCTAATTAAAAATGCAGCTGCATTTGTAATAAAACCTCCTTCAGCTTTAGTTTCAGGGCCAGAATATTATACCTAAATCACGAGTTATTGGACAAAGAAAGTTGTCCAAGTGTTTTCATTCTGAGCTTTTCAGTTTGCTGATGTTTTCTTAGCCTGAAATATCTCATTTTCACTCCCTGCTTTTTCCTTGGGAGTAGCTTTGGAAAGTCAGAGCCTGGACACTTTGTCTTCCTAAAACTATAGAAAAAGCTTCTTTACTTTTGTCATCTGGTTCACTAAAAAATATTGTGTGTTGAACTGGGGCCTGGAGTCAGTGCTGTAATTTATTGATTATAGTAGAGTTACACCCATTAACTCCCAGGATTCCTTTCCCTCCAGTTTTGCTTTACATTAAAAGTTATGTGAAATATATAAGTTGCAGGAGATTCTCGAGGAGCTGGACTCTCCTCACATGACTCAAAAACCTCACTAGTATTCTTTACATAACAGGTTTTTGTAAAGCAAATGCTGATGCACTTTTATAAAAAAGAACATGAGTGGGATTGCAGTTGCGGCTTCAGCTTCCCCACAGTAAATACATTACAGATTTCTACAGTGCTCTTAAATTTTTATCCCTGCGCTGTGGTACTTGGGCACAATTCCCACTGATTTCAGCTGATTGTCCCTTTTTGATGGTCAAGAACATACTGTCCCCTTTGAGGAGGCACCCATCCCCTTTCTCAGAGGCTGCCCCAGCTGCAATAATCACCCCAAACAGCTGCTTCCACTTCCCTGTCCAGTATCTCCAATCCCTCCAAACTGTGCTTGACTTTGAGTGCAGCAGAACCAAATAGCCTGTCTGAGTCCTGCGTCCACCTTCACCATGTTGATCTCCTTCTAACCATCCGTATCAGGAGTGCAGTTGTCTCAGACTCCATGGGACAAAGGGAGAAGAAGGCATGTCCAGACTTGGAACTTGGAAGCCTGAGCTGACCTACAGAAATGTTTTGCTCTCTGTTGACTTAGTAGGGAACTTGGGCTGGTGAATCTCAGGTCTCTCTATTAAACTGTTTGGATTTACCAAGAGCGCTTAGACCAAAACGGGACCAGGAGCCCTCCTAAGAGCAGTTCAGCCAGCAGATCTGAGCAGGCCTGACTCCTGCTGGGAACACCCTTAGGCAGGAGCAGTGGCTTCCATGAGGAACACCACCAGCAGATGTGTTCTCACAGCTTCAGCCCAGCAATGCCACCTTGCTGCTACCCTCCTTCTCACATGACACAGGACTTCCTAGATTTCAATGCTCCAACCTTTCCCCTCCAAAAAGCCATAGAACCACGTGCCCCTGAGCCCTGAGTAGGATACCTAAAAACGGTGAGGAACTGGACCTACCTTAAAGGCATTCTTTGTTCTCTGATTCTGTCCAACTAATAATTTTGCTTTAAAATTGGATAGGTAACTGATGCTCTGGACAGAAGCTTTAGAGGTTTCTGAAGCATCAGGAAAGTGGCCTGGGTTAGAGTTCAAGGAAAGACAGATGCAGGGTCTCAGTGGGTATCTTAAATGAGAGAGAATCATTCCTTTTATGTTTTATGATATGTACTGTTGTGAACTGGAGGTTTAGGAGAATACAAGAAGGTTAATTAATATTCATTTATATCTGGAACTTTCCTCCAGTTTGTCAAACTAGGTAGAAAGTTTTAATAAATGAAAATGGTGGGTCTGACACATCTCTACTGCTATACTTGGAGAACTGATAAAGAGCACAGACTCTGTGTGGCAGCTTTTGTGGAAAACTTTCAAATGGCTGACAACTCACATCTGAGCTGATGAATGACTCAAAAAAGAGCTTAGCTCTCAATCTTACCGTTGTCACCCACAAGGAATCTGATTCCAGACATGTGTTCTTTTGTGGTTAGGAAATCCATAGCTTTCCTCTGTGCTGAGCTGTTGGGAGATCACAAGATGGAGGATGTAAGCACACCCCCTTGCTGAGCAATGTTTGGCTTTCAAGGGAACCTGCCAAGGACACAAGGGAACTGAACACAGTCTCCTGGTCCTTCTTCAAGCAGTTTCTGGGGCCAGATTGGCTGTACCCCACCTCTGATAAGTCAAATGGTCTCTTTTCTCTTACATCCGTATCTTGGGCTTTTTAACACCCCTATGGGTAAATTTGAGACAAACCCTCTTATTGACTACTCCTTGACTTTCTTTTGTAAGTTTTTATGGTCCTTTCTTGCTGAGGAATCAAAAGCCACCACAATCATAGTTAGTATATCACTTGTACTGTTAGGGGGTTTTGTTGGGGAGTGATGGAGGCAAATATCCACCTGCAGGACCAGATGTGGTTGATTATTTTCCACCATAATGAGCCACTTCTCTGGAACTTGTTTCTTTCCTTTGATTTTGCTGTTTTCTATAATCTTGTACAAATCGTTTGTTCAAGACCTGTTTAAAGTGAATATTCCATTCTGCTTTTGCTTGAATGCTTTCTGTATGGATACTGCTTTCACACAGTCTGGGCTGTTTCTGGGTGAGATTCCTGGTGTCACCATGAGGCAAGACAATTTTTTCAAATGACCACAAAGATGGTAAGAGGCAGACTGAGTTTTTTAATACTTTCATAGGAAAGATATGCACTGGAAATTCATAATCAAATAGTAACTAGCACATGTTCTTTAGTTCATCAAGGACTTTCATTGCAAACCCCTTAAAGTGAACAAGTTAGAAATGTCTCCTTAAAGGAAGAGGTTGACTGTAAGATTATTCAGCTGCTTTGTTTGAAAGTGAAATGCAGTCCTGACTTCTAGAAGTGCAGGCAGAAAAAATCTCCCGCAATTTCCCAGTATGATCGTGAAACAAGAAAGGAGATAAAGACAATCATAGTTTTGAAGTACTGGAGGATTTTTCTGAGGAAGATTTTGAGACGGTTTTAGAGTAAATAACAGCTGTCTGTAACAAAGGGCATGCCATGCACCATGAGAGGAAGGGGTCATGAACTGCACTGAATTGTGCCATGTAACTCCACTGCAGTGGGCGTAGCTGCAGTGGCAGTGCAAGACTGCTTGGGATAAGCTGCGTGTACCTGATGCTGCAGGAAGTCTTTGGCCTGTTGTTCTTCTGGACAAATTCTGCATTTGGAGCCTCTGGGGCATGAGGGATCAAGGGCATTAGCTGCGACACATGAGGGAAAAGGGGCCACTGCTTGGAGCCAGTATGTGCAATTTTGGGTGTGCTGCTTCTGGGGGCGTCCAGAAGCGAGAGCTTCAGATGGAGTTTTGCATTCCCATTTTGGTAATGAGTGAGGCCAGAAGGTGCTCATTTGCAGTGGAGGGCATGGCTGGAGGGTTGGGAACTCCAGGCCAAGTGGAAAAGATAGCACAGATTTAGACCTACTTCAGCAGAGGGAAGATCTGTGCCCACCTTGACAGCCAGACTGGGGAACACCTCACTGAGGGAACCATGACAGGGATGTGAGCTGCCTTGCCCAGTCTCCAGGCGCTGATGTGGTCAGCAGCAATTTTATCCAGGCAGTCAACCTGCCTTTGCTTTGATGCTGAGGACTTGGTATGCCCTCAGGCAAAACACCCTCCACAGACCACTGCAGATTGGTGGAGGAATCTAAAATGCACTTAAATGAGATACATGAACGCCCCTCTCTGCCATGGGTTGGTGAGCACTACAAAGAGCAGGGCAGCCCTGGAAAGTTCCCTTGTTTTCTTGCAAGCTTGTTTTATCGTTGTGCTACATGGTAAGAGTCCAGTTGCTGCAGCAATTTGGTTTATTGGGTGCATTTATCCAAGAGGTGCTAACAAATAGCCGCAGAGCATGTAGGAAAATGCTCCCATGTCTCCTTCCTGCCTGGAGTGGGTCTCCTCCAGGGCCGTGGCAGCAGTAGTTCCACCTCTTTGTGGTGGCCCATCTCATGTTCCACGCTAAACGCTCAGTCACAGTTGGTATTAGCCAATGTCATGCTGTTGTTACACATCAGAAACTCCCTCTCTCTTTGGGTCCTGTATTTGTGGCTTCTCAGTGTGCTTCACAGCACATTTTGTGCCCGTTTCCTTGCAGAGATGACTCATATGATGAAACGTCATGTTTCTCAGTGAGTGATGGCAGTAACTGAATAATTTTAATGCCTCTGAATGCCAATTTTTTTCAAACGTGTTTCTGTTTTGTGTGTAGTAGACTCAATGAGAATGCTGAAGCTGTCATGTATTTTTAACGTTCAACTTCAGCTGCTGATTATCTTTTTCCTGATTTTTCTGCTTTTCTGATTTCCTCCTGTAGTTTTTAACATTTCAAATATGTTTGAGTGATGATTTTTTTGGTAATAGTCCTTACTTGTATTAAAGTGTAACATTTATGCATTTTAGGAGGCTTTCTAAAGACTAAAGTTTCTAAAATTGTTTCTCATGTGTGAGATGTCTTGATATTTTTTTTTCCTTCAGGATGTTCAATTTAGGGGCAATTCAATACAGTATTGTTGTTCTCTCCATGGTTTACATGGTGCTCAAGCAATTCACAGAAGAAGAAACTTTCCTATTTCATAAGATTTTAGCATGTAATTCCATGCCAGTATATACTGCTCAAAAATAAATGTCAAGTAGGATGGAAGATGAATCGAAGTCAGAGTGAGGCATAAGCAATGCAAAGTATCTCTCTCACAGTTGTACTTAACTAACAGTGTTGAAACCTTCAGTATATCATGTCTCTGAACTAATGAGAAACTCCTAAATTGAATTTGTACAAAGCAAATACACTGACTTAGTGACTTTGATGTATCTCGAGTGGCCTTTTGGGAGAACAGCAGAGCTGGCAAGCGGCAGTCTGAGGGGTATTGCAACATTTACCCTGAACATCCAGCTACTGATGGCTGGGCAAGGCACATGATTCTCCCTGAGCATCCTATACAGCACATGGAAAGAAACAATATCCTCCAGAACGTGACAAAAAATAGTGGCCGAGCTTCTACCCTTACACGTGCTCTCCTTTTAGCACAGAAAATGCCAGAGGAGAGGAAGGAGAAACCAGAGTTTCCAGGAGGCAGGAGCTCGCTGTAGGACCCAGGGTGGGTGCCTGTGGCCCTGCAGAGTAGGTGGAGGTATGGATGGCCTCAGACATCCAGGGCAAGGCTTGAGCAGCTGTGGAGGCAGCTTCCCTTGCTAATGCCATAGCCTGGAAAGCTTTCCAGCTTCCAGGCTGTTCATAACTATCATTAATTTTTTCAGAGAGCCTTTCCTGAGTGCTTCTGTGTGTCTTGCACCCCTTGGGGTGCTCCCTATAGCCTCACAGATGAGAGGAGATCAATCTCCTCAAGCCTGAGTTTGTGTTCACCCTGTTTGGGCACTGTGGGCCAGTCCCCTTCATGGGCATCTGGCACTGCCTTAACTGACCCTACATCTACCCTACAGCCAACTCTGCTGTTCATTCTTCTTCCTTGGCACTTTGTCCTTTTCTTTGAGGGACTCTGACATGTTGAGGCTTTGTAGAGGGAAGAGGCTGTGTATGCTTGAGCTTATTTTTAGGTACTTACTTTTATTTCTATTTTATCCTTTTTGAGCATGTACTAAAGCTGAATGCATTCTCCCATTATGAACCCAAAACACACCTGTGTTTGACTAAGACATACACACAGAGGACATCACAAAGTGGAGAATTTGGAGTAATATGCTCTCAGGTTTCTTCACTTGATATGAAATATATGTACCTTCTTTCTTACTTTAAAGCATTTTCTTTTAGCTTTCCACCACTGGTGCTTATTATGTTATTCTCTGCTTGCTGCACCTTCCTCTTCTTTCCTTCCTCTCTTTCATGTCCCTTAATTTCTACTAAAATTGATCACATCAATTTTCCCCTTTTTGCTTTTTGCCTGCTAAGAGCAATCACAGATGAGCATCAAACAGCTGTATGAGTTCTAGTAACTCTTTTTATCTCTAGAGATTTTAAACTTTGTCAGAACATCTTGATAATATGCTGATTGAAATTCCCCTCTGAAGTCTCAATTTGATACACAGTTTTGTTTCCCCTGTACCTCTTTGCAGAAAGACACTTACTCATGTTTTTGTTTAACCTCTTGAGAAGACACAAAATGGGAAACTAGCAAGTAATAAGCATTTCCAAATCCCAGTGCTATAAATCTGTTTTGTTTCCCTTCTGCTTACAAAAGTGGCAAGTTATTTATTTTATTATCTGATATCACACCAATAACAAGAGGAGTCTGTTCCATGCAGTCCAATTATGAAAAATTGCCTGAGATGAAATGACTCACAGTGGGCTTGTTTTTCATGGCAATGTTGCAAGGAAATATTTACCTGCCTGAAGTGAGGAGAATTTGCACTTGTGCTGGCAGCTGAAAAAATCCAATCGGAAAAAAATAATTGTCAGATAAAATGTTCATCAGTCACAGTTGTTTGGATCATTTTCTCTGTACATGGAATCTAGTTTGACCCCAGATGTGAAATTTTTCTAACTTTAGCCACTGGTAGAGTTTAGGGGATTGGGATGGATTGGAAGGCTCCCTGAATTCCTTTCCAAACTGGTCTTCTGAAAAGCCGAATAAAAGTTTGACCGTGTTACTCAAATGGTTTCTGTTCAGATGTGAGAGTGAATTGGCTTGAGGGAATTTGATTCTTCCAGGTTTGTTATTTCTATTTATTAGTAGTAAATTACCTAAAAGACTGCATCCTTCCTCCAATGTGTGTGAAGAGGAGTGTTAGCAATGTATGTCAGTAACAGGATTAGAGATTCAGTTATTTTATTTAGTTATATCCACTTCGAAATGGCTGGATCACCTCTTGTGAAGCATTACAAAATGGAACTATCTGGAAGGAGCAGAGAACAGACTTCTTTGCCAGAAAGCCATCTAACAGAGGAGTACATACTTTTTCTGTATTATTGCAAAAAACTACTAATGTCTTGACTTCCATTAGAAGTGCACAGCCTGCTAAGGCTTCAGCCTTTAGGAACAGCTGATGAAATGCATGGACTCCATTCATGAGGCTTTCATATCAGAGTGGAAATATTCTGAGTATATGTTCATGGATGTATAAGCAAGTGTAGAGAGAGAATGCCTATGTTGGTCTGCAGCTTCAGAACACTCTGTCCCATCCTGACCTCACTCCTGTGCCTCCCACAGACCATGGGGGCTGAATTTTCTGCACCATCCTGGCTGCTAACGTGGGCACTGATGCTGTGCCAGCTGGGCACCCAGTGCAGAGAGGAAAGGAAGTTTGAAGGACAGAAAATCAGGAGAAGCCTGCGTCATCAGTGGGGGACTGATCCAGTGCTGGAAAAAAAGAGCATTTCTCAGTTCAGCAGCATGTTGATTAAGATGTATTGCTCAGTCAGCGAGGAAAAAAAAGGTATTTTCTTAATCATGTTTATGTGACACGAGGGATAAGGCTATAATTTTGGATGCAGGCCAGGTGTAGGAGTTTTCTGTTCACCTGAATGGTGGAACACACCATTAGCCCTGAGAGTCCCGTAACTAATTCTTCACTCCCCAGCCCTGCCCAACAGCCTGGTAATGACTCTGCAGCCATTCCAGGTACTGAGCATGGAAAGGGAGCAAGGACAGCGGATTACCAGGCCTTTCACTAACAAGCAAAACAAGTTTTGCTTGGCTTTTTTCTCTTCCCTTTGTCAGTTAGTACTTTCTTGGGAGAGAAAGTGCTTTACTTCCAGTTCAAGTGGTTAATGAAGATGGCTTGCCAAGCTTCTGTGGTGATGAACAATGGGGCAGACTGTCAAAACTGTGGTGTTGGGAATCACATATACATGTTTATGTATGTAGTGTACTTCTGTGTGTTTGTCTGCATGTGTTTCTGGAAGTTTATACTAAGAATATCTTTTTGAAGTCAGAAAATTGTCCTTTTTTGTCTCCTTTGTGTTTTAGAGAACAGCAGTAGACACATTCCATCCTCCTGAAAAATTCATGTTTGTTCTGGGAATTTCTTTGGCCTCAAGGCAGCACATTTAGAAATGTACTTTTAAAAGAAGAGCAAGAAAAATTTGCTGAGCCACTGCCAAACATTTCAGAGGTCCCTGCCCTGAGATGGTCCTTTTCCCCCAGCTAACCTCCACAAGCCTGCGCTTCCTGCTCCGCTGCAGACCAGCCTTCAACTTGTGGTGCTGTGGGCTTTGCCTGAGATGCAACCCAGGCAGGATGGTTTGCCATGTGCTGCGGTTTTCCACATGCCCTGGTAAAAACCAAACAAACAAAAAAGAGTAAAACAATTCCTCCTCTGCAAATTATAAACCTGCTTCGAAACAGACATGCAGGCACAAGAAGGTCTCACAGACTGTGAGGATGAAAAGGAGACTTGTTAATGAAAGTGAGAGCATGAAACTAACAAGATCATTATTGCCTGGAGCACTTACAAATCAATGGAAAGGTTAAAAAAACAACTGTGCTTAAGCAGTGGTGAAGTGCCTCCAGGCTGTCTCTGGGGCTGGAGGATGGCCTGCAGAGTGTCTGAGGAGCGTGTTCACCTCTGAGAACAGCTGCAGGGAGCTTCATATGCAGGAGTTCTATCAGGATGAAACGGCAAGGCTGACTGAGGTGCTGGGTATTGCCATTAACAGGCTGATTTCCTCTCTTGTGTCAAGTCTGTAAGAGATCACTAAAAGACTGTTACAGGTCACAGATGAAGGTACTTTTCCTCTTTTTGTGGTTTATAAGGAGAGCCTAGAGAAAAGTGACCAACTTCTGACCTTTCTGAATAGGTGCTAGAATAGCAGTTTGACCACTTCAAAACATCAGGACATGTTTTGTGACAGTCACGTGTGGGCTATGACACATCATTCTGGTCTCCAAAAGCAATGAGACCACACAGTTTCAGTGTTCATTGGTCTTTTCTTCCTTCCATCCATCCATCCATCCATCCATCCATCCATCCATCCATCCATCCATCCATCCATCCGTCCATCCATCCATCACTTCCATTTGCCCAGCAAATATCAAGAAATATATTTCTGACAGAGAGATCTCAAAGATGACTTATTCATATAGATATCATGATATTTGACTCTATCCACTCTTCGGACAGAAGAGACACCAATTCATGTCCCTGCACACTGACAGATTGCAGTAAGAGGTCAAGTATATTTGTAACTTGGAATCAGCTCAGTACCTGCTATCCTGTCTTCTGCTGATAACCAGGAGTGTGGCAAGGCTATAAGGATGTTGCTAGAGTTGTGGTGGTATTGTGCTGGCTGGAGACATTTGGTAAGGCAGGGCACTCCTCTGTGCAAAGCCAATGAAGAGGTGGAGGCATTTTACTGACAAAACACTTAAAAATAATCCACTGGAAAAAATAAAACATATTTATATATATAATAGCAAGAAACTTCTGTATTTGCAGAAGCTATCCACAGGCAATATGCCAGGATATACCTTTCTTGGAGGCCACAAAGTAATCAATGCTCCATTAATTACGAACCTACCATTTTTCCTTCAGCGATATAACAAAGGGCTTTACAGGAGGGGGATGGCCACCCCTTCTTTGCTTTCCTCGGCTGACCAAAACTGTCTAAAGGCAATGGGATGGGAACAGGATGGTTTTCACATGGGGTGGCAGACCCAATTCCAGCTAAATAGGTTACCACTCTGCGATGAAGACAGTGAGCAGCTGTGCTAACCTTGGTGGTGTGGCAGGGACAGCTCTGAAAGCTGCCTTTTTTCCTGGTGATGTCTGCAGGAAAGGGAAACTCACACTGGTTCTTCTCTGGGCTGGCTTTCGGACACATACAGGATGAACAGCACTAGTGAATGCCACCCTGCTGCAGCAGGATTGTGGTACCAAGTGCCAACCCCATCCTTCCCCCACCTCTGAAGGGTTGTGAATCTGGTAGTGCTGCTGTGTGTTCTGTGTTGTGACTCACAACGTGACTAATCCATGAAGGGAAACAGAAATCCATATTACTTCTTTGTGCAGAGGTATGAGAAGGTTCCTCAACTACACTTTGAAATGTTGCCAAGAGTGAGACTGCCAAGATCTGCCAAGTGGAGCCATCTGACAGAAGACGGTGAAATGCTGAGTGGAGCTGATCAGATGAGGATTTCAAACACACATTGCCTAGGCCACTGCAATCCGCTCCTGGGAATATACTCATGAAGGTAAGAGTGTTGCTTAATGGTTTATAAAACTCCTATTCAGAAAAGCTCCAGATGGCACAGGGATTCCCCCAGTTGCGTAGTTCTGAACTGCTATCAGTTATAAAAAAATGACATTGAGAGAAAACTGCCTGTGTGGAAGTGAACCCTTTTACGTTTTCTCTAAATACTACACTTGTTCTTTCCCACTACTGCTTCTTTGGTACTGAAGGCATCTTCTATCAGTGGTTGCACACAAGAGGATCATCTTTTCATGGCAGCACGTCACTGGTGTAAAGCTGTGCTGTCCTAATATTCACACAGCACCTGCATAAATCTGCCCATGTTTATTTTTTTCCAGACATTTGGGTACCATTCTCATGAAATATGTGCAAGGTGTGCTGTGCTAGCCACGTTAGCCACAAGAGCTTTATAGCTGACTGAAGGCAAACCAGCTTGACATATCATCTCTTGTCCACCGGTGTCAGGAGGATCTGTGCAGCTCCTGAGTGGGACAGGCTGGTAAACTGGCTCAAAACTAGCTGTAAAAACTAATCGACTTGCAAGCTGATCTGCATTGCTGTGACACCTTGCTCGGTGTGTTTATCACCAGGCTTTGTTGTCTCCACACAGCTGCAGAGTTAGCCAATATCCAACTTATTTGTGTTAGGGAAGGATGGGCTGTGTGTCACACAGGGACTGAAATTACAGCTGTGCTATATGGGCACACCACCACTGCTGTCTCCTCTTTTCATCTGTAGCTGCTGTCTTTCTTGACTCATTTTTTTCCCCCCCATGTATCAGCTTCATCATACTCGGCATTCCTGGCTATGGTGCCTAGGAAAATGGCTTTCTCAGATCAGAAGGCGGTTGTTCCTCATTTGGATAAGTATAAATATAAACCTCTGTAAGATTTGAATAAACATAAAGATTAAAGCCAGATATAAATGAAACAATTAGAACCCTCTCGGGCCGGGGTCCCTCAAGTAAGACAAGCACAGTTTTAAATAATTACAAAAAGTGTACATTTCTTGATGCTTGCTGGGTTTGACCAAGTGTGTGTCCAAGACACAGTTCCTTTGAGCAGCAGTGCACTGACATGCTTGAAGTCTAGCACAAGGTGCTACTATAATTCTCTCTGATATTCCCATAAGTAGTTGTATGTGTTTTCAATGCTGGTTTGCAATCAGTGCAGTCTGACTTCTGTCTGGCTGATTTCCTCCTCTATGTAAACTTTACTTTCCATGAATCCTCATGAGTTTCTGAAGTTTTCTTTCTGTGAGAATGTGTGTGACCATAACTGGATTATTTGTCTGTTTGAGAGAAGCAAACACAGCTGGAACAAATTCATTTTTTTAAAATCTGTGTGAGTATTTGTGAAAATATTTTTTGGTTGTGTTCCCTCTACTTTGCCTTTTCTGACTGATACTTGCACAGAAATGTGGAAAAAATCCATTTTATTCTTTTGATAAGACTACTACATGCCTCAGCTTTTAATTGTGATAAAAAAATCTCCTTTAACAGGTCTGCCAATTTAAAAGTCAATCTCAGATTATTGAAATGAAATAAAGGAGCTGAACTTCAGTTCTTCCAGAGAATCACTCTTCTCATATCCCGAGCACACATTAGTTCTGGATCTCTGTGGAATATAATAGGAGAGAGGTTATTGAGTTGAAGTTTCAAACACAGAAGCAGAGCTCTGGCCAATTATATTTTGTCAGAGCTGAAATTGGACTAGTCAAAAGAAAGGATATCAAACTGCAAACCAATGCAGTGCAGAATCAAATCACTTCTGAGACAAAATGCTTCTCTCACTGGAAAGGTGAGGGAAGTGATGTTGTATTCTTATCTTTAATATCTGTCTGCTCCTCATGCCTTGCTTCATGACTGTCTTCTATCATAATCTATTGTGTGGCTTCTTAGAATTCAGTGATTGTACTGAGTATTAGATGTCAGAGTGCTTTTGCCTTTTAATTACTCGTCTTGTTGTGGGTGTGCAGGGCAATTATGTGAAAGCTCAAACCATGCGCTCTTTAAGGATCTCGTGAGGTCAGCCTCCAAGCAGCCACCTGTACAGGACTGGGGAGGACAGACTGACTGTCAGGTGTCCTCTTTGCTGCAGCGAGATGAGGTTTCATGATCAGCTCTAACAGAGTCAGTGCTGACTTTTCACTATTTTCCCATTCCTGTTGGAAGGGCACTTATGCTCTGTGCTTTGTATGAGATGTTGAGCTACAATGTTCTTGTACCCAGGCATCCTTTGCACCTTTACACAAGACTCAGATGCCCCTCTGGGAAGCAGTCTGTGGTCATGGAACCCACACCTAGAGCCATTAGGTTCATGATTCTAATGCCTACATTAATCATTAGATTGACTCCTTTGTGTTGCATTTTGTAAGAAAGTCTAAATTGTTTAGTTCATATAATTATTTCCAGTCTCATTTATATCAAGTTTTTTCACACAAATTATGTCTTCTGATGCGAAGTACATGACTCAGTTTTTACAGACCTTTGGTTATGGTGCCATCTGTGTTTCTGTTATCTCAGAAAATTTTCACTTTATGATTCTATTCACACACGCACCACAGATGTGAAATGCATGATGCAAAGAATCATTATTGGGTCAGAACTAACAAGATATAAGCAACCTCAACATTCTGAGATAAAATGTTCTGAAAAAAAGAGAAATCAATGACTTGCAAAAATGACTGTATCTTCAGAGAAAGTATCTTTTCTCTTTTTATCAGGCAACTGAGTATTCAGATAGTGCAAGTTCTCTACAAGTAACATTTGCTTATCCAAATGAGATACAAAACTAATATGCTTGAATAGTTTATACATTGTTAAAAAAGTTATTTCAAGGTTCTATTAACCAAATGATTTTGGATGAACCCAGTGCCAGGGCCCAATGCTCACACTATGGACATTTCAAGGACACTTCCTACTAGCTTTAGCCTATTCCCATGGATTGGAAAGCCACCGCCAGTTGAAGCCAACCTTTGGCTTTAGCTTCATCCAGAAAGAGACCAGTTTTCATGGTCTACTATCACTCAGCAATGGAGTGAGAAGTTAAGAGTGGTTAAGTAGGGGTCATCAGGAGATTTTACTTCAAAAGTAGGCTCTTGACTGGAACCAAAATGCTACCATAAATGCACCTAGACATTGTTTGTAACGACAACTGGAACAAAAATTTCTGTCAAAACTGCTCCTTCATGGAATGTAGGAATTCAGATGAAATTAAAGGATTAAGTGAAACGGTCTCCATTCTACAAAAATATCCCCCCCCCCCGAAAAAAAAACCAAAACAAAGAAACACCAAAAAAACCCAACAAAACCCCCGATCTTCCCCCCCTCCCCCAAAGGTTTTTCAGTGATAGTGACAAATTTCAGCTCATCCCTTTTCTGACAGCCCCAGCCCAGGGCATCAAAGACCTCCATGGAGATGGGGGTGGGCTGAGGCTGGGCAGGACATCAGCACGTGGGTGGGGATCAGCATCCACTATGGGCATAGTCTCAGCAAAGCTGTGGTGTAGGTCAGGCAGAGACTGAGGGCAGGATCTCAGCTCAAGGGCAGCTCCAAAGAGGGTGACCCTGGCCCAGGCTTCAACAGCCCTCTAATCAAGGCCACCAGCTCATCTGGACTGAAGCTCAGCCTGCAAACGGCCCAGAACAGAGGAAAGTGTGTTCAGGACCCCAATATATGTAGTATAATTCCAAATATCCATCTTAAAATCAAATACTTTGCTTACACTTATAAGTGAGGCAGAGATTTTCAAAAGTATAACATGTTATTGATCTCCCACTTGGCAACTTTCTGCATTATTACCTTAGTCTGGAAAGATTTTAACTGCAGTAGAACAGATGTCACATATTGCCCTGGAAAAGTCTGCCTATTGCATCAAGGAATACTGCACGGGAAAACCAGTTTTAAAATACTTTCCAAAGGAAAAGTCCCACTTTGATAGTTCACTTCTTAGTAAATGCTGGATACTTCAGCTCTGAGAGCTGGAGGTTCTTAGTGGGTGATGGACACCAGGCAGTGACAAGGTGGGATCCTGAGAGAGTCACTTTTTTTTTCTGTGGTTTTGCATTAAAAGAGTAAAAAGAATGAGTTGGTAGACTTCAAAGACAGTGGCCAGGGTGCAGTTTGGACTTACTATTTTCCATGGACTGAGTTACTATTTTGAACAGAAAATCACTTGCCTGGGACATGCAGGGAGCAATGGGAAAAGGTTCTCAGACATTTGGTTAACTGAGAGTTTCCCATGACTGTTGGAAAATAAAACTGATCTTTTGTAAACTTTAGTCATCTGGGAAGGCAGATAATTGAGACTGCTTACCAAAAAGAGATTTTGTTGTGAAAACATAACGAAGTGAAAAATATGCACTGTCCATTTTGTCTTCTCACCCTTTTTATTAAACTTGGGTGACATTTTTCAGTTATGGGTTTTGAAAATTTTGTTTTAATGGGGCATAAAGGGGAAAGCGACAGCAAAACCACAGTATCATGACTCTAGAAACTTAAGCTTTTCAAACGAATTGCTGCAAGGTTTGCAATGAAGCCTTCAGGAGTAACAATGATGGAAAAGGAACAGGATATGGTGTTTGCCTAAATTAGCTCATATCTCCTGCATTATAGTGCAAGCCCTTAACACCAACTATTGCAAGGAGTTTAAAACCAGAATAAATGGGAATGCTTATTTCTTTCAGCACCTAATTAGTTATGATGTCCCCTTCCTAAAGACACTACAGGATCCAAAACAGCACCTGAGCTAGGAATTGTATTATCTCATATCTTGAAGTCCCGGGGCACGTTTAGTCAGGGCAACATTAAATGTTGCACATCCTTGTTTACAGTCAGCTTTTACAATGCTGGTTGGCACATGTACAAAAATTTTTTTTCTAATATTGAGGAAAGATTGATGAAGAACCTTCATTCTGGGGTCTTGGGGAAAGTGCTAAATTGTGAATAGTACTTTTGGCATCCTCAGAACATGGGATAGCATCTTCCTCAGCCAAGGAGCAAGAGGCAGCAGAGCTGTGGTGGGCATGTTTTAAAAACCCAAACAACCCAGGGAGCAGACAGGTACCTGCATATGGCATGGCTAAAAGGGAGTCAGGTTTGAGCTGCAACACTGGCCTGACTGGAAGGAGAGCCAGTGAGGAGGAGCACCATGGCAATGCTCTGTGCAGCAGCCTCTCTGGTGCTACTGCTGTAAGCAGTCAGAAACTGGTGCAAAACTTACTTGGCCCGTAAGCTGGGTGCATACAAACTGCTTTAAAAGGGTTTGTATCTGTTTTAATAACTACAAACACCACTTTTTACCTAGGTCTGATCAGGAAAGCAGAGTACATATCAAAGCCAGGAGTAGGTATCCCAAAGAAAGGGCTGTCCCCGGCTATGTCAGACAGAGCTTTGCACTGGCCCAGGCAGTCATTGTGTTCAGCAGCTCAAGAAGATTAAAACAAACTCATTGGTTTGTCACTTGCAGAATTTTATCCAGCAGTCACATTTAATTTCTCAGCTCTCAACATCTGCAAACCAATTTTTACATCTGGATGGGCAATGTGGAAGGCAGGGAGGGGTAGAGGGAAGCATCAAAGGAAGAGCCACTATTAATTTAAACATTATTTAAA
>JAWMRA010000113.1:100569662-100580048 GCA_035584735.1 Pseudotriccus pelzelni
GGTGCATACAAACTGCTTTAAAAGGGTTTGTATCTGTTTTAATAACCACAAACACCACTTTTTACCTAGGTCTGATCAGGAAAGCAGAGTGCATATCAAAGCCAGGAGTAGGTATCCCAAATAAAGGGCTGTCCCCGGCTATGTCAGACAGAGCTGTGCACTGGCCCAGGCAGTCATTGTGTTCAGCAGCTCAAGAAGACTAAAACAAACTCATTGGTTTGTCACTGGCAGAATTTTATCCAGCAGTCACATTTAATTTCTCAGCTCTCAACATCTGCAAACCAATTTTTACATCTGTATGGGCAGTGTGGAAAGCAGGGAGGGGTAGAGGGAAGCATCAAAGGAAGAGCCACTATTAATTTAAACATTATTTAAACTCTCAGGGCTGAAGTACCAACAGAGTGGTGCAGTGAATAACACCAGCTGTGTGCTAACCTGAGGACCAGTGCTCGCTGGTTACAATTCTCCCTGTCTCTGCCTTGCTCGTAGAAGGTCAGGTCTCCTTTTATGAGATGTGACCTGCTATTTTGTTCCATCTGCTTTACCAATGACAGTAGATCTGCTGTCTTATTGATTTCCCCCTGTCCAGACAGTCCCATGTGCAGTTCATTTTTTCTGCTGTGACAGTTTTGGTTTCTCGGCCTTGGCTGGGGTTTATGAGTCCCCTCTGCTCCTGCCCCTGCATCTCCCAGCATTGCTTGTCTGCTGGCTCTGCCTCTGCACGTGCCCTCACCCCTTGGATACTGATTAAGTCTTTCAGGTTTATGGAACCTCTTCTCTTCTCTGAAGTTATCTCTTCGCCAAGCTATCCAGATTTAATTGCTTTAATCACTCCTCAATTCCTTCCAGACACCCAAGTCATTATTGTTTGATTTTTCCTTTTAATTGTTTCCAATTTCTCAGTGTTCTAGTTTTGTTTTGTACTGCAGGCATGTCTAGAGACCTCAGAGCTGGTGAAAACTTCTCTGGTCTTGCAACTGGACTGCTTGATTAGCCTAAACACAGGGTTAGCCGGGAAGTTCTCCCCCAGTCCCAGCCGCTCTGGTTGGTGCAGTGCAAGGTTTGACATGCTACCAGCTTAATGTCTGGGTGAACACATAAAAACTGAAGAGGAGTTTGGGCTGGAGCTACAATGGTTATGCAGGGCAGACTGCCCCAAAACAGGATGTTCCATGACATTTGCTGGGTATGTGCAGCTTCTGCTGATGTCGGGAACACATCTAAGACTGATGTTTTTCCATGTGAAAATGCTAGGAAGTGTCTGGAATGAATGCTTTGAATCACCTTATGACATGTTGCATCACAACTTCAGGGTTTTCTGAAGCTTTCCATCCCAAAGCCATATTTTTTTTTTCTGAGTTCATTATTTATTTCTTGTTTCTAACTGTTGGGGTTGTAGCAAATGTCTTGAAAGCAGTCTGATGGCTCTGAGATGAGTGCTAAATTTCAGAGTCTCCTTGCTTTGAAGTCAAACTCACAGGCTTTCTGAGGCAAGAGGATTGACTCTGGAACTTCATACTTTGAATTGTCACTACTCCCCAGATTGTAAATTAAAGTGCAACTGCAGCTTGCAAAGAAAGAATAGGGTCACTTAACATGTAGTGAGAGGCATGTCTGTGAGAAAAGGAAACACACGGAGCGAGCATTTTTTTTTTTTTAATATTTCTTTCCTTGCATTTTTCAATTTATTAAGGATTAATAATTTACGGCATCTGGAAATTGACATTAGGAAGAAGAAATACAATCAATTTTTAATAAATATGAGCAATAAATAAAACATTTAATAAATTATGCATGGCAAAAGATTACTGAAAGATTAAATAATGATCTTGTATACATACTCCAGCTATTATTTATTAATAGCTTTTTGCAATGCAGCATTCATGACACTCAGGAAAAGTACAGTTTCACCTGAAAAGTAAGCCAGAAGAGAGGAACCTACAAGTTTCCGTTTTGTACCTCAGTGGCTTTCCAATCATATGTCTTTCATGGATATGGAAAAGAAAATATTTCCTTTCCCTGTCCCAGCCCTGGTAACTCCGTGTGCCCTAAACCCCAGTTTTTCTTTCCTGGCTGCTGCCAGACTGAGATTTTCTGTACCTGATACAAAATAAGGGTAGAAATAATGTATTTAATTTTTTTTTTTTAATTCTAGCATATGTAGGCTGAGTTTTTCAGCAGAGACCAAAGGAGTGGGAGTAAAAAGTCCCACTGATTTTTCTTTCAGGATTAATTGTGTGTCAGGAATTTGTGTAGCCTTTTAACAAATTTTTCAGATACCAATTTCTTCACTGTGTGCCTCTTCTTGTATCTCGTTGTAGTGTTCAGTGGCAAAACAGTCTGGAACAGCAGATTGGGACCTGCTTTGGGCCTCCCAGAAAGTGGCCATGTCTGCCTGCAGTCTGGCACCTCATTTGCTTCTACTCAGAATTAGTTCAGTGATAAATATAACTACTAATTATATTTTAACCTACATATTTTCTTTCTTCTTTTTTTTTTCCTTATATATTCCTTCTTAGAGACTTTAATTGCCAGTGAAGTACTTAAAGGAAGCATTTTATGCAGCCCATGTTTGAGTACCCAGCGGTCAGTAATATTACTTTGGCATCTCAGTGGAAGAAAGAAAAGTTAAACAATGCAAAGGGCAAGTGGTGGCCAAAACTGATCAGTGTGCTGCTGAATGACAGCAAGCCACATGCTGTTTTCTTGTGGTGCTGGGGTGAAAGAAAGCTCTTTGCCACCAAACTTGTCCCCCTGCTCCACCTGAGTGAAGGCTCAGCTGGAGCAGCATCACAAACAAAAGACCTGGGACTGATCCCACTTTGCCTGGTCTCATGAGCACTTTAATGCAAGTGCAATTTGAAGACTGTCTGTCTGCATTTCTCATCAGGGAGGTGGACAGGATTGCATGTATAAAATCAGATTATGAGCCTGGATCCAATAATACAGAAGAGGGGGTCATGGGGAATCGAACGCTGCACCAGAAGCTCGCTGACTGAACAGAAATCTCCCTGCAGTCTTTTTTGTTTCAAGCCTGTTATTATGAACCTGAAGGAAACCAAAATAATATCAAAATATTTCTTTTTAAGAAACAGAGAGATTATTTCCCAGCCTGTTCATGTTCCACGCTGCCACTACCAGTGTTGCCAAGTACACAGCTCGTTCATGTCAAAATTAAGTGGATGACTGTGTTGAACTTGCAAACAGATCTGGCGAAGACTGTGCATTTCTGGCCACGTCAATCGCAGCTTTCAGCTGGAATAGAATTGTCAGAGTATCTTAGGAAAGTGGCTGGAAGCAATTGCCCTATAGCGCATGACTGTTTCAGTAATGCCCCTTCTGGGAAGGAAAGAGAAGAGTGAGTAGGTGCACCAGTAGTCATTTTGCCTTTTTCTCTCAGTGCCAGTAATGCTTTCACGGACCCATCCACCTGGCACTATAGTATCTGTCTGACAAAACAACAGTGCTTTACTCAGCCCTGCTTGTGGTTTTCTTCGAGATGTAAACTTTGGTTTCTGCTCTCTGAGCAAGCACACTAGAACACAAAGCCTGAGACCAACTTTCCTGATCTTGAGGCAGATCTTGTTTAAATCTAAATGTGAATTTTTTCAATTAGGGTGATTTTTATTATGCATTATTCCCACCTCCTGTGAGCAGCTGAAGGGACTAAGTAGTCTCCTAGTGTCCCTCTGGTCTCTGGTTTTTGTGCTTTACACCACACCTTAGGAGGTGTAAAGCCTAAGGGAACTCAACAGTTTCTGACTGCTCCTAAGGTTTGTATAGTAGTGGTATAACACACTGACTGGTTCCTGCATGCTTTGGAGAATGCAAAATCTGCATCTCATGGGAAAACTGCTGGCAGTGCCTGCTTCTTCCCCTTCCTACAGCTATCAGCTGAGGAACAGACCCAGGAGGGCAGCAGCACATGTGCTGTGAAACCTGAAAGGGTTTTACATCAACATCTGGAGTTTTCCACTGGGAATGGTGATGTTATTAGGTTGTAAACATGCGGTGCAGATGACATTTAGAGTAGAGATGGCAGTTGAGGAAAGGAGGTGTTTTAAACTCCTTTCAGAATTTCTGGGTTTTTTTCCCACCTATGTATGAAAGAAATACAGATGCAAAGTGAGGGGCAAGGGAATGGAAACCTGGTACTTCTGAAATGATATTTAGATTAACAAGTGTATTCTTAAACTCTTGGCAGCACAGAGCATCTCCTTGCATAGAATAGAAAAGAATAAAATAGAACAAAATACTTAATTGTCCAAGATGGATTTTTGGTAGGAAGTACTACAGTGAAATAATGACATTTGCTAAGACTCCACACTCCTATACTGAAAACAGAAGTAATAGGGTATTGTGGGAGAGCATAAACAAATGTGTTTATCTGTGCATGTGTAAATTCAGAGAGAGAAAGAGAGAGACTAGCTGTGTAAGAGAGAGCATT
This sequence comes from Pseudotriccus pelzelni, assembly GCA_035584735.1. Lineage (NCBI taxonomy): Eukaryota > Metazoa > Chordata > Aves > Passeriformes > Tyrannidae > Pseudotriccus > Pseudotriccus pelzelni. The sequence goes on from JAWMRA010000113.1 coordinate 100,574,110, forward strand.
TGACAGTTTAAAAGCTGTTTCAAAAATGTGAGGTGAAATCTTACCCTCATTTAAGGCAATGGGCGTTTTCACTTGAGTGGGAGAAGGACGCTACCGGTGTTTTGCTGCTGGTGCTTCTTAGATCCCCAGTGAGACAGCCGGTTGTGCTTAGCTTTACTTGCCAGCCTTCAGCTATGAGAATACTTGCAAATCCAATTTTTTTAAAAGATTTTTAAAAGACACTGGATTATGCTACTCTTACAACATGAAAAAAAATTTCCTCTAGGACAGATACTCAGGGACCAATGGTGGCAGTGTCTCTTACTGTTCTAAAGATTTATTTTGAGTTTACTAGATGTGATAGCTTTGCAAGGCAGTTCAGTGCTTGAAGATCATCCTAGTTTAACAGTGAATGTGGTAAATAAAAAATGCAGATGAGTATAGCTTAGGTTTAAGTCTCAGAGAGAATGCTGTATGTAGGAAGCTCAAAAAGGATTCAAACTTACATATTTTGCATTAAAAAGTTGAATTATTCATGCAATGAATCATTAAATGAGGTTATAATGTCACTAGTGCATTGACCCTCACATAAGAATTATAATCAATTGTTATTATGATTTTTCCTGGATTTGTTCAAGAATAAAAAGCTCATCGGCTTTTTTAAACTTCAGCTTTTGTCATGAGATGCTGAAGTGTGCCCTCCTAGAAGCTACTAAATAGTCACAGAATTGAACAGTAAAATTTTCCAAGGTGACTACTACTTGTGTCACATGCGTATTGAAAGCTTCTCAAGGACAAAGAGTATCTGAAGGGACTTCCGAACAAAATGGTCCTCAGGTCCTGGAAAACATCCTGTGGTCTAGCTTGCAGTAACAGTCTTTTCACACTCAAGTTGCTCAGTTAGCAGCTTTCCAGTCTGAAAAGTTCATGTCCCACCACAATCTTAGTTGTCTCTGAGAAGTGCAGCCTGACTCATGTCATGGTTTCCCCCCCATGATCAGCAGTCTCATGAGAGGTGAAAAGTCAGAAGACAGAGGAAAAGAAGAGAAATAAAGATGTCTAGTGCTGTTAGATAGGCTTTAGGGGTTAAGGTGGGTGCCAGGGAAGTTGCCACAAAGCATGACTTTTTTCACAAGAAACTCAAATCTCAAGATAAATTCATTCGTTGTGGGATGAAAAGCTACACTGAGCTCTGTAGCTCGTACTGGCCATATCCTCATTTCTGAGTCTCCTCTGGAGCAGTCTCTGACCACAAAGCCATGTTCAAGCACTGATGCCAAGGGCTTGCCTACAGGAGGGCAACACACGCGTGTAAGTACATAGTGCTGTTCCCGTTTGACGTCATCAAGTCCATTAGATAACACCATTTCTGCAGTAAACCCCTATCAGCCAGCTGTGATTTAAGGAGCTTTACTCTCCTTCTGCTGTGACTACTGTTTGTGGCTGTGAGCAACTCCATTCCCTGGAAACATGTGTGGAAATGGCTGAGCTTAGGCATGTGGTCCCGCAGTGCAGATGTCAGCAGCTGAACTCCAAACTAATGGTTGTTTTTGTGGGATTATTCTGCTTTGCCTAGATCATGGTGGTGATTTGTCCTGTCACCTTTTTTATGGTGAAACATTACTTAAATATTTCTCTGTGGTGACTGTCAGCTTCTGTTTCTGTTCTGCTTCTGTTTGCAAGCACTGATTTGGGCACCACTAAATTATAAAAGAGGCAACTTTTAGAAAGGGAAGGATTTTAACATGTTAAGAGAAAGGCACTTTACTGATAATAGTTTTGAAAAGCCTAACATTTGTGTGAGTTACACAGAGAAAAATAAATTGCTACCATAAAATGCAGAAGGCTGAAAGGTGCTTTTAGTCCAGAAATCAGATTCATGTAAAAGAATATTACCCTTTGTTTGTCTGTGCCAAGTCTTTGTCCTCATATTCATTTTCCTGAAGGATGAGGCATTAGCTAGTGAACCTGAGCCTGGAGACTTTGCCGGTCTCATCCATCAACAGGAGCAGATACATGATAGGGTGAGGCCAGCCCAGGAAAGTCATTTACCACCTGAGTACAGGCACCCAAACACCTGGTTTGGGTTTCAGTCTGGGACTAATTGTGGTGTAGGAGTCTACATGTACTGGGGCATCTAAGTCCTGTACATTGCCTGGCAGTCCAGCTGATACGCAGGGGTGCAGCCTGGGGAGGGATCCAGCTGAGCAGGTGGGGAGTGTCTATTTTAGGATATCCTGGGCCCTGCGGCTGGCTCTCCACAGGCTATGGTGAGATCTTAAATACCTAGCGTGCCTGTAGAACCCGCGATGTCCATGAATCTGGGATATCTGGAATGCACACATGTAATTTGTTACTTTCCTTTCCCACCTGTGTAGGAGCTGTGTCCTGCAGCCTGTTTGCTACATGAAGAAGACTGGATCCCGACTGCTCCGTGCAGTTTGGTGGGTGAGAATACCTCTGAAAGACAATGCTGGCAAGACCTCTGCCCCCAGGTATCATGAAATGCACACAGCCTCTTTATGTCTTAAACAGCTCCAGTTGCCCTGGCAATCAGTTTTCCCTTGTTTCCTGCTTGGAAAGAGAGTGCACCTTCCAAACCTGCATCCTGAGAAAGGAAAGCACTGGCCTGCCTGGCTTCATCCCCACATGGCAGTGGCACGTGAGATGACAAAGACAGGGGGCAGGCTCACTGTTTGGATGTTGTGAGCTGACTTTCCTCCTGTGTGTCTTCAGAGGCAGAGGACTGAGAGCTCTGTGCTTATACAGCTTGCAGCAAACCCAGTATGGATGCACCTGTGGGTGTCTGCTCTCTTGTGTCACAACTAACTGGTGTAGCTGGGAGAGTGAACCAATGCAAGCAACAGCTTTAGTCTCTGTCCTACTACACCTGAAATGCTGTGTGGTCTGTTGGAAAGTCAGTGTGAATTTTCTCTGTGGCCTTTTAGTGAGTTGTGGAATTTTCCCTTTCCCTTTGAGAGCACCTATCTGGTTTTCGGGCACTGAGTGTACAAGCAGAAAGGATAGAAGGAAGAGGAAGTATGGGACATGTTATTATTAAAATGCTTCTCAAAATCCCTAGGTCATTTGGAGCTTATGTGGAAAAAAACCCTCATGGTCTTTTTTTCTGCTGGAATTGATAAATGTTGGCTCAAAATGACGGCACTTTCAATTCCAAAGCTGCTGTCAGCAGTAGTTAAGTGCACACTCCAATTATCTGTCTCAGAGAAAGCTAGAGAAAAAGCTGTGGGCACAAACCCTCCACCACTCAGCGAGTAACAGTGATCACAAGTGGTATGTAGAATGGGAGAACATCAAAGGCCCTGATGCAAGGACTGAAATTCAGTAGCTACACAATGCTCTTCAAAATGCTTTTGAGCTCTTCAGAAGCGCTTCAGAAGACTGGCAGCTTCAACCAGGATGCTGTGTTTTGGGGATTCAGAAATTATGAGCAACATTGGGAAAATAAAGAAGATTCCCCATCTTTAATGTTATTCATGGTAGACTCTCTGGGCTAAACGACTAGGTAACAGAGCAAATTTGTGCGTTAACCTCTGCAGAAATGTGAGGCTGAAACATCTTTCTTCTACTTTTGAGTCTTTGTTATCAAAATTTTCAAGTGTCTCTTGAAAGCACTAGTGAATATATCCCCAAAGATGCACTCTAATCATCTGTTGCAGGTGGGGAACTGAGGCTAAAAGACTCCACAGTTTAATGAAGGTCACAGAGCAGATGTAAAACCTGGATTGACTAATGATCATTAATGCATCTACATCAGCACAGTAGCCCACTTAGAAGTACACTTCTGAGCAGGTCTCGTGCTTGTCCCCACCTCCAGGGACTTGGTTGCCATCAAGGACTTGTGTTGGATTGCACAGGCCTTACTCCTTTCGCATGGACCAAACCAGGAATTGTGTTCTGGCTTCTGGTGGGTGTCCAATCCTGAGGACCAAGGTAAAGGTGGGCTGCAAAAAACACCCCAAATGCGAATCTGCTTCTCCTGCGTTTGTACTGTTTGCTAATGGAGACTGCCTCAGTGTCCCCTAGCACCAGCTCTGTTGGTGCAAGCTCAGGTTTAGAGGATGAAAGACAAGTCAGACATAATGAAACCACTGAGAAATATAACAGTTTTCCCTGCACTCGTGGCTGGTTGCTGGAAGCACACTTTGTCCTGTGACTTTGATCTTGCTGAGGGATCACCAACAAACAAGTCTACACTCAGAGGAAGCCATTCCTGCCTGACTATGGGTTTCATGCTTAGTAGCTATAAAGAAACAGCTGATCTAGTGAAATTGTTTGAACAGAACCTAAAACACAAAGTACACAAATGAAATTGGGGTATGTTTCCTGGGTAAATGCTGTTTAATCAGTAGTGAAACTAGAGCTCCGGCGATTTAATAGGATGCAGAAATCTGATTTGCTGATTTGGTTTTGGTAGCTTGGAGCTAGAGTCAAGAAGTCCAGTCTTTAACCATCTTTCTGACAGTGAAATATTTTGAGGGACGTGCCTGTAGTCTCAGCCATCAGGGAGGTTGTGCCTAATGTGTTGCTCGAGCCCAGGAGCTCTGGGTTGCAGGGCGCTGTGCTGAGTGGGTGTCCAAGCCAAGGCCACCATTAGTATGGTGACCTGTGGGGAACAGTGGGACACTAGGCTGACTAGAAGGAGGGAAGACGTCTTTTTTTTCTTCTACAGGGATAACAGCAGAGGCTGGACAAAGGAGAATCAGTATTCAGTCAGAGCCAAATTCTCTGGCAAAGAAACTACGGTAATGCAGCAAATGCTTGGTGTTGATTGTTCCCCACTCCTAGACTTACTAAAAGATTATAAAGCCTGTCCAGCCCCCAGTAGACGGATCTGGGCGGAGGAAAATTGTCAATCAAGTTTGATATTCAACCTCCTGAGAACCTTCTTGTTTTCTCCTGTGTACCACTAGAGTGAATCCAGAACCTAAGTCCCTTAAAAACTTGCTGAGCGAGCTTGGGGTATAATATTTTTTTGGTCAAAAGAAACCAAACCAAATTGGAACATTTTTGAGTATTTTAGCATGCTGTACCCAGATAATATGTATGTGATATGATAGATCCTCGATGAAAGAAAAATGTAATATTTTACCCACCTCCTTTTTATTGCTTACCTTGTCTGATTATTAAGTCCTGTTGAATGAATGGTTAATGAGGAAACCTAATTACAGAAGCAGAGCTGCTCCGTGTTTGGTAGATGTGTGCAATACAGTGTTCCTCAAACAACACAACTTGTGTTTATGAAGTGCACGAGTACAGACAGGATGGGGGGAAATGAATTAGCAGTCACTGGGCTGGAGTTAAAACCTTTTGGGAGAAGCAGCTTGACTTGTCCTGCTCACTGATTTTTCTCCATCTATAATGGAGCAGCATGATCAGGAAAGTGGTTGATGTGCATTTGCAAAGCATCAGCTGAAAGGAAAAGAAATTGGCTGCCGAGAGCCAAAGTGGCTCTTTTCTGCAACCAAAACACCAGCATTAACAAAGAGAACATGATTTCCAAAGCCAGACTGCAAAATTAAGGCCTCCCTGACAACCTTGGCAAGGTTCCTGCTGACTTCAGGGAAACTGAATTTCCCCCAAATCTTCTAATACAAATGGGAACTTCTTGAGCAAAGAGATTTTAATACTGTCTGTGCCTTTGCTGAGTGGACTTTCAGATCATGAGATTATGTTCTTTATTTGTCTGTCAGTAACTGCTGTAGTTTGTGTCCACACCTGCAATTTTATTGTGATTTAAGCCCGAAGAGGAGATGCAAGGACTCCCTGAAACAATCCCTCAGACACGACAACATTGATCTTCACCACTGGTCTACTCTGGCCTCCAGTCGGGAGGCCTGAAGACACAAGATCTATAACGCCGCTGCTTCTTTTGAGAACACGCGCAGGATCACTCTCGAAGAGAAGAGACAGCGCAGAAAGAATCGCGTCTTGTCGAT
>JAWMRA010000113.1:100588360-100605531 GCA_035584735.1 Pseudotriccus pelzelni
CAGGAACAGTGTGGCCAGCAGGAGCAGGGAAGTGATCCTTCCCCTGTACTCAGCACTGGTGAGGCCATACCTGGAGTATTGTGTTCAGTTCTGGGCCTCTCAGTTCAGGAAGGATATTGAGGTGCTGGAGAAGAGAGAAGAGCAACCAAGCTGGTGAAGGGACTTGAACACAAATCCTATGTGGAAAGGCTGAGGGAGCTGGGATTGTTTAGCCTGGAGAAGAGGAGGGTCAGGGGAGATTTCATTACTCTCTACAACTACCTGAAAGGCAGTTGTAGACAGGTGGGTGTCAGTCTGTTCTCCCAGGCAATCAGCAGAAGGACAAGAGAGCATGGTCTTAAGGTCTGCCAGGGAAGGTTTAGTTTGGATATTAGGAAGAAATTTTTTACAGAGAGAGTAATCAGACATTGGAATGGGCTGCCCAGGGAAGTGGTGGATTCACCATCCCTAGAGGTTTTTAAGATGAGACTGGATGTGGCACTGAGTGCCATGATCTAGGAAGCACAGCAATGTTGGATCAAACGTTGGACTTGATGATCTCAGAGGTCTTTTCCAACCCACTTGGTTCTATGCTTCTATGCTTCTATGATTCTATGATCATCTGTTCAGAGCTTAGGCCAAGAAGAGGGGAGTTGCAGAGGGAGCTCTTTTCGCTGCCAATTGCCTCCACAAAACCCAGTCACACTGCTCATCCATCCCCATTCTTTCTGCTTGTCCTTTTTTTCACTCTGATGCTTTTTGGATGCTTCTCCTAACCAAACATCTGTATTTGTGCTTACTTTTCTCTCTTTCACATGGTTTTAACTCATGTCTCCCTCTCTTCAAGGTCTCCCTTGGCCCCAATATTGTCACAGCAGACACCTACAGCAGCCTGTCTGTCTGCAGAGCAGAGAATGTCCCACAAAATGCAAATGGTCCAAAACCTTCTTATTTGACCTTTGATGATCTTCAGTGGCTTTCACACAGGGTACTTAATTTCCTCACTTACTGCACTTATTCAGCCCTCTCTTTCTTATTGAAATTGTTGTGTTTTTCTTTTAAATTCCAAAGGTCTCAGCTGCTTTGAGTGACTGACAAACCCAATTATTAATGGTTTTCTTAATCTGCTACCTCTGTTCTCCTGATATATTTAAAAATTTCTTCATGTCCTCTTGAAATGCTTTGCTGCTGTGTAATGCTGATACCTATCAAACTAGTGTAAATAGACTAAAACTGAATTCAAAGCAACAGTTAGGCTGAAATTACATTAAAAGCAGAATTAGTTCTTCTCTTTAGCTGATGCTGATGTTGAAGAGACCATTTGGATAAAAGCTGAAGAGACTTCGCTATATCAGGCACTCTTATTATTCCTACACAGCTGAACAGATCGGCATTGACACAGATCAGAAGGCAGAAGAGAGTGGCAGCTTTGAGGAGACATTTTGATTACTCAGGGATTACACAGTTGTGCTAAAATAATAAGGGAAGCATGTCCACAGAAATAAGCCTGAATTGCTTTCGGTATTGCTTGTTCAGAAGTCATATACTCGGTGTCTTTTTCCTTGACTTTAGAATGGAAAAAGTGTTATTTGAAGGAGATGTCATTGCAGCAAAGCCAAGCCTGATTAACCAAGAAAGGGCCATATGACATTTATTTTTAGATCTCTTACAATGAGCCCCTGATGTCTTTGGGGAGAGCTGACCTATGGAAATGCATATTCTCTCACTGTCTCCTCTTGTCTCTTCTCTGTCTTTCTCTGCTGTTGTGTCCAGCGCCAATTTCATCAGGCACCACTCTGACCCTAACCAAGCCTTCCAACTCGTTTGGGTGGGCTCTGAGCTCTGGATAAGGCCCAACAGAATGTGATCCCCATCTCTCCAGGGACTACCAGAGGTGTCTTGTTTAGATCATGGCAATGCCCAGGGACCAATGCAGTGCTGGAGGGGGTTTGCATCATTGGCGCTTGGTGGGGGACATCCCATGTCACCTCCCCAGTGGAGTGACAGCATACTTACGAGCAGTAGGAGCTGAGGGTGGATGAACAAGTTGGTTAAATACAGACAATAGAGAAGGCCAAGCAGTGAGTGACTGGCAGCACATCTGCTAGGGTCAGCACAGTCCTCCCAGTTGTATCAACTTAGGACCTGGCCCAGAGGATGCATAGTCATGCCTTGTGAAGGAGCAAGGCAGAGCAGCACACATCAGCTCCCCATGGCTGGGTCTGGCAGCAATTAGTTCAGAGCTTGCTGATACCTCCACACAGCACTGCAGTTTTCAGACTGCCTGTATGGCCTGTCGTGAAGAGTCAAAGCAGTGTTGTCTCCAAAGGGTGTAAATCTCTTCTGAGAATGAGTGCAGATGGAGAACCAAGACACAAGCTTGGAGCAATGTTTCAAAAAAGAACCCCAGATCCTGCACTGAAGGATAAGCATTTGCAAGGCTAGCTGTGTAGTGGAGTAGCTAAACTGGTTGGGATATTTCTTCATTGGGCAGGGTAAGTCCCAGCTGCTTTTGCAATCAAGTCCAAGGATCGAAGCATGTGAATAGCTTTGGGGATACCAATAGATCAAGAGTTTGCTTAAAATGCATGCTAAAAATATCCTGTCCTTCATAGCAGGGGTTAAGATGACTGACAGCTACTGTTTCACCTGGATATTGAGCCCGGAATTCAATCACAAGGTTCATTCCAGTGAGATTCTCTGAGTTTGGATGATAGTTTTCCATTTGCAAACAAAATATCTTTTTTTTTTTTTTTTACAAGAACTCACTAAGATCTTCATATTTACAGAAACTCTTGCCACCATCATCCCTCACTGTTACTTTATGTAACACATAGTCCCACCTCTGCTGATTGCCAACATCTTATGCTTGTATAGGCTCACAACAGGTAATGGTCTGTGTTGGCCTCTCTGTATGGGACCATTGTTTGCAGTTAGCGTTGTGTCTTTTACATCCAAGCTGTTGCAAGAGGCCCAGCACACAAGGCAGTGTTGGCACATTTGTGGCAGCAGATTAAACTGGAACAACAGGAGTGGGTCATGTTTGTGCCCTGGAAGTCATCACAAGGACATTGGGCTGGGCTGTTAGGCAGCTCATAAATGACTGCAGCTAATGGGAAGTTAAATTAACCTTACACCCACGTCAGTTTATTTTTGTGCAGTGTATTGACCCTGCTGGGGGACTCCTCAGGAAGGGAGTGGTGGAAGAAAATGCTCCTGCCTTCCCTGTTTTATTTGCTGCCACGTGTAGGTCAACACTGGGAATAAATTCCCTTGACCTTCGCCAGTAGGATTCTGCATGTTGCTCTGCCTTCCTCTCCAGAGTCATATCCCCATTCTCTTATTTCTTTCTGTGAACTCATCAAAGAACAGGCAGTATATGAAAATACAGCCATATATGGCATTGTCAGCTTTCCTGAAGACATCATCTTTACCACTGTGGTACATCTGAGCTGACAGCCTGACATGGACTTCACTGTCATCTTCAGGAGGGGACTTCCAAGAAAACAAGATCAGCCCAAACTTAAAATATGATTGTGGAGGTTATGGGAAATTCATTTTTATGAAAAGCATGAACATTTCCTTACTGATTTCAGTGCTGTGATCTTTTAGTACAGTAAGATTAATTTTATTTCTGGGACTGGGAAATAAGAGCTAGATGTTATTCGCAGTCGGCATGGAAGAAATATCAAGAGCTGTCAATAGCTGAACAGAGTTATCTCGGAGAAATGATGGAAGACCTGTGGTCAGATATGGGTTCTTAATGCGGGGCAGCAAACACAAACAGACAGAGTGATATGAAACCAGTTACATGCTGCTGAGATGACTCAATCCTGCCGGAGACATGAGAGACACTTCTGGCATGAGCTTGTGTACATATTTTGCTTTGTTATTCTAAAAGCAGAACCCCAAAATACTGCATTCCACTTGAAACAGACTTTTTTCAGAAGTCTGTCCAGCATCATTGCGAGCATCTTTTTGGTTGTGTGTGAATACAATCTTTAGCAAGAAAGCCAGTGTTTAAGTGAGAAACAAATAATGCTGAAGACAATTTGCTTTCATGGAACAGAATTGGGAGGGTCTTTCTTTAAGAAAGGGGACCTAGTATTAATAGGAGACTGTATACAAAGCACAGGGAAGTTAGGTTGGGAGTTCATGGCAATTCTAAATACTTTACTGTGCAGGAGTTACTTTTTACAGGGAGACTAGTTGCTCTGATCAGTGTCAAGAGCTTGTTATCCTACAGCAGATACAGAACAAACAAAGATAGCATGGAGCCCGCTGTTGAAAATTACTGTTTATTCTGATACAATGAGAAGTTTATGCATAGCCTGTGGACCTGCAGTTAATCCAATAGCACAATTTATATGCACACGTACTCATAATTGCAGCCACACTTGCATCTTTGGTAAAATGCAATTGTTGTTAAAGAGAAGAATTAGTGTAAGGATTTATCTTGTTGGAGGATACCACTGCAAGCCAAACCTCTGTCTCCTCTGGGAACAGAGTTCCAGTAATTGTGTTTCGAGTATTAATAATTAACACTTCAGTTATCAGAAGGAAAGAGCCTGACTCAGTTGTAGACTATGCACCTCAGTAGAATGACACTTACAGACATGTCACAAATGCTAAGTTTAGTGATCAAACCTACTCCCACAAGTGATCACTAATTGCCAGCATCTCAATTCCACCTTGCAGGGGAGAGCAGGATGACACAACCACTCTTACAACCTTCTCCATTCATGACAGCTTCATTCTTTTTATTTGCAGTCTTTTATGGGTAAGGAGCCCAAAGAACACATGTGTCTCTGGCCCAAATCCATCAGATCCACCCACGGGCAGCACAGACAGGGAACGGCATCACCTCCTGGCAGCAGGAAGCCTGACTCTGGGCAGATGGAGATGAAGCACAGCAGCTCCTTTGTGAAACAGCACAAGGTGCACAGCAAGCAAGGAGGACAGAAACGTCTGCTCCAGCACAGGGCAGGATTTTTTAACCTTCTCTAGTCATCCTGCTAACCCAAGACAGTCTCCAGAGCAGAGAACCTGAATGAGAGTCCAGGACATCTTTCAACATAGTCATGCTTTATGCTCTCCCATATCTTTCCTGGCAAGGTGCCCTGTGGCTTGACAAGGGTTGTTGGAAAGCCCTACTTGTTTCGTTTATCTGAGCTCGATCTGCAGAGGGAGTTATCAATCAGCAGCAGGTCTCATTTCTGTGCTGCAGAGAGCCAGAGCTGTCACTGAGGTTGATGTATTTGGTTTCCTTGGCTGGCGACCGGCAGGTGCATGCTCAGCGCTACCTTCGCTGCCTGCCTTGGCTCTCAGGTGCGCTGCCGGACTGGCAAAGGCCTAACTCTTGCATGGAGTGACAAGCAAACAGGAGGAACGTCCCATTCTGTCAGATAGCCATAGATGGACAAAAGCATTCGCTGAGACTGGAGCATCTGCAGCTCCAGCACCACTTCAAGGCTCTGAGCCTTTGGCAGCTTGAAAGCCTTGTTAATACTGAGGTTAGAAATCCCTTAATCAACTGTTAGAGTTGTGCTAAACAACATCCTTCAGGATTCCAACTGGCCAAATCAGAGCACAGTGCTCACTGTTGTTCTGGTGGTCTCTCATGGGCACTAAATCTCTCCATGATGCTCTGGACTCTTAACTGTTAGATGCAGGATGAAAGCCTCTTTTCAGAAGCCTCTGTTACAAATTTCCACTAGAAAATTAAACATGTATTAAACTGTATTCAGGCATGGAGGCCAACTGGCACACACTGTCAAAATAAGAAGGCCATATCCAGAGTGCCTGACTGGTCTGTGCTAACAGACCTGACTGGTCTGTGCTTGATAAGGGTTCTGGTGGGTGCTATAGCATTTGCACAGCCTGCAACCATGCCCAGGTTCTTCTAGCAGTTTCAAAGTACAAACTATTGACTCCTAGTGTGTGTTGCTTAATTTCTTGGTATAGAAGCTGTTTGAGTGAATTTAGAGCCTGAATCCAACTTAAAAACCTGAATTATGGCAGCCTTGTCCTGGTCAAAAGTACTTAACTCAGAAATTAGTGCTGGGACAGAGCTTATGTAGACAGCTCTCATGGATGAGTAACAAAAGGGAAATCCATTGTTTCCTGCCAGGCATGTATCTGGCTGTGAAAAGTCCTAGGATGAGCAGCTGGAGTTGCCTGGTAAATCTATCTCTTTCAGAAGCTACAGATAGGTTTCTTGCAGATATTTATGTCCTCATTGCAGTCAGTACTGAGTAGAGTTTCTGTGTTCACCAAGCAAATGTTCCTTTGAAAAACTACCCTAGAGTATTGTAGATATATAATCATGAAAATGTGCTCCAACTTATTATCCTTAATTCAGGAATAGTCTGTATTGAACATAGGGATTTTTTCCATATCCTCAGGGGCCCCACCAGAATTGGAAGAACATATTCACTAAAGCAAGCTGCAGAGTTTGGATTTCTGGAGTTGTCCAATAATGGCTAACCTGTTTGTGTGGAAAAATTTCATCTATGTTTGTATTTGTCAGTCAGCTGGCTACACTATTCAAGGACTTGGTTCTTTAAGAACCCCAAACTGATTAGTTACCTATCTAAAGAGGATTTAAATTCCACATGGTCTCTTTTACTCAAATGACACAAGGCTATTGCATTGTTATCATTATTATTATTACATCCCTGGATAGTAAGGCTTCCAAGGGAAGCAATGGAATAGCAGTTATATTTTTAAGAACACTTGTCCCTACAATTCCTGCTGATTTAAAATCACCTGCAATAGTCACAGAACTAGACTGGGTGAGTGAAATTGCTAGACCTAACTAAGGGCATGTAAACTTCCAGTAGACAGCAACATTTATATTTTATATATAATTTTCTCCCTCGCCTTCCATTTACTTTCATTTCTCTCTGTAACTGCAGATTAGTTGCCATAGGATACATAACTGTGATGGGCTTGAGTTCAGAGGACAAAGGGATCCTGGAGTGTTGTAGGATGTAAGAATGTTACTTCAGCAGGTGAATCTTCTAACACAGACATTATGCTTTAATAGGGTGGAATGTTTTGCTGCAGCTTGTGCATTTCTGATGAGCTAGAGAACTAAAATTTCACTAAATGTAGTCCTAAATGATCCCATGACACTCTTACAAACACCTTCCCTCTGTTAATGCAGCTTTCTGCTCAAGTTGCAGCCTGTGAATCCTATCCTGACATCTTCAGCACTTACAATTGCAGGTGTAGAGGTTATTCAGTTACTGCTCTCACTGACTATATAGGGTTACCAGGTTATCAGTCCTGTTAAATCACCGCTTAGTGTTTCTAAGGGCGTGTTTAAGCCAACTACTACTGCATAATCTCTGCACAGGCTTCAACAATCATCTTTACTAATGCTCTGGGCTTTTACAAGATGATTTTTTCCTTTTCTAGCCATCTTTAAAAATGAGTTGTGCATCTGTGGCCTGGGCATGTGAACAACATCCTAAAATTCATTTTCTGATATGATCTTTTCTACTGGAACACAACTTGCTGGAATGAATCATAGGACTGTTTGTGTTGAAAGGGACCTTAAAGATCATCTATTTCCAACACCCTTGCCATGGTCAGGGCCAGCTTCTACTAGACCAGATTTCTCAAAGCTCCATCCAACCTCATCTCAAACAATTCCAGCAATGGGACATCTACAGCTTCTCTGGACAACCTATTCCAGTGCCTCTCCACCGTCAGAGCAGAGAACTTCTTCCTAACATCCAACCCAACCCTACACCCAGTTTAGACCCATTCCCTCTTGCCCTATCAATACATGTCCTCATAAAAAGTTCCTCTACACCTCTCTGGTAGTCACCTTCAGGTGCTGGAAGGTGTTCTAAGGTCTCCCCAGAGCCCTCACTTCTCCAGGTTGAACAATTCCATCTCTCTCAACCTGTCTTCATAGGAGAGGTGCTCCAGACCTCTAAGCGTCTTGGTGGCTCTACTCTAGACCCACTCCAACAGCTTGATGTCCTTCCAGTGCTGAGGATTTCAGGGCTGGGCACAGTGCTCCAGGTGGAGTCTCTCTAGAGCAGAGTAAAGCAGGAGAATCACCTCTCTTGGCCTGCTTGCCACACTGGATGCAGCCAAGGATATGGCTGACATTGCTAGGTCATATTGAGCTTCTCATCAGCCAACACTCCTGAAGTCCTTCTCCTGAGGTCTGTTCTTAATCCGTTCTCCACTATGTTTGTACTTAAGGTTGCCCTCACCAAGGTGAAGGACTTTGCATTTTTCTCTATTGAATTTCAGGAAGTTTGCCTGTCCGGGTTCCTCTGGATGGTATCTCACCCTTCCAGCATGTTGACTGCACCACACTGTAATCCTTTTTGATACTAATCAGATCGTTTCTGTCTGTATTACTGGTTTCCAGATGAAACATCTGGAAGTATTCAAGGCCAGGTTGGATGAGGCCCTGGGCAACCTGGTCTAGTAAATGGCACCCCTGCTCATGGCAGGGGTTCGGAACTGCATGTTAAGGTCCCTTCCAACACAAACATTCCACGACTCTCTGATTTTATGAAGTGGGTAACAATCAGTGGACTGTACAAAGCTTGGTAGTGGCTGAATGCCACTTAATGCATGGCTTAACCTCTAACAAATTTTCTCTGACACCAAAGTATATTACCGAGTTGGTTCTCTCGACCTCTTTTCAAAGGTAAGTTTCAGAAAAGCATGACACTGTAACAGTGTAATTTTCCTTTTGCTACATCAAGCCTGTGCCTGAATTGCTTTTATCTGTTGCGCTTGTTTTCCCTGATATTTCACTCCTGGGTTGTTTGAGGAAACAGGGCTTGGAACAGAAGTTGCAGTTCGCAAAAGCTTGAAGGCAAAGCCTCAGAATGTGGCTGAACTTTTGATTCAACATTGCATCTTGAAACTTACAGATTTATTGGTTATATTTGCTAAGGTCAATCTGACCTGTGAGGCCAATACATTACAGTGCTGTCGTCACCACTCTTTTACTCATTTGTAAAGACACCCCATTGGTAGCATTGACTTTTAGCCAATTTCCCCTTCTCTTTCAATCCTCAAGCCCTTATGGTTTTGTTTATCCCTTTCTGATAGGTAGAGTGGGAGAGAGATGAAGAAAAATATATTCCAGAATAGTGTACAGTAGGTGTCCCACGATGAATCATCCTTCCTGCCTATCTACCTCTCCTAAAGTGAGTCATTAGAAGAACATGAACCCTCTTAAGGGTTAGGCTTTTCTTAGTAAGACAATCATTTGCTGCATTCTTATGTATAAGAAGATCCATTCTAGTTAAGCTATTATTGTGCCAACATGAAATAATTGCTGAGATATTTTAAGTATTTGTCTAATGCAAATATAAGGAGGATCTACAATGCTGGTGCTCTGAGAAAAAGGAGCCTTATGGTTTAGTGAAATGCCATCAATTTATGTAATACTCCAAGCTTCAGTTGATTGCTTGTTTATTTGTTAAGAAGCTAAACTGTTCTGCCTTTTCCTTCGTTGCACATAGAACAGTGGGAAGTAGCAGGTGGCCAGCTCTTCCTTGAGACCCCACAGAGACATAAACCAGAGCTGGCTTCTGGCCACACTGAGAGCTTCCTAATATCATTTGTGTCCAAGTACAAAGGCAGAGGTTATCCCTTCTGTCTCCAAGTGCCAGCATCACATGTACTTTTGTGTTATTCCCCTTGCTACTCAGAAAAATCAAGAGCCACATTCAAGTCCTCTCAGAGCCTGACTGAGTCACCACAGCTGGTAGGATAGCGAAGTTTTGAGTGCAATGAGCCATTCAGATAATTTCAGTTGCAGAACTACCAGACCATTACCTAATCGATGAAGAGAAGTTAACATACTGCTTACTCTAGGCACATGAAGCTGAAGACCTGGGTGTTGCCCATGCTATACATTTACTCCCACCTTCTTTCCATCTTTCTTTTAGTGTCTCATGTAGAAGACAATGACTCTTCTGTTGTCCTTATGACCCCTTCATAATGCAATCATCAATAAACCGTCTCTTGAAAACTACTTGAGCAGGGTAGTGCTTGCACTGAAAGGAACATCAACTGTGAGTAAACAAACCACTGTGAAATACAGGAGGGAAAAGCAAGAACTGACCTTTGCAGGAGGTGTAGAACTGCATAGTGACACCCTTAAAAGTCTCTGTCTTCCTTGTCTCCCTTTCTCTAACTGCTACAGTAATCAGAAGGTAAATCCGTATTCATAAAACCACCATGATATCACGTGAAATGAATTCATTAAAGTGAAATGTCATGCTCTTGAAGGAGTTCAGACAAGAAATGAGAATTCCTAATGAGCTGAACTTTTTCAATTGGCCATGATGGCTCTGAGCATTGTGCCATGGCTGCTGGAGGTCATGACAGCACAAATGAACTAACATGGCTGGAGACCTGGATTAAATTAATCTTCAAGTCTCAAACTTGCAATTCCATCACAACCTCCTGTTTAACTTTGTTCTTCTGCAAGGTAAAGATGAAATGCCCAGCACGGTGGAGTTTAACCACAACAAATGCACCATGATGGAATTCTCTAGAAAATAAATGAAGTGGGAAGCTATTTGATGCATCCTAACATTGCTCTAGCCCTTCATGCTTCTTTAAGATAATCTAACTGAGCATTAACAATAACTGTGTGACATTCATTTTTTGTCAAGTGATTTTGTCAAGTAGCAATACTGCAAGCTACTGCAGCTGCCAGTGGGGGAAAGATTAATATGTTTTGCCATGCTTTCCCTAAATATTCCTAAATTTCAGAGGTATTGTCAGCTTTTGGTATGGAAGAGGTAGGCACCCAAAGCCTTTCCACTTCCTGTGGTGAAGGCCTGATAAGGAAAGCTGAAGACTGGGTACTACACATGTGGAGCAAAAGATAGACATGGGTCAAAGTTGTCTTCCCTGTGATTGATCCTCAGTTGTACCATGCTCATTTGCAGTGCAAGCCAGATCCTACCACTCCAGGGCATTTCTAGTCCACACCCACCTTTTCTGTGCCCTCTGTGTTCCTCTTCCTGCAGTGGAAATAGTGCATTGTCCTGCTTATCCTCTATATCCTAGGGCAGTGGAGTTCAGTTTTGCCTTCTCTTGCACAGAGCTCTGAGCTGGCCCTGGCCAAGGGCCCAGTTTCTATTACACTGCAGCCCTACTACATTTGCTTGGCACACTCCTACTACCTATCTGCAAGAGCAGAGCAGTACCAATGAGCCTTCTGGTTGGTAAGAATCATCTTTTAGAAGTGTATCCATGGTTTTCAGGGTTTTCTTACTGAGGAATTCTTCCAAAGCTGTATGAAAAAAAAGCCCTGTCTAATAAGACCATGCATCTGCAGCTCAGGCCCTATTCAAAGAGTCAGTTCTTTAGTATATGATTCTTCTGCATACAGGATAGATTGAAAAATATTCCCTTGACATTATTTCAAAGGCAATTCAATTTGAAGAAAGGCTTTAATGGAAAATGTACAAATGCCTCTTGAAAATGCTGTAGCTTTTTTCTTGTCTACAGACCTTAACCTTTTCCCATGCAATGCAGAATGTTTCCATTTACAGCTTTTGGGAAACAAAATCTTGTTGATTTCTTTGTATAACCAAAGTAATTTTACGTCTGATATTCCAATAATGTAAAAAATGCAGATCTCTGTATTTGTGTCACCATAGCACCAGTAGTCCTGGTTCTCAGCAGGGGCTGAGAACTTTTAAAATATGTACTGTAAACTCAGAGCTTTAAAAAAATCTGCTCTGGAGGTTGATTCTCTTCCATTGAAACCCAGTTTTCTGCCATATTTCCTCCACAATGAGAGAAGATGAGATACTGAGAGAGCTGTCATCACACAGTTAGTGGACCAGTCTTAAATCACCAGCTAAATGCTTATCTTGTCTAGTTACAGTAAGATAAAACGATCCGGATCTTATTTCTGTTAGGATGATAGGTAGAGATAGGATGGTACATTGAAGATAACTAACACAATACCTTTGTCTGAGAATTTGCATTGCCACCTTCTTCATGTGGTACTACTACAATCTTTTCATTTGGATTAATTTAGTCTGTGTTTAACTTTGCCTTATATGCTTAAGTAAAAAGCTGAGAAGAATGTTTGTTACATTGGGCAAGCCAGAACTGACTGCTGATAATTTAGTTTTATTTTTCTTTAGCCTTTTGTTCCTAAACAGAGCTGAGCAAACAATTAGCTGTAGGAAATTCATCCATTTAATTTCTTTTTTTTGTTTGTCTGTTTGGTTTTGGTGGGTTTTTTTGTATTTTCAAATTCCTTTTTTACAGGCTCGGTCCTGATTTTCAGCTGATGTGAACTGCTGCTATGCTGCTATTGCTGCTGCTGTAGCCATACAGATTTATCTCATCTAGACTAAACATTCTGTCTATCACTAAGAAGTGAATTGAAAGGTTCATTATGCACGAAATCGAGTATTTGCACCTATTAGCTGGTTAGCATCTAGCCTTTCCATTAATGATTTTGAGCTGTGACTGCTCCTTACTTGCTCATAGTACTTGTGGATGGTCACCTAAATCACATGGTGCTGTTTCTGCTCCTGACTGTCTGTGGCTGACACCTCTGGTGTAAGTATGATATATTCGTGCTTTTTGCGTGTACAGGTATGCATATTCCAGTCTGAGTGTTGATAACCACTGGATAACTTTCAGGCCAACACCGTCTGACTTGCAATAACTTTTATGGAACAAACAGACAAACACTGCTGAAAAATCAATCAGGATGTCTGCATTTACATCCAGTCACTGTATCCAATGGTCCCATCACATTTGCATGTGAAAACTAGGGAAGCACTACAGCACAGACTATGCCAGGGCACCTGGCAATTCAAATCAATTACCTGATGTCCTCAAGATCTGAGACCATTGCTGGTTTCATCTTGTAAAGGGGAAGAACCTTGACTCTGACCCTGTTTCTCCTGCAGAGACACTGTGGTATGAGGCAAATTTAATGTTTGGCTTTTCTTGATGTAATGACAAGCCCAGTTCTCCATAATCTCACAAGAACGTGCTCCTCGATTCATGCCTAAAGACATTTTCAGAGCTTTTACATGATGATGTTGAGCAGTGAAACTTGTAGCTACTATTGTGAGACAAATCTGTTCTCGTTGGTGAGACAAGTTTATTCCTAGAGTCCTGGAGCTGCTACCTTTAGAAGGATTTTCTGGAATAATCCAGTATTTCTCTGATTGTTTACCAGTTATCCTTTTCTTTCTTCGACTTTTGACCAGATGAGCCTGGACTCTGGAACAGTCTCAGTTTTAATTTATGCTTTAAATGATGTTCCCACCAGCTACTGGGATATTCTTGCTTAGCAAAACACAAAGTAAAGCAGGGAAGAAATTGTTAAGCTGAAGTTCAAATGTTCAACTAGCCCCTATTTAATTTAAAAAAAATAAGCTTATTACCTAAAATGTCCACATCTCTTTCAGAACTGTCAGCTATTAACTATTTACATGTGACTTAATAACACTGTTTACTAATCAATAGGGATAACCATGGAAACCTCGGCATTACAAGGCTTGATACCTTATGGGAACACTGCGAAAGAAACACAAACTCTTAATCTTTAATACCCAGTTCTTTTATGCCAGGTTTCAGACAAAGGTAAATTTCCCATTCTGCATCTTAATCCTTTCCTTGAAAGAATAAATCTGCTTCTGGTCATCATGCCTATCCTTTCCTTTCCCTTTTAACACCTGCAATGAGGTGCAGGGAAAACGCTACTGAGGGACCAGGAGAGGAGTCACTCAAGGTATAGTGCCTATAGGGTCATCAGGCTGCCCTTGTGTCCCTATATCTGCATCTGTACCTCTAGAACTTTATGGCCTAGGTATTGAAATCTGAAGGTGTGAAAGCATTAGTCAGATACTATTTCTTTGTCCAGAAGCATATCACTGCCTGAAATGCATTTTTACATGCCTTTTACTGTTTTTTGTTTGGTTTGGTTTGGTTTTTGTTTTTTTTTCTATAGCACAAGAGCATTCAATCTCTTGTTCCTCCTATTCCTGCACTTTGGTCACAAAAATCTCATGTATTGCTACAGGCTGGTGAAAGAGAGCTTGAAAAGCTGCCTGGTGCAAAAGGACCTGGAGGTGCTTGTCGACAGCTGGCTGACCATGAGTCAGAAGTGAGTCCAGGTGGCCAAGAAGGCCACTGGTGCACCAGCCAGCAGGTCCAGAGCACTGGTCATCCCCCTGTACTGGGCACTGGTGAGGCCTCATCTAAAATCCTGTGTCCAGTTCTGGGCCCCTCAGTACAAAAAAGACATTGAAGCGCTTGAGCATGTCCAGAGCAGTGGAGCTGGTGAAGGGTCTGGAGAGTAAGCCCTGTGAGGAGTGACTGAGGGAGTTGGGGTTGTTTAGTCTGGAGAAAAGGAGTCTCAGGGGAGACCTCATCACCCTCTGCAACTGCCTGAAAGGAGATTGCAGCAAGGGTGGGTTTTGGCCTCTTCTCCAAGGTAATGAGAGACAGGACAAGAGGACACAGCCTCAAGCTGCATCAGGGGAGGTTCAGGTTGGACATCAGGAAGAATTTCTTCATGGAAAGCATTGGAAGAGCCTGTCCGAGGAGGCGGTGGAGTCACTGTCCCTGGAAGTGTTTGAGAAACAACTGGGCGCAGCACTTAGTGCTGTGGTTTAGCTGGCATGGTGGTGTTCAGTGAGAGGTTGGACTCAATGATCTTGGAGACCCTTTCCAATCTTAGTGATTCTATGATTCTATTCAAATGCCTATTGTTGTTATTTTAATTGCTTGTTATTTTAATTATAAAATAATGAAGGCTTTTGTGAAATAATTTCTGAAACTTCAATCAAATGACATCACCTAGATCTGTTTCATCCCTCATTTTATTAATATGCTGATAGAATTTCATATAGATTGCTAAGCCTTTATTTTCTTTGCAATAGCCTTTCTCTTTAGTCCTTATGGCATTTGTACTTGAACATTTTATTGTTCTATTTTTAGTTAGCATTTCAGCCAGTTTCCTGGTATTAAAATGATAGTCTGGTATAAACTCTCGGGGAGATCCTTACAGACCTGCTGATAGGTATGATTAAAGCTGGTTGAAAATTTTCCATTAAAACCTTCAGTTAATGAAAACTGGTCCATGACTCAGAGACAAGTGTTGGTTTGTTTGTTGTTGTTTTTGGTGTTTTTTTTTCTGCATAACTTTTCATCAAAAGAAAAACAAATGCCTGTAGAGTCATTTCAGAGGAGTTGTGGTACCCCATCTCTGGAGGTGTTCAAGGCCAGGTTGGATGGGGCTCTGAACAACCTGATCTAGTGAGTGACATCCCTTCCTGTGGCACTGGAGGAGCCATCCTGTGCCTGGCTGAGGAAAATTAGAGCTAAGGGTCAGCACACAAGGATTCTATGGAGTGCTTTGGGGCAAGATCATTTTGTTTGGAGCTGATTGCTCTGAAATCTGATTTTTTTTTGGCCCAGTAAGATCCAACAAGTCACGATAAAATTGCTATAGATGAAAACATCAAATAATATTTGTCTTAAGTCTTAAAGTAGAAAAAATTATAAAAGGTGCTTAAAAATGTTCTTTTTCACAAACAGTGTACTGTGGAACCTACTACCTCTGCAGCTGGGCTTAAATGGAGTCAAAAAGGATCTGTGAACAATAACACATAGCTTTAAGCTCAAGTAAGTCTTAACAATTCCACAGGTCTGGGAGGTGAGACTTTCTGATGTAAGATAAACATCCAGAAATGGAGACCAGGAAGAAAATTCAATTCTGATTTATTGGCTGCAGTGTCTCTTGTCAGAATCTGGATACTGATAGTAACCCTCAGAAAGTAGCTGTAGGGAGCTGGAAGTTTTGATCCCTCAAGGAAGTCACCTGTATTTGTGGACTAATATTTGTGTAGTGAGGTGGATACTCACCTTCTATCAACCTCCTGCCGTATGACATCTTTTTTCCTTTTCCCATCAGCTTAGTGCAAATGGCAAATAATGCTAATAGCAGAAGGATAAGCTTTAGGTGTCTAATTAACAGTTCCATGGTTACAAGTCAAAATGTTTATCCCAACCCTGGATGTGGATAAACATCTTGCAGACCGGTTACTGCAAGGGAAGCTGTGCCTGACTTTCAGTAACTCAAGGAATGTACAGACTCTAGCTTCTCCCTAGGTGTAAGGAGAGTGAAATCCCTGCAAGTGTGGTATGCAGAGACCTGCCACTTGAGACAGCCAAAAAGGGAGTTTCAAAAGAGTAGTTATTATGGGGCAATAATAATGGGGAACTAATGTTTTTTGTCTGAATTATTTGTATCTTGGTTAACTTCAAGTGAGGCACTCAAATCAGCTGCACAGCATGGGTGGAAGGCTCCTTACCCAACAGTCCACTGAATGACATTCTGAATCAAGGCATGGAAGATCCATGAGCACACTCTTGTCTGTTGGCACCATGCAAATCCCCAGTTCCAAGATGAGTCGTGCATTTCTACAGAAGGACAAAATAGAGCTGGGGGAACCTGTACATTTTATCAACAAGCACAACCTAATGGGCATTGTCTTTACATGAGAGAGATGGATACCCACCTCCACCTTAAATAGAAGTATCTTTGCAAGAGAAGCACGTGAAAGTCCCATCTTAAAATGCAAATAACCTAAGGTTAGAGCTATGTAAGCAAGGCAGATGAAGGAGAAACCTGAGACTAGGTATCACATATCCCTGGTACGTGGCCTAGTAAATGTTCAACAAGGCACAGTGCTGGTCAAGGGAAGATCTTCCCACTGAGAAGATCTAAGCTGACCCGAACACCAAACTCAAAAACCAGGATTTTTCTTCTGTGTGTATATCAAATGAAGATGCCTGGCTAGTGGGAGGAGAACTTGGGTCTCCCCTTCACATCTTCTAATAGTATTTTAAGTAGTTCCTACTATACCTGTAAGCTTCTTTAACCCTGTTCTCCAGCTCCTAAATCTCCCCACGCATTGCACGGAAAAGCCCCAGTGTCATGGGTTTGCCTAGGGGACAATTTTTACCACAGCCCCCACAAATTGCTTTAAGGTGAGAGAATTTTATGCAGATAAAGAGATCTGACTGGGGAGAAAATAATATTAGAATTTATTACTAGCACATATAAAAAACCTAAGCAACTACATCTATAACAATTCTAATTAAGCAAAAGCACTATGTATTTACAGAAACATCCCTCCCCCCTTTGT